>CAXARG010000020.1:0-600000 GCA_963971235.1 Cryptus armator
ATATTTAAATGAAATTTCGTAATTTAATTGTATGTGAAAATAATTTAGAAATTAAAAGTAATAAAATTTGAATAGAATTTTATTATAATTTTAATTTTGTGATAATTGGATGAAGTTTCTTAGTTTAAATATTGCCGGGAGGAATGTACTTTTTTGGGTCTTTAAATAGGTTAATTTAAAAAATTTAATTTTGTTTAGAATTTATATTTAAATATTTTTAAATTAAAAAATTTTAAATTTAAAATTAATTTAATATAGTTAATAGTATTTTAACTAAATTTATTATATAAAATAATTTTTATACAAAAATTTTTAAGAATTAAATTTAATATAAAATAAAAAATTTGAAATTTAATTAATTTATGGTGGATTAAATTGATTCTCAAGATTTAAATATTTTCGTGTTAAATTAATAAAATAATTTATATAAGATTTAGAATTGTATAAATTTAAAATTTTGGATTAATTAAATATTTAAATGAAATTTCGTAATTTAATTGTATGTGAAAATAATTTAGAAATTAAAAGTAATAAAATTTGAATAGAATTTTATTATAATTTTAATTTTGTGATAATTAGATGAAGTTTCTTAGTTTAAATATTGCCGGGAGGAATGTACTTTTTTGGGTCTTTAAATAGGTTAATTTAAAAAATTTAATTTTGTTTAGAATTTATATTTAAATATTTTTAAATTAAAAAATTTTAAATTTAAAATTAATTTAATATAGTTAATAGTATTTTAACTAAATTTATTATATAAAATAATTTTTATACAAAAATTTTTAAGAATTAAATTTAATATAAAATAAAAAATTTGAAATTTAATTAATTTATGGTGGATTAAATTGATTCTCAAGATTTAAATATTTTCGTGTTAAATTAATAAAATAATTTATATAAGATTTAGAATTGTATAAATTTAAAATTTTGGATTAATTAAATATTTAAATGAAATTTCGTAATTTAATTGTATGTGAAAATAATTTAGAAATTAAAAGTAATAAAATTTGAATAGAATTTTATTATAATTTTAATTTTGTGATAATTAGATGAAGTTTCTTAGTTTAAATATTGCCGGGAGGAATGTACTTTTTTGGGTCTTTAAATAGGTTAATTTAAAAAATTTAATTTTGTTTAGAATTTATATTTAAATATTTTTAAATTAAAAAATTTTAAATTTAAAATTAATTTAATATAGTTAATAGTATTTTAACTAAATTTATTATATAAAATAATTTTTATACAAAAATTTTTAAGAATTAAATTTAATATAAAATAAAAAATTTGAAATTTAATTAATTTATGGTGGATTAAATTGATTCTCAAGATTTAAATATTTTCGTGTTAAATTAATAAAATAATTTATATAAGATTTAGAATTGTATAAATTTAAAATTTTGGATTAATTAAATATTTAAATGAAATTTCGTAATTTAATTGTATGTGAAAATAATTTAGAAATTAAAAGTAATAAAATTTGAATAGAATTTTATTATAATTTTAATTTTGTGATAATTGGATGAAGTTTCTTAGTTTAAATATTGCCGGGAGGAATGTACTTTTTTGGGTCTTTAAATAGGTTAATTTAAAAAATTTAATTTTGTTTAGAATTTATATTTAAATATTTTTAAATTAAAAAATTTTAAATTAATAAAAATTTTATCTAATAAACTTTATGAATTATTAAAATATTAATTATATATATATATAATAATAAAATTAAATTTTTAATTGTTAAGAAAATTTAATTTTAGTTTAAAAATTAATTTTAAATTATTAAATTAATTTATTAATAATTTTTTATAAAATTAATAAATTTATATATAAACTTATGTATTTAAAAATTTAAATAATTTTAAAAAGTTTAATAAAAAATTTTAAATATTAAAAAAATTTATATTTAGATATATTTATAATAATAATAAATATTGTGCCAGCAATTGCGGTTAAACAATTAATTGTAAATTAATTTTTTTAAAATTTTTACAAATTAAAATTAATAATTGCATAATTTAATAATAATAATAAATTTATGGTAAAATATAAATTTTTAATGTTACGTCACGCACTTTTCGAGAACTCTTATTCGCGAACTTGCGCTGTTCTTCGATTGCACCGAGAGAAGCTGCACGCGTACACTCGCGAGGAAACGGAAAGACTGAGGGAAATAAAGGAAAAAGGGAAAAAGGGAGAGGATCGCTGTGCGTGAGAAGCGTAGACAGAGAACCGTTGACCAGAAACTATTTAACAAACTTCCAAAAGCGATTTTGTCGAGACGAAGTCGTAAAATAATTCTGTCATCGGAAACACGAGAAAAAAATCAACATCTTCAATGGGACTTGAGTTACTCGAGAATTCCAAAGGCATAACACCACGGCTCGATCACCCAAGATGAGCACGTGGCCCCGACACCACGCTGTGAAGAAAAGTCACCAATACCAGTAAGAAACGCCGGCTCATGTACCTGGGCCAGCCGCCATCGAAGGGATTTGACGGTTGCTAAGCCGGCAGGTCTCTGTTTGCCGAAACCTACCAACACCACTAAGCGTCGAGGCTCATAGACACGAGCGCTCGATGTAGCCGAAATACACCAACACCATGACGCATCGAGACTCACCGATACGAGCTCTCGGCGACTCCAAACCTCACCAACACTACGACGCAGCGAGGCTCACAGACGCGAGTGCTCTATGACTCCGAAGACGACCAACACCTCGAGCGACGATACCGACAGCTTCCTTCTAACCCCTATGCATAGGGCCCAGTGGGTTAGAAAAACTTCCGATTTCCTCCAACGAGTGCAGCACCTCTCGGGCATCGTTTACAGCCACCCCCGCGAACAATGGGAGATTTCCAATAGTCGCGAATTTGATAATTAGACGATTTCCAATAGAATCACGCATGCGTACGAACATTGGGTCAGGTCGTCAACAATATTACAACTTTGTAATCATATTTTTTTTTATGTATTTTTCACGTATTTCCCCGGTTATATTTTATAGCTAGGGGTAGGTCAGGTATTTGCGCGTTACTCAGGTAACCATCATAAACCCTTCTGGTCTTTTCCCATCGTAAAAAGTAAATCCGTAAAAACAACGAGTTAAAATATTTCTGCCTTTAGCAATATCTCTCATTACTCAGAGACTAAACATTTAAATGAAAAATATCTTGCAAATCGATATTGCTTCAAAGATAAATAGTTCAATTTACGATCTTAACCAGCGACGAAAGAAGAATATCGGGTTACATAGGAAATGTTATTTTTCAACAACTACCTCCGAGAAGTTTCTTCTAAACATTTGGATGGAATAAATAAAGATAAGTGGTGCTCGTTCGAAGAAGCGATTCTATTCAGCTCGCCGATTTGTCACAGTTCTTAGAAAGAAAAAAAAGAGAAGACTCCGTGTTGGGAGAGAACAGAGGATTGCACGTCGTTGCTATGTCGCCACGACGGAGAAAGCCTCTGTACCAGCATACTCTTTAGGTAGGATAGAAGGAGAAGCGACCACGTGAGCGTGGCTGGTACGAACAAGGGAAGTCAAGAGCCACCCCGAAGGGGAGGTAGCGCTGTTGGCTAGCTCGCGGGCCAGCTACGGTACACGTGATCGTACCGAGAGAGTAGGGGAAGGGTGAGCCACCCGCGCAATGCATAGAACGTACGAGAAGGCCCACCACTCATCGATAGCCGAACTTTTCTCAACCAATAGGAACAGAGCCATAAAAATCAAGAGACAAATGCAATTCTTAGCCAAGAGTAGGGATGAAGAAAAGAGAGAATAACCGAATAATAATTATTAACAATCGTTAATAATAACCATTTTTTCATGATTTACAATAGCCAAATGTTACAATTATCGTAAAAGTTTAACCCGAAATTTGTTAATTTGACAAATGGAAAGGTTAAACAAATTAATTAATTAAGTTAATTAATTCATCATTTTATATTGAAAGCCGACGAAAAACCATTAAGAATGAATACCAGAACACCCTGGTAGTTATGAAATTTATATCAAATTTAAATTCAATTTAATTAGATCTGTCAAATCGATATCGATCGATATTTCACATATTATAGTAAAAACCGAATGAGAATACATGTAATAGAGTGAAGAATGAGAGCGAAATATCAATAGAGTTCATTTTTAATATTTTTGGATTTGATAATTAATTAATTCTTTATCAAGAAAATTTTCCTTTTATCAAGTATTAAAATTCGTAATTTTCCACCTAAAAAGGTGATTCAAATTCGAGACACTTCCAAAATAAATAAAAAGAATAAATCGCTAATTAACAAATCCAAAATCGATCTGAAAATAGTTAATTAGACTAATTATAAGAAATTGACAGCCGATAGAAAGAGAACAAGGGAGGCGTGGAAAATCACGCCTCGACCAAAAAGTTGCCCCTTCCACCGCGGTCTATGTCAAGCCTATTTAAACTGCGCCCTTTACGGAGGGCCATGCTCATTACTTCTCCGAAAACCAACGACGTTACTCTGTTCGCGACAGTTTTGTGTTTTTCAATCTTTGTTAAAAGACTTTGGAAAATTTCCAAGTCTTATTCTTTGTTGTGTTCATTTGTGGAATTGTACCAAGTTTTGTTTCACTATTAACTTCAATCGAAGTTAATAGAATAAAAAACCTCAGTGCTTAAATTTTGTGTTCGTTCTTCGTGAAAAATCCTTCGACCGCTCGGCACTTACTTGAAGCCGAGGGTATCGACCAGCGATCCACCGACGACCACCAGCAGCAACCTCTTCACAACTCCTGTTCGCCGGATCCTATTTTTCTTCGGTAAGTTTTATTTTTTTTCCTAAGTTTGTGATTTTTCCCCTCAACCCTTCCACTTTAGTGAAAAGTTTAAGAGATGTACGCATCTCAGATCATTATCGCCCTTCTGGCAATTATCGTGATTGTATCAATTTTTATTCTCTTGTGCGGAATCTCCATTAAAATCACCGTTAATATCCGCGATTCGAGAGTCACACGTGAAACCCCTGTAGTACACTCGGGTGTACGAATTTATCCAGTGTCTACCGTCCGTCGAGTTCCTCATACCAACCCGCGAGTTTAGTTAAATTTTTAATATCGCGATGAACTCCCCTTTGATTGTCGTGATTTTCCTTGCGTGTTTTATCGTAGTTTTCATCATCGTCGCGATAGTTTGGTATCTCCGCGCTTACCGTTCCGTTACCCCGCAAGAAGTTGTTACAGCACCAAGTGCTCCCCTTGAATATTTTTGCCCGTATTGTTGCGATACCCATCCTATTAGTGAAACCGTTTAAACCTCCCCTTAGACAACATTTCGCGAATGAACTCTAGCCTCTTCCCGAGCAATTTTCCGCAAGGTTAGGCTCTAAACGAGGCATCCGCGAATCGTAGCCGCTTCGATAACGCGTAAATGGATTAAGTTCCTTGACCGAGATGAGGCCGGCTCCTCACGTAAACTCACGATTCGCGACATAACAAAAATTGGGGGCTCGTCCGGGATCTCAGAGCCATTCGCGAAATTTAGTTTTTCTTTTGTCGTTTCGAAGTTTCATTGTTTCCTCCTCCTTCCCTGTATTGAGCATGTGTGTGAAAGAGTGTGTTTTGTTTGGCATGTTAGATAGCTCGCCCCACCAATGCGAGACCCGTATTTTAATCCGCCCCGTACTAGCGGAAACGTAATTTAGCTCGCCCACCAATGCGAGACGTATCTTAGAAAAGTGAATTTTCTGTATTTTGTGTTTCATTTGTGTTCTGTGTAATTTCGCGTTAGATTTTCGGGTTGAATTTCAGGGTAAAGTATTTGTGAATTCCGTAAGTGTTTTTCCGGGTTAAATTTTCAGCAGTGAATCGCGAGTGTTTTTTTTTACCGTCATGAGAAGTAGTCTCAATGTTCACCCGATCGAAGGGGAATATTGATAAAAAAGTGTTGCACGAGTATCCGGAAGAACGGACTCGTAAGCGTAACAAACCGAACAAGGGAGAGGAGCAGGGTGACGCGCAAACCACGCGATCGCTTCGCGCTCGCTCGTGCCCTTCCGACGGCGGTGCGGAAGCCGTAGGTTATACTGATAGGCGCGAATCAACCAACGATTCACCAAAAAGTGAATCCTCCGATGAGGTTTTTGTTAGCAGTCAACTCAGTGATAACTCAGCAGTACCGTCAAAAAGTGTAGACCATTTAGCATCAGGGATTCTAGAGTCGATAATCGAACCGTTAGGGCAATTAAAAATAAATTCACCGCGTCTTAATATCGAAAATCCACGAAGTCTTAAAATTGAAAATCCGCAAAGTTTAAAAATCGAAAATACACCGAGTTTAATACCAGAAAAAGAGAGTTTTGAAACCGAGGAAAGTTTATCGAAAAATAAAGTCGAGTCTTCCGGGGGAGGTAGTGTACCGCCGGGAAGCATTGCCTCCACATCAACGTTCGTAACCGCGAAAAGTGAATTAACTCCCTTCAATAGTAGCTTTCGTACGCCCGGTTATTTTTCCGCGAAAAGTAATTTTTCTAGTTCGAGACGAGATATTGGTCTCAGTTCATCATTAAAAACGCCGAGTGAACAGAAATTTGCGCCATATCCCGCGACACCGAAATCGAGTCGGAGACGCGACATTTTAATTAAACCGAAAAATCTATTTACCGGAGAAATACCAAAACTCACAATGCCTGACGAGGTGAGACCAGATGCCGCGAGTCTTGGGTTTTTGCGCGACGCGATTCGTTTGTTACCCGAGTTTAACGGGGGTCGAGAACACTTGAGTAGGTATATCACGGGGCTAGAAGAAGCCCTCGCTATGGTAGGACCCGCCTGTGAGACTCACCTCTTGAGACTCGCGAAAACAAAATTGAGTTCCGCCGTTTGGAATAAAATATCAAAAATAACTTTTGCAAATATCCGTGAATTTACCGATTATCTTCGTAAAACGTATGATCCGCCGCGTGACGTGTTTCAGCTCACGGGTGAGCTCGGTAGTAGCTTCCAGGAAAATTCAGAAAAAGTAGATGATTACGCGGATAGAATTCGTAATCTCGCCGTGAAAATTCTAGAGGCTCACAAGCATGCAGACGGTGCACTTGATGAGAATGAAAAAGAGAGAATCGAAAAAATGGCACTTAGCTGTTTCGGTAGAGGATTAAAACCGGACATCCGTCGTGAAATGGGCGACGATCGCACCCTTAGCGACGCGATTAATCGAGCGCGAGATATCGAGCGGGAACTCGCGGATCTAGATCGACTCCGTAAAGGGAAAAATCCCACCGAAAAGACTGAAAAATCCGAAAAATCCGAAAAATCCGCGAAATCAAGTAAAACCGAGAAATCCGTGGAAATTAATTTTGTTGCAACCGATAGTAAACCAGGGAATAAGAATCAGGCAGGAGGTAGCTCCGCCGTTCCGAGTTGTCAGTATTGTGGAAAAAAGGGACACATTGCTAAGAGCTGTTGGGCCGCGCAAGCCGCGTCTGGTCAACAGTCACAGGCCACGTGCCAAATGTGCGAGCAGAAGGGTCATACAGCGAACAATTGTCCGCTGTTGGCTCCTGCTCCACAGGTATCCGCGCCGAGCAATGCTGTAACTTCCTCAGGGCAGGTAATCGTTTGTCAGTTATGCTCGAAAAGAGGGCATCCCGCTGAGAAATGCTTCTCAAAGCCGTGTACGATCTGTGGGAAAAAGGGTCATCTACCGGAGAGTTGTTTTCTAGCGCAGCGAGCTGCCGGAGTGCAGGCGCCAGCGGTGAAACAAAATCATCCGTCGGTCCAGGTAAGTAGTGGCCAGACTCAGCCACCCGCGATTCAGTGTTATGGATGCCAAGGATGGGGGCATTTTGCGAGAAACTGTCCCTCCCGCAATCCCAGCGGTGGTAATGTTTCGCAAAATGTACCGCCGATAGCGAGTTCGATAACTTACGCTCAGGCAGCCTCTCCTCAGTATCCTCCAAATGTGTGCCGATATTGTAAAACAATCGGACATAAATTGGAGGAGTGTCCATCGCGAATCCGTAAATACGGTCAGATCGTCACCGCTCCGGGAAACGCGAACGGCCAGCTGGAATCGGGTGCCCAGGTGGAGGCCACCGCGGACACGCACCCGACTCTCACCCTGAAGGTAGTATAGGACAATGCGCGCCCGAGGTCGCGACCATTTTTATGGCGCGATACGTCGACGACGTTATTGGTCCTACGATATTATTGCAAGGAAAAGAGCTGTCGGAAACAATTACTTTGATGCTAGATACAGGTGCGAGTAAGAATGTCCTGAAAGAGAGATGTATAGATCGTTATTTATACATTGATCGATCGAGAGTTCTTAGGCTTAGCGGAATAACAGCGAACATAGTAGAAACCCTCGGTTCGGTAGAAATTTTCACGCTAGGCAAGGACACATCTTTTCATTTAGTACCGAATAGTTTTCCGATTAGACAATCCGGAATATTGTCATCCGAGTTTTTCCGCGATAACCTTGCAAAGATCGATTATGAGAACAATTGTTTAGGAGTTAACGGATTGAGAATACCGTTCCATACGAGAGAAAGTATAGTCTTCCCGCCAGGTGTAAGAAAACTTTTTTATGTCAGAATAAAGAACCAGGAAGTAACAGAGGGATTTTTACCGACTTTAGATGCAGGTGAAGGGATAACCGTAGAGCAGGGACTTGTCAAGAACGACAACGGAAAGGCTTACGTTTATATCACTAATCACCGTAGTCGAAAGGTGGAAATCGAAGTACCCGTCGTAAAAATGTTTCCCTCGAGGTCATTTGAAGCGATGGTTGACAACCTCAATAATAAAATCGCGAGAGAACAATCCATGAGAAATCCAAGTTTTGTCGAAAGAAATAACAGCTCAGGCTCCAATGCGAATCTAGTCGGAGAGACTCGTATTGTAAAAGAGAGAGTAATAGAGCCACCAAAAGTAGGAACCGTAAAGCGAGAAATTCATTATGTAGAGAGAGATATAGTTGAGAGAAAAATCCATTATCCAGAGTATCCAATAGAAATCTTTGTAGCCGATGAGAGTTTTGTTGAAGAGGAAAATCAAGAGAAAAATCCAATCGTTGAAAAATTCGTAGAGAGAAAAATTGTTATCGAAAATCCAGAAGTTGAAATTTGTATTGTTGAAGAGTCTGAAACTAAAAATCCTGTAGAGAGAGAAAATTTTGCTGTCAAGAAAAATCCAGAAAATTTTGTTATCAAGAAGAATCCTGAGAACCGTTGCGTTGAGAAAAATCCAGAGAATTGTTGTATCGAGAAAAATCCAGAGAATTTTGTTGCCGAGAAAACCTTTGAGAAAAATCCAGAAAATTGTTGCATCGAGGAAAATCCTGAGAATCGTTATATTGAGAAAAATCCTGAGAGTTTTGTTGAGAAAAATCCTGTAGTCGAAAATTTTGTTGAAAAGAATCCCGTGAGTTTTGTTGTCAAGAACAGTGAGATCGAGAATCCAGAGATTAGAAATCCCGTGATCGAGAATCCAGAGGTTAGAAATCCCGTGATCGAGAATCCAGAGGTTAGAAATCCCGTGATCGAGAATCCAGAGGTTAGAAATCCGGAAATCGAGAATCCTGTGTTTGAAAGTTTTGTTGAAAATTTTGTCGATTCCAATTCGGAAGATCCCGTAAGGAATGTTTTGAGAAACAATAGAGCAGTAGCCGAGAGTTTTGATGTAAGAAGTCCAATAGAGAATCCAGTAGTAGGAACCAGTTGCTCAGTAGGTAGATGCAAATGTGGCAAAAATCAGGGTTTTATCGGAGATAACGATATCTCGATAATGAGAAACCGAAACGAAGATTTTATTTTTGAGAAAAGTGCTAGCGGTGGTATAGTACTAGACGCTAGTGTATCCGATAGATATTTTGTAGAGAACGGTCCAGATAAAAACGTTTATGTGTCCGACAACCAGATTAGAAATGTGACAATAGAGAAAGATATTCCGAATCCAAGATTAGTGTGGTGTAAAAATCCGGCGGTATACACTCAGAGAAGAGCCGCGGATTATCTGCCAATATATAGTGTCGAAACCCAGTCAGAAAACAAGAATAAAGAAAAGAAAAATAGTGAGAAAAGGGAAAATTCTCAACCGCGTTATGACCAGAGATTTATTTCGTTCGTTTTGTATGTTTTGTTATTTCTTTTTCGTTCCGGCAATACCGCAGTAAATTCTTTAAATAGCGGAGAAAGTCGAAACGTTAGTGGAGTCCGAGAGAACTCCGTGTATACCTGCGCCGAGGGTTCGAGTCTTGCGAAAAGGGCTACTTCGGCTCATAAGTACTTAGAGCCATTAATAGCTGAGAGATTTCTTGTAGATTGCGATTGTTTTTCTTTTGGAGCTACGATGTCGAATGACAATAGAAGTGAAAGAGTAATAGATTTGTTGAGATTAGAGCATTTGGATGAAATAGAGACAGATTCGATTAAAAAGATGATAGCCAAAACCGCCGATAGATTTCATTTGCCCGGTGAGCCATTAGCTGCCACCGACGTAGTAATGCACAGAATCCATACTACCGATGAATTTCCCGTGAATTCGAAACAGTATAGATTCCCCGAAGTCCATAAAGAGGAAATTAGAAAACAGATAGACGAATTTTTAGCAGCCGGATTCATTCGTGAATCATCATCTCCGTATAATACACCTTTATGGGTGGTACCGAAAAAACTCGATTCAAAAGGAAATAGAAAGTGGAGAGTAGTTCTCGATTTCAGAGCGCTGAACGAGAAAACAATAAGCGATGCGTACCCTTTGCCGAATATAGTAGATATTTTAGATCAACTCGGAGGAGCTCGTTATTTCTCAGTGTTTGACCTGGCCTCCGGGTTCTACCAGATTAAAATGCACCCCGATGATTGTCATAAAACAGCGTTTACGACACCCTACGGTCATTACGAGTACGTACGAATGCCGATGGGACTCAAAAATGCACCTCCGACGTTCCAAAGAGCGATGGATTTGGTGTTATCAGGGTTGCAGGGTCGCGAAATGTTTGTATATCTCGACGATATAGTCATTTACGCGAAAACTCTCGAGGAACATAACGAAAAATGTGAAAGGTTGTTCGATCGACTAAGAAAGGCTAACATGACTTTACAACCGGATAAATGTGAATTTTTGAAACGCGAAGTAGCTTATCTTGGTCATGTTATCAGTGGAGATGGTTTGAAACTCGATCCGAAAAAAGTAATTGCCGTAAGAGAATTTCCAAGACCAAAGAATGTAAAAGGAATCCGTCAGTTTTTGGGATTAACAGGATATTATCGTAGATTCATTGAAGGTTATTCGAAGTTGGCAAAGCCATTGACTAACCTCTTAAGAGACGATGTTCCTTTTGTATGGGGAAATAGTCCAGAAGAAAGCTTTAACGAATTAAAAGAAAGACTTTGCACCGAACCAGTTTTAATTTTTCCAGATTTTTCAAAACCATTTATAGTCACAACAGATGCGTCCGGTTACGGAATCGGAGGTATTTTGTCTCAAGGAATAATAGGAAAAGATAAACCCGTAGCATACGCTTCACGTACTTTGAAGGATCCAGAAACTCGATATGATACTTACGAAAAAGAAGCCTTAGCGATTGTATACAGCGTTTTACATTTTCGACCGTATCTTTATGGTAGAAAATTCACCTTGGTTACCGATCATAAGCCTTTGATTTGGTTCAAGAACTGTAAAGACGGTAATGCACGCGTCCTTCGTTGGAGGCTAAAGTTGTCCGAATACGAATACGACGTTGTGTATAAAACAGGTAAAACAAACGTGAACGCCGACGCATTGTCGAGAAATCCTGTCGAGACGCACTCTAACGAGAGCGACGAAGAGATTTTCGTGACATGCGAGGATTACGGCGATTCCCTAACCACCCACGAAATATTGCGTTTACTCGAAAATACCGATATAGAAACCGATGGAGAGAGCGATGAAGAATTTCCATATGAAGAGGATTACGAAGAGCTATGGAGAGAGTCACTGACCCCTATACAGCTGCTCGAGGCCGACCGAAAGGACGATCCGAGTGAGTCAATGGGCCAGTCGACTGACCCTTTAGCCGAGCGTAAACTCAGGTCAACGAAAGACCCTTCGTATATTATAGGAATAACAAGGAATCAAGCTAAACAACAACAAAAGGAAATTTTACAGCCTGCCGCTAATCCACCTGCGAAAGAAATTTCGAAACAGGTGGAAGAAACGCCAGCGCGTGTAATTACTCGACGACAAGCGAAAAAACAACAGGAAGAACAACTACAAAGAAAGGGTAAGGTAGATAAACCTCCAATTGAAGAACCACTCCCGAAGAAAAAACCAACAAAGAAGAAAAATCAATCGAAGATTATTCCAAGGAAGAATCCACCAAGGATGAAACAACAATCGAAGAGAATAGATCCAATCGAATCCGAAGATTCTGCATCCAAGGAGGATGAGAATCAGGTAGGTCCAAGTTATCGAGAAGAACCAATGGAAGATCCACCAGACGAAGATTTTGAGGATTTGCATGACGAAAATTGCGAAAATCCGAGAGATAAAGATTACGATCCACGAGACGATATATCAGAAGAAGATATACCACGAGAAGAGGTACCACGAGAAGATTTTATCCTCGATGAAGATCAAAACTCCGATAACGAAGAAAATTACCAACCAAAGGAAAGTACACCACAGAGAATGGAATCCGATGAGGAAAATGAGAATTCTGATGAAGAGATAGAAAGCGATAATGAATTGGATGAAGACGATTTGCCGTTAGAGGAACGTCTTCGAGTGGAAAACGAAGAGAAAACACTTTCGAGAAATATCATTGAGTCGCGAGATCTCTTTTTCATACGAAAAGATACTCTCGCGTATTTCGTCAAAACAAACGGAGCACCCTTCGACCTCGGATCTCGAAAACTCGTTGAGCGCAGAGAGTTGCCATACTTCCCTGATCTCGTACTTGGCGAAGCCAGTGCGGTGAAGCGAGGGAACAGGTACCATATAGCTCTACCTGTCAGTGACGAGTCCGGAGAGGGTTTGTCGGGAACGTTAGCTCAAATTAATAGCTCGATTATTAGCCTTCGAAATACAATGGAGTCTTTAAATATTCCGAGTGTCAGTATAGCCAAAACAGAGAAAGTAGGTAACGTAGTTTGGGACGAAATAGCTTCAAAATTACGATCTGGATTTAAAGGGAGCGCGATAAAAGTAATAGTTTGTCATGGGATAATTCGGTATCCGAAGAAAGAAGAGAGGTACGATATTATGCGTGAGATGCATAGCTCAGCTGTGGGAGGCCACCGAGGAGTTAGCAAAACGTATAATCGCGTGCGACAACACTTCTTTTGGGAGAAAATGAAAACCGATATTCAACAATTCATTCAACAATGTTTGCCGTGTCAATTAAAGAAATGCGATAGATTCAAAACAAAACAGCCAATGTTAATAACAGATACACCGGGAACAGCTTTCGAGAAAATAGCAATGGATATAGTCGGTCCGATACCGAAAACAAAAAGGCTTAACGAGTATATTTTGACAATCCAAGATCAATTCACAAAGTTTTGCATCGCGATTCCTTTGCCGAACGCAATGGCCGTAACAGTAGCTGACGCGTTCGTAAAACATTTTATTTGTATTTTCGGATCTCCTAAGGCAGTATTGACAGATCAAGGCAGTAATTTTCTGAGCGGGTTAATGAGACGATTAGCGAAAAGATTTCGTATCAAGAAGTTGCGTACAACTGCGTTTCATCCACAGTCCAACGGATCACTCGAAAGATCTCACCATGCTCTAGGAGAATACTTGAAGCAATATAATGGTCGAGAGTTCGAGTGGGACGAATGGGTGGAATTGGCGATTTTTAATTACAACACCAGCGTCCACGAAGGAACCAAGCATACACCGTACGAACTTGTCTTTGGAAGATTAGCAAGAACACCATCAAGCGAAGAAATCCATCCCGAGGATCGACTACAAACATATAACAATTATCTCGTTAAAATAATAACTCAAATGCATGAAATTCGAGCTATTGCACGTGAAAATTTAATAGGAGCGAAGGAGAAGTCGAAACTTCTCTACGATCGGAAAATAAATCCGAAGAGCTTTCAAGTTGGAGAATATGTATTTTTAAAGAAAGGCCCTAAGCCGAAAAAGCTCGAAGATAATTATACAGGGCCGCATGAGGTAGTAGAGGTGATGGGGGACCACAACGTCCGCATTAGAATCAAAAGGAAAACCCAGGTAGTGCACGCCGATCGACTGCGAATATCGCATATTACCCCCCCATAGAAGAAAACCTTTTATTTATAAAGAGTCTTCGAATTACAGCGGAAAAAAAATGGCAGCCCAACAGACGTCGCTTACTCACCTTCGGGAGTTTCTAATGTTGAACGGATTAGAGGCTAGACCCTTCTCCGGGAAAAGGAGGAGGGAAGGTGCAATTCCGCCTCCTACATGGTGGAGGTGGAAGATTGCATGGCAATCGGGTATGGGGACGACGAAGAGGACGCGAAGGAAGCCGCCGCCAAAAACTTGATGGAAATTGTCCTGGAAACTGACAGCGACGATCCGATCCCTATCAACATCGTCCACCCCTTGACCCCTGTTACCCCCGACCCCCCCATGATAGTAGAGGAAGAAAGTTCCGACGATGAAGAGGATGTCCGTATCCTTGAACTCGAGCGCGATCTTGAAGACGACCCTTTGGTCAGCCTAGAACGGCTGCACACAAGGGCCGTCCAACTGACCGCTCCGACAGAGGAACAAGTCGAGGAACTTTGCGATTATTTCGTGAGGTTAATGGGCTTGGCTGGAGTTCAAATCACCCGTGATATGGAAGTCACCGCAACGGGTGACTACAGTACGGCATGGTTAATGAATAGTGTACCGGAATTTTATTTAACCATAGTATATCATGATAAGACCCTGGTCGAATTACACATGCTAATGTTGGCGATTCAACATTTCATGGCATGCGTAAGGATCAGGGCATGGGAAGGTACTGACTCCGAGAGTGACTAAACCTGTCCTCTCGGATACCTGTCCCATGGAAAAGGACATATTATAAGTGTAAATATATATATTGTATTATATTGAAAATAGATAGGATTAGTTAAATTTTTCGTTAGCGTTTTTATTTTCTCTATATATTGGAATAGGTTAATTGAATTTTCCATTTTTCGTTTGTTTAAATTTTTTTTTATATATTGGAATAGATTCTTTTCATTCTCTTATTTTTGATAATTAGATTTTCTTTTATATATATTGGAATAGGCTTAGTTAAAATCATTTTTTTTTTTTTTTTTTTTTTCTTTTTCTATATTGTGTTTTTATTATTAGTTTGTATATTGGAGAAAGGGAGAAAAAGGAAAAAAAGGTTTAAATTAAAAACAATTTATTCAAAGAAAAAATTTAGTTCGAGTTTTATTTTAATTTTCAGCTGCGAAAGAAAAAAATTATAGAAAAATATGGAGCGACCCCATCCGGAGGAATTCCTACGGGAATATATGCAGAGGCGTAAGATAAGACCTCACTTCAAGTATATGTTTCGGAACCGTTGGATTTGTCAGGTGACCTGCGGGCCATACCAATCCTATGGAAATAGTAAATCCAAGGATCATGCCAAAGCGTTAGGCATATTTCGTATGTGGGAAAATCTGCGAAGAACCCTTGTGTTCCCCTGGATTGAACAACAAGTAGACGCCGGAATAGGAACAGAATGTAACAAGGAAAACGTTTTGGGAGTATTAGAAAGTATAGCGCACCAGGTAAAGCGCCATAGAGCCTCCTGGAGCGAGGGTCATTCGCTAGTCTTCAGGGATGAACTTGACCGATTATTAGAATCGCAACGGATAGAATTGACAGAACGTCATGTAGTATATAAAACAAAAAGCCTGATGTTTTGGGAATTAAACACGATACCTATTATCGTGCATGTATCCGGTGGTATATTGCGAAGTGAGCTTCGTTATACCCTTCTTCTTTCTATCATCGAGACATGTAAAGAGCGTATGAAGAAAGTGGGAGTATTATCGATAATAAATTAGTAATCTTAATTATTAGTTGCATGCTTATGTTAAGTAAGAAAAAAATAAGAGAGAGAAATTTTAGGAAAAACCGTTTGTTTAAAGCAAAATGGACGGAGGAAGTCAACCAGGAGAACCTCATCCCCATCCAATGGCGAGACTACAAGCATATTTAAGAGCAAGATCGATAGAAGCGCACATTAAGTGCTCGCGTATCTCACAAACAAGGTGGGATTGCCGCTTGACTTGTGGTCCGTATTTAACACACGGCGATGGACGGACCAGGGCAAAATCAATATATTTTGCTGCGAAAAAGATGTTAGGATTATTAGCGGAAATAAGAAGTTTCCCGTGGCTAGAGCAGGACATCCGTTGGGATGATAAGATAGAAGCGGAAGCCAACAGAGGTTTCCTGCGTGAAATCCTAGGGCGTATAGAAAAAAGAGTACGAGGGTGTCGCTATTGGTGGAACAGCTCCAGCGTCACTCTCCTCCAGGAAGAGTTGACCTGTCTCCTACGATCGCAAGGAGCAGGAATCCGTGAGAGTATTTACCCCGGTCGAGAGGAAACTTTGATCGTATGGGAAATAACCGCGAATCCGAGGATAATTCAGGCAACGTCCGGACAGACGTTTAATCGAATTAAATACGATCTGCTCCTTGAGACCATCGATAGTTTGAGAACGCGACTAGATTTGATTGAGATGAGTGAATGTATAGTTATTTAAGTATCCCGTTATAAAAAAAAAGAGGAAAAAAAAAAATCCAAAGGAAAAAAAAAGTATATATATACATACGCTAATTAATAGCCGAAAAAGAAAAAGATTTAAGTTTCAAAGTTTATTTTTTTTATCAGTAAAAGTATATTCAGTAGTTTCGAAAAGTTATATTTTTGTATTTTTCTATTAAAAAGTATGTTTGATAAGTTGAAAGATTTATAATAATCTATTTTTATGTTAAAGTTTATAAATACTAAGTTTCAAAAAAATTTATAATATTAGAAATAGTCTGTTTACATTGATAGTTTTGGAAAAATATATATATTATTAAAGTTGGAATATTTAAGTAGCAAACTTCCTCGTCTACGAAAAGGGTAGTTAAGGGGGGGGGGCTTTGCATTTAAGTATTGTCTGTATACAGGAAGAAAAAAAAAAATGCATCTCCATCTGCTGACGCCATTGATATTCATGTGGATATGGATATGGAATGGACCACCGATCGTAAGCAGCCTATTGGGATACGAGTGTGGAGGGATGGCCTCAAACATCACCACACTATCACTTTTGGATGTGGACGAATGCGATATTCCACCGCCTATCTTGAACGTGACAACCGAACGAATCCAGTTTCTTCAAATTAACGAATATGCAACTGTACATGTTCGACAATGCAAGATCGAGGTTCGTCGAACGGTTCTTCGATGCGGGATGCATTCGCACGTCAGCAACGTGGATGGTGGAAAGGCATCATACATAAAGGAAATATCACGCGAAGCCTGCGAGCAAGTCCAGATGTACGGTACATTTCAGGTAGATCAGGTACAGTTCGCCGGGGCTCAACCGAACCACACTCAAGCCTTCCCGGCAACGTTGATCGGCTGGGTAGGAAACGATGGCTCGTGTGAAGGTGTTTCATACACAGACCCTTTCGGTAGCTGGAGTTCAGTTTATGTGCTCGCGGATATAATAGTGACCCTTCGAGATTACCGTGCGCGAGTTGGAATAAAAAACAATATAGTTTATTTGAACTCAGGTATGAGATGTGAACTAAGCAAAGGACAGTGCGCGGATATCGAAAGTGGACCAACGTTTTGGGATCCGATTCCCTTGGACAAATGTGGAGACAAACAATATAGTGTTTTGTACGAAGGTATGGCGCAGCGAAGTATAAATCAAGACTCCGGAGTTTTGTATTCGCTGACCGCGTCGGACATTACCTTCGCGCTTACCACTCTCCCTCCGATAACAGTGTGTGGACAAGTGTTAATACGAACGGAACATCCGCGTCTCCTGATACACGAAGTGAGAGGAGAACAAGGATTCGTGAGTGCCACTCGATTGGACGTTACTAATATGGACATTTTCGCGTATGTAAACTCAAAATTCGTGTATGTGGAACGACATATCAAAACCGAAATTCAACAACTTTATCACGACGTTATGAACCACAAGTGTAGTTTGGAGAGAGAAATGCTGAAAAATCGATTGGCAATAGCAACTCAATCTCCGGATGAATTTGCATATCAATTGATGAAAGGACCAGGATATATGGCTGTAATCTCGGGAGAGGTAGTACACGTAGTAAAATGTGTACCGGTCGAAGTTCGAGTACAACACCTGCAGGAGTGTTACACGCAACTACCGGTTGTCGTCGGAAACGAGACACAATTCCTGTCACCACGAACCCACGTGTTGATGAAAAGAGGAATGCAAATAAATTGCAATCGTCTCGTACCAACAATGTATATGATCGAAGGAGAATGGTTCGGACTAACACCTGGGCCAGTTCGAGTAATCCCTCCGGAAACAATGAAACCAATGACTAAACCAACATGGAGATACCGAAACACACAGTCTTTGGCCACCAGTGGAATATATACAGCCGCTGACCTCGACCAGCTAAGGGATCATGTGATGTTCCCCGCTGAGCAACCAGCCGTACTCAACACCATGGCCAGAGGACTGTTGGGTAAACCAGTGGTTTCGCAAGGAGGATCAATTGCGAATCTTTTGCAAGGACCGGAATTTAACAAACTTATGGAATCTGCGTGGAATAAAGCATGGGCAAAGTTCGTCTCCTTTGGACACATTAGTGCGGGAGTGATCGGTGTGATAATGCTAATCCGCGGAATTAAACTTTTGATAGACACTATCATACATGGATATGCTCTGCATACCGTGTATGGATGGTCATTGTATCTGGTAGGAGCAATATGGGACTCAGTTACAAATCTATTGTTGCATCTTAAACGAGGTGTAATAGAGAAACCCCCTTCGCAGGTAGTGACCATGAACGTTGCAAGTGAGTCGGTACATCTGCCTATTGAGCAGGTACCTCCACGACAAGACAATGAAACAAATAATAGTGGCTCCAGTGCACCTGTGAGTTCGGCGCCAACAAACATTATGGTTCCAGCCGCACGGTCCGACACTTCGGCAACTATCTCACTTTATCCGAATCTCGGAAGAATGGGTTAAAAGATCGCGCTATGATCAGCAACGACACAAAATATTTCAAAGGAATAATTTTTTTTATTTTCGTTTTGTTGCTCGTGCAAGTGCATGTGCATGGTAATCCATAAGGGAAACCATGAACTTTAAAATCACAAACAAAATTTTATTTTCATTTTTTCTTTGATTTTTCAAAATTAAAGTCAACATGGTGCCGTATGGATCCGATGTTATCACGCTGACGATTGAATTGAATCAATCGTGGCCGCAGGGAGCGCCAGCCGGAATCGAAGAAGAGATTGAGTATTGGTATACCCCGGAAGGATTGTTCGTACCGCCGGAGTGGAGACTCCTTTCTAACCACGTGGTTCGCTCGTGGGTGAGGGCCCTAAAGGAGGCCCGACGCTTACAACTGGGCGGCCATATCTACGAAATAAAGGCGGACACCGCAGTGCCTGTAGGCCAGAGGCCTGACCGCATTCTTTATGAAAATGCGGAAAATGAGTTTGAATCCGAGGATGACGACGATGGGTTCGAGGAATAACACGCTTCAACCCTTCGTTCATAACAATATATATATATATCCTTAATTTTTTTGTTTGTATTGTTAAAAACATTAATTTTCTATTTTTGAAAAGGGCACGCTATATAAGTGCCCTCCATATATATATATATATCTATTATTCGTATTTTTATCATTATTAAAAAAGGGCACGCTATATAAGTGCCCTCCACATATATATATATCTCTAATATTCTTCCTATAATCTTAATAATAATCAAAATAGATATATCTAGGTTTAAATATCAAAATAATATTGTAGCCCTTAAGGCAAATTATTTTGATTATTTTAAAATAAAATCATTTTTTCATTTTTCAAAAAAATATATACTCTCTAAATTTTGTAGTAGTTTAGAAGCACGACAGTTTAGCATGTTTAAATTCAGTAGAGTCGAAAACCTTTTGTCACCTAATAGTAATCCTATTTTCCAATCCTATCCGAATAAATCCTTATGATTTATCTGATCATATTTATCACCTATAGAAAATCATTTTTGCATCCCATAGAATTATATCTTTATATCGAGTCTTTGCCGGGATACTCTGGTATCCCCAGTATTTAAATCATCATATCAGCGAATCCACAACAGCGAAGGAAGAAACCAAAGAAGAAGTTGTCCAAATCAAAATCTAACAGCAGCATCTGGAAGAAGCATCATCCACAACCAACGTCGAAACAAGGCACGTTACTTCCGATCGATTATATTCAACCATCAAGAATCAACAGATTGTATCTCGCATATATTTCATATTGTTTCAGAAATCTCGAGATTTCAGCATCCTGGACGAGCTGACCCAAAAAGTACTGTATCATTTTGTGGCCTCTGCCGAGGACGATCGTCGTTCTTCGAAGCGACTCTCGTTTTCCGGGGGAGGTGTTACGTCACGCACTTTTCGAGAACTCTTATTCGCGAACTTGCGCTGTTCTTCGATTGCACCGAGAGAAGCTGCACGCGTACACTCGCGAGGAAACGGAAAGACTGAGGGAAATAAAGGAAAAAGGGAAAAAGGGAGAGGATCGCTGTGCGTGAGAAGCGTAGACAGAGAACCGTTGACCAGAAACTATTTAACAAACTTCCAAAAGCGATTTTGTCGAGACGAAGTCGTAAAATAATTCTGTCATCGGAAACACGAGAAAAAAATCAACATCTTCAATGGGACTTGAGTTACTCGAGAATTCCAAAGGCATAACACCACGGCTCGATCACCCAAGATGAGCACGTGGCCCCGACACCACGCTGTGAAGAAAAGTCACCAATACCAGTAAGAAACGCCGGCTCATGTACCTGGGCCAGCCGCCATCGAAGGGATTTGACGGTTGCTAAGCCGGCAGGTCTCTGTTTGCCGAAACCTACCAACACCACTAAGCGTCGAGGCTCATAGACACGAGCGCTCGATGTAGCCGAAATACACCAACACCATGACGCATCGAGACTCACCGATACGAGCTCTCGGCGACTCCAAACCTCACCAACACTACGACGCAGCGAGGCTCACAGACGCGAGTGCTCTATGACTCCGAAGACGACCAACACCTCGAGCGACGATACCGACAGCTTCCTTCTAACCCCTATGCATAGGGCCCAGTGGGTTAGAAAAACTTCCGATTTCCTCCAACGAGTGCAGCACCTCTCGGGCATCGTTTACAGCCACCCCCGCGAACAATGGGAGATTTCCAATAGTCGCGAATTTGATAATTAGACGATTTCCAATAGAATCACGCATGCGTACGAACATTGGGTCAGGTCGTCAACAATATTACAACTTTGTAATCATATTTTTTTTTATGTATTTTTCACGTATTTCCCCGGTTATATTTTATAGCTAGGGGTAGGTCAGGTATTTGCGCGTTACTCAGGTAACCATCATAAACCCTTCTGGTCTTTTCCCATCGTAAAAAGTAAATCCGTAAAAACAACGAGTTAAAATATTTCTGCCTTTAGCAATATCTCTCATTACTCAGAGACTAAACATTTAAATGAAAAATATCTTGCAAATCGATATTGCTTCAAAGATAAATAGTTCAATTTACGATCTTAACCAGCGACGAAAGAAGAATATCGGGTTACATAGGAAATGTTATTTTTCAACAACTACCTCCGAGAAGTTTCTTCTAAACATTTGGATGGAATAAATAAAGATAAGTGGTGCTCGTTCGAAGAAGCGATTCTATTCAGCTCGCCGATTTGTCACAGTTCTTAGAAAGAAAAAAAAGAGAAGACTCCGTGTTGGGAGAGAACAGAGGATTGCACGTCGTTGCTATGTCGCCACGACGGAGAAAGCCTCTGTACCAGCATACTCTTTAGGTAGGATAGAAGGAGAAGCGACCACGTGAGCGTGGCTGGTACGAACAAGGGAAGTCAAGAGCCACCCCGAAGGGGAGGTAGCGCTGTTGGCTAGCTCGCGGGCCAGCTACGGTACACGTGATCGTACCGAGAGAGTAGGGGAAGGGTGAGCCACCCGCACAATGCATAGAACGTACGAGAAGGCCCACCACTCATCGATAGCCGAACTTTTCTCAACCAATAGGAACAGAGCCATAAAAATCAAGAGACAAATGCAATTCTTAGCCAAGAGTAGGGATGAAGAAAAGAGAGAATAACCGAATAATAATTATTAACAATCGTTAATAATAACCATTTTTTCATGATTTACAATAGCCAAATGTTACAATTATCGTAAAAGTTTAACCCGAAATTTGTTAATTTGACAAATGGAAAGGTTAAACAAATTAATTAATTAAGTTAATTAATTCATCATTTTATATTGAAAGCCGACGAAAAACCATTAAGAATGAATACCAGAACACCCTGGTAGTTATGAAATTTATATCAAATTTAAATTCAATTTAATTAGATCTGTCAAATCGATATCGATCGATATTTCACATATTATAGTAAAAACCGAATGAGAATACATGTAATAGAGTGAAGAATGAGAGCGAAATATCAATAGAGTTCATTTTTAATATTTTTGGATTTGATAATTAATTAATTCTTTATCAAGAAAATTTTCCTTTTATCAAGTATTAAAATTCGTAATTTTCCACCTAAAAAGGTGATTCAAATTCGAGACACTTCCAAAATAAATAAAAAGAATAAATCGCTAATTAACAAATCCAAAATCGATCTGAAAATAGTTAATTAGACTAATTATAAGAAATTGACAGCCGATAGAAAGAGAACAAGGGAGGCGTGGAAAATCACGCCTCGACCAAAAAGTTGCCCCTTCCACCGCGGTCTATGTCAAGCCTATTTAAACTGCGCCCTTTACGGAGGGCCATGCTCATTACTTCTCCGAAAACCAACGACGTTACTCTGTTCGCGACAGTTTTGTGTTTTTCAATCTTTGTTAAAAGACTTTGGAAAATTTCCAAGTCTTATTCTTTGTTGTGTTCATTTGTGGAATTGTACCAAGTTTTGTTTCACTATTAACTTCAATCGAAGTTAATAGAATAAAAAACCTCAGTGCTTAAATTTTGTGTTCGTTCTTCGTGAAAAATCCTTCGACCGCTCGGCACTTACTTGAAGCCGAGGGTATCGACCAGCGATCCACCGACGACCACCAGCAGCAACCTCTTCACAACTCCTGTTCGCCGGATCCTATTTTTCTTCGGTAAGTTTTATTTTTTTTCCTAAGTTTGTGATTTTTCCCCTCAACCCTTCCACTTTAGTGAAAAGTTTAAGAGATGTACGCATCTCAGATCATTATCGCCCTTCTGGCAATTATCGTGATTGTATCAATTTTTATTCTCTTGTGCGGAATCTCCATTAAAATCACCGTTAATATCCGCGATTCGAGAGTCACACGTGAAACCCCTGTAGTACACTCGGGTGTACGAATTTATCCAGTGTCTACCGTCCGTCGAGTTCCTCATACCAACCCGCGAGTTTAGTTAAATTTTTAATATCGCGATGAACTCCCCTTTGATTGTCGTGATTTTCCTTGCGTGTTTTATCGTAGTTTTCATCATCGTCGCGATAGTTTGGTATCTCCGCGCTTACCGTTCCGTTACCCCGCAAGAAGTTGTTACAGCACCAAGTGCTCCCCTTGAATATTTTTGCCCGTATTGTTGCGATACCCATCCTATTAGTGAAACCGTTTAAACCTCCCCTTAGACAACATTTCGCGAATGAACTCTAGCCTCTTCCCGAGCAATTTTCCGCAAGGTTAGGCTCTAAACGAGGCATCCGCGAATCGTAGCCGCTTCGATAACGCGTAAATGGATTAAGTTCCTTGACCGAGATGAGGCCGGCTCCTCACGTAAACTCACGATTCGCGACATAACATTAATAAAATTAAATTTAATAAAAAATGAAAATTATTTAATTAAATAATAAACTAGGATTAGATACCCTATTATATTAGTTATATAATAATTAAAAAATTAGGTATTAATTGGGAAATCACTAAACTTAAAAAATTTGGCGGTATTTTATTCTATTTTTTTTTTTTTTTTTTTTTTTTTTTTCCGAGGAGTTGCGGAATCCTTTTTACGGATTCACCCCAGCCATGCGGGCTGGTGCAAATGTGGGACTCCCGATTGGCCTACCCACTAAACCGCCACCTCCTTTGCGTCCGCCCCCGACCAGGAACTATGTTAATATTACTTCTGATCGGGGGGTCTGTCTGTGTTTGTCTTGTCATGTTGTGCGTGCGTTCTGTTTCTGTTTTCTTTGTCGCGTCTGGTCCGTCATGTCAGGCAGCCGTCCGCGTTTTTCTGTCGCAGTATTGTTTCTATGTATGTGGCAATGTTTTGCCATTGGTCGTTTCCGTGGAGCATCACCTCGACGATGTTGTCCGGGGTGATGCTTCCGACCGCCG
Source organism: Cryptus armator (assembly GCA_963971235.1). NCBI lineage: Eukaryota > Metazoa > Arthropoda > Insecta > Hymenoptera > Ichneumonidae > Cryptus > Cryptus armator. The sequence continues at coordinate 24,538 of CAXARG010000020.1, forward strand.
TTTCTGTTTCTTGTCGCAGTCTTGTCCAGCGGTCACATCTGAAGAAGGTGTGTTCCGCGTCGTCCCGTTCGTGTCCACAGTATGTACAGTCCGGTGTTCGTACTCTGTTCATTTTATGTAGGTACCGTCTAAAGTAACCGTGTCCCGTCAGGAATTGAGTGACGTAAAAGTTTACGTCCCCAAACTCCCGACGGAGCCACAGTCTCAGGTCCTTTATCAGTCGTCTCGTCCAGTTTCCTGTCGTTTCTTCTGTCCATCGTTGTTGCCACATCTGTAGCGTCCTGTCTCTTTCTGTCGATGCCGCGTCCTGTCGTCTTGTATCTGTGCTCTTACCATAGATCCTCTTGCGCTCGAAAGCGAGGAGGTCTATGGGAATCACGCCCGCTATCACCAGAACAGCCTGTGCAGAGACGGTCCGGTAGGAGCAAGCAATCCTCAGCGCGCTCTGTCTTTGTACTGCCATCATTGCGTGGCAGTATTTTTTCGTCTTCAGGGAGTCTGCCCAGATCTCCGCGCCGTAGAGCAGAATCGAGTGGACCGTTGACATTAGTAGTCTCCGTTTCCCCGGTCTCGGTCCGTTCGTATTTGCCATCAGGCGGCTTAAGGATGCTATCCTTCCGGCCGCCTTCTGAGCTGTCCTTTGTATGTGAGGCCAGAAGGTCATCTTTGTATCTAGGGTCACCCCCAGATACTTGACGTCCCCTCTGGTCTTGTTGTCGTCCCTCCCGATCTTCATCGGTAGTATCGTCTGTATGCGTTTCCTCGTGAGAAAAAGCAGTTCTGTCTTCTCCGTCGCTAGTTGTAGTCCGTGGTCAGTCATCCATCGTCCGACCCGTCTCATCGTCTGATTCAGTTTGTACTGCGCCAGTTCTGGAGAGCGCTCGACGATCACCGCCGCCACGTCATCGGCGTATGCGACGAGGAGTACGCCGAGCGGGAGCTCCAGTCTGAGCAGGCTGTCATAGAGTCCGTTCCAGAAGTCCGGTCCAAGTATGGATCCTTGGGCCACCCCCGCGGTAATTTGTCTCGTCATCTGTCCCTCTGTTGTCTCGTATGTAATTCGTCGGTTTCGCAGGTAATCCCCCACCACCCGGAGCAGGTACGGCGGAATCCTGTAGTCGCTTCTGAGCGATCCCAGGATGTCGACCCACCTGGCCGAGTTGAAGGCGTTCCTGACGTCCAGTGTCGCCAGCAGCACGATAGGCCGCGCTGCGTGGCAGTGTCTGTCTGTGTCTCGGAAGGAGTCGACCACCCTCTGGATTGCTCCGATGGTTGATCGACCCTTCCTGAAGCCGAACTGCCGGTCTGAGAGGCCTCCGCCGTTCTGTATCGCGTCCGTCAGTCTTGGTCTGAGTAGCCGTTCGTACAGTTTCCCTGTCGTGTCTAGTAAGCTCAGCGGCCGGTAGGCCGACGGCGAACTGGGGTCGCCCTTCCCCTTCGGGATGAGGACCAGCCTCGCCGTCTTCCAGCGGTCGCTGAAGGTCCCTGTCGTCAAGCACGTGTTGTACAGGTCGAGAAGTATCTCCGGCCTCTGGCTAGCCATTAGCCGGATGATCTCTCCCGGTACTCCGTCGGGTCCTGGCGCTTTACCCGTCTTCACGGCGTTGGCTGCTCTGGTGAGCTCCTCCGCCGTGAAGATGGGGACCGCCGAAGTTTCGTTATCGTTCGTTACGTCCGTGCGTATCGGGTGTGTCGGGAATAGTCCGTCGACGATCCGTCGTGTGGCTTCCGCGTCTTTGAGTTCCGGCGGAGCCCGGGCCCCCAGTTTACCGGTTACGATCTTGTAACCGGTTCCCCACGGGTCGCGGTCCACCTCCTCGCAGAGCTTCTTCCAGCATCGCGCCTTGCTGTCTCTAATAGCGTTCGTCAGTCTTTTTCGTTCCGTCCTGTATGCCTCTTGAAGGGATTCCCTTTCAGGTCTCCCGCCGGCCCTGGTGACCCGTCTTCGGTTGGCGAGGCACCTTTTCCGCAGTTCGGCTATCTCGTCCGTCCACCAGTACTGTGGTTGTCTGTTTTGTCTGTTCTGTCGTTTCGGCATTGTGCTGTTGCACAGCCGCTCCGTCAGCTTAGCCGTCTCGTCTGCCAGTCTTTCCGCCCTTTGCCGACCGGTCAGCTCCGGGGGAACGTTTGTGCTCGGAGCCGGCGCTGCCGCCAGTTCCTCCGCAAACTTTTGTACGTCGAGTTTGTTCGTGTTCCACCGCGGGGGTTGTCGCACTCTCGTTCGCGTTGTCGTCGTCTGTACTGCCACTTCAAAAGCGATGTACTGATGATCGCTGGCCGTGTAGTCCTCGATCACCCGCCATCCCCTTATCAGCTGCAGCAGTCGTTCTGACGTTATCGTAACGTCCGGTATAGATTCCCCGTATCCTGGTCGTCTGTATGTCGGTACGTTCCCCGTATTTACCACTACGAGGTCTAGCCTTGCGGCCATCTCCAGTAGTAGTCGTCCCCGTTTGTTCGTTTCTGTCATACCCCACTCGATCGCCCTCGCGTTGAAGTCCCCCGCGATCACGATATCTCCGGGCAGATCCCTGATTCCGTCCTCGAGGAGCGCCACCTTTCTCTCGAATTCCGCCACGGCGCAGTTTGGGGTCAGGTAGACGCTGACATATGTGACAGCGCCCACCTTGGCCCAGACGTAATCGTCCCCAACGCCCCGATCGGTTATCCGGGTCCGGGCCGCGCCCCTCACCCAGATAGCAACTGTCTTCGTTTCGTTCGTTATCCATGTCTGCGTCGGTCGTGTCCTGTACGGTTCGCACAGTATCAGGATGTTAGCGTCGTGTTCATCTGCTATCTGGGGCAGTAGCATGTCTGCTGTCCTGCTCCGGTTCAGGTTTCCCTGTATTATTCTGTTCGTCGTCTGTCCTGTCTCTTGCACTCCTCCAGCGCAGCTCGGAACTCCGAACACCTCCCGGATCCCGCGAGGTGTCCGACGTCCTCGTGCCCCGCTTTGGTGCACAAGGGGCAAGTCGGTCTGCCTTTACAGTCCGTCGCGTAATGTCCCGTTTCGCCGCATTTCCTACAGCATTTTGTCCGGTCCTCGTTCTCGCAGTTCGCCTTTGTATGCCCGTAGCCTAGGCATTTGTAACATTTCGTCACTGTCAACCGTTTTCGGAGGCGGCATCGCACCCATCCGATCCCGATCCGGCCGCGGTCGAGCAGCACCCTGGCTTCGTGCGATTCAAGGTCGCACACCGCCATGTACTGCTCGGCCCGGTTCGGGCCGAAGATGTGGACGCCGAAGTCCGCGTCTCGTCCTGTCTCGCGTCTCAGTGACTGTATTACGTCGTCCTTTGTCGTAGCACAGTCCAGGTCCAAGATCTCCAGTTGGGCCCTGGAGGTCGTCGTCTTAACGCTGCCTGCGTCCCCGACCGCTTCCTGGAGCGCGCGTCGGAAGTCTTCGCGTCCGTCCGTGCTGGCTTGGATCTTTAATAGACACAGTCCAGTCTTGGTCTTCCTCAGAGTCGTCACCTGCACATGACTCTTCGTCGGATCGACTGTCGCCCGTATTTTCCGTACTATGTCTGAGTACGTCGTGTCCTCTCCAGGCTTGACTAGTACAGCCGTCCCCCGGTGTTTGGGGGCTGGACTGCGCCTGTCCTCCTGAGCGTCAGTGTTCGTCTCGTTTGTTTTCTTTTTCTGTTCTGTCTTTTTTTTCTTCTTTGTCGTGACTGTTTGCCAAGGTGCGGCCGTTTCCCCGCTTGGGGCCCTCTTCTGTGAGGTTCCCGGAGGGGTCCCAGTCGTCTTCCGTTTGCGTTTCGTCCGTGGCGTTTCTAATTCTCTCGTCTCCGTTTCCGTCGCTGTCGAATCGTAATCCGTTGCTCGATTTCTCGGGGCCGTCCTGGTGCGCTTATTTAGCGCAGCGTCGGCGGCCTCGAGAATCGTTTTTATACCATTTTTGACGGTCATATTCATGTTTTTCTGTATGGCCGCTGCCTCGGCCATTTTCGTCGCTGTTCTCTGTATGAGCGTTAGCAGCTCTGTCAGGTCTAGTTCGTCGTGTCGTACCATCGTAATTTCGTCCGTAGCGGGAGCACTGCTAGTCGCGCTTCCTGCGCTCGACGCGCTGGTCGTCCTGACGCGTCTCAGCGCGTTCAGTTTTGTCCTGTCCGCGTCTCGTGCAGTTTTGTCTCCGTTTCGTCCGTCCGCCGTGGCGTCGATCCGTCCCGGGGTTGGGTTCCCCGTTGTTTTTGATGCGTTTGTAGTATTTTTGTTTCGTTGTACTTCCATGTTTTCTGTCCTCCCTCGTCCTTTGTATTTGTATGTGTGTGTGTATTTTTGGGGTAAGAGGCTGCAACCCTCTCCGCCGCCTTGCCCCCATGAACGGTTGCCCCGGCGGCAAGGACCAGTGGCCTCACCAAGGCCCCCCCGCTGCTGCTGCATGGCCCAATCCGGGCGCCACCCGGCACTACAACAGCATGGGGATTTTTCGCTGGCTGATAGGGCAGCTAGGTCCGCCTGGCTGGGGGGACCCGGGCCCCTGTACTATCCAGCGGCCCAGGAGCATCGAGCCTGGTTTTCTCGGGGTACCCTCTGGTGCATCGCCCCCGGAGCCGCCCGCCACAGAGAGCGGCAGAAGAGTCCCAGCGCCGTCCCCCTCTGTTCGGTGTGCGTGTTTCTGAGTGCCCGTTCCAGTGACATCGTCCAGTCCATTCGCTCTAGGGGAACCCGTTTATAGGGGGCCCCACGCATTCGCTTTTCGGGAGTCCCCGTTTATAGGGAGCCCCGGGCACTCACTTTCTCGGGATGACCCGTTTATAGGGTTCCCGATCACTCGCACCACCGGTGCATGTCACTCGGGCGTGTTTGTGTAAGTGTTTGTGTCTAGTGTATGTGCGTGTGTAGACTGGTTTTGGTCCACCCCGAACAATTCGGTACCATCCATGTCTGGAAGGCGTCCCCCTATCCGCCACCTGGGGAGGCGCCCGATGCGGGACCAGCAACCCGACACGGGATTTTATTCTATTTAGAGGAACCTGTTCTATAATTGATAAGACACGATAGGTAAAACTTATTATATAAATTTATGTATTGTTGTTTAAAAAAATTTTTATAAATTTATTTATAATTTAAAAAAAAAAAAATTCAAGTCAAAATGTAGTTAAATAAGAAGAGATGGGTTACAATAATTAATATTCATATAAAAATTAATTTAAATTAATATTAAAGATGGATTTAAAGGTAAATTAATTAAATTTAATTAGTTGATTAAAGTTTAAATTATGTACATATTGCCCGTCATTTTCAAATAAATTGAAACAAGTCGTAACAAAGTAAATATACTGGAAAGTATATTTAGAATTTTAAATTTATTTTAAATAAAATATATTATTTACAATAATAAGATTATGAAATTCATAAATTTAAATTATTTTAAATTAAATTAATTATATATATATATATATATATATTATATAAATAAATTTTTTTTATATTATTTTAATAAAATTAATTTTATTAAATAAATAAATTTATAAGTAATTTTTAGAAATTAATATGTTTTTTTTGTATTGTAAAAGATTAAATGAGAAAATTCTTGAAATAATTATTTATTTTATTTACCTTTTGTATTAGGGTTTATTTAAATTTATATTTTAGAAATAATTATCGAATTAATAGGATTTAATTAATTATTATAGTTAATGTAGTATAATTATTATTAATATTTAATTGGAAGAGAAATTTTATTCGTTTATTAAGATTTCTATTTATTTAATAATTAAATTTAATTTAAATTAATTTTTTAATAAAAAATTTAATCAATAATTTTTTAATAAATTAATTAAAGTTTAAAGGGTTAAGCTTTTAGATTTATTAATTATAATATTTAAATTTATTTAATAAAAATATAATTGAAAATTTTATTTTTTATGAAAATGTAATAATTTATATAAATTTATAATAATATATATGATTAAATTTATTTTTAATTAAATATTAAATTAAAATTTTAAATTAATTAAAATTTAAAATAATGATAAAATTAGTATAATTTTTTATTTAAAAATTTAATTAAGTTAAAGATAAAATTAAGGAATTAGACAATTATTTTAATTAATATAATAGTTTACTTACCTGTTTAACAAAAACATGTCTTTATGATATTAATTTAAAGTCTAATCTGCTCCATGATGTAATAAATTAAATAGCTGCAGTATTTTAACTGTACAAAGGTAGCATAATCAATAGTTTTTTAATTGAAAGCTGGAATGAAAGATTTTATAAGGTAAATATTGTCTCAATTTTAAAAAAATTAGAATTTTTTTTTTAGTAAAAATACTAAATTGAATTTAAAAGACGAGAAGACCCTATAGATTTTTATATTTTTATTTTAATTAATTTAAATGAAAATTTTATTTAAATGAAAAAATATTTGATTGGGGTAATTATTAAATTAATTTAATTTTAATTTTATTTTTACAAAAATTATTGAATAGATGATCTTAAATTTTTGAATTATTAGAATAAATTACCTTAGGGATAACAGCGTAATTTTTTTGGAGAGATCATATTGATAAAAAAGTTTGCGACCTCGATGTTGAATTAAGATAAAATTTTAATGAAGAAGTTAAAAATTTTTGGTCTGTTCGACCATTAAAATCTTACATGATTTGAGTTCAGATCGGTGTGAGCCAGATCGGTTTCTATCTTTAAAGAAATAATATAATTTTGTACGAAAGGACTTTTTATATAAAAAAATTTTAATATTAGAATAATTTTAATTAATTTAAAATAAATTACTTTGTCAGATTAGTGTAATAAATTTAGAATTTATTTATGTAAATAAAATTACAAGTAATATATTAAACAAATTAATTTATATGTAGTTATATTATTTATTATATTAATTTTGGTAATAATTATAATTTTAGTTTCAGTAGCTTTTTTAACTTTAATAGAACGTAAATTTTTAGGATATATTCAAATTCGAAAGGGTCCCAATAAATTAAGTTTAATGGGATTAATACAGCCATTTAGTGATGCAATTAAATTATTATCAAAAGAGAGGAATTTAATAAATAAATCTAATTTTATATTTTATATATTTTCTCCAATTTTTAGATTAATTTTAATTTTAATAATATGAATAATTTATCCTTTTTGATTGAATTATATAAGTTTTAGATTAAGGTTAATTTATATAATATGTTGTTTTAGTTTAGGAGTTTATGGTTTATTAATAGCGGGTTGATCTTCAAATTCATCATATTCTTTGTTGGGTTCAATTCGTTCTTTAGCTCAGTCTATTTCTTATGAGGTAAGATTAGCTATTATTATAATTATTCCTATATTAATAATTGATAGATTTAATTTTATAAATTTATTTAATTTTCAAATATTAGGGGGTTGATTTTTAGTTTTTATATGTCCTTTAAGATTAATGTTTTTTTTTAGAATTATAGCAGAATTAAATCGTACACCATTTGATTTTTCAGAGGGGGAGTCGGAATTAGTTTCTGGTTTTAATGTGGAATATAGAAGAGTTGGATTTGTTTTAATTTTTTTATCTGAATATGCTAGAATTATTTTTTTAAGATTTATATATTGTTTATTTTATTTGGGAGGTGATTTTTATAGAATTATATTTTATTTAAAAATTTTATTTATTTCTTTAATAATTATTTGAATTCGGGGTACTTTACCACGATTTCGTTATGATTTGTTAATATATTTATGTTGAATAATAATTTTACCATTTTCTTTAAATTATATATTTTATATAATTTTTATAAAAATATTTATTTAATTAATAAGAAAGATAATAGAATTAATTATTCTATCTTATGTTTTCAAAACATATACTTATTCAAGTTCATTATCTTATTTTAATATATATATATAATTTTATCACATTTAATTATAATTATTGGGTTAATAAAATAGAATGAAAAGTATGAAATGGTTATAATTTGACCAATTAAAATAAATGGTGATTCAACTGGTTGAGAACCTAATCATGTTAGAATTAAAATAATATTAATAAAATATCAAAAGTAAATTTGATTAATGGGGTAAAATTTGGATGACTGGAAAAAATTTTTATTAAAAAATGGTTTAATTATTAAAATTAAAATTGATATTAGTAGAGCAATAACACCTCCTAATTTATTGGGGATAGATCGAAGAATTGTGTAAGCAAATAAAAAGTATCATTCTGGTTGAATATGAATTGGAGTAATTATAGGATTTGCTATAATAAAATTTTCTGGATCACTTAAAATAAAAGGATTTAGGAGAATTATGATTATTAGTATTATTAATATTAATAAAAAGCCAAAAATATCTTTAATCATAAAATATGAATTGAATGGAATTTTATTTATATTACTATTAATCCCTAGGGGGTTATTAGATCCGGTTTCATGAATAAATATTAAATGAATTATGATTAAAATTAAAATAATAAATGGTAAAATAAAATGAAAGGAAAATATACGGTTTAAGGTTGGATTTCTGACGGAAAATCCTCCTCAAATTCATTCAACAATTATTTGGCCAATGTAGGGGATTGTGGAAATTAAATTTGTGATGACTGTGGCTCCTCAAAATGATATTTGACCTCAAGGTAAAACATATCCTATAAAAGCGGTAGCTATAGATATTATAAAAATTATTACTCCAATTATTCAAGTTTTAAATAAATTATATGATCCAAAATAAATTCCTCGGCCAATATGAATATATATACAAAAAAAAAAAAAAGAGGCACCATTTATGTGAGTTAGTCGAAATAGTCAACCGAAATTAATGTCTTGAATAATATGAATTATTCTATTAAATGCAATTTCTGTATTAGCACAATAATGCAAAGATAAGAATAACCCTGTAATAATTTGAATTATTAGGGATAAACCTAATAAAGATCCAAAATTTCATCAAATTGGAATATTGATGGGGGTGGGTAGTTTAATTAATGAGTCATTAATGATATTTAGGATAGAATTTGTTTTTATAATAGATTTATTCATATTTTTTTTTTTACATTAAAATATTAATTGACGGAGGGGGGATTTAAAATTAATACAAATATTTATGATACAAATTATTGAATAGTAAAGATATAATATAATAAAAATTGTAGATTTATTATATAATTTTTTATATAAAAAGTTTATATTATTTTGATCATAAATAAAAATATAATTATTTAATCAAGATGTTCTTATTTTTAAGTATAAATATTCATTATATAAGTTTTGAATAAATAAAATTAATATTAATAATATAAAAATTTTTATAAAGTTAATTAAAATTAATTTGAAATTTAGGTAAAATAATTCATTATTAGTTAGTCTTGTAATATATATAAAAATTACTATTAATCCTCCAATTATTGTTAAAAATAAAATAAATGAGATTCAAGAGTTAAAAATAAAATTTATATTAATTGTAATAAGAAAGGTTAAAAAAATTAATATAATTATAAATGAAATTGGGTGGAATTTATTTATTTTTGAGGGTCTTATTATAATAATAATAATTAACAAATTAAAAATTATAGGTATTATTATTAAAGGATTTATTGAAAATGATTTTATCATCAAGAAATAGTTTATAAAAAATATTAATTTTGGAGATTAATGATATAAATTTTTTTTTATTTTTTTGATGCTATAAAAATAGAAATTTATTTTTAATTTACAAAATTAATGTTTTAGTTTAAACTATATAGCATTTGATTAATTTAAATTATTATTTATCTTTATATTTATTTATAATTTCTTGTTTTATATTTAGATTTTATTATAAACATTTAATATTAATGATTATTAGATTAGAATTTATTATAATTTGTGTTACATATAATATATTTATTATTTTAATAATTATAGAAAGTATAACTTATTTAATTATATATTTAATAGTTTTTTCAGTTTGTGAGGGTGCTTTAGTTTTATCATTAATTGTTGTATTAGTTCGATTAAATGGAAATGATTATATTAATTCTTTAAGGGTATTAAAATGATAAAATTTATTATTATAATAATTTGTTTAATGTTAATATTTAATATAATTAATGTTTATTTAATACAGGGAATTTTACAAAATTTTTTATTTTTTTTTATATTTATAATTATAATTAAATATCCTTTAAATTATTTATCTATATGATCAAATATTTATTATTATATAGGTTGTGATATTTATTCTTTAGGTTTAATTTTATTAAGATTTTGAATTTTATCATTAATGGTAATAATTAGTCATAATAGATTAATAAATTTGGGTTATATAAATTATTTAAATATTTTAATTTTTTTATTAATGTTTTTAACTTTATGTTTTTTATCAATAAATATAATTATATTTTATTTATTTTTTGAAATTAGGTTAATTCCTGTATTTATATTAATTTTGGGGTGGGGATTTCAAATTGATCGAATTCAGGCTGGGTTTTATATAATATTATATACTTTATTTGGGTCTTTGCCCTTATTTATTTTAATTATATATATTTATTGTAATAGTTTAACATTAATATTTAATTTAATTAATATAAATATTTTAGGGATTTATTTTTATATAATAATAATAATGGCCTTTTTAATTAAAATACCAATATATTTTATTCATTTATGATTACCTAAGGCTCATGTTGAAGCTCCTTTGTCTGGGTCTATAATTTTAGCGGGATTAATATTAAAATTAGGAAGATATGGGTTAATACGATTTATATTAATATTAATTAATTTATGTTTAAAATTTAATAAATTTATTATTATTATTAGATTGATAGGTGGAATTTATTCAAGATTAATTTGTTTATGTCAAGTTGATATAAAAATATTAGTGGCTTATTCTTCAGTGGTTCATATAAGTATTTTAATGAGGGGATTGATAACAATATTTAATTGAGGTTATTTAGGGGGGTTAATAATAATAATTGCTCATGGATTATGTTCTTCAGGTTTATTTTGTTTAGTTAATATAAATTATGAACGTTTAGGTTCACGAAGATTATTAATTAATAAGGGTATAATTAATTTTTTTCCTTCTTTAAGGTTATTATGATTTTTGTTATGTTCTTGTAATTTATCATTTCCCCCATCTTTAAATTTATTTAGAGAAATTATGTTATTAAATTCTTTACTTTCTTGAAATAAAAATTTGATAATTTTTTTAATATTAATTTTATTTTTTAGGGCTTCTTATTCATTATATTTATATGCTTTTAGACAACATGGTAATTTTAGTAATTTTATTTATTTTATAAAGGGGGTGTTAGTAATAGAATTTATGGTTTTATTATTACATTGAATTCCATTAAATTTATTATTTATTATTATATTTATTTATTCTTAAAATTTAAATAGTTTTTTAAAAATAATGATTTGTGGAATCATAGATGTAATTTAATGTTACTTTAAATAAATGTTTATTTATATTATTATATTATATATAATATTGTTAATTTTAGGTTTAATAATTATTTTTTTATTTATTTTATTAAGTAAATTAGTATTTTTTATTGAATTTAATATATTAAAATTTATAAGAATTAAATTTGAAATATTATTTTTATTTGATTGAATTTCTGTATTATTTATTTTAATTGTATTAATAATTTCTTTGATAGTTATTTTTTACAGAATAGAATATATGAGGGGAGATTTAAAATTTAATCAGTTTATTTTATTAGTTTTAATATTTATTTTATCAATATTATTAATAATTTTAAGACCAAATTTAATTAGAATTTTATTAGGTTGAGATGGGTTGGGATTGGTATCTTATTGTTTAGTAGTTTATTATCAAAGAAAAAATAGATTTAATTCTGGTATAGTGACAGTTTTAATTAATCGGTTGGGGGATGTATTAATTTTAATTTCAATTGGGTTAATAATTTCTTTGGGTTCTTGAAATTATATATTTATGGAAAAATTAAGAGAATTGATTTTTATTATAATTATAATTGCTTCATTTACTAAAAGTGCTCAAATTCCTTTTTCTTCATGATTACCTTTAGCTATAGCAGCTCCTACACCGGTTTCTTCTTTAGTTCATTCATCTACTTTGGTAACAGCTGGAATTTATTTGATAATTCGATTAAATTATTTAATAGTAAATAAAAAAATTATAAATTTAATAATATTAATTTCTGTAATAACTATATTTTTATCGGGAATAGGGGCTAATTTTGAATTTGATTTAAAAAAAATTATTGCTTTATCTACATTAAGACAATTGGGGATTATATTATTTTGTTTATCTATAAAATTAGATGAAGTTTCTTTATTTCACTTATTGACTCATGCTATATTTAAATCTATATTATTTGTATGTGCTGGGGTTATTATTCATAATATATTGGGGAATCAAGATATTCGATTTATTAGAATAATTTTATATAATATACCAATAGTTAGAATATTATTTAATTGTTCAATTTTATCTTTATGCGGGATTCCATTTATATCGGGATTTTTTTCAAAAGATTTAATTTTAGAAATATATTTAATAAGAAGTTTTAATAAATTTATTTTAATTATTTTATTTATATCAATAGGATTAACTGTTATATATTCTATTCGATTAATTTATTATTCTTTTATTAAATTCCCTCAATTAACAATTTATATAAATTATAATAGAATAATTAGATTAATAGGAATTTCAATATATTTATTATTTATATTTTCTATTATTAAGGGTTTAATTTTGAGGTGAATTTTATTGTCAATAAAAAATATAATTTATTTAACTGTTAAGTTAAAAATAATAATTTATTTTTATATAATTTTAGGGGGGGGATTGGGGTTAATATTATTAAAAATTTTCCCTAAAATAATATTTTTATTTTATGTTAATAATTATGTTAAATTTTTTTTAATATTATGATTTATACCTTTATTATATGGGTCATGAATTTTTTTAATTTTAAATTTTTCAAATAAATTAATTTATCATATAGAAATAGGATGAATTGAATATTTTTTAGGGGGTAATATTATAGGGGGGGTAAAAAAAATTTTTAAGACTGATATTTTATTAAAAAATTATTTTTTTTTAATAATTATTTTTTTAATAATTTTGTTAAGATTTATATTTTAATTTAAATAGCTTAAATTTAAAGCTTAATATTGAAGATATTAAAATGATTTTAAATCTTTAAATAATGTATATTATTTTATTAATTTTATTATTATTATTAATTTATAAATAAAAAATTATTATTTTTATAATGAAAATATAAGGTTTTTGATTTAAACTATATAAATAAAAATAAAAATGGATTTAAACCATAAATTTAGAAGTTAGAAATTTCTTTATGTTCAATACTTATTTTATTTAATTGGAATAATTTATTCAATAAAATTATTAACAATAATTTACCTCTATTTTGGTTTCAATTAATTAAATTTTCGGAAATTAAATATTCTTAATTCAAGTCGAAATTGAATTCATTTTATATGATACTTAAATAATTATTATTTATTAAATATTAAATAATAATAATATTATTTAAGATAAATTGAAATAGATCAATTTAATTTAATTGCAAATTAAAATAATGTTTTATCCTATTTTAATCAAGTTAAGGCTCCATCTTTTCATTCTATATATAAACCTAATAGTAAAATTAAAATAAAGGTTAAAGAGGTTATTAATCAGTTAATATAAGAATTTATTAAAAATGAAGAAATAATTGGTAAAAAAATAATAATTTCAATATCAAAAATTAAAAAAATAATTCTAATTATATAAAATTGAATAGAAAATGGTAGTCGGGGGGAAGAAAATGGATCAAATCCACATTCAAAGGGGGATAATTTTTCTCGATCATTATTTTTTTTTTTTGAAATTAATAAATTAATTAATAATATTAATATTGAAATTAATAAAAAGCATAAAAATATAATCATAAGAATTATAATTATTTAAACTAAATTTATTTAGACATTTTAATTGGAAATTAAATATACATGACTTATATTATTTAAATAGTAGCTTCATCAATAAATAGAAATATAAACAAATAATCAAATTACATCAACAAAATGCCAGTATCAGGATCTAGCTTCAAATCCAAAGTGGTGGTAAGGGGAAAAATGGTTATTTATTAAGCGAAATATTGTTACAATAATAAATATTGTCCCTAAAATTACATGTAAACCGTGGAATCCCGAAATTATAAAAAAGGTAGATCCATAAACAGAATCAGAAATTCTAAATGGGGCTTCATTGTATTCTATATATTGTAAAAAAGAAAAATATAATCCTAATAAGATTGTAATATTAAGGGAAATTATTCTTTCAAAAGATTTATTGTTAATAATTCTATAATGTCTCCAAGTAATTGTGATTCCAGAAGATAATAAAATAATTGTATTTAAAAGAGGGATATTATAAGGATTAAAGGGGATAATTAATAGGGGGGGTCATATTCTACCAATTTCAATTCTGGGGGAAAGAAATATATGGAAAAAAGCTCAAAAAAAGGAGAAGAAAAAAAAAATTTCTGATGTAATAAATAAAATTATTCCCATACGTATTAATTTTGCTACTTTTAAGGAGTGAAATCCTTGAAAGGTTCTTTCTCGGATAATATCACGTCATCATTGGAAAATATTTAAATTTAATAGTATAAATCCTAATAAAAATAAATTAAAATTAAATTCGTAGAATCATTTGATTAATCCTAATAGTATAATTATTAAATTTATTGAAGTTAATAAAGGTCAGGGTCTAGGGGTTACTAGATGATAGGGATGATTATAATAGGGAGTTTTATTCATAATTAATTTGTTTCTTTACTATAAAGGATGGATAAAATAGTAAAAACATAAGATTGGATAGTAGAAACTCTAAATTCTAGAATTAATAAAATAATTTGTATTAAAATAATTAAAATTGTAATAATTAATAAAGGATTATTAGCTCTTTGACTTAGGAGAGTTAATAATAAATGTCCTGCAATTATATTGGCAGTTAATCGAATTGTTAGAGTTCCGGGTCGAATAATATTTCTAATTGTTTCAATTATAACTATAAATGGTATTAAAATATTTGGGGTTCCTTGGGGGATTATATGGGAAAATATAAAATTTGAATTATTAATTCATCCAAATATTATTAAACTAATTCAGAGGGGAAGAGATAGTCTGATTGAAAAAATGATGTGTCTTGATCTTGTAAAAATATATGGGAATAACCCTATAATATTATTAATAAAAATAAAAAAAAATAAAGAGATTATATAAATTCTGTTTATATAATTGAATTTATTATTTAAAATGTTTTTAAATTCATTATAAAGGGTTATATATAAATTATACAAAATTAAAGATAATTTAGAATTAAATAATCAATATGAAAATGGTAAAATTATTAAATTTAGAAGTGATGATATTCAATTTAATTCAAATAGGGAATTTGTATTTGTATCAAAAATGGAAAATAAATTATTTATCATATTCAATGGTATAATTTTTTGTTAATTAAATTTATTTTTGAATTATTAAAATTTATTGAAAAATAATGATTATATGAAATAATTATAATTATAATTATGTTAAATAATAAAAATAATATTAATCAATTATATGGGGCTATTTGAGGTATTAAAAAATATTAAGACTTAATTACTTTAAAATGACATTTTAATGTTATAAATTAACTAATTTTTTTCATTAGAAGTATTCATAATATACTATTATATGGTTTAAGAGACCAGAACTTATTTTCAGTCATCTAATGAAATAGAAATTAATCATTTAGAAAGGGATAATAATCAAATAATAAAGTGATAATAAGAAGTTCTTTCAACTACAATTGGTATAAATCTGTGATTTAATCCACAGATTTCTGAACATTGACCAAAAAATAAACCTGGTCGGTATGTATAAATAAAGGATTGATTAATACGGCCAGGGATGGCATCAACTTTAATACCTAGGGAGGGAACAGTTCAAGAATGAATTACATCAATTGAAGAAATTAATAAGCGAATTTGATTATTAGAGGGAATAACTATTCGGTTATCAACATCTAATAAACGAAATCTATGGGTGTAAATATTTTGTTCTATGTATGAATCAAATTCAATTTTTTCAAAATCTGAATATTCATATTTTCAGTATCATTAATGACCTATTGATTTAATAGTAAAGGTTGGATAAAATGTTTCATCGGTTAAATAAAGAATTTTTAATGATGGAATAGCTAAGAAGGTTAAAATAATTATAGGTAAAATAGTTCAGATAATTTCAATTAATTGATGTTGAGTAATAAATTTATTATTAAATTTATTTATAATTAAAGAAATTATAATATAAAAAATTATAATTGTAATTGTAATAATAATTATTATAGCGTGATCGTGGAAATGCGTTAAATTTTCTATAATTGGTGAATTGGCATTTTGTAAATTTGTTATAGATCAAGTGTAAATTTCTAAAAAAAGATTTCTTTATATTTGAATTTTAAATTCAATGCACTATTCTGCCATGATAGATTTAAAATTAATTTAATTTGAGATAATAGGGGTTTCATTATATCTATGATTTAGGGGGGGATATATTTGTATTCATTCGATTGAAGAATTTATGTATAATGAAAAAATATTATTTCGTTGGGAAGTTAAACTTTCTCAAATAATAAAAATGAAAAAAATAATTCTAATTAATGATAAAATTGATCCAATTGATGAAATTACATTTCAACATATAAATGAATCGGGGTAATCTGAATAACGTCGAGGTATACCTCCTAATCCTAAGAAATGTTGGGGGAAAAAAGTTAAGTTTACTCCAATAAATATTGAAAAAAATTGGATTTTTAATCATTTTTTATTTATAGTAAATCCTAATATAAGGGGGTATCAATAAATAAATCCTCCTATAATGGCAAAAACTGCTCCTATAGATAAAACATAATGGAAGTGTGCTACTACATAATAAGTATCATGTAAAATGATATCAATAGAGGAATTGGCTAAAATTACACCAGTTAATCCACCAATAGTAAATAGAAAAATAAATCCTAAGGATCAAAGATTAGAAGGATTAAAATTGATTTTTTTACCATGAATAGTGGCTAATCATCTAAATACTTTAATACCAGTTGGGATAGCAATAATTATAGTAGCTGAAGTGAAATACGCTCGTGTATCAACATCTATTCCAATAGTAAATATATGATGGGCTCAAACAATAAATCCTAAAAATCCAATAGTTAATATTGCATAAATTATACCGATAGTACCAAATGTTTCTTTTTTATTATTTTCATTAAAAATTATATGTGAAATTATACCAAATCCTGGTAAAATTAAAATATATACTTCAGGATGACCAAAAAATCAAAATAAGTGTTGGTATAAGATTGGATCACCCCCTCCTGAAGGGTCAAAAAATGAAGTATTTAAATTCCGGTCAGTTAATAATATGGTAATAGCTCCTGCTAAGACTGGAACTGCTAGTAATAAAAGAATAGCGGTAATAAAAATTGATCAGGTAAAAAGGGTTAATTGTTCTAATTTAGAATTTATTGGATATATATTTATAATGGTGGTAATGAAATTAATTGCTCCTATAATTGAAGATATACCTGCTAAATGGAGTGAAAAAATTGCGATATCTACTGATATTCCTTCATGATTTATATTAAGAGATAGGGGGGGATAAACTGTTCATCCAGTACCAACTCCTTGATTAATAATTCTCCTATTAATTAATAAAAATAAAGATGGGGGTAGTAATCAAAATCTTATATTATTTATTCGTGGGAAAGATATATCTGGGGCTCCCAGTATTAGGGGAATTAATCAATTTCCAAATCCTCCAATTATAATTGGTATAACTATAAAAAAAATTATAATAAAGGCATGAGCTGTAACAATTGAATTATAAATTTGGTCATTATTAATAAATATACCGGGGTTTCCTAATTCTATACGAATAATAATTCTTATAGATGAACCAATTATACCGGCTCATATACCAAATATAAAATATAAAATACCAATGTCTTTGTGATTTGTGGAAAATAACCATTTTTTCATTTAAGAATTTTTAGTTTATGAAAAATTTTAAATTGCAAATTTAAAGATATAATTATTTATAAAATTTTAGTAATGTGTCTGATTAAAGTAATAAATTGTAAATTTATTTAAAAGAAAAAAATTCTTCTTTACTATATTTATTTATAAAATATTATTATATTATTATAAATAAGATTTAAAATTTTATTTTAATTTTAACTTTGAAGGTTAATAGTTTTATTAACTTAAAATCTTAAAATAATCAAATATTTATAATTCATAAATTTAAGTTAAATGAAGTTATTAAAATAATATAAAATGAGATTTTATTTAAATTAATAAATTTATAAGTTAAAGTTATTTTATTTTTTAAATTTAAATTTATTATGAAAGTGATGCATAGGCGGATATAAAAAATGAAAGTTAAAGTTGATAAAATAATTATTATAATAATAATTAAGGATGGATAAAATCAATTAATAAAATAAATGGTTAATCATTTTATAGTAAATCCAAATATTGGGGGTAATCCTCTAATGGAAATAAAGTTTATTAAAAATAAGAATTTATTTATTTTTAAATTGTTTAATAAATAAATTTGATTAATAAAAAAAATTTTTATTTTATGAAAAATTATTATAATAGAAATATTAATAATTAAATAGGAAAGGAAGTATAATATTCATATATATTCACTAATTATTATATTTAATAATATTCAACTGATATGATTAATGGAAGAATATCTTAAAATAATTCGGATGGATTGATGATTAAGACCATATAATGCTCCTGTAACAGATGAAATTAGAATAATTAAATAAATTAAATTTTTATGGGTGAGGTATATTAAACATATGGTTGGGACAATTTTTTGTCAGGTTGATAAAATTATACAATTAATTCAAGATATATTTTTTATTATATTAATGAATCATGAGTGAAGGGGTGCAGCTCCTATTTTTATTAAAATAGAAAAAGTTATTATATTATAAATTATTATGTTAGGAGTGAAATAATTTAATTTTAAAAAAATTGAATTAGTTGATATAATTAGAATGGATGATCTAATTGTTTGAATAATAAAGTATTTTATAGATAATTCTTTATAATATTTATTAAAAAATATTAGAATGGGGATGAAGGTTATTAGATTAAATTCTATAGATATTCAAATAGAAAATCATGAATTACATGATATTGAGAATAATGGTGAAATAAATATACAAGGAATGATGTAAATTTTAATAAAAATTGATTGTTTAATTAATTTATATATTAATGTAAGATGCATTTTAAATTTTGAATTTGAATGGGGTAGTTTAATTCTATTATATATAATTATATAAATTTAATAAAGGTAAATTTTACATAATTTATTCTATCAAAATAATCCTTTTAAATCAGGCACTTTATTTAATTATAAAAGAGATGAATTTATCTATAATTAGGGTATGAACCTAGTAGCTTTAATTAGCTTACTTTTATTTAATTTTTATTAATTTGATTTATATTAATTTAATTTTTATTAAATAAAATAATATAATTAAGTAAATTTTTATTTAATAAAATAATGTAATTAAGCAAATCTTTTTAATTAAATAAATTTCTTTTATTTAATAAAATAATGTAATTAAGCAAATCTTTTTAATTAAATAAATTTTTTTTATTTAATAAAATAATGTAATTAAGCAAATCTTTTTAATTAAATAAATTTCTTTTATTTAATAAAATAATGTAATTAAGCAAATCTTTTTAATTAAATAAATTTCTTTTATTTAATTAAATAATGAAATTAAATAATGAAATTAAATAAATAGATTAAATAAATAGATTAAATAAATAGATTAAATAAATAGATTAAATAAATAGATTGAATAAATAGATTAAATAAATAGATTAAATAAATAGATTAAATAAATAGATTAAATAAAATAAATTAATGTTTATCTAATAAATAATTTATATTATAAATTAAAATTTATAAAATAATTTCTTAAAAAAATCTTCTTTCTCAAGGAAGAAATTTAAAATAATTAATAAATTTTCTAATAAAAAAAAATTAAATGGGAAAATCTTACAAATTAAAATTTATAAAATAATTTCTTAAAAAAATCTTCTTTTTCAAGGAAGAAATTTAAAATAATTAATAAATTTTCTAATAAAAAAAAATTAAATGGGAAAATCTTACAAATTAAAATTTATAAAATAATTTCTTAAAAAAATCTTCTTTCTCAAGGAAGAAATTTAAAATAATTAATAAATTTTCTAACAAAAAAAAATTAAATGGGAAAATCTTACAAATTAAAATTTATAAAATAATTTCTAAAAAAAATCTTTTTTCTCAAGGAAGAAATTTAAAATAATTAATAAATTTTCTAATAAAAAAAAATTAAATGGGAAAATCTTACAAATTAAAATTTATAAAATAATTTCTTAAAAAAATCTTCTTTCTCAAGGAAGAAATTTAAAATAATTAATAAATTTTCTAATAAAAAAAAATTAAATGGGAAAATCCTACAAATTAAAATTTATAAAATAATTTCTTAAAAAAATCTTCTTTCTCAAGGAAGAAATTTAAAATAATTAATAAATTTTCTAATAAAAAAAAATTAAATGGGAAAATCTTACAAATTAAAATTTATAAAATAATTTCTTAAAAAAATCTTCTTTCTCAAGGAAGAAATTTAAAATAATTAATAAATTTTCTAACAAAAAAAAATTAAATGGGAAAATCTTATAAATTAAAATTTATAAAATAATTTTTTAAAAAAATCTTCTTTCTCAAGGAAGAAATTTAAAATAATTAATAAATTTTCTAACAAAAAAAAAATTAAATGGGAAAATCTTACAAATTAAAATTTATAAAATAATTTCTTAAAAAAATCTTCTTTCTCAAGGAAGAAATTTAAAATAGTTAATAAATTTTCTAACAAAAAAAAATTAAATGGGAAAATCTTACAAATTAAAATTTATAAAATAATTTCTTAAAAAAATCTTCTTTCTCAAGGAAGAAATTTAAAATAATTAATAAATTTTCTAACAAAAAAAATTAAATGGGAAAATCTTACAAATTAAAATTTATAAAATAATTTCTTAAAAAAATCTTCTTTCTCAAGGAAGAAATTTAAAATAATTAATAAATTTTATAACAAAAAAAAATTAAATGGGAAAATCTTATAAATTAAAATTTATAAAATAATTTCTTAAAAAAATCTTCTTTCTCAAGGAAGAAATTTAAAATAATTAATAAATTTTCTAACAAAAAAAAAATTAAATGGGAAAATCTTACAAATTAAAATTTATAAAATAATTTCTTAAAAAAATCTTCTTTCTCAAGGAAGAAATTTAAAATAATTAATAAATTTTCTAACAAAAAAAAAATTAAATGGGAAAATCTTACAAATTAAAATTTATAAAATAATTTCTTAAAAAAATCTTCTTTCTCAAGGAAGAAATTTAAAATAATTAATAAATTTTCTAACAAAAAAAAATTAAATGGGAAAATCTTATAAATTAAAATTTATAAAATAATTTCTTAAAAAAATCTTCTTTCTCAAGGAAGAAATTTAAAATAATTAATAAATTTTCTAACAAAAAAAATTAAATGGGAAAATCTTACAAATTAAAATTTATAAAATAATTTCTTAAAAAAATCTTCTTTCTCAAGGAAGAAATTTAAAATAATTAATAAATTTTCTAACAAAAAAAAATTAAATGGGAAAATCTTATAAATTAAAATTTATAAAATAATTTCTTAAAAAAATCTTCTTTCTCAAGGAAGAAATTTAAAATAATTAATAAATTTTCTAACAAAAAAAAAATTAAATGGGAAAATCTTACAAATTAAAATTTATAAAATAATTTCTTAAAAAAATCTTCTTTCTCAAGGAAGAAATTTAAAATAATTAATAAATTTTCTAACAAAAAAAAAATTAAATGGGAAAATCTTACAAATTAAAATTTATAAAATAATTTCTTAAAAAAATCTTCTTTCTCAAGGAAGAAATTTAAAATAATTAATAAATTTTCTAACAAAAAAAATTAAATGGGAAAATCTTACAAATTAAAATTTATAAAATAATTTCTTAAAAAAATCTTCTTTCTCAAGGAAGAAATTTAAAATAATTAATAAATTTTCTAACAAAAAAAAATTAAATGGGAAAATCTTACAAATTAAAATTTATAAAATAATTTCTTAAAAAAATCTTCTTTCTCAAGGAAGAAATTTAAAATAATTAATAAATTTTCTAACAAAAAAAAATTAAATGGGAAAATCTTACAAATTAAAATTTATAAAATAATTTCTTAAAAAAATCTTCTTTCTCAAGGAAGAAATTTAAAATAATTAATAAATTTTCTAATAAAAAAAAATTAAATGGGAAAATCTTACAAATTAAAATTTATAAAATAATTTCTTAAAAAAATCTTCTTTCTTAAGGAAGAAATTTAAAATAATTAATACATTTTCTAACAAAAAAAATTAAATGGAAAAATCTTACAAATTAAAATTTATAAAATAATTTCTTAAAAAAATTTTTTTTTTGAAAAAAAAAAACACAATAAATTTATTAATTTTAATTTAATTTAATTTTATAATTAAGTTAATTAAAAAAAATCTTAAAATAATTAAAAAAGTAAATAGTTAAATTTTATAAAAAATTAAATTATTATAATACATAAATACTTAATTAATTAATAAATAAATATTATAATATATAAATATTTAATTAATAAATAAATATTATAATATATAAATATTTAATTAATTAATAAATAAATATTATAATATATAAATATTTAATTAATTAATAGATAATAAAATACTCTTTTTACATTGATATAAATTTATAATATATTTATAAAAAAATATTATTACCTATTTATCATTTATTAATTAATAAAAATTTAATTAGATATATCATTTAAGGGGGTAAATTAACGTCATTTAAAACATACTAAATGGAAGAGAATAAATACATTGCCTGAAGATAAATATATTAAAATTATTTATCATTGATAACCTATTGTTCAACTATAAATAAATTATTTATTATAATATATAAATATTTAATTAATTAATAAATAAATATTATAATATATAAATATTTAATTAATTAATAAATAAATATAATATATAAATATTTAATTAATTAATAGATAATAAAATACTCTTTTTACATTGATATAAATTTATAATATATTTATAAAAAAATATTATTACCTATTTATCATTTATTAATTAATAAAAATTTAATTAGATATATCATTTAAGGGGGTAAATTAACGTCATTTAAAACATACTAAATGGAAGAGAATAAATACATTGCCTGAAGATAAATATATTAAAATTATTTATCATTGATAACCTATTGTTCAACTATAAATAAATTATTTATTATAATATATAAATATTTAATTAATTAATAAATAAATATTATAATATATAAATATTTAATTAATTAATAAATAAATATAATATATAAATATTTAATTAATTAATAAATAAATATTATAATATATAAATATTTAATTAATTAATAAATAAATATTATAATATATAAATATTTAATTAATAAATAAATATTATAATATATAAATATTTAATTAATTAATAGATAATAAAATACTCTTTTTACATTGATATAAATTTATAATATATTTATAAAAAAATATTATTACCTATTTATCATTTATTAATTAATAAAAATTTAATTAGATATATCATTTAAGGGGGTAAATTAACGTCATTTAAAACATACTAAATGGAAGAGAATAAATACATTGCCTGAAGATAAATATATTAAAATTATTTATCATTGATAACCTATTGTTCAACTATAAATAAATTATTTATTATAATATATAAATATTTAATTAATTAATAAATAAATATAATATATAAATATTTAATTAATTAATAAATAAATATTATAATATATAAATATTTAATTAATAAATAAATATTATAATATATAAATATTTAATTAATTAATAAATAAATATTATAATATATAAATATTTAATTAATTAATAGATAATAAAATACTCTTTTTACATTGATATAAATTTATAATATATTTATAAAAAAATATTATTACCTATTTATCATTTATTAATTAATAAAAATTTAATTAGATATATCATTTAAGGGGGTAAATTAACGTCATTTAAAACATACTAAATGGAAGAGAATAAATACATTGCCTGAAGATAAATATACTAAAATTATTTATCATTGATAACCTATTGTTCAACTATAAATAAATTATTTATTATAATATATAAATATTTAATTAATTAATAAATAAATATTATAATATATAAATATTTAATTAATTAATAAATAAATATAATATATAAATATTTAATTTAATAATAATAATTATTTTATTATTAAAAAAAAAAAACCTAAAAAATTTTATTTTCAAATATTAAATGATATATTTATATATTTTTAAATAATATAAATAATTAAATAGAAAATATTAATGAATATAAATTAATTAAAAAAAATAAATTAATTTAATTTAATTTTATTGTCCCCCACCCCTAAATCCCCTCCCCCGTGGATTAAGAAAACTTTTTTTGGGTCTTTAAATAGGTTAATTTAAAAAATTTAATTTTGTTTAGAATTTATATTTAAATATTTTTAAATTAAAAAATTTTAAATTTAAAATTAATTTAATATAGATAATAGTATTTTAACTAAATTTATTATATAAAATAATTTTTATACAAAAATTTTTAAGAATTAAATTTAATATAAAATAAAAAATTTGAAATTTAATTAATTTATGGTGGATTAAATTGATTCTCAAGATTTAAATATTTTCGTGTTAAATTAATAAAATAATTTATATAAGATTTAGAATTGTATAAATTTAAAATTTTGGATTAATTAAATATTTAAATGAAATTTCGTAATTTAATTGTATGTGAAAATAATTTAGAAATTAAAAGTAATAAAATTTGAATAGAATTTTATTATAATTTTAATTTTGTGATAATTGGATGAAGTTTCTTAGTTTAAATATTGCCGGGAGGAATGTACTTTTTTGGGTCTTTAAATAGGTTAATTTAAAAAATTTAATTTTGTTTAGAATTTATATTTAAATATTTTTAAATTAAAAAATTTTAAATTTAAAATTAATTTAATATAGTTAATAGTATTTTAACTAAATTTATTATATAAAATAATTTTTATACAAAAATTTTTAAGAATTAAATTTAATATAAAATAAAAAATTTGAAATTTAATTAATTTATGGTGGATTAAATTGATTCTCAAGATTTAAATATTTTCGTGTTAAATTAATAAAATAATTTATATAAGATTTAGAATTGTATAAATTTAAAATTTTGGATTAATTAAATATTTAAATGAAATTTCGTAATTTAATTGTATGTGAAAATAATTTAGAAATTAAAAGTAATAAAATTTGAATAGAATTTTATTATAATTTTAATTTTGTGATAATTGGATGAAGTTTCTTAGTTTAAATATTGCTGGGAGGAATGTACTTTTTTGGGTCTTTAAATAGGTTAATTTAAAAAATTTAATTTTGTTTAGAATTTATATTTAAATATTTTTAAATTAAAAAATTTTAAATTTAAAATTAATTTAATATAGTTAATAGTATTTTAACTAAATTTATTATATAAAATAATTTTTATACAAAAATTTTTAAGAATTAAATTTAATATAAAATAAAAAATTTGAAATTTAATTAATTTATGGTGGATTAAATTGATTCTCAAGATTTAAATATTTTCGTGTTAAATTAATAAAATAATTTATATAAGATTTAGAATTGTATAAATTTAAAATTTTGGATTAATTAAATATTTAAATGAAATTTCGTAATTTAATTGTATGTGAAAATAATTTAGAAATTAAAAGTAATAAAATTTGAATAGAATTTTTCTATAATTTTAATTTTGTGATAATTAGATGAAGTTTCTTAGTTTAAATATTGCCGGGAGGAATGTACTTTTTTGGGTCTTTAAATAGGTTAATTTAAAAAATTTAATTTTGTTTAGAATTTATATTTAAATATTTTTAAATTAAAAAATTTTAAATTTAAAATTAATTTAATATAGTTAATAGTATTTTAACTAAATTTATTATATAAAATAATTTTTATACAAAAATTTTTAAGAATTAAATTTAATATAAAATAAAAAATTTGAAATTTAATTAATTTATGGTGGATTAAATTGATTCTCAAGATTTAAATATTTTCGTGTTAAATTAATAAAATAATTTATATAAGATTTAGAATTGTATAAATTTAAAATTTTGGATTAATTAAATATTTAAATGAAATTTCGTAATTTAATTGTATGTGAAAATAATTTAGAAATTAAAAGTAATAAAATTTGAATAGAATTTTATTATAATTTTAATTTTGTGATAATTGGATGAAGTTTCTTAGTTTAAATATTGCCGGGAGGAATGTACTTTTTTGGGTCTTTAAATAGGTTAATTTAAAAAATTTAATTTTGTTTAGAATTTATATTTAAATATTTTTAAATTAAAAAATTTTAAATTAATAAAAATTTTATCTAATAAACTTTATGAATTATTAAAATATTAATTATATATATATATAATAATAAAATTAAATTTTTAATTGTTAAGAAAATTTAATTTTAGTTTAAAAATTAATTTTAAATTATTAAATTAATTTATTAATAATTTTTTATAAAATTAATAAATTTATATATAAACTTATGTATTTAAAAATTTAAATAATTTTAAAAAGTTTAATAAAAAATTTTAAATATTAAAAAAATTTATATTTATATATATTTATAATAATAATAAATATTGTGCCAGCAATTGCGGTTAAACAATTAATTGTAAATTAATTTTTTTAAAATTTTTATAAATTAAAATTAATAATTGCATAATTTAATAATAATAATAAATTTATGGTAAAATATAAATTTTTAATAAAATTAAATTTAATAAAAAATGAAAATTATTTAATTAAATAATAAACTAGGATTAGATACCCTATTATATTAGTTATATAATAATTAAAAAATTAGGTATTAATTGGGAAATCACTAAACTTAAAAAATTTGGCGGTATTTTATTCTATTTAGAGGAACCTGTTCTATAATTGATAAGACACGATAGGTAAAACTTATTATATAAATTTATGTATTGTTGTTTAAAAAAATTTTTATAAATTTATTTATAATTTTTTTAAAAAAAAATTCAAGTCAAAATGTAGTTAAATAAGAAGAGATGGGTTACAATAATTAATATTCATATAAAAATTAATTTAAATTAATATTAAAGATGGATTTAAAGGTAAATTAATTAAATTTAATTAGTTGATTAAAGTTTAAATTATGTACATATTGCCCGTCATTTTCAAATAAATTGAAACAAATCGTAACAAAGTAAATATACTGGAAAGTATATTTAGAATTTTAAATTTATTTTAAATAAAATATATTATTTACAATAATAAGATTATGAAATTCATAAATTTAAATTATTTTAAATTAAATTAATTATATATATATATATATATATATATATTATATAAATAAATTTTTTTTATATTATTTTAATAAAATTAATTTTATTAAATAAATAAATTTATAAGTAATTTTTAGAAATTAATATGTTTTTTTTGTATTGTAAAAGATTAAATGAGAAAATTCTTGAAATAATTATTTATTTTATTTACCTTTTGTATTAGGGTTTATTTAAATTTATATTTTAGAAATAATTATCGAATTAATAGGATTTAATTAATTATTATAGTTAATGTAGTATAATTATTATTAATATTTAATTGGAAGAGAAATTTTATTCGTTTATTAAGATTTCTATTTATTTAATAATTAAATTTAATTTAAATTAATTTTTTAATAAAAAATTTAATCAATAATTTTTTAATAAATTAATTAAAGTTTAAAGGGTTAAGCTTTTAGATTTATTAATTATAATATTTAAATTTATTTAATAAAAATATAATTGAAAATTTTATTTTTTATGAAAATGTAATAATTTATATAAATTTATAATAATATATATGATTAAATTTATTTTTAATTAAATATTAAATTAAAATTTTAAATTAATTAAAATTTAAAATAATGATAAAATTAGTATAATTTTTTATTTAAAAATTTAATTAAGTTAAAGATAAAATTAAGGAATTAGACAATTATTTTAATTAATATAATAGTTTACTTACCTGTTTAACAAAAACATGTCTTTATGATATTAATTTAAAGTCTAATCTGCTCCATGATTTAATAAATTAAATAGCTGCAGTATTTTAACTGTACAAAGGTAGCATAATCAATAGTTTTTTAATTGAAAGCTGGAATGAAAGATTTTATAAGGTAAATATTGTCTCAATTTTAAAAAAATTAGAATTTTTTTTTTAGTAAAAATACTAAATTGAATTTAAAAGACGAGAAGACCCTATAGATTTTTATATTTTTATTTTAATTAATTTAAATGAAAATTTTCTTTAAATGAAAAAATATTTGATTGGGGTAATTATTAAATTAATTTAATTTTAATTTTATTTTTACAAAAATTATTGAATAGATGATCTTAAATTTTTGAATTATTAGAATAAATTACCTTAGGGATAACAGCGTAATTTTTTTGGAGAGATCATATTGATAAAAAAGTTTGCGACCTCGATGTTGAATTAAGATAAAATTTTAATGAAGAAGTTAAAAATTTTTGGTCTGTTCGACCATTAAAATCTTACATGATTTGAGTTCAGATCGGTGTGAGCCAGATCGGTTTCTATCTTTAAAGAAATAATATAATTTTGTACGAAAGGACTTTTTATATAAAAAAATTTTAATATTAGAATAATTTTAATTAATTTAAAATAAATTACTTTGTCAGATTAGTGTAATAAATTTAGAATTTATTTATGTAAATAAAATTACAAGTAATATATTAAACAAATTAATTTATATGTAGTTATATTATTTATTATATTAATTTTGGTAATAATTAT
This sequence comes from Cryptus armator, assembly GCA_963971235.1. NCBI lineage: Eukaryota > Metazoa > Arthropoda > Insecta > Hymenoptera > Ichneumonidae > Cryptus > Cryptus armator. The sequence continues at coordinate 53,536 of CAXARG010000020.1, forward strand.
AATTTTAGTTTCAGTAGCTTTTTTAACTTTAATAGAACGTAAATTTTTAGGATATATTCAAATTCGAAAGGGTCCCAATAAATTAAGTTTAATGGGATTAATACAGCCATTTAGTGATGCAATTAAATTATTATCAAAAGAGAGGAATTTAATAAATAAATCTAATTTTATATTTTATATATTTTCTCCAATTTTTAGATTAATTTTAATTTTAATAATATGAATAATTTATCCTTTTTGATTGAATTATATAAGTTTTAGATTAAGGTTAATTTATATAATATGTTGTTTTAGTTTAGGAGTTTATGGTTTATTAATAGCGGGTTGATCTTCAAATTCATCATATTCTTTGTTGGGTTCAATTCGTTCTTTAGCTCAGTCTATTTCTTATGAGGTAAGATTAGCTATTATTATAATTATTCCTATATTAATAATTGATAGATTTAATTTTATAAATTTATTTAATTTTCAAATATTAGGGGGTTGATTTTTAGTTTTTATATGTCCTTTAAGATTAATGTTTTTTTTTAGAATTATAGCAGAATTAAATCGTACACCATTTGATTTTTCAGAGGGGGAGTCGGAATTAGTTTCTGGTTTTAATGTGGAATATAGAAGAGTTGGATTTGTTTTAATTTTTTTATCTGAATATGCTAGAATTATTTTTTTAAGATTTATATATTGTTTATTTTATTTGGGAGGTGATTTTTATAGAATTATATTTTATTTAAAAATTTTATTTATTTCTTTAATAATTATTTGAATTCGGGGTACTTTACCACGATTTCGTTATGATTTGTTAATATATTTATGTTGAATAATAATTTTACCATTTTCTTTAAATTATATATTTTATATAATTTTTATAAAAATATTTATTTAATTAATAAGAAAGATAATAGAATTAATTATTCTATCTTATGTTTTCAAAACATATACTTATTCAAGTTCATTATCTTATTTTAATATATATATATAATTTTATCACATTTAATTATAATTATTGGGTTAATAAAATAGAATGAAAAGTATGAAATGGTTATAATTTGACCAATTAAAATAAATGGTGATTCAACTGGTTGAGAACCTAATCATGTTAGAATTAAAATAATATTAATAAAATATCAAAAGTAAATTTGATTAATGGGGTAAAATTTGGATGACTGGAAAAAATTTTTATTAAAAAATGGTTTAATTATTAAAATTAAAATTGATATTAGTAGAGCAATAACACCTCCTAATTTATTGGGGATAGATCGAAGAATTGTGTAAGCAAATAAAAAGTATCATTCTGGTTGAATATGAATTGGAGTAATTATAGGATTTGCTATAATAAAATTGTCTGGATCACTTAAAATAAAAGGATTTAGGAGAATTATGATTATTAGTATTATTAATATTAATAAAAAGCCAAAAATATCTTTAATCATAAAATATGAATTGAATGGAATTTTATTTATATTACTATTAATCCCTAGGGGGTTATTAGATCCGGTTTCATGAATAAATATTAAATGAATTATGATTAAAATTAAAATAATAAATGGTAAAATAAAATGAAAGGAAAATATACGGTTTAAGGTTGGATTTCTGACGGAAAATCCTCCTCAAATTCATTCAACAATTATTTGGCCAATGTAGGGGATTGTGGAAATTAAATTTGTGATGACTGTGGCTCCTCAAAATGATATTTGACCTCAAGGTAAAACATATCCTATAAAAGCGGTAGCTATAGATATTATAAAAATTATTACTCCAATTATTCAAGTTTTAAATAAATTATATGATCCAAAATAAATTCCTCGGCCAATATGAATATATATACAAAAAAAAAAAAAAGAGGCACCATTTATGTGAGTTAGTCGAAATAGTCAACCGAAATTAATGTCTTGAATAATATGAATTATTCTATTAAATGCAATTTCTGTATTAGCACAATAATGCAAAGATAAGAATAACCCTGTAATAATTTGAATTATTAGGGATAAACCTAATAAAGATCCAAAATTTCATCAAATTGGAATATTGATGGGGGTGGGTAGTTTAATTAATGAGTCATTAATGATATTTAGGATAGAATTTGTTTTTATAATAGATTTATTCATATTTTTTTTTTTACATTAAAATATTAATTGACGGAGGGGGGATTTAAAATTAATACAAATATTTATGATACAAATTATTGAATAGTAAAGATATAATATAATAAAAATTGTAGATTTATTATATAATTTTTTATATAAAAAGTTTATATTATTTTGATCATAAATAAAAATATAATTATTTAATCAAGATGTTCTTATTTTTAAGTATAAATATTCATTATATAAGTTTTGAATAAATAAAATTAATATTAATAATATAAAAATTTTTATAAAGTTAATTAAAATTAATTTGAAATTTAGGTAAAATAATTCATTATTAGTTAGTCTTGTAATATATATAAAAATTACTATTAATCCTCCAATTATTGTTAAAAATAAAATAAATGAGATTCAAGAGTTAAAAATAAAATTTATATTAATTGTAATAAGAAAGGTTAAAAAAATTAATATAATTATAAATGAAATTGGGTGGAATTTATTTATTTTTGAGGGTCTTATTATAATAATAATAATTAACAAATTAAAAATTATAGGTATTATTATTAAAGGATTTATTGAAAATGATTTTATCATCAAGAAATAGTTTATAAAAAATATTAATTTTGGAGATTAATGATATAAATTTTTTTTTATTTTTTTGATGCTATAAAAATAGAAATTTATTTTTAATTTACAAAATTAATGTTTTAGTTTAAACTATATAGCATTTGATTAATTTAAATTATTATTTATCTTTATATTTATTTATAATTTCTTGTTTTATATTTAGATTTTATTATAAACATTTAATATTAATGATTATTAGATTAGAATTTATTATAATTTGTGTTACATATAATATATTTATTATTTTAATAATTATAGAAAGTATAACTTATTTAATTATATATTTAATAGTTTTTTCAGTTTGTGAGGGTGCTTTAGTTTTATCATTAATTGTTGTATTAGTTCGATTAAATGGAAATGATTATATTAATTCTTTAAGGGTATTAAAATGATAAAATTTATTATTATAATAATTTGTTTAATGTTAATATTTAATATAATTAATGTTTATTTAATACAGGGAATTTTACAAAATTTTTTATTTTTTTTTATATTTATAATTATAATTAAATATCCTTTAAATTATTTATCTATATGATCAAATATTTATTATTATATAGGTTGTGATATTTATTCTTTAGGTTTAATTTTATTAAGATTTTGAATTTTATCATTAATGGTAATAATTAGTCATAATAGATTAATAAATTTGGGTTATATAAATTATTTAAATATTTTAATTTTTTTATTAATGTTTTTAACTTTATGTTTTTTATCAATAAATATAATTATATTTTATTTATTTTTTGAAATTAGGTTAATTCCTGTATTTATATTAATTTTGGGGTGGGGATTTCAAATTGATCGAATTCAGGCTGGGTTTTATATAATATTATATACTTTATTTGGGTCTTTGCCCTTATTTATTTTAATTATATATATTTATTGTAATAGTTTAACATTAATATTTAATTTAATTAATATAAATATTTTAGGGATTTATTTTTATATAATAATAATAATGGCCTTTTTAATTAAAATACCAATATATTTTATTCATTTATGATTACCTAAGGCTCATGTTGAAGCTCCTTTGTCTGGGTCTATAATTTTAGCGGGATTAATATTAAAATTAGGAAGATATGGGTTAATACGATTTATATTAATATTAATTAATTTATGTTTAAAATTTAATAAATTTATTATTATTATTAGATTGATAGGTGGAATTTATTCAAGATTAATTTGTTTATGTCAAGTTGATATAAAAATATTAGTGGCTTATTCTTCAGTGGTTCATATAAGTATTTTAATGAGGGGATTGATAACAATATTTAATTGAGGTTATTTAGGGGGGTTAATAATAATAATTGCTCATGGATTATGTTCTTCAGGTTTATTTTGTTTAGTTAATATAAATTATGAACGTTTAGGTTCACGAAGATTATTAATTAATAAGGGTATAATTAATTTTTTTCCTTCTTTAAGGTTATTATGATTTTTGTTATGTTCTTGTAATTTATCATTTCCCCCATCTTTAAATTTATTTAGAGAAATTATGTTATTAAATTCTTTACTTTCTTGAAATAAAAATTTGATAATTTTTTTAATATTAATTTTATTTTTTAGGGCTTCTTATTCATTATATTTATATGCTTTTAGACAACATGGTAATTTTAGTAATTTTATTTATTTTATAAAGGGGGTGTTAGTAATAGAATTTATGGTTTTATTATTACATTGAATTCCATTAAATTTATTATTTATTATTATATTTATTTATTCTTAAAATTTAAATAGTTTTTTAAAAATAATGATTTGTGGAATCATAGATGTAATTTAATGTTACTTTAAATAAATGTTTATTTATATTATTATATTATATATAATATTGTTAATTTTAGGTTTAATAATTATTTTTTTATTTATTTTATTAAGTAAATTAGTATTTTTTATTGAATTTAATATATTAAAATTTATAAGAATTAAATTTGAAATATTATTTTTATTTGATTGAATTTCTGTATTATTTATTTTAATTGTATTAATAATTTCTTTGATAGTTATTTTTTACAGAATAGAATATATGAGGGGAGATTTAAAATTTAATCAGTTTATTTTATTAGTTTTAATATTTATTTTATCAATATTATTAATAATTTTAAGACCAAATTTAATTAGAATTTTATTAGGTTGAGATGGGTTGGGATTGGTATCTTATTGTTTAGTAGTTTATTATCAAAGAAAAAATAGATTTAATTCTGGTATAGTGACAGTTTTAATTAATCGGTTGGGGGATGTATTAATTTTAATTTCAATTGGGTTAATAATTTCTTTGGGTTCTTGAAATTATATATTTATGGAAAAATTAAGAGAATTGATTTTTATTATAATTATAATTGCTTCATTTACTAAAAGTGCTCAAATTCCTTTTTCTTCATGATTACCTTTAGCTATAGCAGCTCCTACACCGGTTTCTTCTTTAGTTCATTCATCTACTTTGGTAACAGCTGGAATTTATTTGATAATTCGATTAAATTATTTAATAGTAAATAAAAAAATTATAAATTTAATAATATTAATTTCTGTAATAACTATATTTTTATCGGGAATAGGGGCTAATTTTGAATTTGATTTAAAAAAAATTATTGCTTTATCTACATTAAGACAATTGGGGATTATATTATTTTGTTTATCTATAAAATTAGATGAAGTTTCTTTATTTCACTTATTGACTCATGCTATATTTAAATCTATATTATTTATATGTGCTGGGGTTATTATTCATAATATATTGGGGAATCAAGATATTCGATTTATTAGAATAATTTTATATAATATACCAATAGTTAGAATATTATTTAATTGTTCAATTTTATCTTTATGCGGGATTCCATTTATATCGGGATTTTTTTCAAAAGATTTAATTTTAGAAATATATTTAATAAGAAGTTTTAATAAATTTATTTTAATTATTTTATTTATATCAATAGGATTAACTGTTATATATTCTATTCGATTAATTTATTATTCTTTTATTAAATTCCCTCAATTAACAATTTATATAAATTATAATAGAATAATTAGATTAATAGGAATTTCAATATATTTATTATTTATATTTTCTATTATTAAGGGTTTAATTTTGAGGTGAATTTTATTTTCAATAAAAAATATAATTTATTTAACTGTTAAGTTAAAAATAATAATTTATTTTTATATAATTTTAGGGGGGGGATTGGGGTTAATATTATTAAAAATTTTCCCTAAAATAATATTTTTATTTTATGTTAATAATTATGTTAAATTTTTTTTAATATTATGATTTATACCTTTATTATATGGGTCATGAATTTTTTTAATTTTAAATTTTTCAAATAAATTAATTTATCATATAGAAATAGGATGAATTGAATATTTTTTAGGGGGTAATATTATAGGGGGGGTAAAAAAAATTTTTAAGACTGATATTTTATTAAAAAATTATTTTTTTTTAATAATTATTTTTTTAATAATTTTGTTAAGATTTATATTTTAATTTAAATAGCTTAAATTTAAAGCTTAATATTGAAGATATTAAAATGATTTTAAATCTTTAAATAATGTATATTATTTTATTAATTTTATTATTATTATTAATTTATAAATAAAAAATTATTATTTTTATAATGAAAATATAAGGTTTTTGATTTAAACTATACAAATTAAAATTTATAAAATAATTTTTTAAAAAAATCTTCTTTCTCAAGGAAGAAATTTAAAATAATTAATAAATTTTCTAATAAAAAAAAATTAAATGGGAAAATCTTACAAATTAAAATTTATAAAATAATTTCTTAAAAAAATCTTCTTTCTCAAGGAAGAAATTTAAAATAATTAATAAATTTTCTAACAAAAAAAAATTAAATGGGAAAATCTTATAAATTAAAATTTATAAAATAATTTCTTAAAAAAATCTTCTTTCTCAAGGAAGAAATTTAAAATAATTAATAAATTTTCTAACAAAAAAAAAATTAAATGGGAAAATCTTACAAATTAAAATTTATAAAATAATTTCTTAAAAAAATCTTCTTTCTCAAGGAAGAAATTTAAAATAATTAATAAATTTTCTAACAAAAAAAAAATTAAATGGGAAAATCTTACAAATTAAAATTTATAAAATAATTTCTTAAAAAAATCTTCTTTCTCAAGGAAGAAATTTAAAATAATTAATAAATTTTCTAACAAAAAAAATTAAATGGGAAAATCTTATAAATTAAAATTTATAAAATAATTTCTTAAAAAAATCTTCTTTCTCAAGGAAGAAATTTAAAATAATTAATAAATTTTCTAACAAAAAAAATTAAATGGGAAAATCTTATAAATTAAAATTTATAAAATAATTTCTTAAAAAAATCTTCTTTCTCAAGGAAGAAATTTAAAATAATTAATAAATTTTCTAACAAAAAAAAAATTAAATGGGAAAATCTTACAAATTAAAATTTATAAAATAATTTCTTAAAAAAATCTTCTTTCTCAAGGAAGAAATTTAAAATAATTAATAAATTTTATAACAAAAAAAAATTAAATGGGAAAATCTTATAAATTAAAATTTATAAAATAATTTTTTAAAAAAATCTTCTTTCTCAAGGAAGAAATTTAAAATAATTAATAAATTTTCTAACAAAAAAAAAATTAAATGGGAAAATCTTACAAATTAAAATTTATAAAATAATTTCTTAAAAAAATCTTCTTTCTCAAGGAAGAAATTTAAAATAATTAATAAATTTTCTAACAAAAAAAAAATTAAATGGGAAAATCTTACAAATTAAAATTTATAAAATAATTTCTTAAAAAAATCTTCTTTCTCAAGGAAGAAATTTAAAATAGTTAATAAATTTTCTAACAAAAAAAAATTAAATGGGAAAATCTTACAAATTAAAATTTATAAAATAATTTCTTAAAAAAATCTTCTTTCTCAAGGAAGAAATTTAAAATAATTAATAAATTTTCTAACAAAAAAAAATTAAATGGGAAAATCTTACAAATTAAAATTTATAAAATAATTTCTTAAAAAAATCTTCTTTCTCAAGGAAGAAATTTAGAATAATTAATAAATTTTCTAACAAAAAAAAATTAAATGGGAAAATCCTACAAATTAAAATTTATAAAATAATTTCTTAAAAAAATCTTCTTTCTCAAGGAAGAAATTTAAAATAATTAATAAATTTTCTAACAAAAAAAAATTAAATGGGAAAATCTTATAAATTAAAATTTATAAAATAATTTCTTAAAAAAATCTTCTTTCTCAAGGAAGAAATTTAAAATAATTAATAAATTTTCTAACAAAAAAAAAATTAAATGGGAAAATCTTACAAATTAAAATTTATAAAATAATTTTTTAAAAAAATCTTCTTTCTCAAGGAAGAAATTTAAAATAATTAATAAATTTTCTAACAAAAAAAAATTAAATAGGAAAATCTTACAAATTAAAATTTATAAAATAATTTTTTAAAAAAATCTTCTTTCTCAAGGAAGAAATTTAAAATAATTAATAAATTTTCTAACAAAAAAAAATTAAGTGGGAAAATCTTACAAATTAAAATTTATAAAATAATTTCTTAAAAAAATCTTCTTTCTCAAGGAAGAAATTTAAAATAATTAATAAATTTTCTAACAAAAAAAAATTAAATGGGAAAATCCTACAAATTAAAATTTATAAAATAATTTCTTAAAAAAATCTTCTTTCTCAAGGAAGAAATTTAAAATAATTAATAAATTTTCTAACAAAAAAAAATTAAATGGGAAAATCCTACAAATTAAAATTTATAAAATAATTTCTTAAAAAAATCTTCTTTCTCAAGGAAGAAATTTAAAATAATTAATAAATTTTCTAACAAAAAAAAAATTAAATGGGAAAATCTTACAAATTAAAATTTATAAAATAATTTCTTAAAAAAATCTTCTTTCTCAAGGAAGAAATTTAAAATAATTAATAAATTTTCTAATAAAAAAAAATTAAATGGGAAAATCTTACAAATTAAAATTTATAAAATAATTTCTTAAAAAAATCTTCTTTCTCAAGGAAGAAATTTAAAATAATTAATAAATTTTCTAATAAAAAAAATTAAATGGGAAAATCTTACAAATTAAAATTTATAAAATAATTTTTTAAAAAAATCTTCTTTCTCAAGGAAGAAATTTAAAATAATTAATAAATTTTCTAACAAAAAAAAATTAAATGGGAAAATCTTACAAATTAAAATTTATAAAATAATTTCTTAAAAAAATCTTCTTTCTCAAGGAAGAAATTTAAAATAATTAATAAATTTTCTAACAAAAAAAAAATTAAATGGGAAAATCTTACAAATTAAAATTTATAAAATAATTTCTAAAAAAAATCTTCTTTCTCAAGGAAGAAATTTAAAATAATTAATAAATTTTCTAACAAAAAAAATTAAATGGGAAAATCTTACAAATTAAAATTTATAAAATAATTTCTTAAAAAAATCTTCTTTCTCAAGGAAGAAATTTAAAATAATTAATAAATTTTCTAACAAAAAAAAATTAAATGGGAAAATCTTACAAATTAAAATTTATAAAATAATTTCTTAAAAAAATCTTCTTTCTCAAGGAAGAAATTTAAAATAATTAATAAATTTTCTAATAAAAAAAAATTAAATGGGAAAATCTTACAAATTAAAATTTATAAAATAATTTCTTAAAAAAATCTTCTTTCTCAAGGAAGAAATTTAAAATAATTAATAAATTTTCTAATAAAAAAAAATTAAATGGGAAAATCTTACAAATTAAAATTTATAAAATAATTTCTTAAAAAAATCTTCTTTCTTAAGGAAGAAATTTAAAATAATTAATAAATTTTCTAACAAAAAAAATTAAATGGGAAAATCTTACAAATTAAAATTTATAAAATAATTTCTTAAAAAAATTTTTTTTTTGAAAAAAAAAAACACAATAAATTTATTAATTTTAATTTAATTTAATTTTATAATTAAGTTAATTAAAAAAAAATCTTAAAATAATTAAAAAAGTAAATAGTTAAATTCCCGGATATTGCCTGATCCTCGTAAGGGGGAGCGGGCGGTTGGGTTGAGTTGCCAACCGGGCGCGTCTCCGGGTGGCGGATAGGAGGGGGCCAAGTGTCTCGAGGGGACTGTAGGTCCCGGGAGGCGGAACGTCGCAGAGACGGCCGCATCTCGGGGCGGCGGGCCTATCGGGACCTGGTCTGCGGGTGCTATAGGCTGACCGGTCGAGGTAAAAGCCGATCAGGGACGCTAAGGCCCTGCCGCGGACCACCTCCCCGAATCCTAAGGTGTAAGTCATCGTGCTGAAGGGATGCATGGCACTTGGGTTGTAGTGTCGCGAACGATACCCCGTGGGGATCAGGCGCCCCCCACCTGTATTCTAGCCTTACCTACGCAAGCAGGCTCTGCGTAGGCGGACACACCCTTCCTAGCTTCTCGTGGGATTCAAATGTCGAGTCTTTACAACAATAAAAATGAAGTAGTTGGTGCTGAGGCTTCGTCAGAGGACTCAGCACTTGAGGCGGCGGACGCAGGGCTCGTAGGGAACCCTCAGGGCGAGGAGATGCAAACCTCCTTGCCCTTTGGGGAACCGATGGACTCGGACGCTGCCTACAGTGGAGAAGAAGTGGGCTCAGCGAAAGCCGGGACCGCTGCAACTCCCCAACGCAGGCGACGAAAAGCCAGGCGCTCCGGCGCGGCGAAGAAGAAGGCCCGGAAGATCCGCGAGGACAGTCTGGGCTCTTCGACCGAGCCAATCGACGGGGACCTGGCAGTCGCCGGAACTAGTGCTGCTGTTGACGGGGGCCCTCACGGGCTAACGGGCAGCAGTACACCCAGACGAGGTGACGGGGATAATGGGGGGGCAGGACAAGGGCCGAAACGACCCAGACCAGCGGACCCCACCCCGCCGGAAGTACGGAAGACCGTGAAGAAGGGCAGGATTTTCCCCAAACCGACCAGCTTTGGGGATGCAGTCATCGCGGACAGGAAGGTGGCCATAGTGCCCTCTGACTTCCCGGTGACGGTCCTCAGGCAGGAAGAGAGCGAACTGTTGGCACGGGCGCTCCTCGAGGCTCTGGACGCCATCCCTACGGGGCAGGCGCTCCCTTGCTTCGACGGGCACCGGTGCGAACAGGGAGCTATGTGGGTAACCTGCTCTGACGACACGGCCAAGAGGTGGCTGAAGGAGGTCGTCCCGTCTTTGAAGCCATGGGAGGGGGCCACCCTTCAGGCGTTGGAGAGGGATAACTTCCCGAGGCTGAAGAAGACATCGGCGGTTTTCTTCAACACCACGGAGGAAAACGACGTGTTGTTGCGGAGGCTGAAACGCCAGAATCCTGGCCTCAATCCCGAAGTTTGGCGGTTTTGGGGTAGGAGGGTGGTGAACGGCAACGTTCATCTAACCCTGAGCGTGGATGCCCCGTCAATGGAGGTGCTAGCCAAGTGCGGCAACGCTCCCCACTGCGGCTTGGGGCGGGCTCGCTTCGGCGACGCCCAACACAGGCTTGAGGAGAGAGCACCCGCTGGCACCGGAGCGAAAGCACCGGGAGGCCCGACTATTCAGTCGGGACCGACACCGGTTGCCAAGCTCCCTGCAACGGCCGAGGGAAAAAAGACCCCGGCTGAAGCGACCACGGCGCCTACGACAGGGCCCTGCGCTCCGCGGGGACCTGTCGTGACGCCGACTAGGGTCATGGCTCCAGCGAAGGCAGATATGCCGTCCGCTAGGAGCCACCCACCCTCCTTCTGGCGGAGAGAGCAGCGGCCGGCTGCTGGGGGCCCGGGCAGTAAATGCACTGGGACCCCGGCGGCCGGTGGCACTCAGACCCGACCGGCAAGGGGTAAGGCGCCGAGGGGCAGGCCCACGCTGGCGCAGGCGGCGCTCAGAGAGGGACGGGCGGGGCTGGAGCGCGGCGTTCAAAGGACGCTGGGCCCACTCCCGTCAGGACCTCCTGAGACGCCTGGTGCACCACGCGCGGAGCCGGCCACTTCGGTTAGGAGGGAGGATGAGCACGATGGCTGACCATCGGACTCGTACCTCCTACAAATCTCCCCCTCCCCCCACTCCAGCATCCCACTCCCTTCCCCTTCCCCCACCCCTCTTTGGTGAGAGACCGGCAGAACCTGCAGCCATCGCAGCTGTAGGAGCCACCAGGTTCTCGCAGATTAACTTGCAACATTGCAAAGCGGCCACGGCTATTCTAAGCCGGGACCTTGCAATGGAGCAAACAGATGTAGCCCTCATACAAGAACCCTGGATCAACGGGGGACAGGTGCGAGGGTTCGATAGTAGCCTGGGTTCGCTTATTCATGCGGATGCAGGGCCGGATCCGAGGGCCTGTATTTTTGTTAACAAGAAGTACAGTGCTCTCAAGCTGGCCCGGCACTGCTCTAGGGATGTAGCGGCAGCCAGGATCAAGGTCAACGTAGGGAGCAGGCAGGCCGAGATAGTAATATGCTCGGCTTACCTACCCTACGACTCGGTGGATCCACCACCGACAAAGGAGCTCGCTGCCCTCATTGATTTTGCGAGGGCAAGCGGGTTGAACGTAATTATCGGATGTGATGCGAACTCGCACCATACGGTGTGGGGCAGCTCCGATGTTAATCGGAGGGGTACGGCCTTACTGGAGTACCTCTCTTCGACTAGGCTGGAGATCCTCAACAGAGGATCGAAGCCAACTTTTGTCACCTCACGAAGACAGGAGGTTTTGGACTTGACCCTGGGCACACCGGAGGTGGCTCGGGCGATTTTGGACTGGCGGGTGAGCGAGGAGGACTCCCTCTCGGATCACAGACAGCTGAAGTTTAGCATCGAGGGGAATGCAGCACCTCGGCCGGCGGACACCTACAGGAACCCCAGGGCCACCGACTGGCTCGCCTATAAGGAAGGGCTCGCCGGGAGGCTCGAGGGGGGCCGGGGGTGGCCGAAGACCAAGGGCGGGATCGAGCGGGAAGTAGGTTTTCTACAGAACGCTATGGTCCAATCCTATGAGGCTGCATGCCCACTCAAAACTAGAGTAGGCAGCAAAAAAGTAGCGTGGTGGAACCGAGACCTGAACAAGGCAAGGGCCCAAACCCGCAGGCTGCTAAACAAGGCCCTAAGGACCAACGTAGTCTCCGACTGGGACTCCTACAAGGAGGCCCAGAGAAAGTACAAAAAGCTTATAAGGAGATCAAAAATGGACTCCTGGCGCAATTTCTGTCGCGAGCTCGAGGCCCTACCTTTAGTGGCCAGACTACGCAAGGTTTTTGCGTCGGGACCCTCAACCAGACTCGACGCTCTAACCCTCCCCGATGGGAGGGCAACGTCGAGCCATGAAGAGGTCCTGGCCCACCTGTTTGAGGTACACTTCCCTGGATCGGTTTTAACGGGCCAGGGAGAACCCGCAGGAGCGGCTGCCCCAATTGTGGAGGCGGTTGCCAGGGACTGGGACACTGCAACGAAAGTTGTTACCTCCGAGAGGATCAAATGGGCAATTAACACCTTTGAAAGGTATAAAAGCCCGGGGGTGGATGGGATCTTCCCCGCCCTCATGCAGGAGGCCGGGGAGGACCTATACAAACCCTTGTTGCGTATCTTCCGCTCATGTGTAGCGCTAAGTTACGTACCGAAAGCTTGGAGGGAGGTCAGGGTCGTCTTCATCCCAAAACCGGGGAAGGACAGATATGACCTAGCCAAGTCATTTAGGCCCATCAGCTTGACGTCTTTCTTTCTGAAAACGTTGGAGAGACTCGTTGATAGGTACATTAGAGAGGGAGCGCTAGTCGAGAGACCTGTGCACCACTCCCAGCACGCATACCAGGCTGGCAGATCCGTGGAGACGGCCCTTCATTACACCGTTAGGTTGCTGGAGGAGACTCTTCATAGAGGCAAGTCGGCCTTGGGTGTTTTTATAGACGTCGAAGGAGCTTTCGATAACACCTCCTTCGACTCGATTTGCGAGGCGGCCAGGGAATTCAGACTGAAGGCCTCGATCATCAACTGGATTCACTGCATGCTGCGTACGAGAACGGTTACCGCTGGCCTCAGGGATTCGACCGCTGGGGCGCTCGTCAAAAAGGGCTGCCCACAGGGGGGAGTTACATCTCCTATCCTGTGGGTGATGGTCATTGACGGGCTCCTAGCCGAACTTGAGAAGCTGGGGGTAGTGGTGGTGGGCTATGCGGATGACGTGGCGATCATGTCAATCGGCACCCACCCTGGGGAAATGACGTGGAGAATGCAAAGAGCATTGGACCACGTGCAGGCTTGGTGCACATCGAAGCGCTTGAGGGTCAACCCAAGCAAAACGGAGATGGTACTCTTTACGAATAGAAGGAAACTCAAGGTGAGGCCTCCATCTATTTTTGGAACGGAGCTCAGCTACTCTACAGAGGTGCGCTATCTTGGCGTGACTCTGGATAGCAAGCTCTTATGGAAAAGCCACATCGCCAAACAGACTCGGAAAGCGATCGCGACTTTCTGGGCATGTCGGAGGATGTTTGGCGCAACTTGGGGGCTCAGACCGGCCGTGGTGAGGTGGATTCACACGGCCATCATTGAACCCCAGTTGACTTATGCGTCGCTTGTTTGGTGGCCCGCGCTACAGCGGGACGCAAACAGGAAGACACTGAATAAGGTCTACAGGCTTGCACTGCTAGGGATTACAGGAGCTCTTCGGACAACTCCCACCCTAGCTATGGGGGCGCTAATGAATATGGCGCCCCCGGACATTATCGCCAAAGGTAGGGCGATCAGTGCGGCGGTACGACTACAGTTTGGAGGGAGGTGGAGGAAAGCTACCAGGGGCCATGCATCTCTGCTGGGCCTAGGTGGGGACTTCGAGGAGGCCCTTGCGCTCGGCGGGGAACAAGGCACCTGCAGCTACCACTTCCACCAGGATTACGCTGTCATCTTTCCGGACAGACAGGACTGGGAGGATGGCGGCGTTAAGTTACTGTCACCTGGTGGGCTCGTCTGGTTCACGGACGGGTCAAAAAACTCTACAGGGACAGGAGCTGGGGTGTGGAGCGGGGGCCCGAGAACCAGGATATCCTTGGCGCTTGGGACCACGGCCACGACACTCCAAGCTGAGATGCTTGCAATTAGAACCTGCGTAGAACAAATTCTACGTAGGGGCTATAAGGGCAAGCACATATACATTTGTAGCGACAGCCGGGCAGCACTTAAGGCCCTAAGCTCAACTGAGGTTAGGTCCGGGCTGACACGGAGTTGCATGGAAGCCCTTACACGGGTTGCTCGTGACAATAGGGTTAAGTTACTCTGGGTGCCCGCACACAGCGGGATCCTAGGGAACAATGAGGCAGATGGTTTGGCTAAGCGGGGCACCGTAAGGTCCGCGGGAGCCACCTCTGCATCCGTTCCGGTGTCCTCGGGTTTGGTGAAGGAGCTGGTCAGGAAGTGGACTGCAGCACAGTTCGCAAACCTGTGGCACTCATCACCGGGGGCGGTTCATGCGAGAGCTTTCATCGGGGGCCCTTCGGAAAGGCTGGGCTCCGAACTGACAGCTCTTAGCAGACAACGGTTGAGATGGGCAGTGGGCCTGATCACAGGACACTGGCTCACAGGTAAACATCTTCGGCGTATCGGGTGGGAGGTCGACCTGCTGTGCTCTCTTTGCGGCGCGGCGGAGGAGACCCCCCTCCACCTGATCGCGGAGTGCGGGAGGCTGGAGGACGTTCGTATGAACGTCTTCGGGGCCCCTGCCTTCGCATCGCTAAGTTTAGAGGAGACGGGCATTGAGGGGCTTCTCCGCTTTGCGGAAGAGGCCGGACTCATGCCCCAACCTTAATTCGTAGTATTAAGTGCCCGAAAGGGCTCGGGCACAATGGTCTCAATAGACTGAGCGCCCGGTAAACTCAATAAATACAAAAATAGTTAAATTTTATAAAAAATTAAATTATTATAATACATAAATACTTAATTAATTAATAAATAAATATTATAATATATAAATATTTAATTAATAAATAAATATTATAATATATAAATATTTAATTAATTAATAAATAAATATTATAATATATAAATATTTAATTAATTAATAGATAATAAAATACTCTTTTTACATTGATATAAATTTATAATATATTTATAAAAAAATATTATTACCTATTTATCATTTATTAATTAATAAAAATTTAATTAGATATATCATTTAAGGGGGTAAATTAACGTCATTTAAAACATACTAAATGGAAGAGAATAAATACATTGCCTGAAGATAAATATATTAAAATTATTTATCATTGATAACCTATTGTTCAACTATAAATAAATTATTTATTATAATATATAAATATTTAATTAATTAATAAATAAATATTATAATATATAAATATTTAATTAATTAATAAATAAATATAATATATAAATATTTAATTAATTAATAAATAAATATTATAATATATAAATATTTAATTAATTAATAGATAATAAAATACTCTTTTTACATTGATATAAATTTATAATATATTTATAAAAAAATATTATTACCTATTTATCATTTATTAATTAATAAAAATTTAATTAGATATATCATTTAAGGGGGTAAATTAACGTCATTTAAAACATACTAAATGGAAGAGAATAAATACATTGCCTGAAGATAAATATACTAAAATTATTTATCATTGATAACCTATTGTTCAACTATAAATAAATTATTTATTATAATATATAAATATTTAATTAATTAATAAATAAATATTATAATATATAAATATTTAATTAATTAATAAATAAATATTATAATATATAAATATTTAATTAATTAATAGATAATAAAATACTCTTTTTACATTGATATAAATTTATAATATATTTATAAAAAAAATATTATTACCTATTTATCATTTATTAATTAATAAAAATTTAATTAGATATATCATTTAAGGGGGTAAATTAACGTCATTTAAAACATACTAAATGGAAGAGAATAAATACATTGCCTGAAGATAAATATATTAAAATTATTTATCATTGATAACCTATTGTTCAACTATAAATAAATTATTTATTATAATATATAAATATTTAATTAATTAATAATAGGGTGAGCAGTGGCCGAGTGGATAAGTCCTGGGCTCACACGCCGCTGGGACCGGGTTCGAATCCCGGCCAAGGCACCAATGGATTTTTCTATGTGCTTTTTCTGTGATCCCCAGGTGGTTCGGATCCCACCTTAAAAACGGTAGGCCCAAAACACACACACTACACGTGCTCACGGAAGACGGGGCCTTAGAGGGCGTTCGTGAGGATGACTCGGGGCCCCTACTTTCGTGACGCATAAAAACTTGGAGGACGTTGGGGGGGAGGGGTTACTGCGCATGCGAGGGAGGCACACCTCCGGAGGGAGGCCGACCAAGCATTGCGAGGGAAGGTGCCACCGCGCATTGTGAGGGTGGCAGCCCTTCGGAAGGGAGGGCCACCACGCATTGCGAAAGTGTGATGTACTTCCAGCTCGACGACTCTACTACGGGTGCCCTCCCGGAATTGGGCTCGAGCACAATGGTCCACAGAGACTGAGTGCTCGGTAAACACTCAATACAACAATTAATTAATAAATAAATATTATAATATATAAATATTTAATTAATTAATAAATAAATATAATATATAAATATTTAATTAATTAATAAATAAATATTATAATATATAAATATTTAATTAATTAATAAATAAATATAATATATAAATATTTAATTAATTAATAAATAAATATTATAATATATAAATATTTAATTAATTAATAGATAATAAAATACTCTTTTTACATTGATATAAATTTATAATATATTTATAAAAAAATATTATTACCTATTTATCATTTATTAATTAATAAAAATTTAATTAGATATATCATTTAAGGGGGTAAATTAACGTCATTTAAAACATACTAAATGGAAGAGAATAAATACATTGCCTGAAGATAAATATATTAAAATTATTTATCATTGATAACCTATTGTTCAACTATAAATAAATTATTTATTATAATATATAAATATTTAATTAATTAATAAATAAATATTATAATATATAAATATTTAATTAATTAATAAATAAATATAATATATAAATATTTAATTAATTAATAAATAAATATAATATATAAATATTTAATTAATTAATAAATAAATATTATAATATATAAATATTTAATTTAATAATAATAATTATTTTATTATAAAAAAAAAAAAAAACCTAAAAAATTTTATTTTCAAATATTAAATGATATATTTATATATTTTTAAATAATATAAATAATTAAATAGAAAATATTAATGAATATAAATTAATTAAAAAAAATAAATTAATTTAATTTAATTTTATTGTCCCCCACCCCTAAATCCCCTCCCCCGTGGATTAAGAAAACTTTTTTTGGGTCTTTAAATAGGTTAATTTAAAAAATTTAATTTTGTTTAGAATTTATATTTAAATATTTTTAAATTAAAAAATTTTAAATTTAAAATTAATTTAATATAGTTAATAGTATTTTAACTAAATTTATTATATAAAATAATTTTTATACAAAAATTTTTAAGAATTAAATTTAATATAAAATAAAAAATTTGAAATTTAATTAATTTATGGTGGATTAAATTGATTCTCAAGATTTAAATATTTTCGTGTTAAATTAATAAAATAATTTATATAAGATTTAGAATTGTATAAATTTAAAATTTTGGATTAATTAAATATTTAAATGAAATTTCGTAATTTAATTGTATGTGAAAATAATTTAGAAATTAAAAGTAATAAAATTTGAATAGAATTTTATTATAATTTTAATTTTGTGATAATTGGATGAAGTTTCTTAGTTTAAATATTGCCGGGAGGAATGTACTTTTTTGGGTCTTTAAATAGGTTAATTTAAAAAATTTAATTTTGTTTAGAATTTATATTTAAATATTTTTAAATTAAAAAATTTTAAATTTAAAATTAATTTAATATAGTTAATAGTATTTTAACTAAATTTATTATATAAAATAATTTTTATACAAAAATTTTTAAGAATTAAATTTAATATAAAATAAAAAATTTGAAATTTAATTAATTTATGGTGGATTAAATTGATTCTCAAGATTTAAATATTTTCGTGTTAAATTAATAAAATAATTTATATAAGATTTAGAATTGTATAAATTTAAAATTTTGGATTAATTAAATATTTAAATGAAATTTCGTAATTTAATTGTATGTGAAAATAATTTAGAAATTAAAAGTAATAAAATTTGAATAGAATTTTATTATAATTTTAATTTTGTGATAATTGGATGAAGTTTCTTAGTTTAAATATTGCCGGGAGGAATGTACTTTTTTGGGTCTTTAAATAGGTTAATTTAAAAAATTTAATTTTGTTTAGAATTTATATTTAAATATTTTTAAATTAAAAAATTTTAAATTTAAAATTAATTTAATATAGTTAATAGTATTTTAACTAAATTTATTATATAAAATAATTTTTATACAAAAATTTTTAAGAATTAAATTTAATATAAAATAAAAAATTTGAAATTTAATTAATTTATGGTGGATTAAATTGATTCTCAAGATTTAAATATTTTCGTGTTAAATTAATAAAATAATTTATATAAGATTTAGAATTGTATAAATTTAAAATTTTGGATTAATTAAATATTTAAATGAAATTTCGTAATTTAATTGTATGTGAAAATAATTTAGAAATTAAAAGTAATAAAATTTGAATAGAATTTTATTATAATTTTAATTTTGTGATAATTGGATGAAGTTTCTTAGTTTAAATATTGCTGGGAGGAATGTACTTTTTTGGGTCTTTAAATAGGTTAATTTAAAAAATTTAATTTTGTTTAGAATTTATATTTAAATATTTTTAAATTAAAAAATTTTAAATTTAAAATTAATTTAATATAGTTAATAGTATTTTAACTAAATTTATTATATAAAATAATTTTTATACAAAAATTTTTAAGAATTAAATTTAATATAAAATAAAAAATTTGAAATTTAATTAATTTATGGTGGATTAAATTGATTCTCAAGATTTAAATATTTTCGTGTTAAATTAATAAAATAATTTATATAAGATTTAGAATTGTATAAATTTAAAATTTTGGATTAATTAAATATTTAAATGAAATTTCGTAATTTAATTGTATGTGAAAATAATTTAGAAATTAAAAGTAATAAAATTTGAATAGAATTTTATTATAATTTTAATTTTGTGATAATTAGATGAAGTTTCTTAGTTTAAATATTGCCGGGAGGAATGTACTTTTTTGGGTCTTTAAATAGGTTAATTTAAAAAATTTAATTTTGTTTAGAATTTATATTTAAATATTTTTAAATTAAAAAATTTTAAATTTAAAATTAATTTAATATAGTTAATAGTATTTTAACTAAATTTATTATATAAAATAATTTTTATACAAAAATTTTTAAGAATTAAATTTAATATAAAATAAAAAATTTGAAATTTAATTAATTTATGGTGGATTAAATTGATTCTCAAGATTTAAATATTTTCGTGTTAAATTAATAAAATAATTTATATAAGATTTAGAATTGTATAAATTTAAAATTTTGGATTAATTAAATATTTAAATGAAATTTCGTAATTTAATTGTATGTGAAAATAATTTAGAAATTAAAAGTAATAAAATTTGAATAGAATTTTATTATAATTTTAATTTTGTGATAATTAGATGAAGTTTCTTAGTTTAAATATTGCCGGGAGGAATGTACTTTTTTGGGTCTTTAAATAGGTTAATTTAAAAAATTTAATTTTGTTTAGAATTTATATTTAAATATTTTTAAATTAAAAAATTTTAAATTTAAAATTAATTTAATATAGTTAATAGTATTTTAACTAAATTTATTATATAAAATAATTTTTATACAAAAATTTTTAAGAATTAAATTTAATATAAAATAAAAAATTTGAAATTTAATTAATTTATGGTGGATTAAATTGATTCTCAAGATTTAAATATTTTCGTGTTAAATTAATAAAATAATTTATATAAGATTTAGAATTGTATAAATTTAAAATTTTGGATTAATTAAATATTTAAATGAAATTTCGTAATTTAATTGTATGTGAAAATAATTTAGAAATTAAAAGTAATAAAATTTGAATAGAATTTTATTATAATTTTAATTTTGTGATAATTGGATGAAGTTTCTTAGTTTAAATATTGCCGGGAGGAATGTACTTTTTTGGGTCTTTAAATAGGTTAATTTAAAAAATTTAATTTTGTTTAGAATTTATATTTAAATATTTTTAAATTAAAAAATTTTAAATTAATAAAAATTTTATCTAATAAACTTTATGAATTATTAAAATATTAATTATATATATATATAATAATAAAATTAAATTTTTAATTGTTAAGAAAATTTAATTTTAGTTTAAAAATTAATTTTAAATTATTAAATTAATTTATTAATAATTTTTTATAAAATTAATAAATTTATATATAAACTTATGTATTTAAAAATTTAAATAATTTTAAACAGTTTAATAAAAAATTTTAAATATTAAAAAAATTTATATTTAGATATATTTATAATAATAATAAATATTGTGCCAGCAATTGCGGTTAAACAATTAATTGTAAATTAATTTTTTTAAAATTTTTATAAATTAAAATTAATAATTGCATAATTTAATAATAATAATAAATTTATGGTAAAATATAAATTTTTAATAAAATTAAATTTAATAAAAAATGAAAATTATTTAATTAAATAATAAACTAGGATTAGATACCCTATTATATTAGTTATATAATAATTAAAAAATTAGGTATTAATTGGGAAATCACTAAACTTAAAAAATTTGGCGGTATTTTATTCTATTTAGAGGAACCTGTTCTATAATTGATAAGACACGATAGGTAAAACTTATTATATAAATTTATGTATTGTTGTTTAAAAAAATTTTTATAAATTTATTTATAATTTTTTAAAAAAAAAATTCAAGTCAAAATGTAGTTAAATAAGAAGAGATGGGTTACAATAATTAATATTCATATAAAAATTAATTTAAATTAATATTAAAGATGGATTTAAAGGTAAATTAATTAAATTTAATTAGTTGATTAAAGTTTAAATTATGTACATATTGCCCGTCATTTTCAAATAAATTGAAACAAGTCGTAACAAAGTAAATATACTGGAAAGTATATTTAGAATTTTAAATTTATTTTAAATAAAATATATTATTTACAATAATAAGATTATGAAATTCATAAATTTAAATTATTTTAAATTAAATTAATTATATATATATATATATATATATATTATATAAATAAATTTTTTTTATATTATTTTAATAAAATTAATTTTATTAAATAAATAAATTTATAAGTAATTTTTAGAAATTAATATGTTTTTTTTGTATTGTAAAAGATTAAATGAGAAAATTCTTGAAATAATTATTTATTTTATTTACCTTTTGTATTAGGGTTTATTTAAATTTATATTTTAGAAATAATTATCGAATTAATAGGATTTAATTAATTATTATAGTTAATGTAGTATAATTATTATTAATATTTAATTGGAAGAGAAATTTTATTCGTTTATTAAGATTTCTATTTATTTAATAATTAAATTTAATTTAAATTAATTTTTTAATAAAAAATTTAATCAATAATTTTTTAATAAATTAATTAAAGTTTAAAGGGTTAAGCTTTTAGATTTATTAATTATAATATTTAAATTTATTTAATAAAAATATAATTGAAAATTTTATTTTTTATGAAAATGTAATAATTTATATAAATTTATAATAATATATATGATTAAATTTATTTTTAATTAAATATTAAATTAAAATTTTAAATTAATTAAAATTTAAAATAATGATAAAATTAGTATAATTTTTTATTTAAAAATTTAATTAAGTTAAAGATAAAATTAAGGAATTAGACAATTATTTTAATTAATATAATAGTTTACTTACCTGTTTAACAAAAACATGTCTTTATGATATTAATTTAAAGTCTAATCTGCTCCATGATTTAATAAATTAAATAGCTGCAGTATTTTAACTGTACAAAGGTAGCATAATCAATAGTTTTTTAATTGAAAGCTGGAATGAAAGATTTTATAAGGTAAATATTGTCTCAATTTTAAAAAAATTAGAATTTTTTTTTTAGTAAAAATACTAAATTGAATTTAAAAGACGAGAAGACCCTATAGATTTTTATATTTTTATTTTAATTAATTTAAATGAAAATTTTATTTAAATGAAAAAATATTTGATTGGGGTAATTATTAAATTAATTTAATTTTAATTTTATTTTTACAAAAATTATTGAATAGATGATCTTAAATTTTTGAATTATTAGAATAAATTACCTTAGGGATAACAGCGTAATTTTTTTGGAGAGATCATATTGATAAAAAAGTTTGCGACCTCGATGTTGAATTAAGATAAAATTTTAATGAAGAAGTTAAAAATTTTTGGTCTGTTCGACCATTAAAATCTTACATGATTTGAGTTCAGATCGGTGTGAGCCAGATCGGTTTCTATCTTTAAAGAAATAATATAATTTTGTACGAAAGGACTTTTTATATAAAAAAATTTTAATATTAGAATAATTTTAATTAATTTAAAATAAATTACTTTGTCAGATTAGTGTAATAAATTTAGAATTTATTTATGTAAATAAAATTACAAGTAATATATTAAACAAATTAATTTATATGTAGTTATATTATTTATTATATTAATTTTGGTAATAATTATAATTTTAGTTTCAGTAGCTTTTTTAACTTTAATAGAACGTAAATTTTTAGGATATATTCAAATTCGAAAGGGTCCCAATAAATTAAGTTTAATGGGATTAATACAGCCATTTAGTGATGCAATTAAATTATTATCAAAAGAGAGGAATTTAATAAATAAATCTAATTTTATATTTTATATATTTTCTCCAATTTTTAGATTAATTTTAATTTTAATAATATGAATAATTTATCCTTTTTGATTGAATTATATAAGTTTTAGATTAAGGTTAATTTATATAATATGTTGTTTTAGTTTAGGAGTTTATGGTTTATTAATAGCGGGTTGATCTTCAAATTCATCATATTCTTTGTTGGGTTCAATTCGTTCTTTAGCTCAGTCTATTTCTTATGAGGTAAGATTAGCTATTATTATAATTATTCCTATATTAATAATTGATAGATTTAATTTTATAAATTTATTTAATTTTCAAATATTAGGGGGTTGATTTTTAGTTTTTATATGTCCTTTAAGATTAATGTTTTTTTTTAGAATTATAGCAGAATTAAATCGTACACCATTTGATTTTTCAGAGGGGGAGTCGGAATTAGTTTCTGGTTTTAATGTGGAATATAGAAGAGTTGGATTTGTTTTAATTTTTTTATCTGAATATGCTAGAATTATTTTTTTAAGATTTATATATTGTTTATTTTATTTGGGAGGTGATTTTTATAGAATTATATTTTATTTAAAAATTTTATTTATTTCTTTAATAATTATTTGAATTCGGGGTACTTTACCACGATTTCGTTATGATTTGTTAATATATTTATGTTGAATAATAATTTTACCATTTTCTTTAAATTATATATTTTATATAATTTTTATAAAAATATTTATTTAATTAATAAGAAAGATAATAGAATTAATTATTCTATCTTATGTTTTCAAAACATATACTTATTCAAGTTCATTATCTTATTTTAATATATATATATAATTTTATCACATTTAATTATAATTATTGGGTTAATAAAATAGAATGAAAAGTATGAAATGGTTATAATTTGACCAATTAAAATAAATGGTGATTCAACTGGTTGAGAACCTAATCATGTTAGAATTAAAATAATATTAATAAAATATCAAAAGTAAATTTGATTAATGGGGTAAAATTTGGATGACTGGAAAAAATTTTTATTAAAAAATGGTTTAATTATTAAAATTAAAATTGATATTAGTAGAGCAATAACACCTCCTAATTTATTGGGGATAGATCGAAGAATTGTGTAAGCAAATAAAAAGTATCATTCTGGTTGAATATGAATTGGAGTAATTATAGGATTTGCTATAATAAAATTTTCTGGATCACTTAAAATAAAAGGATTTAGGAGAATTATGATTATTAGTATTATTAATATTAATAAAAAGCCAAAAATATCTTTAATCATAAAATATGAATTGAATGGAATTTTATTTATATTACTATTAATCCCTAGGGGGTTATTAGATCCGGTTTCATGAATAAATATTAAATGAATTATGATTAAAATTAAAATAATAAATGGTAAAATAAAATGAAAGGAAAATATACGGTTTAAGGTTGGATTTCTGACGGAAAATCCTCCTCAAATTCATTCAACAATTATTTGGCCAATGTAGGGGATTGTGGAAATTAAATTTGTGATGACTGTGGCTCCTCAAAATGATATTTGACCTCAAGGTAAAACATATCCTATAAAAGCGGTAGCTATAGATATTATAAAAATTATTACTCCAATTATTCAAGTTTTAAATAAATTATATGATCCAAAATAAATTCCTCGGCCAATATGAATATATATACAAAAAAAAAAAAAAGAGGCACCATTTATGTGAGTTAGTCGAAATAGTCAACCGAAATTAATGTCTTGAATAATATGAATTATTCTATTAAATGCAATTTCTGTATTAGCACAATAATGCAAAGATAAGAATAACCCTGTAATAATTTGAATTATTAGGGATAAACCTAATAAAGATCCAAAATTTCATCAAATTGGAATATTGATGGGGGTGGGTAGTTTAATTAATGAGTCATTAATGATATTTAGGATAGAATTTGTTTTTATAATAGATTTATTCATATTTTTTTTTTTACATTAAAATATTAATTGACGGAGGGGGGATTTAAAATTAATACAAATATTTATGATACAAATTATTGAATAGTAAAGATATAATATAATAAAAATTGTAGATTTATTATATAATTTTTTATATAAAAAGTTTATATTATTTTGATCATAAATAAAAATATAATTATTTAATCAAGATGTTCTTATTTTTAAGTATAAATATTCATTATATAAGTTTTGAATAAATAAAATTAATATTAATAATATAAAAATTTTTATAAAGTTAATTAAAATTAATTTGAAATTTAGGTAAAATAATTCATTATTAGTTAGTCTTGTAATATATATAAAAATTACTATTAATCCTCCAATTATTGTTAAAAATAAAATAAATGAGATTCAAGAGTTAAAAATAAAATTTATATTAATTGTAATAAGAAAGGTTAAAAAAATTAATATAATTATAAATGAAATTGGGTGGAATTTATTTATTTTTGAGGGTCTTATTATAATAATAATAATTAACAAATTAAAAATTATAGGTATTATTATTAAAGGATTTATTGAAAATGATTTTATCATCAAGAAATAGTTTATAAAAAATATTAATTTTGGAGATTAATGATATAAATTTTTTTTTATTTTTTTGATGCTATAAAAATAGAAATTTATTTTTAATTTACAAAATTAATGTTTTAGTTTAAACTATATAGCATTTGATTAATTTAAATTATTATTTATCTTTATATTTATTTATAATTTCTTGTTTTATATTTAGATTTTATTATAAACATTTAATATTAATGATTATTAGATTAGAATTTATTATAATTTGTGTTACATATAATATATTTATTATTTTAATAATTATAGAAAGTATAACTTATTTAATTATATATTTAATAGTTTTTTCAGTTTGTGAGGGTGCTTTAGTTTTATCATTAATTGTTGTATTAGTTCGATTAAATGGAAATGATTATATTAATTCTTTAAGGGTATTAAAATGATAAAATTTATTATTATAATAATTTGTTTAATGTTAATATTTAATATAATTAATGTTTATTTAATACAGGGAATTTTACAAAATTTTTTATTTTTTTTTATATTTATAATTATAATTAAATATCCTTTAAATTATTTATCTATATGATCAAATATTTATTATTATATAGGTTGTGATATTTATTCTTTAGGTTTAATTTTATTAAGATTTTGAATTTTATCATTAATGGTAATAATTAGTCATAATAGATTAATAAATTTGGGTTATATAAATTATTTAAATATTTTAATTTTTTTATTAATGTTTTTAACTTTATGTTTTTTATCAATAAATATAATTATATTTTATTTATTTTTTGAAATTAGGTTAATTCCTGTATTTATATTAATTTTGGGGTGGGGATTTCAAATTGATCGAATTCAGGCTGGGTTTTATATAATATTATATACTTTATTTGGGTCTTTGCCCTTATTTATTTTAATTATATATATTTATTGTAATAGTTTAACATTAATATTTAATTTAATTAATATAAATATTTTAGGGATTTATTTTTATATAATAATAATAATGGCCTTTTTAATTAAAATACCAATATATTTTATTCATTTATGATTACCTAAGGCTCATGTTGAAGCTCCTTTGTCTGGGTCTATAATTTTAGCGGGATTAATATTAAAATTAGGAAGATATGGGTTAATACGATTTATATTAATATTAATTAATTTATGTTTAAAATTTAATAAATTTATTATTATTATTAGATTGATAGGTGGAATTTATTCAAGATTAATTTGTTTATGTCAAGTTGATATAAAAATATTAGTGGCTTATTCTTCAGTGGTTCATATAAGTATTTTAATGAGGGGATTGATAACAATATTTAATTGAGGTTATTTAGGGGGGTTAATAATAATAATTGCTCATGGATTATGTTCTTCAGGTTTATTTTGTTTAGTTAATATAAATTATGAACGTTTAGGTTCACGAAGATTATTAATTAATAAGGGTATAATTAATTTTTTTCCTTCTTTAAGGTTATTATGATTTTTGTTATGTTCTTGTAATTTATCATTTCCCCCATCTTTAAATTTATTTAGAGAAATTATGTTATTAAATTCTGTACTTTCTTGAAATAAAAATTTGATAATTTTTTTAATATTAATTTTATTTTTTAGGGCTTCTTATTCATTATATTTATATGCTTTTAGACAACATGGTAATTTTAGTAATTTTATTTATTTTATAAAGGGGGTGTTAGTAATAGAATTTATGGTTTTATTATTACATTGAATTCCATTAAATTTATTATTTATTATTATATTTATTTATTCTTAAAATTTAAATAGTTTTTTAAAAATAATGATTTGTGGAATCATAGATGTAATTTAATGTTACTTTAAATAAATGTTTATTTATATTATTATATTATATATAATATTGTTAATTTTAGGTTTAATAATTATTTTTTTATTTATTTTATTAAGTAAATTAGTATTTTTTATTGAATTTAATATATTAAAATTTATAAGAATTAAATTTGAAATATTATTTTTATTTGATTGAATTTCTGTATTATTTATTTTAATTGTATTAATAATTTCTTTGATAGTTATTTTTTACAGAATAGAATATATGAGGGGAGATTTAAAATTTAATCAGTTTATTTTATTAGTTTTAATATTTATTTTATCAATATTATTAATAATTTTAAGACCAAATTTAATTAGAATTTTATTAGGTTGAGATGGGTTGGGATTGGTATCTTATTGTTTAGTAGTTTATTATCAAAGAAAAAATAGATTTAATTCTGGTATAGTGACAGTTTTAATTAATCGGTTGGGGGATGTATTAATTTTAATTTCAATTGGGTTAATAATTTCTTTGGGTTCTTGAAATTATATATTTATGGAAAAATTAAGAGAATTGATTTTTATTATAATTATAATTGCTTCATTTACTAAAAGTGCTCAAATTCCTTTTTCTTCATGATTACCTTTAGCTATAGCAGCTCCTACACCGGTTTCTTCTTTAGTTCATTCATCTACTTTGGTAACAGCTGGAATTTATTTGATAATTCGATTAAATTATTTAATAGTAAATAAAAAAATTATAAATTTAATAATATTAATTTCTGTAATAACTATATTTTTATCGGGAATAGGGGCTAATTTTGAATTTGATTTAAAAAAAATTATTGCTTTATCTACATTAAGACAATTGGGGATTATATTATTTTGTTTATCTATAAAATTAGATGAAGTTTCTTTATTTCACTTATTGACTCATGCTATATTTAAATCTATATTATTTATATGTGCTGGGGTTATTATTCATAATATATTGGGGAATCAAGATATTCGATTTATTAGAATAATTTTATATAATATACCAATAGTTAGAATATTATTTAATTGTTCAATTTTATCTTTATGCGGGATTCCATTTATATCGGGATTTTTTTCAAAAGATTTAATTTTAGAAATATATTTAATAAGAAGTTTTAATAAATTTATTTTAATTATTTTATTTATATCAATAGGATTAACTGTTATATCAATAGGATTAACTGTGCCATGCCGTGCCATGCCGTGCCATGCCGTGCCATGCCGTGCCATGCCGTGCCATGCCGTGCCATGTCGTGCCATGCCGTGCCATGCGGTGCCATGCCGTGCCATGCGGTGCCATGCCATTCCATGCCATTCCATTCCATTCCATGCCATTCCATGTCATTCCATGCCATTCCATGTCATTCCATGCCATTCCATGTCATTCCATGCCATTCCATGCCATTCCATGCCATTCCATGCCATTCCATGCCATTCCATGCCGTGCCATGCCGTGCCATGCCGTGCCATGCCGGTGCCATGCCGTGCCATGCCGGTGCCATGCCGTGCCATGCCGGTGCCATGCCGGTGCCATGCCGTGCCATGCCGGTGCCATGCCGGTGCCATGCCGTGCCATGCCGGTGCCATGCCGTGCCATGCCGTGCCATGCCGGTGCCATGCCGTGCCATGCCGGTGCCATGCCGTGCCATGCCGGTGCCATGCCGTGCCATGCCGGTGCCATGCCGTGCCATGCCGGTGCCATGCCGTGCCATGCCGGTGCCATGCCGTGCCATTCCATGCCATTCCATGCCATTCCATGCCATTCCATGCCATTCCATGCCATTCCATGCCATTCCATGCCATTCCATGCCAGTCCATGCCATTCCATGCCATTCCATGCCATTCCATGCCATTCCATGCCATTCCATGCCATTCCATGCCATTCCATGCCATTCCATGCCATTCCATGCCATTCCATGCCATTCCATGCCATTCCATGCCATTCCATGCCATTCCATGCCATTCCATGCCATTCCATGCCATTCAATGCCGTGCCATGCCCGTGCCATGCCGTGCCATGCCGGTGCCATGCCGTGCCATGCCGGTGCCATGCCGTGCCATGCCGTGCCATGCCGGTGCCATGCCGTGCCATGCCGGTGCCATGCCGTGCCATGCCGGTGCCATGCCGTGCCATGCCGTGCCATGCCGTGCCATGCCGGTGCCATGCCGGTGCCATGCCGGTGCCATGCGATTCCATGCCATTCCATGCCATTCCATGCCATTCCATGCCATTCCATGCCATTCCATGCCATTCAATGCCATTCCATCCCATTCCATCCCATTCCATCCCATTCCATGCCATTCAATGCCATTCCATCCCATTCCATCCCATTCCATCCCATTCCATCCCATTCCATCCCATTCCATCCCATTCCATCCCATTCCATCCCATTCCATCCCATTCCATCCCATTCCATCCCATTCCATCCCATTCCATCCCATTCCATCCCATTCCATCCCATTCCATCCCATTCCATCCCATTCCATCCCATTCCATCCCATTCCATCCCATTCCATCCCATTCCATCCCATTCCATCCCATTCCATCCCATTCCATCCCATTCCATCCCATTCCATCCCATTCCATCCCATTCCATCCCATTCCATCCCATTCCATCCCATTCCATCCCATTCCATCCCATTCCATCCCATTCCATCCCATTCCATCCCATTCCATCCCATTCCATCCCATTCAATGCCGGTGCCATGCCGTGCCATGCCGGTGCCATGCCGTGCCATGCCATTCCATGCCATTCCATGCCGGTGCCATGCCGTGCCATGCCATTCCATGCCATTCCATGCCATTCCATGCCATTCCATGCCATTCCATGCCATTCCATGCCATTCCATGCCATTCCATGCCATTCCATGCCATTCCATGCCATTCCATGCCATTCCATGCCATTCCATGCCATTCCATGCCATTCCATGCCATTCCATGCCATTCCATGCCATTCCATGCCATTCCATGCCATTCCATGCCATTCCATGCCATTCCATGCCATTCCATGCCATTCCATGCCATTCCATGCCATTCCATGCCATTCCATGCCATTCCATGCCATTCCATGCCATTCCATGCCATTCCATGCCATTCCATGCCATTCCATGCCATTCCATGCCATTCCATGCCAGTCCATGCCAGTCCATGCCATTCCATGCCATTCCATGCCATTCCATGCCATTCCATGCCATTCAATGCCGTGCCATGCCCGTGCCATGCCGTGCCATGCCGTGCCATGCCGGTGCCATGCCGTGCCATGCCGGTGCCATGCCGTGCCATGCCGGTGCCATGCCGTGCCATGCCGGTGCCATGCCGTGCCATGCCGGTGCCATGCCGTGCCATGCCGGTGCCATGCCGTGCCATGCCGGTGCCATGCCGTGCCATGCCGGTGCCATGCCGTGCCATGCCGGTGCCATGCCGTGCCATGCCGGTGCCATGCCGTGCCATGCCGGTGCCATGCCGTGCCATGCCGGTGCCATGCCGTGCCATGCCGGTGCCATGCCGTGCCATGCCGTGCCATGCCGGTGCCATGCCGTGCCATTCCATGCCATTCCATGCCATTCCATGCCATTCCATGCCATTCCATGCCATTCCATGCCATTCCATGCCAGTCCATGCCATTCCATGCCATTCCATGCCATTCCATGCCAGTCCATGCCATTCCATGCCATTCCATGCCATTCAATGCCGTGCCATGCCGTGCCATGCCGTGCCATGCCGGTGCCATGCCGTGCCATGCCGGTGCCATGCCGTGCCATGCCGGTGCCATGCCGTGCCATGCCGTGCCATGCCGGGCCATGCGGTGCCATGCCATTCCATGCCATTCCATGCCAGTCCATGCCAGTCCATGCCATTCCATGCCATTCCATGCCACTCAATGCGGTGCCATGCCGTGCCATGCCGTGCCATGCCGTGTCATTCCATGCCATTCAATGCCATTCCATGCCATTCAATGCCGTGCCATGCCGTGCCATGCCGTGCCATGCCATTCCATGCCATTCCATGCCATTCCATGCCATTCAATGCCGTGCCATGCCGTGCCATGCCGTGCCATGCCGTGCCATGCCGTGCCATGCCGTGCCATGCCGTGCCATGCCGTGCCATGCCGGTGCCATGCCGGTGCCATGCCGGTGCCATGCCGGTGCCATGCCGTGCCATGCCGTGCCATGCCGTGCCATGCCGTGCCATGCCGTGCCATGCCGTGCCATGCCGTGCCATGACGTGCCATGCCGGTGCCATGCCGATTCCATGCGATTCCATGCCATTCCATGCGATTCCATGCCATTCCATGCCATTCCATGCCATTCCATGCCATTCCATGCCATTCCATGCCATTCCATGCCATTCCATGCCATTCCATGCCATTCCATGCCATTCCATGCCATTCCATGCCATTCCATGCCATTCCATGCCATTCCATGCCATTCCATGCCATTCCATGCCATTCCATGCCATTCCATGCCATTCCATGCCATTCCATGCCATTCCATGCCATTCCATGCCAGTCCATGCCAGTCCATGCCATTCCATGCCATTCCATGCCATTCCATGCCATTCCATGCCATTCCATGCCATTCCATGCCATTCCATGCCATTCCATGCCATTCCATGCCATTCCATGCCATTCCATGCCATTCAATGCCGTGCCATGCCGGTGCCATGCCGTGCCATGCCGGTGCCATGCCGGTGCCATGCCGTGCCATGCCGGTGCCATGCCGTGCCATGCCGGTGCCATGCCGTGCCATGCCGGTGCCATGCCGTGCCATGCCGGTGCCATGCCGTGCCATGCCGGTGCCATGCCGTGCCATGCCGGTGCCATGCCGTGCCATGCCGGTGCCATGCCGTGCCATGCCGGTGCCATGCCGTGCCATGCCGGTGCCATGCCGTGCCATGCCGGTGCCATGCCGTGCCATGCCGGTGCCATGCCGTGCCATGCCGGTGCCATGCCGTGCCATGCCGGTGCCATGCCGTGCCATGCCGGTGCCATGCCGTGCCATGCCGGTGCCATGCCGTGCCATGCCGGTGCCATGCCGTGCCATGCCGGTGCCATGCCGTGCCATGCCGTGCCATGCCGTGCCATGCCGTGCCATGCCGTGCCATGCCGGTGCCATGCCGTGCCATGCCGGTGCCATGCCGTGCCATGCCGGTGCCATGCCGTGCCATGCCGCTGCCATGCCGTGCCATGCCGGTGCCATGCCGTGCCATGCCGGTGCCATGCCGTGCCATGCCGTGCCATGCCGGTGCCATGCCGTGCCATTCCATGCCATTCCATGCCATTCCATGCCATTCCATGCCATTCCATGCCATTCCATGCCATTCCATGCCAGTCCATGCCATTCCATGCCATTCCATGCCATTCCATGCCAGTCCATGCCATTCCATGCCATTCCATGCCATTCAATGCCGTGCCATGCCGTGCCATGCCGGTGCCATGCCGTGCCATGCCGGTGCCATGCCGTGCCATGCCGGTGCCATGCCGTGCCATGCCGGTGCCATGCCGTGCCATGCCGTGCCATGCCGGGCCATGCGGTGCCATGCCATTCCATGCCATTCCATGCCAGTCCATGCCAGTCCATGCCATTCCATGCCATTCCATGCCACTCAATGCGGTGCCATGCCGTGCCATGCCGTGCCATGCCGTGTCATTCCATGCCATTCAATGCCATTCCATGCCATTCAATGCCGTGCCATGCCGTGCCATGCCGTGCCATGCCGTGCCATGCCGTGCCATGCCGTGCCATGCCGTGCCATGCCGTGCCATGCCGTGCCATGCCGTGCCATGCCGTGCCATGCCGTGCCATGCGGTGCCATGCCGTGCCATGCGGTGCCATGCCATTCCATGCCATTCCATGCCATTCCATGCCATTCCATGCCATTCCATGTCATTCCATGCCATTCCATGCCATTCCATGCCATTCCATGTCATTCCATGCCATTCCATGCCATTCCATGCCATTCCATGCCATTCCATGCCATTCCATGCCATTCAATGCCGTGCCATGCCGTGCCATGCCGTGCCATGCCGTGCCATGCCGTGCCATGCCGGTGCCATGCCGGTGCCATGCCGGTGCCATGCCGGTGCCATGCCGTGCCATGCCGGTGCCATGCCGTGCCATGCCGTGCCATGCCGTGCCATGCCGTGCCATGCCGTGCCATGCCGTGCCATGACGTGCCATGCCGGTGCCATGCCGATTCCATGCCATTCCATGCCATTCCATGCCATTCCATGCCATTCCATGCCATTCCATGCCATTCCATGCCATTCCATGCCATTCCATCCCATTCCATGCCATTCCATGCCATTCCATGCCATTCAATGCCGGTGCCATGCCGGTGCCATGCCGTGCCATGCCGGTGCCATGCCGTGCCATGCCATTCCATGCCATTCCATGCCATTCCATGCCATTCCATGCCATTCCATGCCATTCCATGCCATTCCATGCCATTCCATGCCATTCCATGCCATTCCATGCCATTCCATGCCATTCCATGCCATTCCATGCCATTCCATGCCATTCCATGCCATTCCATGCCATTCCATGCCATTCCATGCCATTCCATGCCATTCCATGCCAGTCCATGCCAGTCCATGCCATTCCATGCCATTCCATGCCATTCCATGCCATTCAATGCCGTGCCATGCCCGTGCCATGCCGTGCCATGCCGGTGCCATGCCGTGCCATGCCGGTGCCATGCCGGTGCCATGCCGTGCCATGCCGGTGCCATGCCGTGCCATGCCGGTGCCATGCCGTGCCATGCCGTGCCATGCCGGGCCATGCGGTGCCATGCCATTCCATGCCATTCCATGTCAGTCCATGCCAGTCCATGCCATTCCATGCCATTCCATGCCACTCAATGCGGTGCCATGCCGTGCCATGCCGTGCCATGCCGTGTCATTCCATGCCATTCAATGCCATTCCATGCCATTCAATGCCGTGCCATGCCGTGCCATGCCGTGCCATGCCGTGCCATGTCGTGCCATGCCGTGCCATGCGGTGCCATGCCGTGCCATGCGGTGCCATGCCATTCCATGCCATTCCATTCCATTCCATGCCATTCCATGTCATTCCATGCCATTCCATGCCATTCCATGCCATTCCATGCCATTCCATGCCATTCCATGCCATTCCATGCCATTCCATGCCATTCCATGCCATTCCATGCCATTCCATGCCATTCCATGCCATTCCATGCCATTCCATGCCATTCCATGCCATTCCATGCCATTCCATGCCATTCCATGCCATTCCATGCCATTCCATGCCATTCCATGCCATTCCATGCCATTCCATGCCATTCCATGCCATTCCATGCCATTCCATGCCATTCCATGCCATTCCATGCCATTCCATGCCATTCCATGCCATTCCATGCCATTCCATGCCATTCCATGCCATTCCATGCCATTCCATGCCATTCCATGCCATTCCATGCCATTCCATGCCATTCCATGCCATTCCATGCCATTCCATGCCATTCCATGCCATTCCATGCCATTCCATGCCATTCCATGCCATTCCATGCCATTCCATGCCATTCCATGCCATTCCATGCCATTCCATGCCATTCCATGCCATTCCATGCCATTCCATGCCATTCCATGCCATTCCATGCCATTCCATGCCATTCCATGCCATTCCATGCCATTCCATGCCATTCCATGCCATTCCATGCCATTCCATGCCATTCCATGCCATTCCATGCCATTCAATGCCGTGCCATGCCGTGCCATGCCGGTGCCATGCCGTGCCATGCCGGTGCCATGCCGGTGCCATGCCGGTGCCATGCCGTGCCATGCCGGTGCCATGCCGTGCCATGCCGTGCCATGCCGGTGCCATGCCGTGCCATGCCGGTGCCATGCCGTGCCATGCCGGTGCCATGCCGTGCCATGCCGGTGCCTTGCCGTGCCATGCCGGTGCCATGCCGTGCCATGCCGGTGCCATGCCGTGCCATGCCGGTGCCATGCCGTGCCATGCCGGTGCCATGCCATTCCATGCCATTCCATGCCATTCCATGCCATTCCATGCCATTCCATGCCATTCCATGCCATTCCATGCCATTCCATGCCATTCCATGCCATTCCATGCCATTCCATGCCATTCCATGCCATTCCATGCCATTCCATGCCATTCCATGCCATTCCATGCCATTCCATGCCATTCCATGCCATTCAATGCCGTGCCATGCCGTGCCATGCCGTGCCATGCCGGTGCCATGCCGTGCCATGCCGGTGCCATGCCGTGCCATGCCGGTGCCATGCCGTGCCATGCTGGTGCCATGCCGTGCCATGCCGGTGCCATGCCGTGCCATGCCGGTGCCATGCCGTGCCATGCCGGTGCCATGCCGGTGCCATGCCGTGCCATGCCGGTGCCATGCCGGTGCCATGCCGTGCCATGCCGGTGCCATGCCGTGCCATGCCGTGCCATGCCGGTGCCATGCCGTGCCATGCCGGTGCCATGCCGTGCCATGCCGGTGCCATGCCGTGCCATGCCGGTGCCATGCCGTGCCATGCCGGTGCCATGCCGTGCCATGCCGGTGCCATGCCGTGCCATGCCGGTGCCATGCCGTGCCATGCCGGTGCCATGCCGTGCCATTCCATGCCATTCCATGCCATTCCATGCCATTCCATGCCATTCCATGCCATTCCATGCCATTCCATGCCATTCCATGCCATTCCATGCCATTCCATGCCATTCCATGCCATTCCATGCCATTCCATGCCATTCCATGCCATTCCATGCCATTCCATGCCAGTCCATGCCATTCCATGCCATTCCATGCCATTCCATGCCATTCCATGCCATTCCATGCCATTCCATGCCATTCCATGCCATTCCATGCCATTCCATGCCATTCCATGCCATTCCATGCCATTCCATGCCATTCCATGCCATTCCATGCCATTCCATGCCATTCAATGCCGTGCCATGCCCGTGCCATGCCGTGCCATGCCGGTGCCATGCCGTGCCATGCCGTGCCATGCCGGTGCCATGCCGTGCCATGCCGGTGCCATGCCGTGCCATGCCGGTGCCATGCCGTGCCATGCCGGTGCCATGCCGTGCCATGCCGGTGCCATGCCGTGCCATGCCGGTGCCATGCCGTGCCATGCCGGTGCCATGCCGTGCCATGCCGGTGCCATGCCGTGCCATGCCGGTGCCATGCCGTGCCATGCCGGTGCCATGCCGTGCCATGCCGGTGCCATGCCGTGCCATGCCGGTGCCATGCCGTGCCATGCCGGTGCCATGCCGTGCCATGCCGGTGCCATGCCGTGCCATGCCGGTGCCATGCCGTGCCATGCCGGTGCCATGCCGTGCCATGCCGGTGCCATGCCGTGCCATGCCGGTGCCATGCCGTGCCATGCCGGTGCCATGCCGTGCCATGCCGGTGCCATGCCGTGCCATGCCATTCCATGCCATTCCATGCCATTCCATGCCATTCCATGCCATTCCATGCCATTCCATGCCATTCCATGCCATTCCATGCCATTCCATGCCATTCCATGCCATTCCATGCCATTCCATGCCATTCCATGCCATTCCATGCCATTCCATGCCATTCCATGCCATTCCATGCCATTCCATGCCATTCCATGCCATTCCATGCCATTCCATGCCATTCCATGCCATTCCATGCCATTCCATGCCATTCCATGCCATTCCATGCCATTCCATGCCATTCCATGCCATTCCATGCCATTCCATGCCATTCCATGCCATTCCATGCCATTCCATGCCATTCCATGCCATTCCATGCCATTCCATGCCATTCCATGCCATTCCATGCCATTCCATGCCATTCCATGCCATTCCATGCCATTCCATGCCATTCCATGCCATTCCATGCCATTCCATGCCATTCCATGCCATTCCATGCCATTCCATGCCATTCAATGCCGTGCCATGCCCGTGCCATGCCGTGCCATGCCGGTGCCATGCCGTGCCATGCCGGTGCCATGCCGGTGCCATGCCGTGCCATGCCGGTGCCATGCCGTGCCATGCCGTGCCATGCCGTGCCATGCCGTGCCATGCCGTGCCATGCCGGTGCCATGCCGTGCCATGCCGGTGCCATGCCGTGCCATGCCGTGCCATGCCGGTGCCATGCCGGTGCCATGCGATTCCATGCCATTCCATGCCATTCCATGCCATTCCATGCCATTCCATGCCATTCCATGCCATTCCATGCCATTCCATGCCATTCCATGCCATTCCATGCCATTCCATGCCATTCCATGCCATTCCATGCCATTCCATGCCATTCCATGCCATTCCATGCCATTCCATGCCATTCCATGCCATTCCATGCCATTCCATGCCATTCCATGCCATTCCATGCCATTCCATGCCATTCCATGCCATTCCATGCCATTCCATGCCATTCCATGCCATTCCATGCCATTCCATGCCATTCCATGCCAGTCCATGCCATTCCATGCCATTCCATGCCATTCCATGCCATTCCATGCCATTCCATGCCATTCCATGCCATTCCATGCCATTCCATGCCATTCAATGCCGTGCCATGCCGGTGCCATGCCGGTGCCATGCCGTGCCATGCCGGTGCCATGCCGTGCCATGCCGGTGCCATGCCGTGCCATGCCGGTGCCATGCCGTGCCATGCCGGTGCCATGCCGTGCCATGCCGGTGCCATGCCGTGCCATGCCGGTGCCATGCCGTGCCATGCCGGTGCCATGCCGTGCCATGCCGGTGCCATGCCGTGCCATGCCGGTGCCATGCCGTGCCATGCCGGTGCCATGCCGTGCCATGCCGGTGCCATGCCGTGCCATGCCGGTGCCATGCCGTGCCATGCCGGTGCCATGCCGTGCCATGCCGGTGCCATGCCGTGCCATGCCGTGCCATGCCGTGCCATGCCGTGCCATGCCGTGCCATGCCGTGCCATGCCGTGCCATGCCGTGCCATGCCGTGCCATGCCGTGCCATGCCGTGCCATGCCGGTGCCATGCCGTGCCATGCCGGTGCCATGCCGTGCCATGCCGTGCCATGCCGGTGCCATGCCGTGCCATTCCATGCCATTCCATGCCATTCCATGCCATTCCATGCCATTCCATGCCATTCCATGCCATTCCATGCCATTCCATGCCATTCCATGCCAGTCCATGCCATTCCATGCCATTCCATGCCATTCCATGCCAGTCCATGCCATTCCATGCCATTCCATGCCATTCAATGCCGTGCCATGCCGTGCCATGCCGGTGCCATGCCGTGCCATGCCGGTGCCATGCCGTGCCATGCCGGTGCCATGCCGTGCCATGCCGTGCCATGCCGGGCCATGCGGTGCCAGGCCATTCCATGCCATTCCATGCCAGTCCATGCCAGTCCATGCCATTCCATGCCATTCCATGCCACTCAATGCGGTGCCATGCCGTGCCATGCCGTGCCATGCCGTGCCATTCCATGCCATTCAATGCCATTCCATGCCATTCAATGCCGTGCCATGCCGTGCCATGCCGTGCCATGCCGTGCCATGCCGTGCCATGCCGTGCCATGCCGTGCCATGCCGTGCCATGCCGTGCCATGCCGTGCCATGCCGTGCCATGCGGTGCCATGCCGTGCCATGCGGTGCCATGCCATTCCATGCCATTCCATGCCATTCCATGCCATTCCATGCCATTCCATGTCATTCCATGCCATTCCATGCCATTCCATGCCATTCCATGCCATTCCATGTCATTCCATGCCATTCCATGCCATTCCATGCCATTCCATGCCATTCCATGCCATTCCATGCCATTCCATGCCATTCCATGCCATTCCATGCCATTCCATGCCATTCCATGCCATTCCATGCCATTCCATGCCATTCAATGCCGTGCCATGCCGTGCCATGCCGTGCCATGCCGTGCCATGCCGTGCCATGCCGGTGCCATGCCGGTGCCATGCCGGTGCCATGCCGGTGCCATGCCGGTGCCATGCCGTGCCATGCCGTGCCATGCCGTGCCATGCCGTGCCATGACGTGCCATGCCGGTGCCATGCCGATTCCATGCGATTCCATGCCATTCCATGCGATTCCATGCCATTCCATGCCATTCCATGCCATTCCATGCCATTCCATGCCATTCCATGCCATTCCATGCCATTCCATGCCATTCCATGCCATTCCATGCCATTCCATGCCATTCCATGCCATTCCATGCCATTCCATGCCATTCCATGCCATTCCATGCCATTCCATGCCATTCCATGCCATTCCATGCCATTCCATGCCAGTCCATGCCAGTCCATGCCATTCCATGCCATTCCATGCCATTCCATGCCATTCCATGCCATTCCATGCCATTCCATGCCATTCCATGCCATTCCATGCCATTCCATGCCATTCCATGCCACTCAATGCGGTGCCATGCCGTGCCATGCCGTGCCATGCCGTGTCATTCCATGCCATTCAATGCCATTCCATGCCATTCAATGCCGTGCCATGCCGTGCCATGCCGTGCCATGCCGTGCCATGCCGTGCCATGCCGTGCCATGCCGTGCCATGCCGTGCCATGCCGTGCCATGCCGTGCCATGCCGTGCCATGCCGTGCCATGCCGTGCCATGCCGTGCCATGCCGTGCCATGCGGTGCCATGCCGTGCCATGCGGTGCCATGCCATTCCATGCCATTCCATGCCATTCCATGCCATTCCATGCCATTCCATGTCATTCCATGCCATTCCATGCCATTCCATGCCATTCCATGCCATTCCATGTCATTCCATGCCATTCCATGCCATTCCATGCCATTCCATGCCATTCCATGCCATTCCATGCCATTCCATGCCATTCCATGCCATTCCATGCCATTCCATGCCATTCCATGCCATTCCATGCCATTCAATGCCGTGCCATGCCGTGCCATGCCGTGCCATGCCGTGCCATGCCGTGCCATGCCGGTGCCATGCCGGTGCCATGCCGGTGCCATGCCGGTGCCATGCCGGTGCCATGCCGTGCCATGCCGTGCCATGCCGTGCCATGCCGTGCCATGCCGTGCCATGACGTGCCATGCCGGTGCCATGCCGATTCCATGCGATTCCATGCCATTCCATGCGATTCCATGCCATTCCATGCCATTCCATGCCATTCCATGCCATTCCATGCCATTCCATGCCATTCCATGCCATTCCATGCCATTCCATGCCATTCCATGCCATTCCATGCCATTCCATGCCATTCCATGCCATTCCATGCCATTCCATGCCATTCCATGCCATTCCATGCCATTCCATGCCATTCCATGCCATTCCATGCCATTCCATGCCATTCCATGCCAGTCCATGCCAGTCCATGCCATTCCATGCCATTCCATGCCATTCCATGCCATTCCATGCCATTCCATGCCATTCCATGCCATTCCATGCCATTCAATGCCGTGCCATGCCGGTGCCATGCCGTGCCATGCCGGTGCCATGCCGTGCCATGCCGGTGCCATGCCGTGCCATGCCGGTGCCATGCCGTGCCATGCCGGTGCCATGCCGTGCCATGCCGGTGCCATGCCGTGCCATGCCGGTGCCATGCCGTGCCATGCCGGTGCCATGCCGTGCCATGCCGGTGCCATGCCGTGCCATGCCGGTGCCATGCCGTGCCATGCCGGTGCCATGCCGTGCCATGCCGGTGCCATGCCGTGCCATGCCGGTGCCATGCCGTGCCATGCCGGTGCCATGCCGTGCCATGCCGGTGCCATGCCGTGCCATGCCGGTGCCATGCCGTGCCATGCCGGTGCCATGCCGTGCCATGCCGGTGCCATGCCGTGCCATGCCGGTGCCATGCCGTGCCATGCCGGTGCCATGCCGTGCCATGCCGGTGCCATGCCGTGCCATGCCGGTGCCATGCCGTGCCATGCCGGTGCCATGCCGTGCCATGCCGGTGCCATGCCGTGCCATGCCGGTGCCATGCCGTGCCATGCCGGTGCCATGCCGTGCCATGCCGGTGCCATGCCGTGCCATGCCGGTGCCATGCCGTGCCATGCCGGTGCCATGCCGTGCCATGCCGGTGCCATGCCGTGCCATGCCGGTGCCATGCCGTGCCATGCCGGTGCCATGCCGTGCCATGCCGGTGCCATGCCGTGCCATGCCGGTGCCATGCCGTGCCATGCCGGTGCCATGCCGTGCCATGCCGGTGCCATGCCGTGCCATGCCGTGCCATGCCGGTGCCATGCCGTGCCATGCCGGTGCCATGCCGTGCCATGCCGGTGCCATGCCGTGCCATGCCGGTGCCATGCCGTGCCATGCCGGTGCCATGCCGTGCCATGCCGTGCCATGCCGTGCCATGCCGTGCCATGCCGTGCCATGCCGTGCCATGCCGTGCCATGCCGTGCCATGCCGTGCCATGCCGTGCCATGCCGTGCCATGCCGTGCCATGCCGTGCCATGCCGTGCCATGCCGTGCCATGCCGGTGCCATGCCGTGCCATGCCGGTGCCATGCCGTGCCATGCCGGTGCCATGCCGTGCCATGCCGGTGCCATGCCGTGCCATGCCGGTGCCATGCCGTGCCATGCCGGTGCCATGCCGTGCCATGCCGGTGCCATGCCGTGCCATGCCGGTGCCATGCCGTGCCATGCCGGTGCCATGCCGTGCCATGCCGGTGCCATGCCGTGCCATGCCGGTGCCATGCCGTGCCATGCCGTGCCATGCCGTGCCATGCCGTGCCATGCCGTGCCATGCCGTGCCATGCCGTGCCATGCCGTGCCATGCCGTGCCATGCCGTGCCATGCCGTGCCATGCCGTGCCATGCCGTGCCATGCCGTGCCATGCCGTGCCATGCCGTGCCATGCCGTGCCATGCCGGTGCCATGCCGTGCCATGCCGGTGCCATGCCGTGCCATGCCGTGCCATGCCGGTGCCATGCCGTGCCATTCCATGCCATTCCATGCCATTCCATGCCATTCCATGCCATTCCATGCCATTCCATGCCATTCCATGCCATTCCATGCCATTCCATGCCAGTCCATGCCATTCCATGCCATTCCATGCCATTCCATGCCAGTCCATGCCATTCCATGCCATTCCATGCCATTCCATGCCATTCAATGCCGTGCCATGCCGTGCCATGCCGGTGCCATGCCGTGCCATGCCGGTGCCATGCCGTGCCATGCCGGTGCCATGCCGTGCCATGCCGTGCCATGCCGGGCCATGCGGTGCCAGGCCATTCCATGCCATTCCATGCCAGTCCATGCCAGTCCATGCCATTCCATGCCATTCCATGCCACTCAATGCGGTGCCATGCCGTGCCATGCCGTGCCATGCCGTGTCATTCCATGCCATGCCGTGCCATGCCGTGTCATTCCATGCCATTCAATGCCATTCCATGCCATTCAATGCCGTGCCATGCCGTGCCATGCCGTGCCATGCCGTGCCATGCCGTGCCATGCCGTGCCATGCCGTGCCATGCCGTGCCATGCCGTGCCATGCCGTGCCATGCCGTGCCATGCCGTGCCATGCCGTGCCATGCCGTGCCATGCGGTGCCATGCCGTGCCATGCGGTGCCATGCCATTCCATGCCATTCCATGCCATTCCATGCCATTCCATGCCATTCCATGCCATTCCATGCCATTCCATGTCATTCCATGCCATTCCATGCCATTCCATGCCATTCCATGCCATTCCATGTCATTCCATGCCATTCCATGCCATTCCATGCCATTCCATGCCATTCCATGCCATTCCATGCCATTCCATGCCATTCCATGCCATTCCATGCCATTCCATGCCATTCCATGCCATTCCATGCCATTCCATGCCATTCAATGCCGTGCCATGCCGTGCCATGCCGTGCCATGCCGTGCCATGCCGTGCCATGCCGGTGCCATGCCGGTGCCATGCCGGTGCCATGCCGGTGCCATGCCGGTGCCATGCCGTGCCATGCCGTGCCATGCCGTGCCATGCCGTGCCATGCCGTGCCATGACGTGCCATGCCGGTGCCATGCCGATTCCATGCGA
Source organism: Cryptus armator (assembly GCA_963971235.1). Classification (NCBI taxonomy): domain Eukaryota; kingdom Metazoa; phylum Arthropoda; class Insecta; order Hymenoptera; family Ichneumonidae; genus Cryptus; species Cryptus armator. The sequence continues at coordinate 97,384 of CAXARG010000020.1, forward strand.
TTCCATGCCATTCCATGCGATTCCATGCCATTCCATGCCATTCCATGCCATTCCATGCCATTCCATGCCATTCCATGCCATTCCATACCATTCCATGCCATTCCATGCCATTCCATGCCATTCCATGCCATTCCATGCCATTCCATGCCATTCCATGCCATTCCATGCCATTCCATGCCATTCCATGCCATTCCATGCCATTCCATGCCAGTCCATGCCATTCCATGCCATTCCATGCCATTCAATGCCGTGCCATGCCGGTGCCATGCCGTGCCATGCCGGTGCCATGCCGTGCCATGCCGGTGCCATGCCGTGCCATGCCGGTGCCATGCCGTGCCATGCCGGTGCCATGCCGTGCCATGCCGTGCCATGCCGGGCCATGCGGTGCCAGGCCATTCCATGCCATTCCATGCCAGTCCATGCCAGTCCATGCCATTCCATGCCATTCCATGCCACTCAATGCGGTGCCATGCCGTGCCATGCCGTGCCATGCCGTGTCATTCCATGCCATTCAATGCCATTCCATGCCATTCAATGCCGTGCCATGCCGTGCCATGCCGTGCCATGCCGTGCCATGCCGTGCCATGCCGTGCCATGCCGTGCCATGCCGTGCCATGCCGTGCCATGCCGTGCCATGCCGTGCCATGCCGTGCCATGCGGTGCCATGCCGTGCCATGCGGTGCCATGCCATTCCATGCCATTCCATGCCATTCCATGCCATTCCATGCCATTCCATGTCATTCCATGCCATTCCATGCCATTCCATGCCATTCCATGTCATTCCATGCCATTCCATGCCATTCCATGCCATTCCATGCCATTCCATGCCATTCCATGCCATTCCATGCCATTCCATGCCATTCCATGCCATTCCATGCCATTCCATGCCATTCCATGCCATTCCATGCCATTCCATGCCATTCCATGCCATTCCATGCCATTCCATGCCAGTCCATGCCAGTCCATGCCATTCCATGCCATTCCATGCCATTCCATGCCATTCCATGCCATTCCATGCCATTCCATGCCATTCCATGCCATTCCATGCCATTCCATGCCATTCCATGCCATTCCATGCCATTCAATGCCGTGCCATGCCGGTGCCATGCCGTGCCATGCCGGTGCCATGCCGTGCCATGCCGGTGCCATGCCGTGCCATGCCGGTGCCATGCCGTGCCATGCCGGTGCCATGCCGTGCCATGCCGGTGCCATGCCGTGCCATGCCGGTGCCATGCCGTGCCATGCCGGTGCCATGCCGTGCCATGCCGGTGCCATGCCGTGCCATGCCGGTGCCATGCCGTGCCATGCCGGTGCCATGCCGTGCCATGCCGGTGCCATGCCGTGCCATGCCGGTGCCATGCCGTGCCATGCCGGTGCCATGCCGTGCCATGCCGGTGCCATGCCGTGCCATGCCGGTGCCATGCCGTGCCATGCCGGTGCCATGCCGTGCCATGCCGGTGCCATGCCGTGCCATGCCGGTGCCATGCCGTGCCATGCCGGTGCCATGCCGTGCCATGCCGGTGCCATGCCGTGCCATGCCGGTGCCATGCCGTGCCATGCCGGTGCCATGCCGTGCCATGCCGGTGCCATGCCGTGCCATGCCGGTGCCATGCCGTGCCATGCCGGTGCCATGCCGTGCCATGCCGGTGCCATGCCGTGCCATGCCGGTGCCATGCCGTGCCATGCCGGTGCCATGCCGTGCCATGCCGGTGCCATGCCGTGCCATGCCGGTGCCATGCCGTGCCATGCCGGTGCCATGCCGTGCCATGCCGGTGCCATGCCGTGCCATGCCGGTGCCATGCCGTGCCATGCCGGTGCCATGCCGTGCCATGCCGGTGCCATGCCGTGCCATGCCGGTGCCATGCCGTGCCATGCCGGTGCCATGCCGTGCCATGCCGTGCCATGCCGTGCCATGCCGTGCCATGCCGTGCCATGCCGTGCCATGCCGTGCCATGCCGTGCCATGCCGTGCCATGCCGTGCCATGCCGTGCCATGCCGTGCCATGCCGTGCCATGCCGGTGCCATGCCGTGCCATGCCGGTGCCATGCCGTGCCATGCCGGTGCCATGCCGTGCCATGCCGGTGCCATGCCGTGCCATGCCGGTGCCATGCCGTGCCATGCCGGTGCCATGCCGTGCCATGCCGGTGCCATGCCGTGCCATGCCGGTGCCATGCCGTGCCATGCCGGTGCCATGCCGTGCCATGCCGGTGCCATGCCGTGCCATGCCGTGCCATGCCGTGCCATGCCGTGCCATGCCGTGCCATGCCGTGCCATGCCGTGCCATGCCGTGCCATGCCGTGCCATGCCGTGCCATGCCGTGCCATGCCGTGCCATGCCGTGCCATGCCGGTGCCATGCCGTGCCATGCCGGTGCCATGCCGTGCCATGCCGGTGCCATGCCGTGCCATGCCGTGCCATGCCGGTGCCATGCCGTGCCATTCCATGCCATTCCATGCCATTCCATGCCATTCCATGCCATTCCATGCCATTCCATGCCATTCCATGCCATTCCATGCCATTCCATGCCAGTCCATGCCATTCCATGCCATTCCATGCCATTCCATGCCAGTCCATGCCATTCCATGCCATTCCATGCCATTCAATGCCGTGCCATGCCGTGCCATGCCGGTGCCATGCCGTGCCATGCCGGTGCCATGCCGTGCCATGCCGGTGCCATGCCGTGCCATGCCGGTGCCATGCCGTGCCATGCCGTGCCATGCCGGGCCATGCGGTGCCAGGCCATTCCATGCCATTCCATGCCAGTCCATGCCAGTCCATGCCATTCCATGCCATTCCATGCCACTCAATGCGGTGCCATGCCGTGCCATGCCGTGCCATGCCGTGTCATTCCATGCCATTCAATGCCATTCCATGCCATTCAATGCCGTGCCATGCCGTGCCATGCCGTGCCATGCCGTGCCATGCCGTGCCATGCCGTGCCATGCCGTGCCATGCCGTGCCATGCCGTGCCATGCCGTGCCATGCCGTGCCATGCGGTGCCATGCCGTGCCATGCGGTGCCATGCCATTCCATGCCATTCCATGCCATTCCATGCCATTCCATGCCATTCCATGCCATTCCATGCCATTCCATGTCATTCCATGCCATTCCATGCCATTCCATGCCATTCCATGCCATTCCATGTCATTCCATGCCATTCCATGCCATTCCATGCCATTCCATGCCATTCCATGCCATTCCATGCCATTCCATGCCATTCCATGCCATTCCATGCCATTCCATGCCATTCCATGCCATTCAATGCCGTGCCATGCCGTGCCATGCCGTGCCATGCCGTGCCATGCCGTGCCATGCCGGTGCCATGCCGGTGCCATGCCGGTGCCATGCCGGTGCCATGCCGGTGCCATGCCGTGCCATGCCGTGCCATGCCGTGCCATGCCGTGCCATGCCGTGCCATGACGTGCCATGCCGGTGCCATGCCGATTCCATGCGATTCCATGCCATTCCATGCGATTCCATGCCATTCCATGCCATTCCATGCCATTCCATGCCATTCCATGCCATTCCATGCCATTCCATACCATTCCATGCCATTCCATGCCATTCCATGCCATTCCATGCCATTCCATGCCATTCCATGCCATTCCATGCCATTCCATGCCATTCCATGCCATTCCATGCCATTCCATGCCATTCCATGCCATTCCATGCCATTCCATGCCATTCCATGCCAGTCCATGCCAGTCCATGCCATTCCATGCCATTCCATGCCATTCCATGCCATTCCATGCCATTCCATGCCATTCCATGCCATTCAATGCCGTGCCATGCCGGTGCCATGCCGTGCCATGCCGGTGCCATGCCGTGCCATGCCGGTGCCATGCCGTGCCATGCCGGTGCCATGCCGTGCCATGCCGGTGCCATGCCGTGCCATGCCGTGCCATGCCGGGCCATGCGGTGCCAGGCCATTCCATGCCATTCCATGCCAGTCCATGCCAGTCCATGCCATTCCATGCCATTCCATGCCGTGCCATGCCGTGCCATGCCGTGTCATTCCATGCCATTCAATGCCATTCCATGCCATTCAATGCCGTGCCATGCCGTGCCATGCCGTGCCATGCCGTGCCATGCCATGCCGTGCCATGCCGTGCCATGCCGTGCCATGCCGTGCCATGCCGTGCCATGCCGTGCCATGCCGTGCCATGCCGTGCCATGCCGTGCCATGCCGTGCCATGCCGTGCCATGCGGTGCCATGCCGTGCCATGCGGTGCCATGCCATTCCATGCCATTCCATGCCATTCCATGCCATTCCATGCCATTCCATGTCATTCCATGCCATTCCATGCCATTCCATGCCATTCCATGCCATTCCATGTCATTCCATGCCATTCCATGCCATTCCATGCCATTCCATGCCATTCCATGCCATTCCATGCCATTCCATGCCATTCCATGCCATTCCATGCCATTCCATGCCATTCCATGCCATTCAATGCCGTGCCATGCCGTGCCATGCCGTGCCATGCCGTGCCATGCCGTGCCATGCCGGTGCCATGCCGGTGCCATGCCGGTGCCATGCCGGTGCCATGCCGGTGCCATGCCGTGCCATGCCGTGCCATGCCGTGCCATGCCGTGCCATGCCGTGCCATGCCGTGCCACTCAATGCGGTGCCATGCCGTGCCATGCCGTGCCATGCCGTGTCATTCCATGCCATTCAATGCCATTCCATGCCATTCAATGCCGTGCCATGCCGTGCCATGCCGTGCCATGCCGTGCCATGTCGTGCCATGCCGTGCCATGCCGGTGCCATGCCGGTGCCATGCGATTCCATGCCATTCCATGCCATTCCATGCCATTCCATGCCATTCCATGCCATTCCATGCCATTCCATGCCATTCCATGCCATTCCATGCCATTCCATGCCATTCCATGCCATTCCATGCCATTCCATGCCATTCCATGCCATTCCATGCCATTCCATGCCATTCCATGCCATTCCATGCCATTCCATGCCATTCCATGCCATTCCATGCCATTCCATGCCATTCCATGCCATTCCATGCCATTCCATGCCATTCCATGCCATTCCATGCCATTCCATGCCATTCCATGCCATTCCATGCCATTCCATGCCAGTCCATGCCATTCCATGCCATTCCATGCCATTCCATGCCATTCCATGCCATTCCATGCCATTCCATGCCATTCCATGCCATTCCATGCCATTCCATGCCATTCCATGCCATTCCATGCCATTCCATGCCATTCCATGCCATTCCATGCCATTCCATGCCATTCCATGCCATTCCATGCCATTCCATGCCATTCAATGCCGTGCCATGCCCGTGCCATGCCGTGCCATGCCGGTGCCATGCCGTGCCATGCCGGTGCCATGCCGGTGCCATGCCGTGCCATGCCGGTGCCATGCCGTGCCATGCCGTGCCATGCCGTGCCATGCCGTGCCATGCCGTGCCATGCCGGTGCCATGCCGTGCCATGCCGGTGCCATGCCGTGCCATGCCGTGCCATGCCGGTGCCATGCCGGTGCCATGCGATTCCATGCCATTCCATGCCATTCCATGCCATTCCATGCCATTCCATGCCATTCCATGCCATTCCATGCCATTCCATGCCATTCCATGCCATTCCATGCCATTCCATGCCATTCCATGCCATTCCATGCCATTCCATGCCATTCCATGCCATTCCATGCCATTCCATGCCATTCCATGCCATTCCATGCCATTCCATGCCATTCCATGCCATTCCATGCCATTCCATGCCATTCCATGCCATTCCATGCCATTCCATGCCATTCCATGCCATTCCATGCCATTCCATGCCATTCCATGCCATTCCATGCCATTCCATGCCATTCCATGCCATTCCATGCCATTCCATGCCATTCCATGCCAGTCCATGCCATTCCATGCCATTCCATGCCATTCCATGCCATTCCATGCCATTCCATGCCATTCCATGCCATTCCATGCCATTCAATGCCGTGCCATGCCGGTGCCATGCCGGTGCCATGCCGTGCCATGCCGGTGCCATGCCGTGCCATGCCGGTGCCATGCCGTGCCATGCCGGTGCCATGCCGTGCCATGCCGGTGCCATGCCGTGCCATGCCGGTGCCATGCCGTGCCATGCCGGTGCCATGCCGTGCCATGCCGGTGCCATGCCGTGCCATGCCGGTGCCATGCCGTGCCATGCCGGTGCCATGCCGTGCCATGCCGGTGCCATGCCGTGCCATGCCGGTGCCATGCCGTGCCATGCCGGTGCCATGCCGTGCCATGCCGGTGCCATGCCGTGCCATGCCGGTGCCATGCCGTGCCATGCCGGTGCCATGCCGTGCCATGCCGGTGCCATGCCGTGCCATGCCGGTGCCATGCCGTGCCATGCCGGTGCCATGCCGTGCCATGCCGGTGCCATGCCGTGCCATGCCGTGCCATGCCGTGCCATGCCGTGCCATGCCGTGCCATGCCGTGCCATGCCGTGCCATGCCGTGCCATGCCGTGCCATGCCGTGCCATGCCGTGCCATGCCGTGCCATGCCGGTGCCATGCCGTGCCATGCCGGTGCCATGCCGTGCCATGCCGTGCCATGCCGGTGCCATGCCGTGCCATTCCATGCCATTCCATGCCATTCCATGCCATTCCATGCCATTCCATGCCATTCCATGCCATTCCATGCCATTCCATGCCAGTCCATGCCATTCCATGCCATTCCATGCCATTCCATGCCAGTCCATGCCATTCCATGCCATTCCATGCCATTCAATGCCATTCCATGTCATTCCATGCCATTCCATGCCATTCCATGCCATTCCATGCCATTCCATGCCATTCCATGCCATTCCATGCCATTCCATGCCATTCAATGCCGTGCCATGCCGTGCCAAGCCGTGCCATGCCGTGCCATGCCGTGCCATGCCGTGCCATGCCGGTGCCATGCCGGTGCCATGCCGGTGCCATGCCGGTGCCATGCCGTGCCATGCCGGTGCCATGCCGTGCCATGCCGTGCCATGCCGTGCCATGCCGTGCCATGCCGTGCCATGCCGTGCCATGCCGGTGCCATGCCGTGCCATGCCGGTGCCATGCCGTGCCATGCCGGTGCCATGCCGTGCCATGCCGGTGCCATGCCGTGCCATGCCGGTGCCATGCCGTGCCATGCCGGTGCCATGCCGTGCCATGCCGGTGCCATGCCGTGCCATGCCGGTGCCATGCCGTGCCATGCCGTGCCATGCCGTGCCATGCCGTGCCATGCCGTGCCATGCCGTGCCATGCCGTGCCATGCCGTGCCATGCCGGTGCCATGCCGTGCCATGCCGGTGCCATGCCGTGCCATGCCGGTGCCATGCCGTGCCATGCCGGTGCCATGCCGTGCCATGCCGGTGCCATGCCGTGCCATGCCGTGCCATGCCGGTGCCATGCCGTGCCATTCCATGCCATTCCATGCCATTCCATGCCATTCCATGCCATTCCATGCCATTCCATGCCAGTCCATGCCATTCCATGCCATTCCATGCCATTCCATGCCAGTCCATGCCATTCCATGCCAGTCCATGCCATTCCATGCCATTCCATGCCATTCAATGCCGTGCCATGCCGTGCCATGCCGGTGCCATGCCGTGCCATGCCGGTGCCATGCCGTGCCATGCCGGTGCCATGCCGTGCCATGCCGTGCCATGCCGGGCCATGCGGTGCCATGCCATTCCATGCCATTCCATGCCAGTCCATGCCAGTCCATGCCATTCCATGCCATTCCATGCCACTCAATGCGGTGCCATGCCGTGCCATGCCGTGCCATGCCGTGTCATTCCATGCCATTCAATGCCATTCCATGCCATTCAATGCCGTGCCATGCCGTGCCATGCCGTGCCATGCCGTGCCATGCCGTGCCATGCCGTGCCATGCCGTGCCATGCCGTGCCATGCCGTGCCATGCCGTGCCATGCGGTGCCATGCCGTGCCATGCGGTGCCATGCCGTGCCATGCGGTGCCATGCCATTCCATGCCATTCCATGCCATTCCATGCCATTCCATGCCATTCCATGTCATTCCATGCCATTCCATGCCATTCCATGCCATTCCATGTCATTCCATGCCATTCCATGCCATTCCATGCCATTCCATGCCATTCCATGCCATTCCATGCCATTCCATGCCATTCCATGCCATTCAATGCCGTGCCATGCCGTGCCAAGCCGTGCCATGCCGTGCCATGCCGTGCCATGCCGTGCCATGCCGGTGCCATGCCGGTGCCATGCCGGTGCCATGCCGGTGCCATGCCGTGCCATGCCGGTGCCATGCCGTGCCATGCCGTGCCATGCCGTGCCATGCCGTGCCATGCCGTGCCATGCCGTGCCATGCCGTGCCATGACGTGCCATGCCGGTGCCATGCCGATTCCATGCGATTCCATGCCATTCCATGCGATTCCATGCCATTCCATGCCATTCCATGCCATTCCATGCCATTCCATGCCATTCCATGCCATTCCATGCCATTCCATCCCATTCCATCCCATTCCATCCCATTCCATGCCATTCCATGCCATTCCATGCCATTCAATGCCGGTGCCATGCCGGTGCCATGCCGTGCCATGCCGTGCCATGCCGGTGCCATGCCGTGCCATGCCATTCCATGCCATTCCATGCCATTCCATGCCATTCCATGCCATTCCATGCCATTCCATGCCATTCCATGCCATTCCATGCCATTCCATGCCATTCCATGCCATTCCATGCCATTCCATGACATTCCATGCCATTCCATGCCATTCCATGCCATTCCATGCCATTCCATGCCATTCCATGCCATTCCATGCCATTCCATGCCAGTCCATGCCAGTCCATGCCATTCCATGCCATTCCATGCCATTCCATGGCATGCCATTCAATGCCGTGCCATGCCGGTGCCATGCCGGTGCCATGCCGTGCCATGCCGGTGCCATGCCGTGCCATGCCGGTGCCATGCCGTGCCATGCCGGTGCCATGCCGTGCCATGCCGGTGCCATGCCGTGCCATGCCGGTGCCATGCCGTGCCATGCCGGTGCCATGCCGTGCCATGCCGGTGCCATGCCGTGCCATGCCGGTGCCATGCCGTGCCATGCCGGTGCCATGCCGTGCCATGCCGGTGCCATGCCGTGCCATGCCGGTGCCATGCCGTGCCATGCCGGTGCCATGCCGTGCCATGCCGGTGCCATGCCGTGCCATGCCGGTGCCATGCCGTGCCATGCCGGTGCCATGCCGTGCCATGCCGGTGCCATGCCGTGCCATGCCGGTGCCATGCCGTGCCATGCCGGTGCCATGCCGTGCCATGCCGTGCCATGCCGTGCCATGCCGTGCCATGCCGTGCCATGCCGTGCCATGCCGTGCCATGCCGTGCCATGCCGTGCCATGCCGTGCCATGCCGGTGCCATGCCGTGCCATGCCGGTGCCATGCCGTGCCATGCCGTGCCATGCCGGTGCCATGCCGTGCCATTCCATGCCATTCCATGCCATTCCATGCCATTCCATGCCATTCCATGCCATTCCATGCCATTCCATGCCATTCCATGCCAGTCCATGCCATTCCATGCCATTCCATGCCATTCCATGCCAGTCCATGCCATTCCATGCCATTCCATGCCATTCAATGCCGTGCCATGCCGTGCCATGCCGGTGCCATGCCGTGCCATGCCGGTGCCATGCCGTGCCATGCCGGTGCCATGCCGTGCCATGCCGTGCCATGCCGGGCCATGCGGTGCCAGGCCATTCCATGCCATTCCATGCCAGTCCATGCCAGTCCATGCCATTCCATGCCATTCCATGCCACTCAATGCGGTGCCATGCCGTGCCATGCCGTGCCATGCCGTGCCATGCCGTGTCATTCCATGCCATTCAATGCCATTCCATGCCATTCAATGCCGTGCCATGCCGTGCCATGCCGTGCCATGCCGTGCCATGCCGTGCCATGCCGTGCCATGCCGTGCCATGCCGTGCCATGCCGTGCCATGCCGTGCCATGCCGTGCCATGCGGTGCCATGCCGTGCCATGCGGTGCCATGCCATTCCATGCCATTCCATGCCATTCCATGCCATTCCATGCCATTCCATGTCATTCCATGCCATTCCATGCCATTCCATGCCATTCCATGCCATTCCATGTCATTCCATGCCATTCCATGCCATTCCATGCCATTCCATGCCATTCCATGCCATTCCATGCCATTCCATGCCATTCCATGCCATTCCATGCCATTCCATGCCATTCCATGCCATTCCATGCCATTCCATGCCATTCCATGCCATTCAATGCCGTGCCATGCCGTGCCATGCCGTGCCATGCCGTGCCATGCCGTGCCATGCCGGTGCCATGCCGGTGCCATGCCGGTGCCATGCCGGTGCCATGCCGGTGCCATGCCGTGCCATGCCGTGCCATGCCGTGCCATGCCGTGCCATGACGTGCCATGCCGGTGCCATGCCGATTCCATGCGATTCCATGCCATTCCATGCGATTCCATGCCATTCCATGCCATTCCATGCCATTCCATGCCATTCCATGCCATTCCATGCCATTCCATGCCATTCCATGCCATTCCATGCCATTCCATGCCATTCCATGCCATTCCATGCCATTCCATGCCATTCCATGCCATTCCATGCCATTCCATGCCATTCCATGCCATTCCATGCCATTCCATGCCAGTCCATGCCAGTCCATGCCATTCCATGCCATTCCATGCCATTCCATGCCATTCCATGCCATTCCATGCCATTCCATGCCATTCCATGCCATTCCATGCCATTCCATGCCATTCCATGCCATTCAATGCCGTGCCATGCCGGTGCCATGCCGTGCCATGCCGGTGCCATGCCGTGCCATGCCGGTGCCATGCCGTGCCATGCCGGTGCCATGCCGTGCCATGCCGGTGCCATGCCGTGCCATGCCGGTGCCATGCCGTGCCATGCCGGTGCCATGCCGTGCCATGCCGGTGCCATGCCGTGCCATGCCGGTGCCATGCCGTGCCATGCCGGTGCCATGCCGTGCCATGCCGGTGCCATGCCGTGCCATGCCGGTGCCATGCCGTGCCATGCCGGTGCCATGCCGTGCCATGCCGGTGCCATGCCGTGCCATGCCGGTGCCATGCCGTGCCATGCCGGTGCCATGCCGTGCCATGCCGGTGCCATGCCGTGCCATGCCGGTGCCATGCCGTGCCATGCCGGTGCCATGCCGTGCCATGCCGTGCCATGCCGTGCCATGCCGTGCCATGCCGTGCCATGCCGTGCCATGCCGTGCCATGCCGTGCCATGCCGTGCCATGCCGTGCCATGCCGTGCCATGCCGGTGCCATGCCGTGCCATGCCGGTGCCATGCCGTGCCATGCCGTGCCATGCCGGTGCCATGCCGTGCCATTCCATGCCATTCCATGCCATTCCATGCCATTCCATGCCATTCCATGCCATTCCATGCCATTCCATGCCATTCCATGCCATTCCATGCCAGTCCATGCCATTCCATGCCATTCCATGCCATTCCATGCCAGTCCATGCCATTCCATGCCATTCCATGCCATTCAATGCCGTGCCATGCCGTGCCATGCCGGTGCCATGCCGTGCCATGCCGGTGCCATGCCGTGCCATGCCGGTGCCATGCCGTGCCATGCCGTGCCATGCCGGGCCATGCGGTGCCAGGCCATTCCATGCCATTCCATGCCAGTCCATGCCAGTCCATGCCATTCCATGCCATTCCATGCCACTCAATGCGGTGCCATGCCGTGCCATGCCGTGCCATGCCGTGTCATTCCATGCCATTCAATGCCATTCCATGCCATTCAATGCCGTGCCATGCCGGTGCCATGCCGGTGCCATGCCGTGCCATGCCGGTGCCATGCCGTGCCATGCCGGTGCCATGCCGTGCCATGCCGGTGCCATGCCGTGCCATGCCGGTGCCATGCCGTGCCATGCCGGTGCCATGCCGTGCCATGCCGGTGCCATGCCGTGCCATGCCGGTGCCATGCCGTGCCATGCCGGTGCCATGCCGTGCCATGCCGGTGCCATGCCGTGCCATGCCGGTGCCATGCCGTGCCATGCCGGTGCCATGCCGTGCCATGCCGGTGCCATGCCGTGCCATGCCGGTGCCATGCCGTGCCATGCCGGTGCCATGCCGTGCCATGCCGGTGCCATGCCGTGCCATGCCGGTGCCATGCCGTGCCATGCCGGTGCCATGCCGTGCCATGCCGGTGCCATGCCGTGCCATGCCGGTGCCATGCCGTGCCATGCCGGTGCCATGCCGTGCCATGCCGGTGCCATGCCGTGCCATGCCGGTGCCATGCCGTGCCATGCCGGTGCCATGCCGTGCCATGCCGGTGCCATGCCGTGCCATGCCGGTGCCATGCCGTGCCATGCCGTGCCATGCCGTGCCATGCCGTGCCATGCCGTGCCATGCCGTGCCATGCCGTGCCATGCCGGTGCCATGCCGTGCCATGCCGTGCCATGCCGGTGCCATGCCGTGCCATTCCATGCCATTCCATGCCATTCCATGCCATTCCATGCCATTCCATGCCATTCCATGCCATTCCATGCCATTCCATGCCATTCCATGCCAGTCCATGCCATTCCATGCCATTCCATGCCATTCCATGCCAGTCCATGCCATTCCATGCCATTCCATGCCATTCAATGCCGTGCCATGCCGTGCCATGCCGGTGCCATGCCGTGCCATGCCGGTGCCATGCCGTGCCATGCCGGTGCCATGCCGTGCCATGCCGTGCCATGCCGGGCCATGCGGTGCCAGGCCATTCCATGCCATTCCATGCCAGTCCATGCCAGTCCATGCCATTCCATGCCATTCCATGCCACTCAATGCGGTGCCATGCCGTGCCATGCCGTGCCATGCCGTGTCATTCCATGCCATTCAATGCCGTGCCATGCCGTGCCATGCCGTGCCATGCCGTGCCATGCCGTGCCATGCCGTGCCATGCCGTGCCATGCCGTGCCATGCCGTGCCATGCCGTGCCATGCCGTGCCATGCCGTGCCATGCGGTGCCATGCCGTGCCATGCGGTGCCATGCCATTCCATGCCATTCCATGCCATTCCATGCCATTCCATGCCATTCCATGTCATTCCATGCCATTCCATGCCATTCCATGCCATTCCATGCCATTCCATGTCATTCCATGCCATTCCATGCCATTCCATGCCATTCCATGCCATTCCATGCCATTCCATGCCATTCCATGCCATTCCATGCCATTCCATGCCATTCCATGCCATTCCATGCCATTCCATGCCATTCAATGCCGTGCCATGCCGTGCCATGCCGTGCCATGCCGTGCCATGCCGTGCCATGCCGGTGCCATGCCGGTGCCATGCCGGTGCCATGCCGGTGCCATGCCGGTGCCATGCCGTGCCATGCCGTGCCATGCCGTGCCATGCCGTGCCATGCCGTGCCATGCCGTGCCATGACGTGCCATGCCGGTGCCATGCCGATTCCATGCGATTCCATGCCATTCCATGCGATTCCATGCCATTCCATGCCATTCCATGCCATTCCATGCCATTCCATGCCATTCCATGCCATTCCATGCCATTCCATGCCATTCCATGCCATTCCATGCCATTCCATGCCATTCCATGCCATTCCATGCCATTCCATGCCATTCCATGCCATTCCATGCCATTCCATGCCATTCCATGCCATTCCATGCCATTCCATGCCATTCCATGCCATTCCATGCCATTCCATGCCAGTCCATGCCAGTCCATGCCATTCCATGCCATTCCATGCCATTCCATGCCATTCCATGCCATTCCATGCCATTCCATGCCATTCCATGCCATTCCATGCCATTCCATGCCATTCCATGCCATTCCATGCCATTCAATGCCGTGCCATGCCGGTGCCATGCCGTGCCATGCCGGTGCCATGCCGTGCCATGCCGGTGCCATGCCGTGCCATGCCGGTGCCATGCCGTGCCATGCCGGTGCCATGCCGTGCCATGCCGGTGCCATGCCGTGCCATGCCGGTGCCATGCCGTGCCATGCCGGTGCCATGCCGTGCCATGCCGGTGCCATGCCGTGCCATGCCGGTGCCATGCCGTGCCATGCCGGTGCCATGCCGTGCCATGCCGGTGCCATGCCGTGCCATGCCGGTGCCATGCCGTGCCATGCCGGTGCCATGCCGTGCCATGCCGGTGCCATGCCGTGCCATGCCGGTGCCATGCCGTGCCATGCCGGTGCCATGCCGTGCCATGCCGGTGCCATGCCGTGCCATGCCGGTGCCATGCCGTGCCATGCCGGTGCCATGCCGTGCCATGCCGGTGCCATGCCGTGCCATGCCGGTGCCATGCCGTGCCATGCCGGTGCCATGCCGTGCCATGCCGGTGCCATGCCGTGCCATGCCGGTGCCATGCCGTGCCATGCCGGTGCCATGCCGTGCCATGCCGTGCCATGCCGTGCCATGCCGTGCCATGCCGTGCCATGCCGTGCCATGCCGTGCCATGCCGTGCCATGCCGTGCCATGCCGTGCCATGCCGTGCCATGCCGTGCCATGCCGTGCCATGCCGTGCCATGCCGGTGCCATGCCGTGCCATGCCGGTGCCATGCCGTGCCATGCCGGTGCCATGCCGTGCCATGCCGGTGCCATGCCGTGCCATGCCGGTGCCATGCCGTGCCATGCCGGTGCCATGCCGTGCCATGCCGGTGCCATGCCGTGCCATGCCGGTGCCATGCCGTGCCATGCCGTGCCATGCCGTGCCATGCCGTGCCATGCCGTGCCATGCCGTGCCATGCCGTGCCATGCCGTGCCATGCCGTGCCATGCCGTGCCATGCCGTGCCATGCCGTGCCATGCCGTGCCATGCCGTGCCATGCCGTGCCATGCCGTGCCATGCCGTGCCATGCCGGTGCCATGCCGTGCCATGCCGGTGCCATGCCGTGCCATGCCGTGCCATGCCGGTGCCATGCCGTGCCATTCCATGCCATTCCATGCCATTCCATGCCATTCCATGCCATTCCATGCCATTCCATGCCAGTCCATGCCATTCCATGCCATTCCATGCCATTCCATGCCAGTCCATGCCATTCCATGCCATTCCATGCCATTCAATGCCGTGCCATGCCGTGCCATGCCGGTGCCATGCCGTGCCATGCCGGTGCCATGCCGTGCCATGCCGGTGCCATGCCGTGCCATGCCGTGCCATGCCGGGCCATGCGGTGCCAGGCCATTCCATGCCATTCCATGCCAGTCCATGCCAGTCCATGCCATTCCATGCCATTCCATGCCACTCAATGCGGTGCCATGCCGTGCCATGCCGTGCCATGCCGTGTCATTCCATGCCATTCAATGCCATTCCATGCCATTCAATGCCGTGCCATGCCGTGCCATGCCGTGCCATGCCGTGCCATGCCGTGCCATGCCGTGCCATGCCGTGCCATGCCGTGCCATGCCGTGCCATGCCGTGCCATGCCGTGCCATGCCGTGCCATGCGGTGCCATGCCGTGCCATGCGGTGCCATGCCATTCCATGCCATTCCATGCCATTCCATGCCATTCCATGCCATTCCATGCCATTCCATGCCATTCCATGCCATTCCATGCCATTCCATGCCATTCCATGTCATTCCATGCCATTCCATGCCATTCCATGCCATTCCATGCCATTCCATGTCATTCCATGCCATTCCATGCCATTCCATGCCATTCCATGCCATTCCATGCCATTCCATGCCATTCCATGCCATTCAATGCCATTCCATGCCATTCAATGCCGTGCCATGCCGTGCCATGCCGTGCCATGCCGTGCCATGCCGTGCCATGCCGTGCCATGCCGTGCCATGCCGTGCCATGCCGTGCCATGCCGTGCCATGCCGTGCCATGCCGTGCCATGCCGTGCCATGCCGTGCCATGCGGTGCCATGCCGTGCCATGCGGTGCCATGCCATTCCATGCCATTCCATGCCATTCCATGCCATTCCATGCCATTCCATGCCATTCCATGCCATTCCATGCCATTCCATGCCATTCCATGTCATTCCATGCCATTCCATGCCATTCCATGCCATTCCATGCCATTCCATGTCATTCCATGCCATTCCATGCCATTCCATGCCATTCCATGCCATTCCATGCCATTCCATGCCATTCCATGCCATTCCATGCCATTCCATGCCATTCCATGCCATTCCATGCCATTCCATGCCATTCCATGCCATTCCATGCCATTCCATGCCATTCCATGCCATTCCATGCCATTCAATGCCGTGCCATGCCGTGCCATGCCGTGCCATGCCGGTGCCATGCCGTGCCATGCCGGTGCCATGCCGTGCCATGCCGGTGCCATGCCGTGCCATGCCGGTGCCATGCCGTGCCATGCCGGTGCCATGCCGTGCCATGCCGGTGCCATGCCGTGCCATGCCGGTGCCATGCCGTGCCATGCCGGTGCCATGCCGTGCCATGCCGGTGCCATGCCGTGCCATGCCGGTGCCATGCCGTGCCATGCCGGTGCCATGCCGTGCCATGCCGGTGCCATGCCGTGCCATGCCGGTGCCATGCCGTGCCATGCCGGTGCCATGCCGTGCCATGCCGGTGCCATGCCGTGCCATGCCGGTGCCATGCCGTGCCATGCCGGTGCCATGCCGTGCCATGCCGGTGCCATGCCGTGCCATGCCGGTGCCATGCCGTGCCATGCCGGTGCCATGCCGTGCCATGCCGGTGCCATGCCGTGCCATGCCATTCCATGCCATTCCATGCCATTCAATGCCGTGCCATGCCGTGCCATGCCGTGCCATGCCGTGCCATGCCGTGCCATGCCGGTGCCATGCCGGTGCCATGCCGGTGCCATGCCGGTGCCATGCCGGTGCCATGCCGTGCCATGCCGTGCCATGCCGTGCCATGCCGTGCCATGCCGTGCCATGACGTGCCATGCCGGTGCCATGCCGATTCCATGCGATTCCATGCCATTCCATGCGATTCCATGCCATTCCATGCCATTCCATGCCATTCCATGCCATTCCATGCCATTCCATGCCATTCCATACCATTCCATGCCATTCCATGCCATTCCATGCCATTCCATGCCATTCCATGCCATTCCATGCCATTCCATGCCATTCCATGCCATTCCATGCCATTCCATGCCATTCCATGCCAGTCCATGCCAGTCCATGCCATTCCATGCCATTCCATGCCATTCCATGCCATTCCATGCCATTCCATGCCATTCCATGCCATTCAATGCCGTGCCATGCCGGTGCCATGCCGTGCCATGCCGGTGCCATGCCGTGCCATGCCGGTGCCATGCCGTGCCATGCCGGTGCCATGCCGTGCCATGCCGGTGCCATGCCGTGCCATGCCGTGCCATGCCGGGCCATGCGGTGCCAGGCCATTCCATGCCATTCCATGCCATTCCATGCCATTCCATGCCATTCCATGCCATTCCATCCCATTCCATCCCATTCCATCCCATTCCATGCCATTCCATGCCATTCCATGCCATTCAATGCCGGTGCCATGCCGGTGCCATGCCGTGCCATGCCGTGCCATGCCGGTGCCATGCCGTGCGATGCCATTCCATGCCATTCCATGCCATTCCATGCCATTCCATGCCATTCCATGCCATTCCATGCCATTCCATGCCATTCCATGCCATTCCATGCCATTCCATGCCATTCCATGCCATTCCATGCCATTCCATGCCATTCCATGCCATTCCATGCCATTCCATGACATTCCATGCCATTCCATGCCATTCCATGCCATTCCATGCCATTCCATGCCATTCCATGCCATTCCATGCCAGTCCATGCCAGTCCATGCCATTCCATGCCATTCCATGCCATTCCATGCCATTCAATGCCGTGCCATGCCCGTGCCATGCCGTGCCATGCCGGTGCCATGCCGTGCCATGCCGGTGCCATGCCGGTGCCATGCCGTGCCATGCCGGTGCCATGCCGTGCCATGCCGGTGCCATGCCGTGCCATGCCGTGCCATGCCGGGCCATGCGGTGCCATGCCATTCCATGCCATTCCATGTCAGTCCATGCCAGTCCATGCCATTCCATGCCATTCCATGCCACTCAATGCGGTGCCATGCCGTGCCATGCCGTGCCATGCCGTGTCATTCCATGCCATTCAATGCCATTCCATGCCATTCAATGCCGTGCCATGCCGTGCCATGCCGTGCCATGCCGTGCCATGTCGTGCCATGCCGTGCCATGCGGTGCCATGCCGTGCCATGCGGTGCCATGCCATTCCATGCCATTCCATTCCATTCCATGCCATTCCATGTCATTCCATGCCATTCCATGCCATTCCATGCCATTCCATGCCATTCCATGCCATTCCATGCCATTCCATGCCATTCCATGCCATTCCATGCCATTCCATGCCATTCCATGCCATTCCATGCCATTCCATGCCATTCCATGCCATTCCATGCCATTCCATGCCATTCCATGCCATTCCATGCCATTCCATGCCATTCCATGCCATTCCATGCCATTCCATGCCATTCCATGCCATTCCATGCCATTCCATGCCATTCCATGCCATTCCATGCCATTCCATGCCATTCCATGCCATTCCATGCCATTCCATGCCATTCCATGCCATTCCATGCCATTCCATGCCATTCAATGCCGTGCCATGCCCGTGCCATGCCGTGCCATGCCGGTGCCATGCCGGTGCCATGCCGTGCCATGCCGGTGCCATGCCGTGCCATGCCGTGCCATGCCGTGCCATGCCGTGCCATGCCGTGCCATGCCGGTGCCATGCCGTGCCATGCCGGTGCCATGCCGTGCCATGCCGTGCCATGCCGGTGCCATGCCGGTGCCATGCGATTCCATGCCATTCCATGCCATTCCATGCCATTCCATGCCATTCCATGCCATTCCATGCCATTCCATGCCATTCCATGCCATTCCATGCCATTCCATGCCATTCCATGCCATTCCATGCCATTCCATGCCATTCCATGCCATTCCATGCCATTCCATGCCATTCCATGCCATTCCATGCCATTCCATGCCATTCCATGCCATTCCATGCCATTCCATGCCATTCCATGCCATTCCATGCCATTCCATGCCATTCCATGCCATTCCATGCCATTCCATGCCATTCCATGCCAGTCCATGCCATTCCATGCCATTCCATGCCATTCCATGCCATTCCATGCCATTCCATGCCATTCCATGCCATTCCATGCCATTCCATGCCATTCAATGCCGTGCCATGCCGGTGCCATGCCGGTGCCATGCCGTGCCATGCCGGTGCCATGCCGTGCCATGCCGGTGCCATGCCGTGCCATGCCGGTGCCATGCCGTGCCATGCCGGTGCCATGCCGTGCCATGCCGGTGCCATGCCGTGCCATGCCGGTGCCATGCCGTGCCATGCCGGTGCCATGCCGTGCCATGCCGGTGCCATGCCGTGCCATGCCGGTGCCATGCCGTGCCATGCCGGTGCCATGCCGTGCCATGCCGGTGCCATGCCGTGCCATGCCGGTGCCATGCCGTGCCATGCCGGTGCCATGCCGTGCCATGCCGGTGCCATGCCGTGCCATGCCGGTGCCATGCCGTGCCATGCCGGTGCCATGCCGTGCCATGCCGGTGCCATGCCGTGCCATGCCGGTGCCATGCCGTGCCATGCCGTGCCATGCCGTGCCATGCCGTGCCATGCCGTGCCATGCCGTGCCATGCCGTGCCATGCCGTGCCATGCCGGTGTCATGCCGTGCCATGCCGGTGCCATGCCGTGCCATGCCGTGCCATGCCGGTGCCATGCCGTGCCATTCCATGCCATTCCATGCCATTCCATGCCATTCCATGCCATTCCATGCCATTCCATGCCATTCCATGCCATTCCATGCCATTCCATGCCAGTCCATGCCATTCCATGCCATTCCATGCCATTCCATGCCAGTCCATGCCATTCCATGCCATTCCATGCCATTCAATGCCGTGCCATGCCGTGCCATGCCGGTGCCATGCCGTGCCATGCCGGTGCCATGCCGTGCCATGCCGGTGCCATGCCGTGCCATGCCGTGCCATGCCGGGCCATGCGGTGCCAGGCCATTCCATGCCATTCCATGCCAGTCCATGCCAGTCCATGCCATTCCATGCCATTCCATGCCACTCAATGCGGTGCCATGCCGTGCCATGCCGTGCCATGCCGTGTCATTCCATGCCATTCAATGCCATTCCATGCCATTCAATGCCGTGCCATGCCGTGCCATGCCGTGCCATGCCGTGCCATGCCGTGCCATGCCGTGCCATGCCGTGCCATGCCGTGCCATGCCGTGCCATGCCGTGCCATGCCGTGCCATGCGGTGCCATGCCGTGCCATGCGGTGCCATGCCATTCCATGCCATTCCATGCCATTCCATGCCATTCCATGCCATTCCATGTCATTCCATGCCATTCCATGCCATTCCATGCCATTCCATGCCATTCCATGTCATTCCATGCCATTCCATGCCATTCCATGCCATTCCATGCCATTCCATGCCATTCCATGCCATTCCATGCCATTCCATGCCATTCCATGCCATTCCATGCCATTCCATGCCATTCCATGCCATTCCATGCCATTCCATGCCATTCAATGCCGTGCCATGCCGTGCCATGCCGTGCCATGCCGTGCCATGCCGTGCCATGCCGGTGCCATGCCGGTGCCATGCCGGTGCCATGCCGGTGCCATGCCGGTGCCATGCCGTGCCATGCCGTGCCATGCCGTGCCATGCCGTGCCATGACGTGCCATGCCGGTGCCATGCCGATTCCATGCGATTCCATGCCATTCCATGCGATTCCATGCCATTCCATGCCATTCCATGCCATTCCATGCCATTCCATGCCATTCCATGCCATTCCATGCCATTCCATGCCATTCCATGCCATTCCATGCCATTCCATGCCATTCCATGCCATTCCATGCCATTCCATGCCATTCCATGCCATTCCATGCCATTCCATGCCATTCCATGCCATTCCATGCCATTCCATGCCAGTCCATGCCAGTCCATGCCATTCCATGCCATTCCATGCCATTCCATGCCATTCCATGCCATTCCATGCCATTCCATGCCATTCCATGCCATTCCATGCCATTCCATGCCATTCAATGCCGTGCCATGCCGGTGCCATGCCGTGCCATGCCGGTGCCATGCCGTGCCATGCCGGTGCCATGCCGTGCCATGCCGGTGCCATGCCGTGCCATGCCGGTGCCATGCCGTGCCATGCCGGTGCCATGCCGTGCCATGCCGGTGCCATGCCGTGCCATGCCGGTGCCATGCCGTGCCATGCCGGTGCCATGCCGTGCCATGCCGGTGCCATGCCGTGCCATGCCGGTGCCATGCCGTGCCATGCCGGTGCCATGCCGTGCCATGCCGGTGCCATGCCGTGCCATGCCGGTGCCATGCCGTGCCATGCCGGTGCCATGCCGTGCCATGCCGGTGCCATGCCGTGCCATGCCGGTGCCATGCCGTGCCATGCCGGTGCCATGCCGTGCCATGCCGGTGCCATGCCGTGCCATGCCGGTGCCATGCCGTGCCATGCCGTGCCATGCCGTGCCATGCCGTGCCATGCCGTGCCATGCCGTGCCATGCCGTGCCATGCCGTGCCATGCCGTGCCATGCCGTGCCATGCCGTGCCATGCCGTGCCATGCCGTGCCATGCCGTGCCATGCCGTGCCATGCCGTGCCATGCCGGTGCCATGCCGTGCCATGCCGTGCCATGCCGGTGCCATGCCGTGCCATTCCATGCCATTCCATGCCATTCCATGCCATTCCATGCCATTCCATGCCATTCCATGCCATTCCATGCCATTCCATGCCATTCCATGCCAGTCCATGCCATTCCATGCCATTCCATGCCATTCCATGCCAGTCCATGCCATTCCATGCCATTCCATGCCATTCAATGCCGTGCCATGCCGTGCCATGCCGGTGCCATGCCGTGCCATGCCGGTGCCATGCCGTGCCATGCCGGTGCCATGCCGTGCCATGCCGTGCCATGCCGGGCCATGCGGTGCCAGGCCATTCCATGCCATTCCATGCCAGTCCATGCCAGTCCATGCCATTCCATGCCATTCCATGCCACTCAATGCGGTGCCATGCCGTGCCATGCCGTGCCATGCCGTGTCATTCCATGCCATTCAATGCCATTCCATGCCATTCAATGCCGTGCCATGCCGGTGCCATGCCGGTGCCATGCCGTGCCATGCCGGTGCCATGCCGTGCCATGCCGGTGCCATGCCGTGCCATGCCGGTGCCATGCCGTGCCATGCCGGTGCCATGCCGTGCCATGCCGGTGCCATGCCGTGCCATGCCGGTGCCATGCCGTGCCATGCCGGTGCCATGCCGTGCCATGCCGGTGCCATGCCGTGCCATGCCGGTGCCATGCCGTGCCATGCCGGTGCCATGCCGTGCCATGCCGGTGCCATGCCGTGCCATGCCGGTGCCATGCCGTGCCATGCCGGTGCCATGCCGTGCCATGCCGGTGCCATGCCGTGCCATGCCGGTGCCATGCCGTGCCATGCCGGTGCCATGCCGTGCCATGCCGGTGCCATGCCGTGCCATGCCGGTGCCATGCCGTGCCATGCCGGTGCCATGCCGTGCCATGCCGGTGCCATGCCGTGCCATGCCGGTGCCATGCCGTGCCATGCCGGTGCCATGCCGTGCCATGCCGGTGCCATGCCGTGCCATGCCGGTGCCATGCCGTGCCATGCCGTGCCATGCCGTGCCATGCCGTGCCATGCCGTGCCATGCCGTGCCATGCCGTGCCATGCCGTGCCATGCCGTGCCATGCCGGTGCCATGCCGTGCCATGCCGTGCCATGCCGGTGCCATGCCGTGCCATTCCATGCCATTCCATGCCATTCCATGCCATTCCATGCCATTCCATGCCATTCCATGCCATTCCATGCCATTCCATGCCATTCCATGCCAGTCCATGCCATTCCATGCCATTCCATGCCATTCCATGCCAGTCCATGCCATTCCATGCCATTCCATGCCATTCAATGCCGTGCCATGCCGTGCCATGCCGGTGCCATGCCGTGCCATGCCGGTGCCATGCCGTGCCATGCCGGTGCCATGCCGTGCCATGCCGTGCCATGCCGGGCCATGCGGTGCCAGGCCATTCCATGCCATTCCATGCCAGTCCATGCCAGTCCATGCCATTCCATGCCATTCCATGCCACTCAATGCGGTGCCATGCCGTGCCATGCCGTGCCATGCCGTGTCATTCCATGCCATTCAATGCCATTCCATGCCATTCAATGCCGTGCCATGCCGTGCCATGCCGTGCCATGCCGTGCCATGCCGTGCCATGCCGTGCCATGCCGTGCCATGCCGTGCCATGCCGTGCCATGCCGTGCCATGCCGTGCCATGCCGTGCCATGCCGTGCCATGCCGTGCCATGCGGTGCCATGCCGTGCCATGCGGTGCCATGCCATTCCATGCCATTCCATGCCATTCCATGCCATTCCATGCCATTCCATGTCATTCCATGCCATTCCATGCCATTCCATGCCATTCCATGCCATTCCATGTCATTCCATGCCATTCCATGCCATTCCATGCCATTCCATGCCATTCCATGCCATTCCATGCCATTCCATGCCATTCCATGCCATTCCATGCCATTCCATGCCATTCCATGCCATTCCATGCCATTCCATGCCATTCAATGCCGTGCCATGCCGTGCCATGCCGTGCCATGCCGTGCCATGCCGTGCCATGCCGGTGCCATGCCGGTGCCATGCCGGTGCCATGCCGGTGCCATGCCGGTGCCATGCCGTGCCATGCCGTGCCATGCCGTGCCATGCCGTGCCATGCCGTGCCATGACGTGCCATGCCGGTGCCATGCCGATTCCATGCGATTCCATGCCATTCCATGCGATTCCATGCCATTCCATGCCATTCCATGCCATTCCATGCCATTCCATGCCATTCCATGCCATTCCATGCCATTCCATGCCATTCCATGCCATTCCATGCCATTCCATGCCATTCCATGCCATTCCATGCCATTCCATGCCATTCCATGCCATTCCATGCCATTCCATGCCATTCCATGCCATTCCATGCCATTCCATGCCATTCCATGCCATTCCATGCCATTCCATGCCATTCCATGCCATTCCATGCCATTCCATGCCAGTCCATGCCAGTCCATGCCATTCCATGCCATTCCATGCCATTCCATGCCATTCCATGCCATTCCATGCCATTCCATGCCATTCCATGCCATTCCATGCCATTCCATGCCATTCCATGCCATTCAATGCCGTGCCATGCCGGTGCCATGCCGTGCCATGCCGGTGCCATGCCGTGCCATGCCGGTGCCATGCCGTGCCATGCCGGTGCCATGCCGTGCCATGCCGGTGCCATGCCGTGCCATGCCGGTGCCATGCCGTGCCATGCCGGTGCCATGCCGTGCCATGCCGGTGCCATGCCGTGCCATGCCGGTGCCATGCCGTGCCATGCCGGTGCCATGCCGTGCCATGCCGGTGCCATGCCGTGCCATGCCGGTGCCATGCCGTGCCATGCCGGTGCCATGCCGTGCCATGCCGGTGCCATGCCGTGCCATGCCGGTGCCATGCCGTGCCATGCCGGTGCCATGCCGTGCCATGCCGGTGCCATGCCGTGCCATGCCGGTGCCATGCCGTGCCATGCCGGTGCCATGCCGTGCCATGCCGGTGCCATGCCGTGCCATGCCGGTGCCATGCCGTGCCATGCCGGTGCCATGCCGTGCCATGCCGGTGCCATGCCGTGCCATGCCGGTGCCATGCCGTGCCATGCCGGTGCCATGCCGTGCCATGCCGGTGCCATGCCGTGCCATGCCGTGCCATGCCGTGCCATGCCGTGCCATGCCGTGCCATGCCGTGCCATGCCGTGCCATGCCGTGCCATGCCGGTGCCATGCCGTGCCATGCCGGTGCCATGCCGTGCCATGCCGGTGCCATGCCGTGCCATGCCGGTGCCATGCCGTGCCATGCCGGTGCCATGCCGTGCCATGCCGGTGCCATGCCGTGCCATGCCGGTGCCATGCCGTGCCATGCCGTGCCATGCCGTGCCATGCCGTGCCATGCCGTGCCATGCCGTGCCATGCCGTGCCATGCCGTGCCATGCCGTGCCATGCCGTGCCATGCCGTGCCATGCCGTGCCATGCCGGTGCCATGCCGTGCCATGCCGGTGCCATGCCGTGCCATGCCGTGCCATGCCGGTGCCATGCCGTGCCATTCCATGCCATTCCATGCCATTCCATGCCATTCCATGCCATTCCATGCCATTCCATGCCATTCCATGCCATTCCATGCCATTCCATGCCAGTCCATGCCATTCCATGCCATTCCATGCCATTCCATGCCAGTCCATGCCATTCCATGCCATTCCATGCCATTCAATGCCGTGCCATGCCGTGCCATGCCGGTGCCATGCCGTGCCATGCCGGTGCCATGCCGTGCCATGCCGGTGCCATGCCGTGCCATGCCGTGCCATGCCGGGCCATGCGGTGCCAGGCCATTCCATGCCATTCCATGCCAGTCCATGCCAGTCCATGCCATTCCATGCCATTCCATGCCATTCCATGCCAGTCCATGCCAGTCCATGCCATTCCATGCCATTCCATGCCACTCAATGCGGTGCCATGCCGTGCCATGCCGTGCCATGCCGTGTCATTCCATGCCATTCAATGCCATTCCATGCCATTCAATGCCGTGCCATGCCGTGCCATGCCGGTGCCATGCCGGTGCCATGCCGTGCCATGCCGTGCCATGCCGTGCCATGCCGTGCCATGCCGTGCCATGACGTGCCATGCCGGTGCCATGCCGATTCCATGCGATTCCATGCCATTCCATGCGATTCCATGCCATTCCATGCCATTCCATGCCATTCCATGCCATTCCATGCCATTCCATGCCATTCCATACCATTCCATGCCATTCCATGCCATTCCATGCCATTCCATGCCATTCCATGCCATTCCATGCCATTCCATGCCATTCCATGCCATTCCATGCCATTCCATGCCATTCCATGCCATTCCATGCCATTCCATGCCAGTCCATGCCAGTCCATGCCATTCCATGCCATTCCATGCCATTCCATGCCATTCCATGCCATTCCATGCCATTCCATGCCATTCAATGCCGTGCCATGCCGGTGCCATGCCGTGCCATGCCGGTGCCATGCCGTGCCATGCCGGTGCCATGCCGTGCCATGCCGGTGCCATGCCGTGCCATGCCGGTGCCATGCCGTGCCATGCCGTGCCATGCCGGGCCATGCGGTGCCAGGCCATTCCATGCCATTCCATGCCAGTCCATGCCAGTCCATGCCATTCCATGCCATTCCATGCCACTCAATGCGGTGCCATGCCGTGCCATGCCGTGCCATGCCGTGTCATTCCATGCCATTCAATGCCATTCCATGCCATTCAATGCCGTGCCATGCCGTGCCATGCCGTGCCATGCCGTGCCATGCCGTGCCATGCCGTGCCATGCCGTGCCATGCCGTGCCATGCCGTGCCATGCCGTGCCATGCCGTGCCATGCCGTGCCATGCCGTGCCATGCCGTGCCATGCCGTGCCATGCCGTGCCATGCCGTGCCATGCCGTGCCATGCGGTGCCATGCCGTGCCATGCGGTGCCATGCCATTCCATGCCATTCCATGCCATTCCATGCCATTCCATGCCATTCCATGTCATTCCATGCCATTCCATGCCATTCCATGCCATTCCATGCCATTCCATGTCATTCCATGCCATTCCATGCCATTCCATGCCATTCCATGCCATTCCATGCCATTCCATGCCATTCCATGCCATTCCATGCCATTCCATGCCATTCCATGCCATTCCATGCCATTCCATGCCATTCCATGCCATTCCATGCCATTCAATGCCGTGCCATGCCGTGCCATGCCGTGCCATGCCGTGCCATGCCGTGCCATGCCGGTGCCATGCCGGTGCCATGCCGGTGCCATGCCGGTGCCATGCCGGTGCCATGCCGGTGCCATGCCGTGCCATGCCGTGCCATGCCGTGCCATGCCGTGCCATGCCGTGCCATGACGTGCCATGCCGGTGCCATGCCGATTCCATGCGATTCCATGCCATTCCATGCGATTCCATGCCATTCCATGCCATTCCATGCCATTCCATGCCATTCCATGCCATTCCATGCCATTCCATGCCATTCCATGCCATTCCATGCCATTCCATGCCATTCCATGCCATTCCATGCCATTCCATGCCATTCCATGCCATTCCATGCCATTCCATGCCATTCCATGCCAGTCCATGCCAGTCCATGCCATTCCATGCCATTCCATGCCATTCCATGCCATTCCATGCCATTCCATGCCATTCCATGCCATTCCATGCCATTCCATGCCATTCCATGCCATTCCATGCCATTCAATGCCGTGCCATGCCGGTGCCATGCCGTGCCATGCCGGTGCCATGCCGTGCCATGCCGGTGCCATGCCGTGCCATGCCGGTGCCATGCCGTGCCATGCCGGTGCCATGCCGTGCCATGCCGGTGCCATGCCGTGCCATGCCGGTGCCATGCCGTGCCATGCCGGTGCCATGCCGTGCCATGCCGGTGCCATGCCGTGCCATGCCGGTGCCATGCCGTGCCATGCCGGTGCCATGCCGTGCCATGCCGGTGCCATGCCGTGCCATGCCGGTGCCATGCCGTGCCATGCCGGTGCCATGCCGTGCCATGCCGGTGCCATGCCGTGCCATGCCGGTGCCATGCCGTGCCATGCCGGTGCCATGCCGTGCCATGCCGGTGCCATGCCGTGCCATGCCGGTGCCATGCCGTGCCATGCCGGTGCCATGTCGTGCCATGCCGGTGCCATGCCGTGCCATGCCGGTGCCATGCCGTGCCATGCCGGTGCCATGCCGTGCCATGCCGGTGCCATGCCGTGCCATGCCGGTGCCATGCCGTGCCATGCCGGTGCCATGCCGTGCCATGCCGGTGCCATGCCGTGCCATGCCGGTGCCATGCCGTGCCATGCCGGTGCCATGCCGTGCCATGCCGGTGCCATGCCGTGCCATGCCGGTGCCATGCCGTGCCATGCCGGTGCCATGCCGTGCCATGCCGGTGCCATGCCGTGCCATGCCGGTGCCATGCCGTGCCATGCCGGTGCCATGCCGTGCCATGCCGGTGCCATGCCGTGCCATGCCGGTGCCATGCCGTGCCATGCCGGTGCCATGCCGTGCCATGCCGGTGCCATGCCGTGCCATGCCGGTGCCATGCCGTGCCATGCCGTGCCATGCCGTGCCATGCCGTGCCATGCCGTGCCATGCCGTGCCATGCCGTGCCATGCCGTGCCATGCCGGTGCCATGCCGTGCCATGCCGGTGCCATGCCGTGCCATGCCGGTGCCATGCCGTGCCATGCCGGTGCCATGCCGTGCCATGCCGGTGCCATGCCGTGCCATGCCGGTGCCATGCCGTGCCATGCCGGTGCCATGCCGTGCCATGCCGGTGCCATGCCGTGCCATGCCGTGCCATGCCGGTGCCATGCCGTGCCATTCCATGCCATTCCATGCCATTCCATGCCATTCCATGCCATTCCATGCCATTCCATGCCAGTCCATGCCATTCCATGCCATTCCATGCCATTCCATGCCAGTCCATGCCATTCCATGCCAGTCCATGCCATTCCATGCCATTCCATGCCATTCAATGCCGTGCCATGCCGTGCCATGCCGGTGCCATGCCGTGCCATGCCGGTGCCATGCCGTGCCATGCCGGTGCCATGCCGTGCCATGCCGTGCCATGCCGGGCCATGCGGTGCCATGCCATTCCATGCCATTCCATGCCAGTCCATGCCAGTCCATGCCATTCCATGCCATTCCATGCCACTCAATGCGGTGCCATGCCGTGCCATGCCGTGCCATGCCGTGTCATTCCATGCCATTCAATGCCATTCCATGCCATTCAATGCCGTGCCATGCCGTGCCATGCCGTGCCATGCCGTGCCATGCCGTGCCATGCCGTGCCATGCCGTGCCATGCCGTGCCATGCCGTGCCATGCGGTGCCATGCCGGTGCCATGCCGTGCCATGCCATTCCATGCCATTCCATGCCATTCCATGCCATTCCATGCCATTCCATGCCATTCCATGCCATTCCATGCCATTCCATGCCATTCCATGCCATTCCATGCCATTCCATGCCATTCCATGCCATTCCATGACATTCCATGCCATTCCATGCCATTCCATGCCATTCCATGCCATTCCATGCCATTCCATGCCATTCCATGCCAGTCCATGCCAGTCCATGCCATTCCATGCCATTCCATGCCATTCCATGCCATTCAATGCCGTGCCATGCCCGTGCCATGCCGTGCCATGCCGGTGCCATGCCGTTCCATGCCGGTGCCATGCCGTGCCATGCCGGTGCCATGCCGTGCCATGCCGTGCCATGCCGGGCCATGCGGTGCCATGCCATTCCATGCCATTCCATGTCAGTCCATGCCAGTCCATGCCATTCCATGCCATTCCATGCCACTCAATGCGGTGCCATGCCGTGCCATGCCGTGCCATGCCGTGTCATTCCATGCCATTCAATGCCGTGCCATGCCGTGCCATGCCGTGCCATGCCGTGCCATGTCGTGCCATGCCGTGCCATGCGGTGCCATGCCGTGCCATGCGGTGCCATGCCATTCCATGCCATTCCATTCCATTCCATGCCATTCCATGTCATTCCATGCCATTCCATGCCATTCCATGCCATTCCATGCCATTCCATGCCATTCCATGCCATTCCATGCCATTCCATGCCATTCCATGCCATTCCATGCCATTCCATGCCATTCCATGCCATTCCATGCCATTCCATGCCATTCCATGCCATTCCATGCCATTCCATGCCATTCCATGCCATTCCATGCCATTCCATGCCATTCCATGCCATTCCATGCCATTCCATGCCATTCCATGCCATTCCATGCCATTCCATGCCATTCCATGCCATTCCATGCCATTCCATGCCATTCCATGCCATTCCATGCCATTCCATGCCATTCCATGCCATTCCATGCCATTCCATGCCATTCCATGCCATTCCATGCCATTCCATGCCATTCCATGCCATTCCATGCCATTCCATGCCATTCCATGCCATTCCATGCCATTCCATGCCATTCCATGCCATTCCATGCCATTCCATGCCATTCCATGCCATTCCATGCCATTCCATGCCATTCCATGCCATTCCATGCCATTCCATGCCATTCCATGCCATTCCATGCCATTCCATGCCATTCCATGCCATTCCATGCCATTCCATGCCATTCCATGCCATTCCATGCCATTCCATGCCATTCCATGCCATTCCATGCCATTCCATGCCATTCCATGCCATTCCATGCCATTCCATGCCATTCCATGCCATTCCATGCCATTCCATGCCATTCCATGCCATTCCATGCCATTCCATGCCATTCCATGCCATTCAATGCCGTGCCATGCCGTGCCATGCCGTGCCATGCCGTGCCATGCCGGTGCCATGCCGTGCCATGCCGGTGCCATGCCGGTGCCATGCCGTGCCATGCCGGTGCCATGCCGTGCCATGCCGGTGCCATGCCGTGCCATGCCGTGCCATGCCGGGCCATGCGGTGCCATGCCATTCCATGCCATTCCATGTCAGTCCATGCCAGTCCATGCCATTCCATGCCATTCCATGCCACTCAATGCGGTGCCATGCCGTGCCATGCCGTGCCATGCCGTGTCATTCCATGCCATTCACTGCCATTCCATGCCATTCAATGCCGTGCCATGCCGTGCCATGCCGTGCCATGCCGTGCCATGTCGTGCCATGCCGTGCCATGCGGTGCCATGCCGTGCCATGCGGTGCCATGCCATTCCATGCCATTCCATTCCATTCCATGCCATTCCATGTCATTCCATGCCATTCCATGCCATTCCATGCCATTCCATGCCATTCCATGCCATTCCATGCCATTCCATGCCATTCCATGCCATTCCATGCCATTCCATGCCATTCCATGCCATTCCATGCCATTCCATGCCATTCCATGCCATTCCATGCCATTCCATGCCATTCCATGCCATTCCATGCCATTCCATGCCATTCCATGCCATTCCATGCCATTCCATGCCATTCCATGCCATTCCATGCCATTCCATGCCATTCCATGCCATTCCATGCCATTCCATGCCATTCCATGCCATTCCATGCCATTCCATGCCATTCCATGCCATTCCATGCCATTCCATGCCATTCCATGCCATTCCATGCCATTCCATGCCATTCCATGCCATTCCATGCCATTCCATGCCATTCCATGCCATTCCATGCCATTCCATGCCATTCCATGCCATTCCATGCCATTCCATGCCATTCCATGCCATTCCATGCCATTCCATGCCATTCCATGCCATTCCATGCCATTCCATGCCATTCCATGCCATTCAATGCCGTGCCATGCCGTGCCATGCCGTGCCATGCCGTGCCATGCCGGTGCCATGCCGTGCCATGCCGGTGCCATGCCGGTGCCATGCCGTGCCATGCCGGTGCCATGCCGTGCCATGCCGGTGCCATGCCGTGCCATGCCGTGCCATGCCGGGCCATGCGGTGCCATGCCATTCCATGCCATTCCATGTCAGTCCATGCCAGTCCATGCCATTCCATGCCATTCCATGCCATTCAATGCCATTCCATCCCATTCCATCCCATTCCATCCCATTCCATGCCATTCAATGCCATTCCATCCCATTCCATCCCATTCCATCCCATTCCATCCCATTCCATCCCATTCCATCCCATTCCATCCCATTCCATCCCATTCCATCCCATTCCATCCCATTCCATCCCATTCCATCCCATTCCATCCCATTCCATCCCATTCCATCCCATTCCATCCCATTCCATCCCATTCCATCCCATTCCATCCCATTCCATCCCATTCCATCCCATTCCATCCCATTCCATCCCATTCCATCCCATTCCATCCCATTCCATCCCATTCCATCCCATTCCATCCCATTCCATCCCATTCCATCCCATTCCATCCCATTCCATGCCATTCAATGCCGGTGCCATGCCGTGCCATGCCGGTGCCATGCCGTGCCATGCCATTCCATGCCATTCCATGCCGGTGCCATGCCGTGCCATGCCATTCCATGCCATTCCATGCCATTCCATGCCATTCCATGCCATTCCATGCCATTCCATGCCATTCCATGCCATTCCATGCCATTCCATGCCATTCCATGCCATTCCATGCCATTCCATGCCATTCCATGCCATTCCATGCCATTCCATGCCATTCCATGCCATTCCATGCCATTCCATGCCATTCCATGCCATTCCATGCCATTCCATGCCATTCCATGCCATTCCATGCCATTCCATGCCATTCCATGCCATTCCATGCCATTCCATGCCATTCCATGCCATTCCATGCCATTCCATGCCATTCCATGCCATTCCATGCCATTCCATGCCATTCCATGCCATTCCATGCCATTCCATGCCATTCCATGCCATTCCATGCCATTCCATGCCATTCCATGCCAGTCCATGCCAGTCCATGCCATTCCATGCCATTCCATGCCATTCCATGCCATTCCATGCCATTCAATGCCGTGCCATGCCCGTGCCATGCCGTGCCATGCCGTGCCATGCCGGTGCCATGCCGTGCCATGCCGGTGCCATGCCGTGCCATGCCGGTGCCATGCCGTGCCATGCCGGTGCCATGCCGTGCCATGCCGGTGCCATGCCGTGCCATGCCGGTGCCATGCCGTGCCATGCCGGTGCCATGCCGTGCCATGCCGGTGCCATGCCGTGCCATGCCGGTGCCATGCCGTGCCATGCCGGTGCCATGCCGTGCCATGCCGGTGCCATGCCGTGCCATGCCGGTGCCATGCCGTGCCATGCCGGTGCCATGCCGTGCCATGCCGTGCCATGCCGGTGCCATGCCGTGCCATTCCATGCCATTCCATGCCATTCCATGCCATTCCATGCCATTCCATGCCATTCCATGCCATTCCATGCCAGTCCATGCCATTCCATGCCATTCCATGCCATTCCATGCCAGTCCATGCCATTCCATGCCATTCCATGCCATTCAATGCCGTGCCATGCCGTGCCATGCCGTGCCATGCCGGTGCCATGCCGTGCCATGCCGGTGCCATGCCGTGCCATGCCGGTGCCATGCCGTGCCATGCCGTGCCATGCCGGGCCATGCGGTGCCATGCCATTCCATGCCATTCCATGCCAGTCCATGCCAGTCCATGCCATTCCATGCCATTCCATGCCACTCAATGCGGTGCCATGCCGTGCCATGCCGTGCCATGCCGTGTCATTCCATGCCATTCAATGCCATTCCATGCCATTCAATGCCGTGCCATGCCGTGCCATGCCGTGCCATGCCGTGCCATGCCGTGCCATGCCGTGCCATGCCGTGCCATGCCGTGCCATGCCGTGCCATGCGGTGCCATGCCGTGCCATGCGGTGCCATGCCATTCCATGCCATTCCATGCCATTCCATGCCATTCCATGCCATTCCATGTCATTCCATGCCATTCCATGCCATTCCATGCCATTCCATGTCATTCCATGCCATTCCATGCCATTCCATGCCATTCCATGCCATTCCATGCCATTCCATGCCATTCCATGCCATTCCATGCCATTCCATGCCATTCCATGCCATTCCATGCCATTCCATGCCATTCAATGCCGTGCCATGCCGTGCCATGCCGTGCCATGCCGTGCCATGCCGTGCCATGCCGTGCCATGCCGTGCCATGCCGGTGCCATGCCGGTGCCATGCCGGTGCCATGCCGGTGCCATGCCGTGCCATGCCGTGCCATGCCGTGCCATGCCGTGCCATGACGTGCCATGCCGGTGCCATGCCGATTCCATGCGATTCCATGCCATTCCATGCGATTCCATGCCATTCCATGCCATTCCATGCCATTCCATGCCATTCCATGCCATTCCATGCCATTCCATGCCATTCCATGCCATTCCATGCCATTCCATGCCATTCCATGCCATTCCATGCCATTCCATGCCATTCCATGCCATTCCATGCCATTCCATGCCATTCCATGCCATTCCATGCCATTCCATGCCATTCCATGCCATTCCATGCCATTCCATGCCATTCCATGCCATTCCATGCCATTCCATGCCATTCCATGCCATTCCATGCCATTCCATGCCATTCCATGCCATTCCATGCCATTCAATGCCGTGCCATGCCGGTGCCATGCCGTGCCATGCCGGTGCCATGCCGGTGCCATGCCGTGCCATGCCGGTGCCATGCCGTGCCATGCCGGTGCCATGCCGTGCCATGCCGGTGCCATGCCGTGCCATGCCGGTGCCATGCCGTGCCATGCCGGTGCCATGCCGTGCCATGCCGGTGCCATGCCGTGCCATGCCGGTGCCATGCCGTGCCATGCCGGTGCCATGCCGTGCCATGCCGGTGCCATGCCGTGCCATGCCGGTGCCATGCCGTGCCATGCCGGTGCCATGCCGTGCCATGCCGGTGCCATGCCGTGCCATGCCGGTGCCATGCCGTGCCATGCCGGTGCCATGCCGTGCCATGCCGGTGCCATGCCGTGCCATGCCGGTGCCATGCCGTGCCATGCCGGTGCCATGCCGTGCCATGCCGTGCCATGCCGTGCCATGCCGTGCCATGCCGTGCCATGCAGGTGCCATGCCGTGCCATGCCGGTGCCATGCCGTGCCATGCCGGTGCCATGCCGTGCCATGCCGGTGCCATGCCGTGCCATGCCGGTGCCATGCCGTGCCATGCCGGTGCCATGCCGTGCCATGCCGTGCCATGCCGGTGCCATGCCGTGCCATTCCATGCCATTCCATGCCATTCCATGCCATTCCATGCCATTCCATGCCATTCCATGCCATTCCATGCCATTCCATGCCATTCCATGCCATTCCATGCCATTCCATGCCAGTCCATGCCATTCCATGCCATTCCATGCCATTCCATGCCAGTCCATGCCATTCCATGCCATTCCATGCCATTCAATGCCGTGCCATGCCGTGCCATGCCGGTGCCATGCCGTGCCATGCCGGTGCCATGCCGTGCCATGCCGGTGCCATGCCGTGCCATGCCGTGCCATGCCGGGCCATGCCGGTGCCATGCCGTGCCATGCCGGTGCCATGCCGTGCCATGCCGTGCCATGCCGGGCCATGCGGTGCCATGCCATTCCATGCCATTCCATGCCAGTCCATGCCAGTCCATGCCATTCCATGCCATTCCATGCCACTCAATGCGGTGCCATGCCGTGCCATGCCGTGCCATGCCGTGTCATTCCATGCCATTCAATGCCATTCCATGCCATTCAATGCCGTGCCATGCCGTGCCATGCCGTGCCATGCCGTGCCATGCCGTGCCATGCCGTGCCATGCCGTGCCATGCCGTGCCATGCCGTGCCATGCCGTGCCATGCCGTGCCATGCGGTGCCATGCCGTGCCATGCGGTGCCATGCCATTCCATGCCATTCCATGCCATTCCATGCCATTCCATGCCATTCCATGTCATTCCATGCCATTCCATGCCATTCCATGCCATTCCATGTCATTCCATGCCATTCCATGCCATTCCATGCCATTCCATGCCATTCCATGCCATTCCATGCCATTCCATGCCATTCAATGCCGTGCCATGCCGTGCCATGCCGTGCCATGCCGTGCCATGCCGTGCCATGCCGGTGCCATGCCGGTGCCATGCCGGTGCCATGCCGGTGCCATGCCGTGCCATGCCGGTGCCATGCCGTGCCATGCCGTGCCATGCCGTGCCATGCCGTGCCATGCCGTGCCATGACGTGCCATGCCGGTGCCATGCCGATTCCATGCCATTCCATGCCATTCCATGCCATTCCATGCCATTCCATGCCATTCCATGCCATTCCATGCCATTCCATCCCATTCCATGCCATTCCATGCCATTCCATGCCATTCCATGCCATTCAATGCCGGTGCCATGCCGGTGCCATGCCGTGCCATGCCATTCCATGCCATTCCATGCCATTCCATGCCATTCCATGCCATTCCATGCCATTCCATGCCATTCCATGCCATTCCATGCCATTCCATGCCATTCCATGCCATTCCATGCCATTCCATGCCATTCCATGCCATTCCATGCCATTCCATGCCATTCCATGCCATTCCATGCCATTCCATGCCATTCCATGCCATTCCATGCCATTCCATGCCATTCCATGCCATTCCATGCCATTCCATGCCATTCCATGCCATTCCATGCCAGTCCATGCCAGTCCATGCCATTCCATGCCATTCCATGCCATTCCATGCCATTCAATGCCGTGCCATGCCCGTGCCATGCCGTGCCATGCCGGTGCCATGCCGTGCCATGCCGGTGCCATGCCGGTGCCATGCCGTGCCATGCCGGTGCCATGCCGTGCCATGCCGGTGCCATGCCGTGCCATGCCGTGCCATGCCGGGCCATGCGGTGCCATGCCATTCCATGCCATTCCATGTCAGTCCATGCCAGTCCATGCCATTCCATGCCATTCCATGCCACTCAATGCGGTGCCATGCCGTGCCATGCCGTGCCATGCCGTGTCATTCCATGCCATTCAATGCCATTCCATGCCATTCAATGCCGTGCCATGCCGTGCCATGCCGTGCCATGCCGTGCCATGTCGTGCCATGCCGTGCCATGCGGTGCCATGCCGTGCCATGCGGTGCCATGCCATTCCATGCCATTCCATTCCATTCCATGCCATTCCATGTCATTCCATGCCATTCCATGCCATTCCATGCCATTCCATGCCATTCCATGCCATTCCATGCCATTCCATGCCATTCCATGCCATTCCATGCCATTCCATGCCATTCCATGCCATTCCATGCCATTCCATGCCATTCCATGCCATTCCATGCCATTCCATGCCATTCCATGCCATTCCATGCCATTCCATGCCATTCCATGCCATTCCATGCCATTCCATGCCATTCCATGCCATTCCATGCCATTCCATGCCATTCCATGCCATTCCATGCCATTCCATGCCATTCCATGCCATTCCATGCCATTCCATGCCATTCCATGCCATTCCATGCCATTCCATGCCATTCCATGCCATTCCATGCCATTCCATGCCATTCCATGCCATTCCATGCCATTCCATGCCATTCCATGCCATTCCATGCCATTCCATGCCATTCCATGCCATTCCATGCCATTCCATGCCATTCCATGCCATTCCATGCCATTCAATGCCGTGCCATGCCGTGCCATGCCGGTGCCATGCCGTGCCATGCCGGTGCCATGCCGGTGCCATGCCGGTGCCATGCCGTGCCATGCCGGTGCCATGCCGTGCCATGCCGTGCCATGCCGGTGCCATGCCGTGCCATGCCGGTGCCATGCCGTGCCATGCCGGTGCCATGCCGTGCCATGCCGGTGCCTTGCCGTGCCATGCCGGTGCCATGCCGTGCCATGCCGGTGCCATGCCGTGCCATGCCGGTGCCATGCCGTGCCATGCCGGTGCCATGCCATTCCATGCCATTCCATGCCATTCCATGCCATTCCATGCCATTCCA
This sequence comes from Cryptus armator, assembly GCA_963971235.1. Taxonomy (NCBI): domain Eukaryota; kingdom Metazoa; phylum Arthropoda; class Insecta; order Hymenoptera; family Ichneumonidae; genus Cryptus; species Cryptus armator. The sequence goes on from CAXARG010000020.1 coordinate 134,887, forward strand.
TGCCATTCCATGCCATTCCATGCCATTCCATGCCATTCCATGCCATTCCATGCCATTCCATGCCATTCAATGCCGTGCCATGCCGTGCCATGCCGTGCCATGCCGTGCCATGCCGGTGCCATGCCGTGCCATGCCGGTGCCATGCCGTGCCATGCCGGTGCCATGCCGTGCCATGCTGGTGCCATGCCGTGCCATGCCGGTGCCATGCCGGTGCCATGCCGTGCCATGCCGGTGCCATGCCGTGCCATGCCGTGCCATGCCGGTGCCATGCCGTGCCATGCCGGTGCCATGCCGTGCCATGCCGGTGCCATGCCGTGCCATGCCGGTGCCATGCCGTGCCATGCCGGTGCCATGCCGTGCCATGCCGGTGCCATGCCGTGCCATGCCGGTGCCATGCCGTGCCATTCCATGCCATTCCATGCCATTCCATGCCATTCCATGCCATTCCATGCCATTCCATGCCATTCCATGCCATTCCATGCCATTCCATGCCATTCCATGCCATTCCATGCCATTCCATGCCATTCCATGCCATTCCATGCCATTCCATGCCATTCCATGCCAGTCCATGCCATTCCATGCCATTCCATGGCATTCCATGCCATTCCATGCCATTCCATGCCATTCCATGCCATTCCATGCCATTCCATGCCATTCCATGCCATTCCATGCCATTCCATGCCATTCCATGCCATTCCATGCCATTCAATGCCGTGCCATGCCCGTGCCATGCCGTGCCATGCCGGTGCCATGCCGTGCCATGCCGGTGCCATGCCGTGCCATGCCGGTGCCATGCCGTGCCATGCCGTGCCATGCCGTGCCATGCCGGTGCCATGCCGGTGCCATGCCGGTGCCATGCGATTCCATGCCATTCCATGCCATTCCATGCCATTCCATGCCATTCCATGCCATTCAATGCCATTCCATCCCATTCCATCCCATTCCATCCCATTCCATGCCATTCAATGCCATTCCATCCCATTCCATCCCATTCCATCCCATTCCATCCCATTCCATCCCATTCCATCCCATTCCATCCCATTCCATGCCATTCAATGCCGGTGCCATGCCGTGCCATGCCGGTGCCATGCCGTGCCATGCCGGTGCCATGCCGTGCCATGCCATTCCATGCCATTCCATGCCGGTGCCATGCCGTGCCATGCCATTCCATGCCATTCCATGCCATTCCATGCCATTCCATGCCATTCCATGCCATTCCATGCCATTCCATGCCATTCCATGCCATTCCATGCCATTCCATGCCATTCCATGCCATTCCATGCCATTCCATGCCATTCCATGCCATTCCATGCCATTCCATGCCAGTCCATGCCAGTCCATGCCATTCCATGCCATTCCATGCCATTCCATGCCATTCCATGCCATTCAATGCCGTGCCATGCCCGTGCCATGCCGTGCCATGCCATTCCATGTCAGTCCATGCCAGTCCATGCCATTCCATGCCATTCCATGCCACTCAATGCGGTGCCATGCCGTGCCATGCCGTGCCATGCCGTGTCATTCCATGCCATTCACTGCCATTCCATGCCATTCAATGCCGTGCCATGCCGTGCCATGCCGTGCCATGCCGTGCCATGTCGTGCCATGCCGTGCCATGCGGTGCCATGCCGTGCCATGCGGTGCCATGCCATTCCATGCCATTCCATTCCATTCCATGCCATTCCATGTCATTCCATGCCATTCCATGCCATTCCATGCCATTCCATGCCATTCCATGCCATTCCATGCCATTCCATGCCATTCCATGCCATTCCATGCCATTCCATGCCATTCCATGCCATTCCATGCCATTCCATGCCATTCCATGCCATTCCATGCCATTCCATGCCATTCCATGCCATTCCATGCCATTCCATGCCATTCCATGCCATTCCATGCCATTCCATGCCATTCCATGCCATTCCATGCCATTCCATGCCATTCCATGCCATTCCATGCCATTCCATGCCAGTCCATGCCAGTCCATGCCATTCCATGCCATTCCATGCCATTCCATGCCATTCCATGCCATTCCATGCCATTCCATGCCATTCCATGCCATTCCATGCCATTCCATGCCATTCCATGCCATTCAATGCCGTGCCATGCCGGTGCCATGCCGTGCCATGCCGGTGCCATGCCGTGCCATGCCGGTGCCATGCCGTGCCATGCCGGTGCCATGCCGTGCCATGCCGGTGCCATGCCGTGCCATGCCGGTGCCATGCCGTGCCATGCCGGTGCCATGCCGTGCCATGCCGGTGCCATGCCGTGCCATGCCGGTGCCATGCCGTGCCATGCCGGTGCCATGCCGTGCCATGCCGGTGCCATGCCGTGCCATGCCGGTGCCATGCCGTGCCATGCCGGTGCCATGCCGTGCCATGCCGGTGCCATGCCGTGCCATGCCGGTGCCATGCCGTGCCATGCCGGTGCCATGCCGTGCCATGCCGGTGCCATGCCGTGCCATGCCGTGCCATGCCGGTGCCATGCCGTGCCATTCCATGCCATTCCATGCCATTCCATGCCATTCCATGCCATTCCATGCCATTCCATGCCAGTCCATGCCATTCCATGCCATTCCATGCCATTCCATGCCAGTCCATGCCATTCCATGCCAGTCCATGCCATTCCATGCCATTCCATGCCATTCAATGCCGTGCCATGCCGTGCCATGCCGGTGCCATGCCGTGCCATGCCGGTGCCATGCCGTGCCATGCCGGTGCCATGCCGTGCCATGCCGTGCCATGCCGGGCCATGCGGTGCCATGCCATTCCATGCCATTCCATGCCAGTCCATGCCAGTCCATGCCATTCCATGCCATTCCATGCCACTCAATGCGGTGCCATGCCGTGCCATGCCGTGCCATGCCGTGTCATTCCATGCCATTCAATGCCATTCCATGCCATTCAATGCCGTGCCATGCCGTGCCATGCCGTGCCATGCCGTGCCATGCCGTGCCATGCCGTGCCATGCCGTGCCATGCCGTGCCATGCCGTGCCATGCGGTGCCATGCCGGTGCCATGCCGTGCCATGCCATTCCATGCCATTCCATGCCATTCCATGCCATTCCATGCCATTCCATGCCATTCCATGCCATTCCATGCCATTCCATGCCATTCCATGCCATTCCATGCCATTCCATGCCATTCCATGCCATTCCATGCCATTCCATGACATTCCATGCCATTCCATGCCATTCCATGCCATTCCATGCCATTCCATGCCATTCCATGCCATTCCATGCCAGTCCATGCCAGTCCATGCCATTCCATGCCATTCCATGCCATTCCATGCCATTCAATGCCGTGCCATGCCCGTGCCATGCCGTGCCATGCCGGTGCCATGCCGTGCCATGCCGGTGCCATGCCGGTGCCATGCCGTGCCATGCCGGTGCCATGCCGTGCCATGCCGGTGCCATGCCGTGCCATGCCGTGCCATGCCGGGCCATGCGGTGCCATGCCATTCCATGCCATTCCATGTCAGTCCATGCCAGTCCATGCCATTCCATGCCATTCCATGCCACTCAATGCGGTGCCATGCCGTGCCATGCCGTGCCATGCCGTGTCATTCCATGCCATTCAATGCCGTGCCATGCCGTGCCATGCCGTGCCATGCCGTGCCATGTCGTGCCATGCCGTGCCATGCGGTGCCATGCCGTGCCATGCGGTGCCATGCCATTCCATGCCATTCCATTCCATTCCATGCCATTCCATGTCATTCCATGCCATTCCATGCCATTCCATGCCATTCCATGCCATTCCATGCCATTCCATGCCATTCCATGCCATTCCATGCCATTCCATGCCATTCCATGCCATTCCATGCCATTCCATGCCATTCCATGCCATTCCATGCCATTCCATGCCATTCCATGCCATTCCATGCCATTCCATGCCATTCCATGCCATTCCATGCCATTCCATGCCATTCCATGCCATTCCATGCCATTCCATGCCATTCCATGCCATTCCATGCCATTCCATGCCATTCCATGCCATTCCATGCCATTCCATGCCATTCCATGCCATTCCATGCCATTCCATGCCATTCCATGCCATTCCATGCCATTCCATGCCATTCCATGCCATTCCATGCCATTCCATGCCATTCCATGCCATTCCATGCCATTCCATGCCATTCCATGCCATTCCATGCCATTCCATGCCATTCCATGCCATTCCATGCCATTCCATGCCATTCCATGCCATTCCATGCCATTCCATGCCATTCCATGCCATTCCATGCCATTCCATGCCATTCCATGCCATTCCATGCCATTCCATGCCATTCCATGCCATTCCATGCCATTCCATGCCATTCCATGCCATTCCATGCCATTCAATGCCGTGCCATGCCGTGCCATGCCGTGCCATGCCGTGCCATGCCGGTGCCATGCCGTGCCATGCCGGTGCCATGCCGGTGCCATGCCGTGCCATGCCGGTGCCATGCCGTGCCATGCCGGTGCCATGCCGTGCCATGCCGTGCCATGCCGGGCCATGCGGTGCCATGCCATTCCATGCCATTCCATGTCAGTCCATGCCAGTCCATGCCATTCCATGCCATTCCATGCCACTCAATGCGGTGCCATGCCGTGCCATGCCGTGCCATGCCGTGTCATTCCATGCCATTCACTGCCATTCCATGCCATTCAATGCCGTGCCATGCCGTGCCATGCCGTGCCATGCCGTGCCATGTCGTGCCATGCCGTGCCATGCGGTGCCATGCCGTGCCATGCGGTGCCATGCCATTCCATGCCATTCCATTCCATTCCATGCCATTCCATGTCATTCCATGCCATTCCATGCCATTCCATGCCATTCCATGCCATTCCATGCCATTCCATGCCATTCCATGCCATTCCATGCCATTCCATGCCATTCCATGCCATTCCATGCCATTCCATGCCATTCCATGCCATTCCATGCCATTCCATGCCATTCCATGCCATTCCATGCCATTCCATGCCATTCCATGCCATTCCATGCCATTCCATGCCATTCCATGCCATTCCATGCCATTCCATGCCATTCCATGCCATTCCATGCCATTCCATGCCATTCCATGCCATTCCATGCCATTCCATGCCATTCCATGCCATTCCATGCCATTCCATGCCATTCCATGCCATTCCATGCCATTCCATGCCATTCCATGCCATTCCATGCCATTCCATGCCATTCCATGCCATTCCATGCCATTCCATGCCATTCCATGCCATTCCATGCCATTCCATGCCATTCCATGCCATTCCATGCCATTCCATGCCATTCCATGCCATTCCATGCCATTCCATGCCATTCCATGCCATTCCATGCCATTCCATGCCATTCCATGCCATTCCATGCCATTCCATGCCATTCCATGCCATTCCATGCCATTCAATGCCGTGCCATGCCGTGCCATGCCGTGCCATGCCGTGCCATGCCGGTGCCATGCCGTGCCATGCCGGTGCCATGCCGTGCCATGCCGGTGCCATGCCGTGCCATGCCGGTGCCATGCCGTGCCATGCCGGTGCCATGCCGTGCCATGCCGGTGCCATGCCGTGCCATGCCGGTGCCATGCCGTGCCATGCCGGTGCCATGCCGGTGCCATGCCGTGCCATGCCGGTGCCATGCCGTGCCATGCCGGTGCCATGCCGTGCCATGCCGGTGCCATGCCGTGCCATGCCGGTGCCATGCCGTGCCATGCCGGTGCCATGCCGTGCCATGCCGGTGCCATGCCGTGCCATGCCGGTGCCATGCCGTGCCATGCCGGTGCCATGCCGTGCCATGCCGTGCCATGCCGTGCCATGCCGTGCCATGCCGTGCCATGCCGTGCCATGCCGTGCCATGCCGTGCCATGCCGTGCCATGCCGGTGCCATGCCGTGCCATGCCGGTGCCATGCCGTGCCATGCCGGTGCCATGCCGTGCCATGCCGGTGCCATGCCGTGCCATGCCGGTGCCATGCCGTGCCATGCCGGTGCCATGCCGTGCCATGCCGTGCCATGCCGGTGCCATGCCGTGCCATTCCATGCCATTCCATGCCATTCCATGCCATTCCATGCCATTCCATGCCATTCCATGCCAGTCCATGCCATTCCATGCCATTCCATGCCATTCCATGCCAGTCCATGCCATTCCATGCCAGTCCATGCCATTCCATGCCATTCCATGCCATTCAATGCCGTGCCATGCCGTGCCATGCCGGTGCCATGCCGTGCCATGCCGGTGCCATGCCGTGCCATGCCGGTGCCATGCCGTGCCATGCCGTGCCATGCCGGGCCATGCGGTGCCATGCCATTCCATGCCATTCCATGCCAGTCCATGCCAGTCCATGCCATTCCATGCCATTCCATGCCACTCAATGCGGTGCCATGCCGTGCCATGCCGTGCCATGCCGTGTCATTCCATGCCATTCAATGCCATTCCATGCCATTCAATGCCGTGCCATGCCGTGCCATGCCGTGCCATGCCGTGCCATGCCGTGCCATGCCGTGCCATGCCGTGCCATGCCGTGCCATGCCGTGCCATGCGGTGCCATGCCGGTGCCATGCCGTGCCATGCCATTCCATGCCATTCCATGCCATTCCATGCCATTCCATGCCATTCCATGCCATTCCATGCCATTCCATGCCATTCCATGCCATTCCATGCCATTCCATGCCATTCCATGCCATTCCATGCCATTCCATGCCATTCCATGACATTCCATGCCATTCCATGCCATTCCATGCCATTCCATGCCATTCCATGCCATTCCATGCCATTCCATGCCAGTCCATGCCAGTCCATGCCATTCCATGCCATTCCATGCCATTCCATGCCATTCAATGCCGTGCCATGCCCGTGCCATGCCGTGCCATGCCGGTGCCATGCCGTGCCATGCCGGTGCCATGCCGGTGCCATGCCGTGCCATGCCGGTGCCATGCCGTGCCATGCCGGTGCCATGCCGTGCCATGCCGTGCCATGCCGGGCCATGCGGTGCCATGCCATTCCATGCCATTCCATGTCAGTCCATGCCAGTCCATGCCATTCCATGCCATTCCATGCCACTCAATGCGGTGCCATGCCGTGCCATGCCGTGCCATGCCGTGTCATTCCATGCCATTCAATGCCGTGCCATGCCGTGCCATGCCGTGCCATGCCGTGCCATGTCGTGCCATGCCGTGCCATGCGGTGCCATGCCGTGCCATGCGGTGCCATGCCATTCCATGCCATTCCATTCCATTCCATGCCATTCCATGTCATTCCATGCCATTCCATGCCATTCCATGCCATTCCATGCCATTCCATGCCATTCCATGCCATTCCATGCCATTCCATGCCATTCCATGCCATTCCATGCCATTCCATGCCATTCCATGCCATTCCATGCCATTCCATGCCATTCCATGCCATTCCATGCCATTCCATGCCATTCCATGCCATTCCATGCCATTCCATGCCATTCCATGCCATTCCATGCCATTCCATGCCATTCCATGCCATTCCATGCCATTCCATGCCATTCCATGCCATTCCATGCCATTCCATGCCATTCCATGCCATTCCATGCCATTCCATGCCATTCCATGCCATTCCATGCCATTCCATGCCATTCCATGCCATTCCATGCCATTCCATGCCATTCCATGCCATTCCATGCCATTCCATGCCATTCCATGCCATTCCATGCCATTCCATGCCATTCCATGCCATTCCATGCCATTCCATGCCATTCCATGCCATTCCATGCCATTCCATGCCATTCCATGCCATTCCATGCCATTCCATGCCATTCCATGCCATTCCATGCCATTCCATGCCATTCCATGCCATTCCATGCCATTCCATGCCATTCCATGCCATTCCATGCCATTCCATGCCATTCCATGCCATTCCATGCCATTCCATGCCATTCCATGCCATTCAATGCCGTGCCATGCCGTGCCATGCCGTGCCATGCCGTGCCATGCCGGTGCCATGCCGTGCCATGCCGGTGCCATGCCGTGCCATGCCGGTGCCATGCCGTGCCATGCCGGTGCCATGCCGTGCCATGCCGTGCCATGCCGGGCCATGCGGTGCCATGCCATTCCATGCCATTCCATGTCAGTCCATGCCAGTCCATGCCATTCCATGCCATTCCATGCCACTCAATGCGGTGCCATGCCGTGCCATGCCGTGCCATGCCGTGCCATGCCGTGTCATTCCATGCCATTCACTGCCATTCCATGCCATTCAATGCCGTGCCATGCCGTGCCATGCCGTGCCATGCCGTGCCATGTCGTGCCATGCCGTGCCATGCGGTGCCATGCCGTGCCATGCGGTGCCATGCCATTCCATGCCATTCCATTCCATTCCATGCCATTCCATGTCATTCCATGCCATTCCATGCCATTCCATGCCATTCCATGCCATTCCATGCCATTCCATGCCATTCCATGCCATTCCATGCCATTCCATGCCATTCCATGCCATTCCATGCCATTCCATGCCATTCCATGCCATTCCATGCCATTCCATGCCATTCCATGCCATTCCATGCCATTCCATGCCATTCCATGCCATTCCATGCCATTCCATGCCATTCCATGCCATTCCATGCCATTCCATGCCATTCCATGCCATTCCATGCCATTCCATGCCATTCCATGCCATTCCATGCCATTCCATGCCATTCCATGCCATTCCATGCCATTCCATGCCATTCCATGCCATTCCATGCCATTCCATGCCATTCCATGCCATTCCATGCCATTCCATGCCATTCCATGCCATTCCATGCCATTCCATGCCATTCCATGCCATTCCATGCCATTCCATGCCATTCCATGCCATTCCATGCCATTCCATGCCATTCCATGCCATTCCATGCCATTCCATGCCATTCCATGCCATTCAATGCCGTGCCATGCCGTGCCATGCCGTGCCATGCCGTGCCATGCCGGTGCCATGCCGTGCCATGCCGGTGCCATGCCGGTGCCATGCCGTGCCATGCCGGTGCCATGCCGTGCCATGCCGGTGCCATGCCGTGCCATGCCGTGCCATGCCGGGCCATGCGGTGCCATGCCATTCCATGCCATTCCATGTCAGTCCATGCCAGTCCATGCCATTCCATGCCATTCCATGCCATTCAATGCCATTCCATCCCATTCCATCCCATTCCATCCCATTCCATGCCATTCAATGCCATTCCATCCCATTCCATCCCATTCCATCCCATTCCATCCCATTCCATCCCATTCCATCCCATTCCATCCCATTCCATCCCATTCCATCCCATTCCATCCCATTCCATCCCATTCCATCCCATTCCATCCCATTCCATCCCATTCCATCCCATTCCATCCCATTCCATCCCATTCCATCCCATTCCATCCCATTCCATCCCATTCCATCCCATTCCATCCCATTCCATCCCATTCCATCCCATTCCATCCCATTCCATCCCATTCCATCCCATTCAATGCCGGTGCCATGCCGTGCCATGCCGGTGCCATGCCGTGCCATGCCATTCCATGCCATTCCATGCCGGTGCCATGCCGTGCCATGCCATTCCATGCCATTCCATGCCATTCCATGCCATTCCATGCCATTCCATGCCATTCCATGCCATTCCATGCCATTCCATGCCATTCCATGCCATTCCATGCCATTCCATGCCATTCCATGCCATTCCATGCCATTCCATGCCATTCCATGCCATTCCATGCCATTCCATGCCATTCCATGCCATTCCATGCCATTCCATGCCATTCCATGCCATTCCATGCCATTCCATGCCATTCCATGCCATTCCATGCCATTCCATGCCATTCCATGCCATTCCATGCCATTCCATGCCATTCCATGCCATTCCATGCCATTCCATGCCATTCCATGCCATTCCATGCCATTCCATGCCATTCCATGCCATTCCATGCCAGTCCATGCCAGTCCATGCCATTCCATGCCATTCCATGCCATTCCATGCCATTCCATGCCATTCAATGCCGTGCCATGCCCGTGCCATGCCGTGCCATGCCGTGCCATGCCGGTGCCATGCCGTGCCATGCCGGTGCCATGCCGTGCCATGCCGGTGCCATGCCGTGCCATGCCGGTGCCATGCCGTGCCATGCCGGTGCCATGCCGTGCCATGCCGGTGCCATGCCGTGCCATGCCGGTGCCATGCCGTGCCATGCCGGTGCCATGCCGTGCCATGCCGGTGCCATGCCGTGCCATGCCGGTGCCATGCCGTGCCATGCCGGTGCCATGCCGTGCCATGCCGGTGCCATGCCGTGCCATGCCGGTGCCATGCCGTGCCATGCCGTGCCATGCCGGTGCCATGCCGTGCCATTCCATGCCATTCCATGCCATTCCATGCCATTCCATGCCATTCCATGCCATTCCATGCCATTCCATGCCAGTCCATGCCATTCCATGCCATTCCATGCCATTCCATGCCAGTCCATGCCATTCCATGCCATTCCATGCCATTCAATGCCGTGCCATGCCGTGCCATGCCGTGCCATGCCGGTGCCATGCCGTGCCATGCCGGTGCCATGCCGTGCCATGCCGGTGCCATGCCGTGCCATGCCGTGCCATGCCGGGCCATGCGGTGCCATGCCATTCCATGCCATTCCATGCCAGTCCATGCCAGTCCATGCCATTCCATGCCATTCCATGCCACTCAATGCGGTGCCATGCCGTGCCATGCCGTGCCATGCCGTGTCATTCCATGCCATTCAATGCCATTCCATGCCATTCAATGCCGTGCCATGCCGTGCCATGCCGTGCCATGCCGTGCCATGCCGTGCCATGCCGTGCCATGCCGTGCCATGCCGTGCCATGCGGTGCCATGCCGTGCCATGCGGTGCCATGCCATTCCATGCCATTCCATGCCATTCCATGCCATTCCATGCCATTCCATGCCATTCCATGTCATTCCATGCCATTCCATGCCATTCCATGTCATTCCATGCCATTCCATGCCATTCCATGCCATTCCATGCCATTCCATGCCATTCCATGCCATTCCATGCCATTCCATGCCATTCCATGCCATTCCATGCCATTCCATGCCATTCCATGCCATTCCATGCCATTCCATGCCATTCCATGCCATTCAATGCCGTGCCATGCCGTGCCATGCCGTGCCATGCCGTGCCATGCCGTGCCATGCCGTGCCATGCCGTGCCATGCCGGTGCCATGCCGGTGCCATGCCGGTGCCATGCCGGTGCCATGCCGTGCCATGCCGTGCCATGCCGTGCCATGCCGTGCCATGACGTGCCATGCCGGTGCCATGCCGATTCCATGCGATTCCATGCCATTCCATGCGATTCCATGCCATTCCATGCCATTCCATGCCATTCCATGCCATTCCATGCCATTCCATGCCATTCCATGCCATTCCATGCCATTCCATGCCATTCCATGCCATTCCATGCCATTCCATGCCATTCCATGCCATTCCATGCCATTCCATGCCATTCCATGCCATTCCATGCCATTCCATGCCATTCCATGCCATTCCATGCCATTCCATGCCATTCCATGCCATTCCATGCCATTCCATGCCATTCCATGCCATTCCATGCCATTCCATGCCATTCCATGCCATTCCATGCCATTCCATGCCATTCCATGCCATTCAATGCCGTGCCATGCCGGTGCCATGCCGTGCCATGCCGGTGCCATGCCGGTGCCATGCCGTGCCATGCCGGTGCCATGCCGTGCCATGCCGGTGCCATGCCGTGCCATGCCGGTGCCATGCCGTGCCATGCCGGTGCCATGCCGTGCCATGCCGGTGCCATGCCGTGCCATGCCGGTGCCGTGCCATGCCGGTGCCATGCCGTGCCATGCCGGTGCCATGCCGTGCCATGCCGGTGCCATGCCGTGCCATGCCGTGCCATGCCGGTGCCATGCCGTGCCATTCCATGCCATTCCATGCCATTCCATGCCATTCCATGCCATTCCATGCCATTCCATGCCATTCCATGCCATTCCATGCCATTCCATGCCATTCCATGCCAGTCCATGCCATTCCATGCCATTCCATGCCATTCCATGCCAGTCCATGCCATTCCATGCCATTCCATGCCATTCAATGCCGTGCCATGCCGTGCCATGCCGGTGCCATGCCGTGCCATGCCGGTGCCATGCCGTGCCATGCCGGTGCCATGCCGTGCCATGCCGGTGCCATGCCGTGCCATGCCGGTGCCATGCCGTGCCATGCCGTGCCATGCCGGTGCCATGCCGTGCCATTCCATGCCATTCCATGCCATTCCATGCCATTCCATGCCATTCCATGCCATTCCATGCCATTCCATGCCATTCCATGCCATTCCATGCCATTCCATGCCAGTCCATGCCATTCCATGCCATTCCATGCCATTCCATGCCAGTCCATGCCATTCCATGCCATTCCATGCCATTCAATGCCGTGCCATGCCGTGCCATGCCGGTGCCATGCCGTGCCATGCCGGTGCCATGCCGTGCCATGCCGGTGCCATGCCGTGCCATGCCGTGCCATGCCGGGCCATGCCGGTGCCATGCCGTGCCATGCCGGTGCCATGCCGTGCCATGCCGTGCCATGCCGGGCCATGCGGTGCCATGCCATTCCATGCCATTCCATGCCAGTCCATGCCAGTCCATGCCATTCCATGCCATTCCATGCCACTCAATGCGGTGCCATGCCGTGCCATGCCGTGCCATGCCGTGTCATTCCATGCCATTCAATGCCATTCCATGCCATTCAATGCCGTGCCATGCCGTGCCATGCCGTGCCATGCCGTGCCATGCCGTGCCATGCCGTGCCATGCCGTGCCATGCCGTGCCATGCCGTGCCATGCCGTGCCATGCCGTGCCATGCCGTGCCATGCGGTGCCATGCCGTGCCATGCGGTGCCATGCCATTCCATGCCATTCCATGCCATTCCATGCCATTCCATGCCATTCCATGTCATTCCATGCCATTCCATGCCATTCCATGCCATTCCATGTCATTCCATGCCATTCCATGCCATTCCATGCCATTCCATGCCATTCCATGCCATTCCATGCCATTCCATGCCATTCAATGCCGTGCCATGCCGTGCCATGCCGTGCCATGCCGTGCCATGCCGTGCCATGCCGGTGCCATGCCGGTGCCATGCCGGTGCCATGCCGGTGCCATGCCGTGCCATGCCGGTGCCATGCCGTGCCATGCCGTGCCATGCCGTGCCATGCCGTGCCATGCCGTGCCATGACGTGCCATGCCGGTGCCATGCCGATTCCATGCCATTCCATGCCATTCCATGCCATTCCATGCCATTCCATGCCATTCCATGCCATTCCATCCCATTCCATGCCATTCCATGCCATTCCATGCCATTCCATGCCATTCAATGCCGGTGCCATGCCGGTGCCATGCCGTGCCATGCCATTCCATGCCATTCCATGCCATTCCATGCCATTCCATGCCATTCCATGCCATTCCATGCCATTCCATGCCATTCCATGCCATTCCATGCCATTCCATGCCATTCCATGCCATTCCATGCCATTCCATGCCATTCCATGCCATTCCATGCCATTCCATGCCATTCCATGCCATTCCATGCCATTCCATGCCATTCCATGCCATTCCATGCCATTCCATGCCAGTCCATGCCAGTCCATGCCATTCCATGCCATTCCATGCCATTCCATGCCATTCAATGCCGTGCCATGCCCGTGCCATGCCCTGCCATGCCGGTGCCATGCCGTGCCATGCCGGTGCCATGCCGGTGCCATGCCGTGCCATGCCGGTGCCATGCCGTGCCATGCCGGTGCCATGCCGTGCCATGCCGTGCCATGCCGGGCCATGCGGTGCCATGCCATTCCATGCCATTCCATGTCAGTCCATGCCAGTCCATGCCATTCCATGCCATTCCATGCCACTCAATGCGGTGCCATGCCGTGCCATGCCGTGCCATGCCGTGTCATTCCATGCCATTCAATGCCATTCCATGCCATTCAATGCCGTGCCATGCCGTGCCATGCCGTGCCATGCCGTGCCATGTCGTGCCATGCCGTGCCATGCGGTGCCATGCCGTGCCATGCGGTGCCATGCCATTCCATGCCATTCCATTCCATTCCATGCCATTCCATGTCATTCCATGCCATTCCATGCCATTCCATGCCATTCCATGCCATTCCATGCCATTCCATGCCATTCCATGCCATTCCATGCCATTCCATGCCATTCCATGCCATTCCATGCCATTCCATGCCATTCCATGCCATTCCATGCCATTCCATGCCATTCCATGCCATTCCATGCCATTCCATGCCATTCCATGCCATTCCATGCCATTCCATGCCATTCCATGCCATTCCATGCCATTCCATGCCATTCCATGCCATTCCATGCCATTCCATGCCATTCCATGCCATTCCATGCCATTCCATGCCATTCCATGCCATTCCATGCCATTCCATGCCATTCCATGCCATTCCATGCCATTCCATGCCATTCCATGCCATTCCATGCCATTCCATGCCATTCCATGCCATTCCATGCCATTCCATGCCATTCCATGCCATTCCATGCCATTCCATGCCATTCCATGCCATTCCATGCCATTCCATGCCATTCCATGCCATTCCATGCCATTCCATGCCATTCCATGCCATTCCATGCCATTCCATGCCATTCCATGCCATTCCATGCCATTCCATGCCATTCCATGCCATTCCATGCCATTCCATGCCATTCCATGCCATTCCATGCCATTCCATGCCATTCAATGCCGTGCCATGCCGTGCCATGCCGGTGCCATGCCGTGCCATGCCGGTGCCATGCCGGTGCCATGCCGGTGCCATGCCGTGCCATGCCGGTGCCATGCCGTGCCATGCCGTGCCATGCCGGTGCCATGCCGTGCCATGCCGGTGCCATGCCGTGCCATGCCGGTGCCATGCCGTGCCATGCCGGTGCCTTGCCGTGCCATGCCGGTGCCATGCCGTGCCATGCCGGTGCCATGCCGTGCCATGCCGGTGCCATGCCGTGCCATGCCGGTGCCATGCCATTCCATGCCATTCCATGCCATTCCATGCCATTCCATGCCATTCCATGCCATTCCATGCCATTCCATGCCATTCCATGCCATTCCATGCCATTCAATGCCGTGCCATGCCGTGCCATGCCGTGCCATGCCGGTGCCATGCCGTGCCATGCCGGTGCCATGCCGTGCCATGCCGGTGCCATGCCGTGCCATGCTGGTGCCATGCCGTGCCATGCCGGTGCCATGCCGTGCCATGCCGGTGCCATGCCGTGCCATGCCGGTGCCATGCCGGTGCCATGCCGTGCCATGCCGGTGCCATGCCGGTGCCATGCCGTGCCATGCCGGTGCCATGCCGTGCCATGCCGTGCCATGCCGGTGCCATGCCGTGCCATGCCGGTGCCATGCCGTGCCATGCCGGTGCCATGCCGTGCCATGCCGGTGCCATGCCGTGCCATGCCGGTGCCATGCCGTGCCATGCCGGTGCCATGCCGTGCCATGCCGGTGCCATGCCGTGCCATTCCATGCCATTCCATGCCATTCCATGCCATTCCATGCCATTCCATGCCATTCCATGCCATTCCATGCCATTCCATGCCATTCCATGCCATTCCATGCCATTCCATGCCATTCCATGCCATTCCATGCCATTCCATGCCATTCCATGCCATTCCATGCCATTCCATGCCATTCCATGCCAGTCCATGCCAGTCCATGCCATTCCATGCCATTCCATGCCATTCCATGCCATTCCATGCCATTCCATGCCATTCCATGCCATTCCATGCCATTCCATGCCATTCCATGCCATTCCATGCCATTCCATGCCATTCAATGCCGTGCCATGCCCGTGCCATGCCGTGCCATGCCGGTGCCATGCCGTGCCATGCCGTGCCATGCCGGTGCCATGCCGTGCCATGCCGGTGCCATGCCGTGCCATGCCGGTGCCATGCCGTGCCATGCCGTGCCATGCCGTGCCATGCCGGTGCCATGCCGGTGCCATGCCGGTGCCATGCCGGTGCCATGCCGGTGCCATGCGATTCCATGCCATTCCATGCCATTCCATGCCATTCCATGCCATTCCATGCCATTCAATGCCATTCCATCCCATTCCATCCCATTCCATCCCATTCCATGCCATTCAATGCCATTCCATCCCATTCCATCCCATTCCATCCCATTCCATCCCATTCCATCCCATTCCATCCCATTCCATCCCATTCCATCCCATTCAATGCCGGTGCCATGCCGTGCCATGCCGGTGCCATGCCGTGCCATGCCGGTGCCATGCCGTGCCATGCCATTCCATGCCATTCCATGCCGGTGCCATGCCGTGCCATGCCATTCCATGCCATTCCATGCCATTCCATGCCATTCCATGCCATTCCATGCCATTCCATGCCATTCCATGCCATTCCATGCCATTCCATGCCATTCCATGCCATTCCATGCCATTCCATGCCATTCCATGCCATTCCATGCCATTCCATGCCATTCCATGCCATTCCATGCCAGTCCATGCCAGTCCATGCCATTCCATGCCATTCCATGCCATTCCATGCCATTCCATGCCATTCAATGCCGTGCCATGCCCGTGCCATGCCGTGCCATGCCGTGCCATGCCGGTGCCATGCCGTGCCATGCCGGTGCCATGCCGTGCCATGCCGGTGCCATGCCGTGCCATGCCGGTGCCATGCCGTGCCATGCCGGTGCCATGCCGTGCCATGCCGGTGCCATGCCGTGCCATGCCGGTGCCATGCCGTGCCATGCCGGTGCCATGCCGTGCCATGCCGGTGCCATGCCGTGCCATGCCGGTGCCATGCCGGTGCCATGCCGTGCCATGCCGGTGCCATGCCGTGCCATGCCGGTGCCATGCCGTGCCATGCCGGTGCCATGCCGTGCCATGCCGGTGCCATGCCGTGCCATGCCGGTGCCATGCCGTGCCATGCCGGTGCCATGCCGTGCCATGCCGGTGCCATGCCGTGCCATGCCGGTGCCATGCCGTGCCATGCCGGTGCCATGCCGTGCCATGCCGGTGCCATGCCGTGCCATGCCGGTGCCATGCCGTGCCATGCCATTCCATGCCATTCCATGCCATTCCATGCCATTCCATGCCATTCCATGCCATTCCATGCCATTCCATGCCATTCCATGCCATTCCATGCCATTCCATGCCATTCCATGCCATTCCATGCCATTCCATGCCATTCCATGCCATTCCATGCCATTCCATGCCATTCCATGCCATTCCATGCCATTCCATGCCATTCCATGCCATTCCATGCCATTCCATGCCATTCCATGCCATTCCATGCCATTCCATGCCATTCCATGCCATTCCATGCCATTCCATGCCATTCCATGCCATTCCATGCCATTCCATGCCATTCCATGCCATTCCATGCCATTCCATGCCATTCCATGCCATTCCATGCCATTCCATGCCATTCCATGCCATTCCATGCCATTCCATGCCATTCCATGCCATTCCATGCCATTCCATGCCATTCCATGCCATTCCATGCCATTCCATGCCATTCCATGCCATTCCATGCCATTCCATGCCATTCCATGCCATTCCATGCCATTCCATGCCATTCCATGCCATTCCATGCCATTCCATGCCATTCCATGCCATTCCATGCCATTCCATGCCATTCCATGCCATTCCATGCCATTCCATGCCATTCCATGCCATTCCATGCCATTCCATGCCAGTCCATGCCAGTCCATGCCATTCCATGCCATTCCATGCCATTCCATGCCATTCCATGCCATTCAATGCCGTGCCATGCCCGTGCCATGCCGTGCCATGCCGTGCCATGCCGGTGCCATGCCGTGCCATGCCGGTGCCATGCCGTGCCATGCCGGTGCCATGCCGTGCCATGCCGGTGCCATGCCGTGCCATGCCGGTGCCATGCCGTGCCATGCCGGTGCCATGCCGTGCCATGCCGGTGCCATGCCGTGCCATGCCGGTGCCATGCCGTGCCATGCCGGTGCCATGCCGTGCCATGCCGGTGCCATGCCGGTGCCATGCCGTGCCATGCCGGTGCCATGCCGTGCCATGCCGGTGCCATGCCGTGCCATGCCGGTGCCATGCCGTGCCATGCCGGTGCCATGCCGTGCCATGCCGGTGCCATGCCGTGCCATGCCGGTGCCATGCCGTGCCATGCCGGTGCCATGCCGTGCCATGCCGGTGCCATGCCGTGCCATGCCGGTGCCATGCCGTGCCATGCCGGTGCCATGCCGTGCCATGCCGGTGCCATGCCGTGCCATGCCATTCCATGCCATTCCATGCCATTCCATGCCATTCCATGCCATTCCATGCCATTCCATGCCATTCCATGCCATTCCATGCCATTCCATGCCATTCCATGCCATTCCATGCCATTCCATGCCATTCCATGCCATTCCATGCCATTCCATGCCATTCCATGCCATTCCATGCCATTCCATGCCATTCCATGCCATTCCATGCCATTCCATGCCATTCCATGCCATTCCATGCCATTCCATGCCATTCCATGCCATTCCATGCCATTCCATGCCATTCCATGCCATTCCATGCCATTCCATGCCATTCCATGCCATTCCATGCCATTCCATGCCATTCCATGCCATTCCATGCCATTCCATGCCATTCCATGCCATTCCATGCCATTCCATGCCATTCCATGCCATTCCATGCCATTCCATGCCATTCCATGCCATTCCATGCCATTCCATGCCATTCCATGCCATTCCATGCCATTCCATGCCATTCCATGCCATTCCATGCCATTCCATGCCATTCCATGCCATTCCATGCCATTCCATGCCATTCCATGCCATTCCATGCCATTCCATGCCATTCCATGCCATTCCATGCCATTCCATGCCATTCCATGCCATTCCATGCCATTCCATGCCATTCCATGCCATTCCATGCCATTCAATGCCGTGCCATGCCCGTGCCATGCCGTGCCATGCCGGTGCCATGCCGTGCCATGCCGGTGCCATGCCGGTGCCATGCCGTGCCATGCCGGTGCCATGCCGTGCCATGCCGTGCCATGCCGTGCCATGCCGTGCCATGCCGTGCCATGCCGGTGCCATGCCGTGCCATGCCGGTGCCATGCCGTGCCATGCCGTGCCATGCCGGTGCCATGCCGGTGCCATGCGATTCCATGCCATTCCATGCCATTCCATGCCATTCCATGCCATTCCATGCCATTCCATGCCATTCCATGCCATTCCATGCCATTCCATGCCATTCCATGCCATTCCATGCCATTCCATGCCATTCCATGCCATTCCATGCCATTCCATGCCATTCCATGCCATTCCATGCCATTCCATGCCATTCCATGCCATTCCATGCCATTCCATGCCATTCCATGCCAGTCCATGCCATTCCATGCCATTCCATGCCATTCCATGCCATTCCATGCCATTCCATGCCATTCCATGCCATTCCATGCCATTCAATGCCGTGCCATGCCGGTGCCATGCCGGTGCCATGCCGTGCCATGCCGGTGCCATGCCGTGCCATGCCGGTGCCATGCCGTGCCATGCCGGTGCCATGCCGTGCCATGCCGGTGCCATGCCGGTGCCATGCCGTGCCATGCCGGTGCCATGCCGTGCCATGCCGTGCCATGCCGGTGCCATGCCGTGCCATGCCGGTGCCATGCCGTGCCATGCCGGTGCCATGCCGTGCCATGCCGGTGCCATGCCGTGCCATGCCGGTGCCATGCCGTGCCATGCCGGTGCCATGCCGTGCCATGCCGGTGCCATGCCGTGCCATGCCGGTGCCATGCCGTGCCATGCCGGTGCCATGCCGTGCCATGCCGTGCCATGCCGTGCCATGCCGTGCCATGCCGTGCCATGCCGTGCCATGCCGTGCCATGCCGGTGCCATGCCGTGCCATGCCGGTGCCATGCCGTGCCATGCCGTGCCATGCCGGTGCCATGCCGTGCCATTCCATGCCATTCCATGCCATTCCATGCCATTCCATGCCATTCCATGCCATTCCATGCCATTCCATGCCATTCCATGCCATTCCATGCCAGTCCATGCCATTCCATGCCATTCCATGCCATTCCATGCCAGTCCATGCCATTCCATGCCATTCCATGCCATTCAATGCCGTGCCATGCCGTGCCATGCCGGTGCCATGCCGTGCCATGCCGGTGCCATGCCGTGCCATGCCGGTGCCATGCCGTGCCATGCCGTGCCATGCCGGGCCATGCGGTGCCAGGCCATTCCATGCCATTCCATGCCAGTCCATGCCAGTCCATGCCATTCCATGCCATTCCATGCCACTCAATGCGGTGCCATGCCGTGCCATGCCGTGCCATGCCGTGTCATTCCATGCCATTCAATGCCATTCCATGCCATTCAATGCCGTGCCATGCCGTGCCATGCCGTGCCATGCCGTGCCATGCCGTGCCATGCCGTGCCATGCCGTGCCATGCCGTGCCATGCCGTGCCATGCCGTGCCATGCCGTGCCATGCCGTGCCATGCCGTGCCATGCCGTGCCATGCCGTGCCATGCGGTGCCATGCCGTGCCATGCGGTGCCATGCCATTCCATGCCATTCCATGCCATTCCATGCCATTCCATGCCATTCCATGTCATTCCATGCCATTCCATGCCATTCCATGCCATTCCATGCCATTCCATGTCATTCCATGCCATTCCATGCCATTCCATGCCATTCCATGCCATTCCATGCCATTCCATGCCATTCCATGCCATTCCATGCCATTCCATGCCATTCCATGCCATTCCATGCCATTCCATGCCATTCCATGCCATTCCATGCCATTCAATGCCGTGCCATGCCGTGCCATGCCGTGCCATGCCGTGCCATGCCGGTGCCATGCCGGTGCCATGCCGGTGCCATGCCGGTGCCATGCCGTGCCATGCCGGTGCCATGCCGTGCCATGCCGGTGCCATGCCGGTGCCATGCCGTGCCATGCCGGTGCCATGCCGTGCCATGCCGGTGCCATGCCGTGCCATGCCGGTGCCATGCCGTGCCATGCCGGTGCCATGCCGTGCCATGCCGGTGCCATGCCGTGCCATGCCGGTGCCATGCCGTGCCATGCCGGTGCCATGCCGTGCCATGCCGGTGCCATGCCGTGCCATGCCGGTGCCATGCCGTGCCATGCCGGTGCCATGCCGTGCCATGCCGGTGCCATGCCGTGCCATGCCGGTGCCATGCCGTGCCATGCCGGTGCCATGCCGTGCCATGCCGGTGCCATGCCGTGCCATGCCGTGCCATGCCGTGCCATGCCGTGCCATGCCGTGCCATGCCGTGCCATGCCGTGCCATGCCGTGCCATGCCGTGCCATGCCGTGCCATGCCGTGCCATGCCGTGCCATGCCGTGCCATGCCGGTGCCATGCCGTGCCATGCCGTGCCATGCCGGTGCCATGCCGTGCCATGCCGGTGCCATGCCGTGCCATGCCGTGCCATGCCGGTGCCATGCCGTGCCATTCCATGCCATTCCATGCCATTCCATGCCATTCCATGCCATTCCATGCCATTCCATGCCATTCCATGCCATTCCATGCCATTCCATGCCAGTCCATGCCATTCCATGCCATTCCATGCCATTCCATGCCAGTCCATGCCATTCCATGCCATTCCATGCCATTCCATGCCATTCAATGCCGTGCCATGCCGTGCCATGCCGGTGCCATGCCGTGCCATGCCGGTGCCATGCCGTGCCATGCCGGTGCCATGCCGTGCCATGCCGTGCCATGCCGGGCCATGCGGTGCCAGGCCATTCCATGCCATTCCATGCCAGTCCATGCCAGTCCATGCCATTCCATGCCATTCCATGCCACTCAATGCGGTGCCATGCCGTGCCATGCCGTGCCATGCCGTGTCATTCCATGCCATTCAATGCCATTCCATGCCATTCAATGCCGTGCCATGCCGTGCCATGCCGTGCCATGCCGTGCCATGCCGTGCCATGCCGTGCCATGCCGTGCCATGCCGTGCCATGCCGTGCCATGCCGTGCCATGCCGTGCCATGCCGTGCCATGCCGTGCCATGCCGTGCCATGCCGTGCCATGCGGTGCCATGCCGTGCCATGCGGTGCCATGCCATTCCATGCCATTCCATGCCATTCCATGCCATTCCATGCCATTCCATGTCATTCCATGCCATTCCATGCCATTCCATGCCATTCCATGCCATTCCATGTCATTCCATGCCATTCCATGCCATTCCATGCCATTCCATGCCATTCCATGCCATTCCATGCCATTCCATGCCATTCCATGCCATTCCATGCCATTCCATGCCATTCCATGCCATTCCATGCCATTCAATGCCGTGCCATGCCGTGCCATGCCGTGCCATGCCGTGCCATGCCGTGCCATGCCGGTGCCATGCCGGTGCCATGCCGGTGCCATGCCGGTGCCATGCCGGTGCCATGCCGTGCCATGCCGTGCCATGCCGTGCCATGCCGTGCCATGCCGTGCCATGACGTGCCATGCCGGTGCCATGCCGATTCCATGCGATTCCATGCCATTCCATGCGATTCCATGCCATTCCATGCCATTCCATGCCATTCCATGCCATTCCATGCCATTCCATGCCATTCCATGCCATTCCATGCCATTCCATGCCATTCCATGCCATTCCATGCCATTCCATGCCATTCCATGCCATTCCATGCCATTCCATGCCATTCCATGCCATTCCATGCCATTCCATGCCATTCCATGCCATTCCATGCCATTCCATGCCAGTCCATGCCAGTCCATGCCATTCCATGCCATTCCATGCCATTCCATGCCATTCCATGCCATTCCATGCCATTCCATGCCATTCCATGCCATTCCATGCCATTCCATGCCATTCCATGCCATTCCATGCCATTCCATGCCATTCAATGCCGTGCCATGCCGGTGCCATGCCGTGCCATGCCGGTGCCATGCCGTGCCATGCCGGTGCCATGCCGTGCCATGCCGGTGCCATGCCGTGCCATGCCGGTGCCATGCCGTGCCATGCCGGTGCCATGCCGTGCCATGCCGGTGCCATGCCGTGCCATGCCGGTGCCATGCCGTGCCATGCCGGTGCCATGCCGTGCCATGCCGGTGCCATGCCGTGCCATGCCGGTGCCATGCCGTGCCATGCCGGTGCCATGCCGTGCCATGCCGGTGCCATGCCGTGCCATGCCGGTGCCATGCCGTGCCATGCCGGTGCCATGCCGTGCCATGCCGGTGCCATGCCGTGCCATGCCGGTGCCATGCCGTGCCATGCCGGTGCCATGCCGTGCCATGCCGGTGCCATGCCGTGCCATGCCGGTGCCATGCCGTGCCATGCCGGTGCCATGCCGTGCCATGCCGGTGCCATGCCGTGCCATGCCGGTGCCATGCCGTGCCATGCCCGTGCCATGCCGGTGCCATGCCGTGCCATGCCGGTGCCATGCCGTGCCATGCCGTGCCATGCCGTGCCATGCCGTGCCATGCCGTGCCATGCCGTGCCATGCCGGTGCCATGCCGGTGCCATGCGATTCCATGCCATTCCATGCCATTCCATGCCATTCCATGCCATTCCATGCCATTCCATGCCATTCCATGCCATTCCATGCCATTCCATGCCATTCCATGCCATTCCATGCCATTCCATGCCATTCCATGCCATTCCATGCCATTCCATGCCATTCCATGCCATTCCATGCCATTCCATGCCATTCCATGCCAGTCCATGCCATTCCATGCCATTCCATGCCATTCCATGCCATTCCATGCCATTCCATGCCATTCCATGCCATTCCATGCCATTCAATGCCGTGCCATGCCGGTGCCATGCCGGTGCCATGCCGTGCCATGCCGGTGCCATGCCGTGCCATGCCGGTGCCATGCCGTGCCATGCCGGTGCCATGCCGTGCCATGCCGGTGCCATGCCGTGCCATGCCGGTGCCATGCCGGTGCCATGCCGTGCCATGCCGGTGCCATGCCGTGCCATGCCGGTGCCATGCCGTGCCATGCCGGTGCCATGCCGTGCCATGCCGGTGCCATGCCGTGCCATGCCGGTGCCATGCCGTGCCATGCCGGTGCCATGCCGTGCCATGCCGGTGCCATGCCGTGCCATGCCGGTGCCATGCCGTGCCATGCCGGTGCCATGCCGGTGCCATGCCGTGCCATGCCGTGCCATGCCGTGCCATGCCGTGCCATGCCGTGCCATGCCGTGCCATGCCGTGCCATGCCGTGCCATGCCGTGCCATGCCGGTGCCATGCCGTGCCATGCCGGTGCCATGCCGTGCCATGCCGTGCCATGCCGGTGCCATGCCGTGCCATTCCATGCCATTCCATGCCATTCCATGCCATTCCATGCCATTCCATGCCATTCCATGCCATTCCATGCCATTCCATGCCATTCCATGCCAGTCCATGCCATTCCATGCCATTCCATGCCATTCCATGCCAGTCCATGCCATTCCATGCCATTCCATGCCATTCAATGCCGTGCCATGCCGTGCCATGCCGGTGCCATGCCGTGCCATGCCGGTGCCATGCCGTGCCATGCCGGTGCCATGCCGTGCCATGCCGTGCCATGCCGGGCCATGCGGTGCCAGGCCATTCCATGCCATTCCATGCCAGTCCATGCCAGTCCATGCCATTCCATGCCATTCCATGCCACTCAATGCGGTGCCATGCCGTGCCATGCCGTGCCATGCCGTGTCATTCCATGCCATTCAATGCCATTCCATGCCATTCAATGCCGTGCCATGCCGTGCCATGCCGTGCCATGCCGTGCCATGCCGTGCCATGCCGTGCCATGCCGTGCCATGCCGTGCCATGCCGTGCCATGCCGTGCCATGCCGTGCCATGCCGTGCCATGCCGTGCCATGCGGTGCCATGCCGTGCCATGCGGTGCCATGCCATTCCATGCCATTCCATGCCATTCCATGCCATTCCATGCCATTCCATGTCATTCCATGCCATTCCATGCCATTCCATGCCATTCCATGCCATTCCATGTCATTCCATGCCATTCCATGCCATTCCATGCCATTCCATGCCATTCCATGCCATTCCATGCCATTCCATGCCATTCCATGCCATTCCATGCCATTCCATGCCATTCCATGCCATTCAATGCCGTGCCATGCCGTGCCATGCCGTGCCATGCCGTGCCATGCCGTGCCATGCCGGTGCCATGCCGGTGCCATGCCGGTGCCATGCCGGTGCCATGCCGGTGCCATGCCGTGCCATGCCGTGCCATGCCGTGCCATGCCGTGCCATGCCGTGCCATGACGTGCCATGCCGGTGCCATGCCGATTCCATGCGATTCCATGCCATTCCATGCGATTCCATGCCATTCCATGCCATTCCATGCCATTCCATGCCATTCCATGCCATTCCATGCCATTCCATGCCATTCCATGCCATTCCATGCCATTCCATGCCATTCCATGCCATTCCATGCCATTCCATGCCATTCCATGCCATTCCATGCCATTCCATGCCATTCCATGCCATTCCATGCCATTCCATGCCATTCCATGCCATTCCATGCCATTCCATGCCATTCCATGCCATTCCATGCCATTCCATGCCAGTCCATGCCAGTCCATGCCATTCCATGCCATTCCATGCCATTCCATGCCATTCCATGCCATTCCATGCCATTCCATGCCATTCCATGCCATTCCATGCCATTCCATGCCATTCCATGCCATTCCATGCCATTCCATGCCATTCCATGCCATTCCATGCCATTCCATGCCATTCCATGCCATTCAATGCCGTGCCATGCCGGTGCCATGCCGTGCCATGCCGGTGCCATGCCGTGCCATGCCGGTGCCATGCCGTGCCATGCCGGTGCCATGCCGTGCCATGCCGGTGCCATGCCGTGCCATGCCGGTGCCATGCCGTGCCATGCCGGTGCCATGCCGTGCCATGCCGGTGCCATGCCGTGCCATGCCGGTGCCATGCCGTGCCATGCCGGTGCCATGCCGTGCCATGCCGGTGCCATGCCGTGCCATGCCGGTGCCATGCCGTGCCATGCCGGTGCCATGCCGTGCCATGCCGGTGCCATGCCGTGCCATGCCGGTGCCATGCCGTGCCATGCCGGTGCCATGCCGTGCCATGCCGGTGCCATGCCGTGCCATGCCGGTGCCATGCCGTGCCATGCCGGTGCCATGCCGTGCCATGCCGGTGCCATGCCGTGCCATGCCGTGCCATGCCGTGCCATGCCGTGCCATGCCGTGCCATGCCGTGCCATGCCGTGCCATGCCGTGCCATGCCGTGCCATGCCGGTGCCATGCCGTGCCATGCCGGTGCCATGCCGTGCCATGCCGTGCCATGCCGGTGCCATGCCGTGCCATTCCATGCCATTCCATGCCATTCCATGCCATTCCATGCCATTCCATGCCATTCCATGCCATTCCATGCCATTCCATGCCATTCCATGCCAGTCCATGCCATTCCATGCCATTCCATGCCATTCCATGCCAGTCCATGCCATTCCATGCCATTCCATGCCATTCAATGCCGTGCCATGCCGTGCCATGCCGGTGCCATGCCGTGCCATGCCGGTGCCATGCCGTGCCATGCCGGTGCCATGCCGTGCCATGCCGTGCCATGCCGGGCCATGCGGTGCCAGGCCATTCCATGCCATTCCATGCCAGTCCATGCCAGTCCATGCCATTCCATGCCATTCCATGCCACTCAATGCGGTGCCATGCCGTGCCATGCCGTGCCATGCCGTGTCATTCCATGCCATTCAATGCCATTCCATGCCATTCAATGCCGTGCCATGCCGGTGCCATGCCGGTGCCATGCCGTGCCATGCCGGTGCCATGCCGTGCCATGCCGGTGCCATGCCGTGCCATGCCGGTGCCATGCCGTGCCATGCCGGTGCCATGCCGTGCCATGCCGGTGCCATGCCGTGCCATGCCGGTGCCATGCCGTGCCATGCCGGTGCCATGCCGTGCCATGCCGGTGCCATGCCGTGCCATGCCGGTGCCATGCCGTGCCATGCCGGTGCCATGCCGTGCCATGCCGGTGCCATGCCGTGCCATGCCGGTGCCATGCCGTGCCATGCCGGTGCCATGCCGTGCCATGCCGGTGCCATGCCGTGCCATGCCGGTGCCATGCCGTGCCATGCCGGTGCCATGCCGTGCCATGCCGGTGCCATGCCGTGCCATGCCGGTGCCATGCCGTGCCATGCCGGTGCCATGCCGTGCCATGCCGGTGCCATGCCGTGCCATGCCGGTGCCATGCCGTGCCATGCCGGTGCCATGCCGTGCCATGCCGGTGCCATGCCGTGCCATGCCGTGCCATGCCGTGCCATGCCGTGCCATGCCGTGCCATGCCGTGCCATGCCGTGCCATGCCGTGCCATGCCTTGCCATGCCGTGCCATGCCGTGCCATGCCGGTGCCATGCCGTGCCATGCCGTGCCATGCCGGGCCATGCGGTGCCAGGCCATTCCATGCCATTCCATGCCAGTCCATGCCAGTCCATGCCATTCCATGCCATTCCATGCCACTCAATGCGGTGCCATGCCGTGCCATGCCGTGCCATGCCGTGTCATTCCATGCCATTCAATGCCATTCCATGCCATTCAATGCCGTGCCATGCCGTGCCATGCCGTGCCATGCCGTGCCATGCCGTGCCATGCCGTGCCATGCCGTGCCATGCCGTGCCATGCCGTGCCATGCCGTGCCATGCCGTGCCATGCCGTGCCATGCGGTGCCATGCCGTGCCATGCGGTGCCATGCCATTCCATGCCATTCCATGCCATTCCATGCCATTCCATGCCATTCCATGCCATTCCATGCCATTCCATGTCATTCCATG
This sequence comes from Cryptus armator, assembly GCA_963971235.1. NCBI lineage: Eukaryota > Metazoa > Arthropoda > Insecta > Hymenoptera > Ichneumonidae > Cryptus > Cryptus armator. The sequence continues at coordinate 162,641 of CAXARG010000020.1, forward strand.
CCATTCCATGCCATTCCATGCCATTCCATGCCATTCCATGCCATTCCATGTCATTCCATGCCATTCCATGCCATTCCATGCCATTCCATGCCATTCCATGCCATTCCATGCCATTCCATGCCATTCCATGCCATTCCATGCCATTCCATGCCATTCCATGCCATTCCATGCCATTCAATGCCGTGCCATGCCGTGCCATGCCGTGCCATGCCGTGCCATGCCGTGCCATGCCGGTGCCATGCCGGTGCCATGCCGGTGCCATGCCGTGCCATGCCGTGCCATGCCGTGCCATGCCGTGCCATGCCGTGCCATGACGTGCCATGCCGGTGCCATGCCGATTCCATGCGATTCCATGCCATTCCATGCGATTCCATGCCATTCCATGCCATTCCATGCCATTCTGCGATTCCATGCCATTCCATGCCATTCCATGCCATTCCATGCCATTCCATGCCATTCCATGCCATTCCATACCATTCCATGCCATTCCATGCCGGTGCCATGCCGATTCCATGCGATTCCATGCCATTCCATGCCATTCCATGCCATTCCATGCCATTCCATGCCATTCCATGCCATTCCATGCCATTCCATGCCATTCCATGCCATTCCATGCCATTCCATGCCAGTCCATGCCAGTCCATGCCATTCCATGCCATTCCATGCCATTCCATGCCATTCCATGCCATTCCATGCCATTCCATGCCATTCCATGCCATTCCATGCCATTCCATGCCATTCCATGCCATTCCATGCCATTCCATGCCATTCCATGCCATTCCATGCCATTCCATGCCATTCCATGCCATTCAATGCCGTGCCATGCCGGTGCCATGCCGTGCCATGCCGGTGCCATGCCGTGCCATGCCGGTGCCATGCCGTGCCATGCCGGTGCCATGCCGTGCCATGCCGGTGCCATGCCGTGCCATGCCGGTGCCATGCCGTGCCATGCCGGTGCCATGCCGTGCCATGCCGGTGCCATGCCGTGCCATGCCGGTGCCATGCCGTGCCATGCCGGTGCCATGCCGTGCCATGCCGGTGCCATGCCGTGCCATGCCGGTGCCATGCCGTGCCATGCCGGTGCCATGCCGTGCCATGCCGGTGCCATGCCGTGCCATGCCGGTGCCATGCCGTGCCATGCCGGTGCCATGCCGTGCCATGCCGTGCCATGCCGTGCCATGCCGTGCCATGCCGTGCCATGCCGTGCCATGCCGTGCCATGCCGTGCCATGCCGTGCCATGCCGGTGCCATGCCGTGCCATGCCGGTGCCATGCCGTGCCATGCCGTGCCATGCCGGTGCCATGCCGTGCCATTCCATGCCATTCCATGCCATTCCATGCCATTCCATGCCATTCCATGCCATTCCATGCCATTCCATGCCATTCCATGCCATTCCATGCCAGTCCATGCCATTCCATGCCATTCCATGCCATTCCATGCCAGTCCATGCCATTCCATGCCATTCCATGCCATTCAATGCCGTGCCATGCCGTGCCATGCCGGTGCCATGCCGTGCCATGCCGGTGCCATGCCGTGCCATGCCGGTGCCATGCCGTGCCATGCCGTGCCATGCCGGGCCATGCGGTGCCAGGCCATTCCATGCCATTCCATGCCAGTCCATGCCAGTCCATGCCATTCCATGCCATTCCATGCCACTCAATGCGGTGCCATGCCGTGCCATGCCGTGCCATGCCGTGTCATTCCATGCCATTCAATGCCATTCCATGCCATTCAATGCCGTGCCATGCCGGTGCCATGCCGGTGCCATGCCGTGCCATGCCGGTGCCATGCCGTGCCATGCCGGTGCCATGCCGTGCCATGCCGGTGCCATGCCGTGCCATGCCGGTGCCATGCCGTGCCATGCCGGTGCCATGCCGTGCCATGCCGGTGCCATGCCGTGCCATGCCGGTGCCATGCCGTGCCATGCCGGTGCCATGCCGTGCCATGCCGGTGCCATGCCGTGCCATGCCGGTGCCATGCCGTGCCATGCCGGTGCCATGCCGTGCCATGCCGGTGCCATGCCGTGCCATGCCGGTGCCATGCCGTGCCATGCCGGTGCCATGCCGTGCCATGCCGGTGCCATGCCGTGCCATGCCGGTGCCATGCCGTGCCATGCCGGTGCCATGCCGTGCCATGCCGGTGCCATGCCGTGCCATGCCGGTGCCATGCCGTGCCATGCCGGTGCCATGCCGTGCCATGCCGGTGCCATGCCGTGCCATGCCGGTGCCATGCCGTGCCATGCCGGTGCCATGCCGTGCCATGCCGTGCCATGCCGTGCCATGCCGTGCCATGCCGTGCCATGCCGTGCCATGCCGTGCCATGCCGTGCCATGCCGTGCCATGCCGTGCCATGCCGTGCCATGCCGTGCCATGCCGTGCCATGCCGGTGCCATGCCGTGCCATGCCGTGCCATGCCGGGCCATGCGGTGCCAGGCCATTCCATGCCATTCCATGCCAGTCCATGCCAGTCCATGCCATTCCATGCCATTCCATGCCACTCAATGCGGTGCCATGCCGTGCCATGCCGTGCCATGCCGTGTCATTCCATGCCATTCAATGCCATTCCATGCCATTCAATGCCGTGCCATGCCGTGCCATGCCGTGCCATGCCGTGCCATGCCGTGCCATGCCGTGCCATGCCGTGCCATGCCGTGCCATGCCGTGCCATGCCGTGCCATGCCGTGCCATGCCGTGCCATGCGGTGCCATGCCGTGCCATGCGGTGCCATGCCATTCCATGCCATTCCATGCCATTCCATGCCATTCCATGCCATTCCATGCCATTCCATGCCATTCCATGTCATTCCATGCCATTCCATGCCATTCCATGCCATTCCATGCCATTCCATGCCATTCCATGTCATTCCATGCCATTCCATGCCATTCCATGCCATTCCATGCCATTCCATGCCATTCCATGCCATTCCATGCCATTCCATGCCATTCCATGCCATTCCATGCCATTCCATGCCATTCCATGCCATTCAATGCCGTGCCATGCCGTGCCATGCCGTGCCATGCCGTGCCATGCCGTGCCATGCCGGTGCCATGCCGGTGCCATGCCGGTGCCATGCCGTGCCATGCCGTGCCATGCCGTGCCATGCCGTGCCATGCCGTGCCATGACGTGCCATGCCGGTGCCATGCCGATTCCATGCGATTCCATGCCATTCCATGCGATTCCATGCCATTCCATGCCATTCCATGCCATTCCATGCCATTCCATGCCATTCCATGCCATTCCATACCATTCCATGCCATTCCATGCCGGTGCCATGCCGATTCCATGCGATTCCATGCCATTCCATGCCATTCCATGCCATTCCATGCCATTCCATGCCATTCCATGCCATTCCATGCCATTCCATGCCATTCCATGCCATTCCATGCCAGTCCATGCCAGTCCATGCCATTCCATGCCATTCCATGCCATTCCATGCCATTCCATGCCATTCCATGCCATTCCATGCCATTCCATGCCATTCCATGCCATTCCATGCCATTCCATGCCATTCCATGCCATTCCATGCCATTCCATGCCATTCCATGCCATTCCATGCCATTCAATGCCGTGCCATGCCGGTGCCATGCCGTGCCATGCCGGTGCCATGCCGTGCCATGCCGGTGCCATGCCGTGCCATGCCGGTGCCATGCCGTGCCATGCCGTGCCATGCCGGGCCATGCGGTGCCAGGCCATTCCATGCCATTCCATGCCAGTCCATGCCAGTCCATGCCATTCCATGCCATTCCATGCCACTCAATGCGGTGCCATGCCGTGCCATGCCGTGCCATGCCGTGTCATTCCATGCCATTCAATGCCATTCCATGCCATTCAATGCCGTGCCATGCCGTGCCATGCCGTGCCATGCCGTGCCATGCCGTGCCATGCCGTGCCATGCCGTGCCATGCCGTGCCATGCCGTGCCATGCGGTGCCATGCCGTGCCATGCGGTGCCATGCCATTCCATGCCATTCCATGCCATTCCATGCCATTCCATGCCATTCCATGTCATTCCATGCCATTCCATGCCATTCCATGCCATTCCATGTCATTCCATGCCATTCCATGCCATTCCATGCCATTCCATGCCATTCCATGCCATTCCATGCCATTCCATGCCATTCCATGCCATTCCATGCCATTCCATGCCATTCCATGCCATTCCATGCCATTCCATGCCATTCCATGCCATTCCATGCCATTCCATGCCATTCCATGCCATTCCATGCCATTCCATGCCATTCCATGCCATTCCATGCCATTCCATGCCATTCCATGCCATTCCATGCCATTCCATGCCATTCCATGCCATTCCATGCCATTCCATGCCATTCCATGCCATTCCATGCCATTCCATGCCATTCCATGCCATTCCATGCCATTCCATGCCATTCCATGCCATTCCATGCCATTCCATGCCATTCCATGCCATTCCATGCCATTCCATGCCATTCCATGCCATTCCATGCCATTCCATGCCATTCCATGCCATTCCATGCCATTCCATGCCATTCCATGCCATTCCATGCCATTCCATGCCATTCCATGCCATTCAATGCCGTGCCATGCCGTGCCATGCCGTGCCATGCCGTGCCATGCCGGTGCCATGCCGTGCCATGCCGGTGCCATGCCGGTGCCATGCCGTGCCATGCCGGTGCCATGCCGTGCCATGCCGGTGCCATGCCGTGCCATGCCGTGCCATGCCGGGCCATGCGGTGCCATGCCATTCCATGCCATTCCATGTCAGTCCATGCCAGTCCATGCCATTCCATGCCATTCCATGCCACTCAATGCGGTGCCATGCCGTGCCATGCCGTGCCATGCCGTGTCATTCCATGCCATTCACTGCCATTCCATGCCATTCAATGCCGTGCCATGCCGTGCCATGCCGTGCCATGTCGTGCCATGCCGTGCCATGCGGTGCCATGCCGTGCCATGCGGTGCCATGCCATTCCATGCCATTCCATGCCATTCCATGCCATTCCATGCCAGTCCATGCCATTCCATGCCATTCCATGCCATTCCATGCCAGTCCATGCCATTCCATGCCATTCCATGCCATTCAATGCCGTGCCATGCCGTGCCATGCCGGTGCCATGCCGTGCCATGCCGGTGCCATGCCGTGCCATGCCGGTGCCATGCCGTGCCATGCCGTGCCATGCCGGGCCATGCGGTGCCAGGCCATTCCATGCCATTCCATGCCAGTCCATGCCAGTCCATGCCATTCCATGCCATTCCATGCCACTCAATGCGGTGCCATGCCGTGCCATGCCGTGCCATGCCGTGTCATTCCATGCCATTCAATGCCATTCCATGCCATTCAATGCCGTGCCATGCCGGTGCCATGCCGGTGCCATGCCGTGCCATGCCGGTGCCATGCCGTGCCATGCCGGTGCCATGCCGTGCCATGCCGTGCCATGCCGGTGCCATGCCGTGCCATGCCGGTGCCATGCCGTGCCATGCCGGTGCCATGCCGTGCCATGCCGGTGCCATGCCGTGCCATGCCGGTGCCATGCCGTGCCATGCCGGTGCCATGCCGTGCCATGCCGGTGCCATGCCGTGCCATGCCGGTGCCATGCCGTGCCATGCCGGTGCCATGCCGTGCCATGCCGGTGCCATGCCGTGCCATGCCGGTGCCATGCCGTGCCATGCCGGTGCCATGCCGTGCCATGCCGGTGCCATGCCGTGCCATGCCGGTGCCATGCCGTGCCATGCCGGTGCCATGCCGTGCCATGCCGGTGCCATGCCGTGCCATGCCGGTGCCATGCCGTGCCATGCCGGTGCCATGCCGTGCCATGCCGGTGCCATGCCGTGCCATGCCGGTGCCATGCCGTGCCATGCCGGTGCCATGCCGTGCCATGCCGTGCCATGCCGTGCCATGCCGTGCCATGCCGTGCCATGCCGTGCCATGCCGTGCCATGCCGTGCCATGCCGTGCCATGCCGTGCCATGCCGGTGCCATGCCGTGCCATGCCGTGCCATGCCGGGCCATGCGGTGCCAGGCCATTCCATGCCATTCCATGCCAGTCCATGCCAGTCCATGCCATTCCATGCCATTCCATGCCACTCAATGCGGTGCCATGCCGTGCCATGCCGTGCCATGCCGTGTCATTCCATGCCATTCAATGCCATTCCATGCCATTCAATGCCGTGCCATGCCGTGCCATGCCGTGCCATGCCGTGCCATGCCGTGCCATGCCGTGCCATGCCGTGCCATGCCGTGCCATGCCGTGCCATGCCGTGCCATGCCGTGCCATGCGGTGCCATGCCGTGCCATGCGGTGCCATGCCATTCCATGCCATTCCATGCCATTCCATGCCATTCCATGCCATTCCATGCCATTCCATGCCATTCCATGTCATTCCATGCCATTCCATGCCATTCCATGCCATTCCATGCCATTCCATGTCATTCCATGCCATTCCATGCCATTCCATGCCATTCCATGCCATTCCATGCCATTCCATGCCATTCCATGCCATTCCATGCCATTCCATGCCATTCCATGCCATTCCATGCCATTCCATGCCATTCAATGCCGTGCCATGCCGTGCCATGCCGTGCCATGCCGTGCCATGCCGTGCCATGCCGGTGCCATGCCGGTGCCATGCCGGTGCCATGCCGTGCCATGCCGTGCCATGCCGTGCCATGCCGTGCCATGCCGTGCCATGACGTGCCATGCCGGTGCCATGCCGATTCCATGCGATTCCATGCCATTCCATGCGATTCCATGCCATTCCATGCCATTCCATGCCATTCCATGCCATTCCATGCCATTCCATGCCATTCCATACCATTCCATGCCATTCCATGCCATTCCATGCCATTCCATGCCATTCCATGCCATTCCATGCCATTCCATGCCATTCCATGCCATTCCATGCCATTCCATGCCATTCCATGCCATTCCATGCCATTCCATGCCATTCCATGCCATTCCATGCCATTCCATGCCAGTCCATGCCAGTCCATGCCATTCCATGCCATTCCATGCCATTCCATGCCATTCCATGCCATTCCATGCCATTCCATGCCATTCCATGCCATTCCATGCCATTCCATGCCATTCCATGCCATTCCATGCCATTCCATGCCATTCCATGCCATTCCATGCCATTCAATGCCGTGCCATGCCGGTGCCATGCCGTGCCATGCCGGTGCCATGCCGTGCCATGCCGGTGCCATGCCGTGCCATGCCGGTGCCATGCCGTGCCATGCCGGTGCCATGCCGTGCCATGCCGGTGCCATGCCGTGCCATGCCGTGCCATGCCGGGCCATGCGGTGCCAGGCCATTCCATGCCATTCCATGCCAGTCCATGCCAGTCCATGCCATTCCATGCCATTCCATGCCACTCAATGCGGTGCCATGCCGTGCCATGCCGTGCCATGCCGTGTCATTCCATGCCATTCAATGCCATTCCATGCCATTCAATGCCGTGCCATGCCGTGCCATGCCGTGCCATGCCGTGCCATGCCGTGCCATGCCGTGCCATGCCGTGCCATGCCGTGCCATGCCGTGCCATGCGGTGCCATGCCGTGCCATGCGGTGCCATGCCATTCCATGCCATTCCATGCCATTCCATGCCATTCCATGCCATTCCATGTCATTCCATGCCATTCCATGCCATTCCATGCCATTCCATGTCATTCCATGCCATTCCATGCCATTCCATGCCATTCCATGCCATTCCATGCCATTCCATGCCATTCCATGCCATTCCATGCCATTCCATGCCATTCCATGCCATTCCATGCCATTCCATGCCATTCCATGCCATTCCATGCCATTCCATGCCATTCCATGCCATTCCATGCCATTCCATGCCATTCCATGCCATTCCATGCCATTCCATGCCATTCCATGCCATTCCATGCCATTCCATGCCATTCCATGCCATTCCATGCCATTCCATGCCATTCCATGCCATTCCATGCCATTCCATGCCATTCCATGCCATTCCATGCCATTCCATGCCATTCCATGCCATTCCATGCCATTCCATGCCATTCCATGCCATTCCATGCCATTCCATGCCATTCCATGCCATTCCATGCCATTCCATGCCATTCCATGCCATTCCATGCCATTCCATGCCATTCCATGCCATTCCATGCCATTCCATGCCATTCAATGCCGTGCCATGCCGTGCCATGCCGTGCCATGCCGTGCCATGCCGGTGCCATGCCGTGCCATGCCGGTGCCATGCCGGTGCCATGCCGTGCCATGCCGGTGCCATGCCGTGCCATGCCGGTGCCATGCCGTGCCATGCCGTGCCATGCCGGGCCATGCGGTGCCATGCCATTCCATGCCATTCCATGTCAGTCCATGCCAGTCCATGCCATTCCATGCCATTCCATGCCACTCAATGCGGTGCCATGCCGTGCCATGCCGTGCCATGCCGTGTCATTCCATGCCATTCACTGCCATTCCATGCCATTCAATGCCGTGCCATGCCGTGCCATGCCGTGCCATGTCGTGCCATGCCGTGCCATGCGGTGCCATGCCGTGCCATGCGGTGCCATGCCATTCCATGCCATTCCATTCCATTCCATGCCATTCCATGTCATTCCATGCCATTCCATGCCATTCCATGCCATTCCATGCCATTCCATGCCATTCCATGCCATTCCATGCCATTCCATGCCATTCCATGCCATTCCATGCCATTCCATGCCATTCCATGCCATTCCATGCCATTCCATGCCATTCCATGCCATTCCATGCCATTCCATGCCATTCCATGCCATTCCATGCCATTCCATGCCATTCCATGCCATTCCATGCCATTCCATGCCATTCCATGCCATTCCATGCCATTCCATGCCATTCCATGCCATTCCATGCCATTCCATGCCATTCCATGCCATTCCATGCCATTCCATGCCATTCCATGCCATTCCATGCCATTCCATGCCATTCCATGCCATTCCATGCCATTCCATGCCATTCCATGCCATTCCATGCCATTCCATGCCATTCCATGCCATTCCATGCCATTCCATGCCATTCCATGCCATTCCATGCCATTCCATGCCATTCCATGCCATTCCATGCCATTCCATGCCATTCCATGCCATTCCATGCCATTCCATGCCATTCCATGCCATTCCATGCCATTCCATGCCATTCCATGCCATTCCATGCCATTCCATGCCATTCCATGCCATTCCATGCCATTCCATGCCATTCCATGCCATTCCATGCCATTCCATGCCATTCCATGCCATTCCATGCCATTCCATGCCATTCCATGCCATTCCATGCCATTCCATGCCATTCCATGCCATTCCATGCCATTCCATGCCATTCCATGCCATTCCATGCCATTCCATGCCATTCCATGCCATTCCATGCCATTCCATGCCATTCCATGCCATTCCATGCCATTCCATGCCATTCCATGCCATTCCATGCCATTCCATGCCATTCCATGCCATTCCATGCCATTCCATGCCATTCCATGCCATTCCATGCCATTCCATGCCATTCCATGCCATTCCATGCCATTCCATGCCATTCCATGCCATTCCATGCCATTCCATGCCATTCCATGCCATTCCATGCCATTCCATGCCATTCCATGCCATTCCATGCCATTCAATGCCGTGCCATGCCGTGCCATGCCGTGCCATGCCGGTGCCATGCCGTGCCATGCCGGTGCCATGCCGGTGCCATGCCGGTGCCATGCCGTGCCATGCCGGTGCCATGCCGTGCCATGCCGTGCCATGCCGGTGCCATGCCGTGCCATGCCGTGCCATGCCGGTGCCATGCCGTGCCATGCCGGTGCCATGCCGTGCCATGCCGGTGCCATGCCGTGCCATGCCGGTGCCATTCCGTGCCATGCCGGTGCCATGCCGTGCCATGCTGGTGCCATGCCGTGCCATGCTGGTGCCATGCCGTGCCATGCCGGTGCCATGCCATTCCATGCCATTCCATGCCATTCCATGCCATTCTATGCCATTCAATGCCGTGCCATGCCGTGCCATGCCGTGCCATGCCGGTGCCATGCCGTGCCATGCCGGTGTCATGCCGTGCCATGCCGGTGCCATGCCGGTGCCATGCCGTGCCATGCCGGTGCCATGCCGTGCCATGCCGGTGCCATGCCGGTGCCATGCCGTGCCATGCCGGTGCCATGCCGGTGCCATGCCGTGCCATGCCGGTGCCATGCCGTGCCATGCCGTGCCATGCCGGTGCCATGCCGTGCCATGCCGGTGCCATGCCGTGCCATGCCGGTGCCATGCCGTGCCATGCCGGTGCCATGCCGTGCCATGCCGGTGCCATGCCCGTGCCATGCCGTGCCATGCCGTGCCATGCCGGTGCCATGCCGTGCCATGCCGGTGCCATGCCGTGCCATGCCGGTGCCATGCCGTGCCATGCCGGTGCCATGCCGTGCCATGCCGGTGCCATGCCGTGCCATGCCGGTGCCATGCCGTGCCATGCCGGTGCCATGCCGTGCCATGCCGGTGCCATGCCGTGCCATGCCGGTGCCATGCCGTGCCATGCCGGTGCCATGCCGTGCCATGCCGGTGCCATGCCGTGCCATGCCGGTGCCATGCCGTGCCATGCCGGTGCCATGCCGTGCCATGCCGGTGCCATGCCGTGCCATGCCGGTGCCATGCCGTGCCATGCCGGTGCCATGCCGTGCCATGCCGGTGCCATGCCGTGCCATGCCGGTGCCATGCCGTGCCATGCCGGTGCCATGCCGTGCCATGCCGGTGCCATGCCGTGCCATGCCGGTGCCATGCCGTGCCATGCCGGTGCCATGCCGTGCCATGCCGGTGCCATGCCGTGCCATGCCGGTGCCATGCCGTGCCATGCCGGTGCCATGCCGTGCCATGCCGGTGCCATGCCGTGCCATGCCGGTGCCATGCCGTGCCATGCCGGTGCCATGCCGTGCCATGCCGGTGCCATGCCGTGCCATGCCGGTGCCATGCCGTGCCATGCCATTCCATGCCATTCCATGCCATTCCATGCCATTCCATGCCATTCCATGCCATTCCATGCCATTCCATGCCATTCCATGCCATTCCATGCCATTCCATGCCATTCCATGCCATTCCATGCCATTCCATGCCATTCCATGCCATTCCATGCCATTCCATGCCATTCCATGCCATTCCATGCCATTCCATGCCATTCCATGCCATTCCATGCCATTCCATGCCATTCCATGCCATTCCATGCCATTCCATGCCATTCCATGCCATTCCATGCCATTCCATGCCATTCCATGCCATTCCATGCCATTCCATGCCATTCCATGCCATTCCATGCCATTCCATGCCATTCCATGCCATTCCATGCCATTCCATGCCATTCAATGCCGTGCCATGCCCGTGCCATGCCGTGCCATGCCGGTGCCATGCCGTGCCATGCCGGTGCCATGCCGTGCCATGCCGGTGCCATGCCGGTGCCATGCCGTGCCATGCCGTGCCATGCCGTGCCATGCCGTGCCATGCCGGTGCCATGCCGTGCCATGCCGGTGCCATGCCGTGCCATGCCGTGCCATGCCGGTGCCATGCCGGTGCCATGCGATTCCATGCCATTCCATGCCATTCCATGCCATTCCATGCCATTCCATGCCATTCCATGCCATTCCATGCCATTCCATGCCATTCCATGCCATTCCATGCCATTCCATGCCATTCCATGCCATTCCATGCCATTCCATGCCATTCCATGCCATTCCATGCCATTCCATGCCATTCCATGCCATTCCATGCCATTCCATGCCATTCCATGCCATTCCATGCCATTCCATGCCATTCCATGCCATTCCATGCCATTCCATGCCATTCCATGCCATTCCATGCCATTCCATGCCATTCCATGCCATTCCATGCCATTCCATGCCATTCCATGCCATTCCATGCCATTCCATGCCATTCCATGCCATTCCATGCCATTCCATGCCATTCCATGCCATTCCATGCCATTCCATGCCATTCCATGCCATTCCATGCCATTCCATGCCATTCCATGCCATTCCATGCCATTCCATGCCATTCCATGCCATTCCATGCCATTCCATGCCATTCCATGCCATTCCATGCCATTCCATGCCATTCCATGCCATTCCATGCCATTCCATGCCAGTCCATGCCAGTCCATGCCATTCCATGCCATTCCATGCCATTCCATGCCATTCCATGCCATTCCATGCCATTCCATGCCATTCCATGCCATTCCATGCCATTCAATGCCGTGCCATGCCGGTGCCATGCCGTGCCATGCCGGTGCCATGCCGTGCCATGCCGGTGCCATGCCGTGCCATGCCGGTGCCATGCCGTGCCATGCCGGTGCCATGCCGTGCCATGCCGGTGCCATGCCGTGCCATGCCGGTGCCATGCCGTGCCATGCCGGTGCCATGCCGTGCCATGACGTGCCATGCCGGTGCCATGCCGATTCCATGCGATTCCATGCCATTCCATGCGATCCCATGCCATTCCATGCCATTCCATGCCATTCCATGCCATTCCATGCCATTCCATGCCATTCCATGCCATTCCATGCCATTCCATGCCATTCCATGCCATTCCATGCCATTCCATGCCATTCCATGCCATTCCATGCCATTCCATGCCATTCCATGCCATTCCATGCCATTCCATGCCATTCCATGCCATTCCATGCCATTCCATGCCATTCCATGCCATTCCATGCCATTCCATGCCAGTCCATGCCAGTCCATGCCATTCCATGCCATTCCATGCCATTCCATGCCATTCCATGCCATTCCATGCCATTCCATGCCATTCCATGCCATTCCATGCCATTCCATGCCATTCCATGCCATTCCATGCCATTCCATGCCATTCCATGCCATTCCATGCCATTCCATGCCATTCCATGCCATTCAATGCCATTCCATGCCATTCAATGCCATTCCATGCCGGTGCCATGCCGTGCCATGCCGGTGCCATGCCGTGCCATGCCGGTGCCATGCCGTGCCATGCCGGTGCCATGCCGTGCCATGCCGGTGCCATGCCGTGCCATGCCGGTGCCATGCCGTGCCATGCCGGTGCCATGCCGTGCCATGCCGGTGCCATGCCGTGCCATGCCGGTGCCATGCCGTGCCATGCCGGTGCCATGCCGTGCCATGCCGGTGCCATGCCGTGCCATGCCGGTGCCATGCCGTGCCATGCCGTGCCATGCCGTGCCATGCCGTGCCATGCCGTGCCATGCCGTGCCATGCCGTGCCATGCCGTGCCATGCCGTGCCATGCCGGTGCCATGCCGTGCCATGCCGGTGCCATGCCGTGCCATGCCGGTGCCATGCCGTGCCATGCCGGTGCCATGCCGTGCCATGCCGGTGCCATGCCGTGCCATGCCGGTGCCATGCCGTGCCATGCCGTGCCATGCCGGTGCCATGCCGTGCCATTCCATGCCATTCCATGCCATTCCATGCCATTCCATGCCATTCCATGCCATTCCATGCCATTCCATGCCATTCCATGCCATTCCATGCCATTCCATGCCATTCCATGCCAGTCCATGCCATTCCATGCCATTCCATGCCAGTCCATGCCATTCCATGCCATTCCATGCCATTCAATGCCGTGCCATGCCGTGCCATGCCGGTGCCATGCCGTGCCATGCCGGTGCCATGCCGTGCCATGCCGGTGCCATGCCGTGCCATGCCGGTGCCATGCCGTGCCATGCCGGGCCATGCGGTGCCATGCCATTCCATGCCATTCCATGCCAGTCCATGCCAGTCCATGCCATTCCATGCCATTCCATGCCACTCAATGCGGTGCCATGCCGTGCCATGCCGTGCCATGCCGTGTCATTCCATGCCATTCAATGCCATTCCATGCCGTGCCATGCCGTGCCATGCCGTGCCATGCCGTGCCATGCCGTGCCATGCCGTGCCATGCCGTGCCATGCCGTGCCATGCCGTGCCATGCCGTGCCATGCCGTGCCATGCCGTGCCATGCCGTGCCATGCCATTCCATGCCATTCCATTCCATTCCATGCCATTCCATGTCATTCCATGCCATTCCATGCCATTCCATGCCATTCCATGCCATTCCATGCCATTCCATGCCATTCCATGCCATTCCATGCCATTCCATGCCATTCCATGCCATTCCATGCCATTCCATGCCATTCCATGCCATTCCATGCCATTCCATGCCATTCCATGCCATTCCATGCCATTCCATGCCATTCCATGCCATTCCATGCCATTCCATGCCATTCCATGCCATTCCATGCCATTCCATGCCATTCCATGCCATTCCATGCCATTCCATGCCATTCCATGCCATTCCATGCCATTCCATGCCATTCCATGCCATTCCATGCCATTCCATGCCATTCCATGCCATTCCATGCCATTCCATGCCATTCCATGCCATTCCATGCCATTCCATGCCATTCCATGCCATTCCATGCCATTCCATGCCATTCCATGCCATTCCATGCCATTCCATGCCATTCCATGCCATTCCATGCCATTCCATGCCATTCCATGCCATTCCATGCCATTCCATGCCATTCCATGCCATTCCATGCCATTCCATGCCATTCCATGCCATTCCATGCCATTCCATGCCATTCCATGCCATTCCATGCCATTCCATGCCATTCCATGCCATTCCATGCCATTCCATGCCATTCCATGCCATTCCATGCCATTCCATGCCATTCCATGCCATTCCATGCCATTCCATGCCATTCCATGCCATTCCATGCCATTCCATGCCATTCCATGCCATTCCATGCCATTCCATGCCATTCCATGCCATTCCATGCCATTCCATGCCATTCCATGCCATTCCATGCCATTCCATGCCATTCCATGCCATTCAATGCCGTGCCATGCCGTGCCATGCCGTGCCATGCCGTGCCATGCCGTGCCATGCCGGTGCCATGCCGTGCCATGCCGGTGCCATGCCGGTGCCATGCCGTGCCATGCCGGTGCCATGCCGTGCCATGCCGGTGCCATGCCGTGCCATGCCGTGCCATGCCGGGCCATGCGGTGCCATGCCATTCCATGCCATTCCATGTCAGTCCATGCCAGTCCATGCCATTCCATGCCATTCCATGCCACTCAATGCGGTGCCATGCCGTGCCATGCCGTGCCATGCCGTGTCATTCCATGCCATTCACTGCCATTCCATGCCATTCAATGCCGTGCCATGCCGTGCCATGCCGTGCCATGCCGTGCCATGTCGTGCCATGCCGTGCCATGCGGTGCCATGCCGTGCCATGCGGTGCCATGCCATTCCATGCCATTCCATGTCATTCCATGCCATTCCATGCCATTCCATGCCATTCCATGCCATTCCATGCCATTCCATGCCATTCCATGCCATTCCATGCCATTCCATGCCATTCCATGCCATTCCATGCCATTCCATGCCATTCCATGCCATTCCATGCCATTCCATGCCATTCCATGCCATTCCATGCCATTCCATGCCATTCCATGCCATTCCATGCCATTCCATGCCATTCCATGCCATTCCATGCCATTCCATGCCATTCCATGCCATTCCATGCCATTCCATGCCATTCCATGCCATTCCATGCCATTCCATGCCATTCCATGCCATTCCATGCCATTCCATGCCATTCCATGCCATTCCATGCCATTCCATGCCATTCCATGCCATTCCATGCCATTCCATGCCATTCCATGCCATTCCATGCCATTCCATGCCATTCCATGCCATTCCATGCCATTCCATGCCATTCCATGCCATTCCATGCCATTCCATGCCATTCCATGCCATTCCATGCCATTCCATGCCATTCCATGCCATTCCATGCCATTCCATGCCATTCCATGCCATTCCATGCCATTCCATGCCATTCCATGCCATTCCATGCCATTCCATGCCATTCCATGCCATTCCATGCCATTCCATGCCATTCCATGCCATTCCATGCCATTCCATGCCATTCCATGCCATTCCATGCCATTCCATGCCATTCCATGCCATTCCATGCCATTCCATGCCATTCCATGCCATTCCATGCCATTCCATGCCATTCCATGCCATTCCATGCCATTCCATGCCATTCCATGCCATTCCATGCCATTCCATGCCATTCAATGCCGTGCCATGCCGTGCCATGCCGTGCCATGCCGTGCCATGCCGGTGCCATGCCGTGCCATGCCGGTGCCATGCCGGTGCCATGCCGGTGCCATGCCGTGCCATGCCGGTGCCATGCCGGTGCCATGCCGGTGCCATGCCGTGCCATGCCGGTGCCATGCCGTGCCATGCCGTGCCATGCCGGTGCCATGCCGTGCCATGCCGGTGCCATGCCGTGCCATGCCGGTGCCATGCCGTGCCATGCCGGTGCCATGCCGTGCCATGCCGGTGCCATGCCGTGCCATGCTGGTGCCATGCCGTGCCATGCCGGTGCCATGCCATTCCATGCCATTCCATGCCATTCCATGCCATTCCATGCCATTCTATGCCATTCCATGCCATTCAATGCCGTGCCATGCCGTGCCATGCCGTGCCATGCCGTGCCATGCCGTGCCATGCCGTGCCATGCCGTGCCATGCCGGTGCCATGCCGTGCCATGCCGGTGTCATGCCGTGCCATGCCGGTGCCATGCCGGTGCCATGCCGTGCCATGCCGGTGCCATGCCGGTGCCATGCCGTGCCATGCCGGTGCCATGCCGGTGCCATGCCGTGCCATGCCGGTGCCATGCCGTGCCATGCCGTGCCATGCCGGTGCCATGCCGTGCCATGCCGGTGCCATGCCGTGCCATGCCGGTGCCATGCCGTGCCATGCCGGTGCCATGCCGTGCCATGCCGGTGCCATGCCCGTGCCATGCCGTGCCATGCCGTGCCATGCCGGTGCCATGCCGTGCCATGCCGGTGCCATGCCGTGCCATGCCGGTGCCATGCCGTGCCATGCCGGTGCCATGCCGTGCCATGCCGGTGCCATGCCGTGCCATGCCGGTGCCATGCCGTGCCATGCCATTCCATGCCATTCCATGCCATTCCATGCCATTCCATGCCATTCCATGCCATTCCATGCCATTCCATGCCATTCCATGCCATTCCATGCCATTCCATGCCATTCCATGCCATTCCATGCCATTCCATGCCATTCCATGCCATTCCATGCCATTCCATGCCATTCCATGCCATTCCATGCCATTCCATGCCATTCCATGCCATTCCATGCCATTCAATGCCGTGCCATGCCCGTGCCATGCCGTGCCATGCCGGTGCCATGCCGTGCCATGCCGGTGCCATGCCGGTGCCATGCCGTGCCATGCCGTGCCATGCCGTGCCATGCCGTGCCATGCCGGTGCCATGCCGTGCCATGCCGTGCCATGCCGGTGCCATGCCGTGCCATGCCGTGCCATGCCGGTGCCATGCCGGTGCCATGCGATTCCATGCCATTCCATGCCATTCCATGCCATTCCATGCCATTCCATGCCATTCCATGCCATTCCATGCCATTCCATGCCATTCCATGCCATTCCATGCCATTCCATGCCATTCCATGCCATTCCATGCCATTCCATGCCATTCCATGCCATTCCATGCCAGTCCATGCCAGTCCATGCCAGTCCATGCCAGTCCATGCCATTCCATGCCATTCCATGCCATTCCATGCCATTCCATGCCATTCCATGCCATTCCATGCCATTCCATGCCATTCCATGCCATTCAATGCCATTCCATGCCGGTGCCATGCCGTGCCATGCCGGTGCCATGCCGTGCCATGCCGGTGCCATGCCGTGCCATGCCGGTGCCATGCCGTGCCATGCCGGTGCCATGCCGTGCCATGCCGGTGCCATGCCGTGCCATGCCGGTGCCATGCCGTGCCATGCCGGTGCCATGCCGTGCCATGCCGGTGCCATGCCGTGCCATGCCGGTGCCATGCCGTGCCATGCCGGTGCCATGCCGTGCCATGCCGGTGCCATGCCGTGCCATGCCGGTGCCATGCCGTGCCATGCCGGTGCCATGCCGTGCCATGCCGGTGCCATGCCGTGCCATGCCGGTGCCATGCCGTGCCATGCCGTGCCATGCCGTGCCATGCCGTGCCATGCCGTGCCATGCCGTGCCATGCCGTGCCATGCCGTGCCATGCCGGTGCCATGCCGTGCCATGCCGGTGCCATGCCGTGCCATGCCGGTGCCATGCCGTGCCATGCCGGTGCCATGCCGTGCCATGCCGGTGCCATGCCGTGCCATGCCGGTGCCATGCCGTGCCATGCCGTGCCATGCCGGTGCCATGCCGTGCCATTCCATGCCATTCCATGCCATTCCATGCCATTCCATGCCATTCCATGCCATTCCATGCCATTCCATGCCAGTCCATGCCATTCCATGCCATTCCATGCCATTCCATGCCATTCCATGCCAGTCCATGCCATTCCATGCCATTCCATGCCATTCAATGCCGTGCCATGCCGTGCCATGCCGGTGCCATGCCGTGCCATGCCGGTGCCATGCCGTGCCATGCCGGTGCCATGCCGTGCCATGCCGGGCCATGCGGTGCCATGCCATTCCATGCCATTCCATGCCAGTCCATGCCAGTCCATGCCATTCCATGCCATTCCATGCCACTCAATGCGGTGCCATGCCGTGCCATGCCGTGCCATGCCGTGTCATTCCATGCCATTCAATGCCATTCCATGCCATTCAATGCCGTGCCATGCCGTGCCATGCCGTGACATGCCGTGCCATGCCGTGCCATGCCGTGCCATGCCGTGCCATGCCGTGCCATGCCGTGCCATGCCGTGCCATGCCGTGCCATGCCGTGCCATGCCGTGCCATGCCGTGCCATGCGGTGCCATGCGGTGCCATGCCATTCCATGCCATTCCATGCCATTCCATGCCATTCCATGCCATTCCATGCCATTCCATGCCATTCCATGTCATTCCATGCCATTCCATGCCATTCCATGCCATTCCATGTCATTCCATGCCATTCCATGCCATTCCATGCCATTCCATGCCATTCCATGCCATTCCATGCCATTCCATGCCATTCCATGCCATTCCATGCCATTCCATGCCATTCCATGCCATTCCATGCCATTCCATGCCATTCCATGCCATTCCATGCCATTCAATGCCGTGCCATGCCGTGCCATGCCGTGCCATGCCGTGCCATGCCGGTGCCATGCCGGTGCCATGCCGGTGCCATGCCGGTGCCATGCCGTGCCATGCCGGTGCCATGCCGTGCCATGCCGTGCCATGCCGTGCCATGCCGTGCCATGCCGTGCCATGCCGTGCCATGACGTGCCATGCCGGTGCCATGCCGATTCCATGCGATTCCATGCCATTCCATGCGATTCCATGCCATTCCATGCCATTCCATGCCATTCCATGCCATTCCATGCCATTCCATGCCATTCCATGCCATTCCATGCCATTCCATGCCATTCCATGCCATTCCATGCCATTCCATGCCATTCCATGCCATTCCATGCCATTCCATGCCATTCCATGCCATTCCATGCCATTCCATGCCATTCCATGCCATTCCATCCCATTCCATCCCATTCCATCCCATTCCATCCCATTCCATCCCATTCCATGCCATTCCATGCCATTCCATGCCATTCAATGCCGGTGCCATGCCGGTGCCATGCCGTGCCATGCCGTGCCATGCCGGTGCCATGCCGTGCCGTGCCATGCCATTCCATGCCGTGCCATGCCATTCCATGCCATTCCATGCCATTCCATGCCATTCCATGCCATTCCATGCCATTCCATGCCATTCCATGCCATTCCATGCCATTCCATGCCATTCCATGCCATTCCATGCCATTCCATGCCATTCCATGCCATTCCATGCCATTCCATGCCATTCCATGCCATTCCATGCCATTCCATGCCAGTCCATGCCAGTCCATGCCATTCCATGCCATTCCATGCCATTCCATGCCATTCCATGCCATTCAATGCCGTGCCATGCCCGTGCCATGCCGTGCCATGCCGGTGCCATGCCGTGCCATGCCGGTGCCATGCCGTGCCATGCCGGTGCCATGCCGTGCCATGCCGGTGCCATGCCGTGCCATGCCGGTGCCATGCCGTGCCATGCCGTGCCATGCCGGGCCATGCCGTGCCATGCCGTGGCATGCCGTGCCATGCCGTGGCATGCCGTGCCATGCCGTGCCATGCCGTGCCATGCCGTGCCATGCCGTGCCATGCCGTGCCATGCCGTGCCATGCCGTGCCATGCCGTGCCATGCC
The DNA here is from genome assembly GCA_963971235.1 of Cryptus armator. NCBI lineage: Eukaryota > Metazoa > Arthropoda > Insecta > Hymenoptera > Ichneumonidae > Cryptus > Cryptus armator. The sequence goes on from CAXARG010000020.1 coordinate 182,815, forward strand.
GTGCCATGCCGTGCCATGCCGTGCCATGCCGTGCCATGCCGTGCCATGCCGTGCCATGCCGTGCCATGCCGTGCCATGCCGTGCCATGCCGGTGCCATGCCGTGCCATGCCGGTGCCATGCCGTGCCATGCCGGTGCCATGCCGTGCCATGCCGGTGCCATGCCGTGCCATGCCGGTGCCATGCCGTGCCATGCCGTGCCATGCCGGTGCCATGCCGTGCCATGCCGGTGCCATGCCGTGCCATGCCGTGCCATGCCGGTGCCATGCCGTGCCATTCCATGCCATTCCATGCCAGTCCATGCCATTCCATGCCATTCCATGCCATTCAATGCCGTGCCATGCCGTGCCAGGCCGGTGCCATGCCGTGCCATGCCGGTGCCATGCCGGGCCATGCGGTGCCATGCCATTCCATGCCATTCCATGCCAGTCCATGCCAGTCCATGCCATTCCATGCCATTCCATGCCACTCAATGCGGTGCCATGCCGTGCCATGCCGTGCCATGCCGTGTCATTCCATGCCATTCAATGCCATTCCATGCCATTCAATGCCGTGCCATGCCGTGCCATGCCGTGCCATGCCGTGCCATGCCGTGCCATGCCGTGCCATGCCGTGCCATGCCGTGCCATGCCGTGCCATGCGGTGCCATGCCATTCCATGCCATTCCATGCCATTCCATGCCATTCCATGCCATTCCATGTCATTCCATGCCATTCCATGCCATTCCATGCCATTCCATGTCATTCCATGCCATTCCATGCCATTCCATGCCATTCCATGCCATTCAATGCCGTGCCATGCCGTGCCATGCCGTGCCATGCCGTGCCATGCCGTGCCATGCCGTGCCATGCCGTGCCATGCCGTGCCATGCCGGTGCCATGCCGGTGCCATGCCGGTGCCATGCCGGTGCCATGCCGTGCCATGCCGGTGCCATGCCGTGCCATGCCGTGCCATGCCGTGCCATGCCGTGCCATGCCGTGCCATGCCGTGCCATGCCGTGCCATGCCGTGCCATGACGTGCCATGCCGGTGCCATGCCGATTCCATGCGATTCCATGCCATTCCATGCGATTCCATGCCATTCCATGCCATTCCATGCCATTCCATGCCATTCCATGCCATTCCATCCCATTCCATGCCATTCCATCCCATTCCATGCCATTCCATCCCATTCCATGCCATTCCATGCCATTCCATGCCATTCCATGCCATTCAATGCCGGTGCCATGCCGGTGCCATGCCGTGCCATGCCGTGCCATGCCGGTGCCATGCCGTGCCATGCCATTCCATGCCATTCCATGCCATTCCATGCCATTCCATGCCATTCCATGCCATTCCATGCCATTCCATGCCATTCCATGCCATTCCATGCCATTCCATGCCATTCCATGCCATTCCATGCCATTCCATGCCATTCCATGCCATTCCATGCCATTCCATGACATTCCATGCCATTCCATGCCATTCCATGCCATTCCATGCCATTCCATGCCAGTCCATGCCAGTCCATGCCATTCCATGCCATTCCATGCCATTCCATGCCATTCCATGCCATTCAATGCCGTGCCATGCCCGTGCCATGCCGTGCCATGCCGGTGCCATGCCGTGCCATGCCGGTGCCATGCCGGTGCCATGCCGTGCCATGCCGGTGCCATGCCGTGCCATGCCGGTGCCATGCCGTGCCATGCCGTGCCATGCCGGGCCATGCGGTGCCATGCCATTCCATGCCATTCCATGTCAGTCCATGCCAGTCCATGCCATTCCATGCCATTCCATGCCACTCAATGCGGTGCCATGCCGTGCCATGCCGTGCCATGCCGTGTCATTCCATGCCATTCAATGCCATTCAATGCCATTCCATGCCATTCAATGCCGTGCCATGCCGTGCCATGCCGTGCCATGTCGTGCCATGCCGTGCCATGCGGTGCCATGCCGTGCCATGCGGTGCCATGCCATTCCATGCCATTCCATTCCATTCCATGCCATTCCATGTCATTCCATGCCATTCCATGCCATTCCATGCCATTCCATGCCATTCCATGCCATTCCATGCCATTCCATGCCATTCCATGCCATTCCATGCCATTCCATGCCATTCCATGCCATTCCATGCCATTCCATGCCATTCCATGCCATTCCATGCCATTCCATGCCATTCCATGCCATTCCATGCCATTCCATGCCATTCCATGCCATTCCATGCCATTCCATGCCATTCCATGCCATTCCATGCCATTCCATGCCATTCCATGCCATTCCATGCCATTCCATGCCATTCCATGCCATTCCATGCCATTCCATGCCATTCCATGCCATTCCATGCCATTCCATGCCATTCCATGCCATTCCATGCCATTCCATGCCATTCCATGCCATTCCATGCCATTCCATGCCATTCCATGCCATTCCATGCCATTCCATGCCATTCCATGCCATTCCATGCCATTCCATGCCATTCCATGCCATTCCATGCCATTCCATGCCATTCCATGCCATTCCATGCCATTCCATGCCATTCCATGCCATTCCATGCCATTCCATGCCATTCCATGCCATTCCATGCCATTCCATGCCATTCCATGCCATTCCATGCCATTCCATGCCATTCCATGCCATTCCATGCCATTCCATGCCATTCCATGCCATTCCATGCCATTCCATGCCATTCAATGCCGTGCCATGCCGTGCCATGCCGTGCCATGCCGGTGCCATGCCGTGCCATGCCGGTGCCATGCCGGTGCCATGCCGTGCCATGCCGGTGCCATGCCGTGCCATGCCGGTGTCATGCCGTGCCATGCCGTGCCATGCCGGGCCATGCGGTGCCATGCCATTCCATGCCATTCCATGTCAGTCCATGCCATTCCATGCCATTCCATGTCAGTCCATGCCAGTCCATGCCATTCCATGCCATTCCATGCCACTCAATGCGGTGCCATGCCGTGCCATGCCGTGCCATGCCGTGTCATTCCATGCCATTCACTGCCATTCCATGCCATTCAATGCCGTGCCATGCCGTGCCATGCCGTGCCATGCCGTGCCATGTCGTGCCATGCCGTGCCATGCGGTGCCATGCCGTGCCATGCGGTGCCATGCCATTCCATGCCATTCCATTCCATTCCATGCCATTCCATGTCATTCCATGCCATTCCATGCCATTCCATGCCATTCCATGCCATTCCATGCCATTCCATGCCATTCCATGCCATTCCATGCCATTCCATGCCATTCCATGCCATTCCATGCCATTCCATGCCATTCCATGCCATTCCATGCCATTCCATGCCATTCCATGCCATTCCATGCCATTCCATGCCATTCCATGCCATTCCATGCCATTCCATGCCATTCCATGCCATTCCATGCCATTCCATGCCATTCCATGCCATTCCATGCCATTCCATGCCATTCCATGCCATTCCATGCCATTCCATGCCATTCCATGCCATTCCATGCCATTCCATGCCATTCCATGCCATTCCATGCCATTCCATGCCATTCCATGCCATTCCATGCCATTCCATGCCATTCCATGCCATTCCATGCCATTCCATGCCATTCCATGCCATTCCATGCCATTCCATGCCATTCCATGCCATTCCATGCCATTCCATGCCATTCCATGCCATTCCATGCCATTCCATGCCATTCCATGCCATTCCATGCCATTCCATGCCATTCCATGCCATTCCATGCCATTCCATGCCATTCCATGCCATTCCATGCCATTCCATGCCATTCCATGCCATTCCATGCCATTCCATGCCATTCCATGCCATTCCATGCCATTCCATGCCATTCCATGCCATTCCATGCCATTCCATGCCATTCCATGCCATTCCATGCCATTCCATGCCATTCCATGCCATTCCATGCCATTCCATGCCATTCCATGCCATTCCATGCCATTCCATGCCATTCCATGCCATTCCATGCCATTCCATGCCATTCCATGCCATTCCATGCCATTCCATGCCATTCCATGCCATTCCATGCCATTCCATGCCATTCCATGCCATTCCATGCCATTCCATGCCATTCCATGCCATTCCATGCCATTCCATGCCATTCCATGCCATTCCATGCCATTCCATGCCATTCCATGCCATTCCATGCCATTCCATGCCATTCCATGCCATTCCATGCCATTCCATGCCATTCCATGCCATTCCATGCCATTCCATGCCATTCCATGCCATTCCATGCCATTCCATGCCATTCCATGCCGTGCCATGCCGGTGCCATGCCGGTGCCATGCCGGTGCCATGCCGTGCCATGCCGGTGCCATGCCGTGCCATGCCGGTGCCATGCCGTGCCATGCCGTGCCATGCCGGTGCCATGCCGTGCCATGCCGGTGCCATGCCGTGCCATGCCGGTGCCATGCCGTGCCATGCCGGTGCCATGCCGTGCCATGCCGGTGCCATGCCGTGCCATGCCGGTGCCATGCCGTGCCATGCCGGTGCCATGCCGTGCCATGCCGGTGCCATGCCGTGCCATGCCGGTGCCATGCCGTGCCATGCCGGTGCCATGCCGTGCCATGCCGGTGCCATGCCGTGCCATGCCGGTGCCATGCCGTGCCATGCCGGTGCCATGCCGTGCCATGCCATTCCATGCCATTCCATGCCATTCCATGCCATTCCATGCCATTCCATGCCATTCCATGCCATTCCATGCCATTCCATGCCATTCCATGCCATTCCATGCCATTCCATGCCATTCCATGCCATTCCATGCCATTCAATGCCGTGCCATGCCCGTGCCATGCCGTGCCATGCCGGTGCCATGCCGTGCCATGCCGGTGCCATGCCGGTGCCATGCCGTGCCATGCCGTGCCATGCCGTGCCATGCCGTGCCATGCCGGTGCCATGCCGTGCCATGCCGTGCCATGCCGGTGCCATGCCGTGCCATGCCGTGCCATGCCGGTGCCATGCCGGTGCCATGCGATTCCATGCCATTCCATGCCATTCCATGCCATTCCATGCCATTCCATGCCATTCCATGCCATTCCATGCCATTCCATGCCATTCCATGCCATTCCATGCCATTCCATGCCATTCCATGCCATTCCATGCCATTCCATGCCATTCCATGCCATTCCATGCCATTCCATGCCATTCCATGCCATTCCATGCCATTCCATGCCATTCCATGCCATTCCATGCCATTCCATGCCATTCCATGCCATTCCATGCCATTCCATGCCATTCCATGCCATTCCATGCCATTCCATGCCATTCCATGCCATTCCATGCCATTCCATGCCATTCCATGCCATTCCATGCCATTCCATGCCATTCCATGCCATTCCATGCCATTCCATGCCATTCCATGCCATTCCATGCCATTCCATGCCATTCCATGCCATTCCATGCCATTCCATGCCATTCCATGCCATTCCATGCCATTCCATGCCATTCCATGCCATTCCATGCCATTCCATGCCATTCCATGCCATTCCATGCCATTCCATGCCATTCCATGCCATTCCATGCCAGTCCATGCCAGTCCATGCCATTCCATGCCATTCCATGCCATTCCATGCCATTCCATGCCATTCCATGCCATTCCATGCCATTCCATGCCATTCCATGCCATTCAATGCCGTGCCATGCCGGTGCCATGCCGTGCCATGCCGGTGCCATGCCGTGCCATGCCGGTGCCATGCCGTGCCATGCCGGTGCCATGCCGTGCCATGCCGGTGCCATGCCGTGCCATGCCGGTGCCATGCCGTGCCATGCCGGTGCCATGCCGTGCCATGCCGGTGCCATGCCGTGCCATGCCGGTGCCATGCCGTGCCATGCCGGTGCCATGCCGTGCCATGCCGGTGCCATGCCGTGCCATGCCGGTGCCATGCCGTGCCATGCCGGTGCCATGCCGTGCCATGCCGGTGCCATGCCGTGCCATGCCGGTGCCATGCCGTGCCATGCCGGTGCCATGCCGTGCCATGCCGGTGCCATGCCGGTGCCATGCCGTGCCATGCCGGTGCCATGCCGTGCCATGCCGGTGCCATGCCGTGCCATGCCGGTGCCATGCCGTGCCATGCCGGTGCCATGCCGGTGCCATGCCGTGCCATGCCGGTGCCATGCCGTGCCATGCCGGTGCCATGCCGTGCCATGCCGGTGCCATGCCGTGCCATGCCGGTGCCATGCCGTGCCATGCCGGTGCCATGCCGTGCCATGCCGGTGCCATGCCGTGCCATGCCGGTGCCATGCCGTGCCATGCCGGTGCCATGCCGTGCCATGCCGTGCCATGCCGTGCCATGCCGGTGCCATGCCGTGCCATGCCGGTGCCATGCCGTGCCATGCCGGTGCCATGCCGTGCCATGCCGGTGCCATGCCGTGCCATGCCGGTGCCATGCCGTGCCATGCCGGTGCCATGCCGTGCCATGCCGGTGCCATGCCGTGCCATGCCGTGCCATGCCGTGCCATGCCGTGCCATGCCGTGCCATGCCGTGCCATGCCGTGCCATGCCGTGCCATGCCGTGCCATGCCGTGCCATGCCGTGCCATGCCGTGCCATGCCGTGCCATGCCGTGCCATGCCGTGCCATGCCGTGCCATGCCGTGCCATGCCGTGCCATGCCGGTGCCATGCCGTGCCATGCCGGTGCCATGCCGTGCCATGCCGGTGCCATGCCGTGCCATGCCGGTGCCATGCCGTGCCATGCCGTGCCATTCCATGCCATTCCATGCCATTCCATGCCATTCCATGCCATTCCATGCCATTCCATGCCATTCCATGCCATTCCATGCCATTCCATGCCATTCCATGCCATTCCATGCCATTCCATGCCATTCCATGCCATTCCATGCCATTCCATGCCATTCCATGCCATTCCATGCCAGTCCATGCCAGTCCATGCCATTCCATGCCATTCCATGCCATTCCATGCCATTCCATGCCATTCCATGCCATTCCATGCCATTCCATGCCATTCCATGCCATTCCATGCCATTCCATGCCATTCCATGCCATTCCATGCCATTCCATGCCATTCCATGCCATTCCATGCCATTCAATGCCGTGCCATGCCGGTGCCATGCCGTGCCATGCCGGTGCCATGCCGTGCCATGCCGGTGCCATGCCGTGCCATGCCGGTGCCATGCCGTGCCATGCCGGTGCCATGCCGTGCCATGCCGGTGCCATGCCGTGCCATGCCGGTGCCATGCCGTGCCATGCCGGTGCCATGCCGTGCCATGCCGGTGCCATGCCGTGCCATGCCGGTGCCATGCCGTGCCATGCCGGTGCCATGCCGTGCCATGCCGGTGCCATGCCGTGCCATGCCGGTGCCATGCCGTGCCATGCCGGTGCCATGCCGTGCCATGCCGGTGCCATGCCGTGCCATGCCGGTGCCATGCCGTGCCATGCCGGTGCCATGCCGTGCCATGCCGGTGCCATGCCGTGCCATGCCGGTGCCATGCCGTGCCATGCCGGTGCCATGCCGTGCCATGCCGGTGCCATGCCGTGCCATGCCGGTGCCATGCCGTGCCATGCCGGTGCCATGCCGTGCCATGCCGGTGCCATGCCGTGCCATGCCGGTGCCATGCCGTGCCATGCCGGTGCCATGCCGTGCCATGCCGGTGCCATGCCGTGCCATGCCGGTGCCATGCCGTGCCATGCCGGTGCCATGCCGTGCCATGCCGGTGCCATGCCGTGCCATGCCGGTGCCATGCCGTGCCATGCCGGTGCCATGCCGTGCCATGCCGGTGCCATGCCGTGCCATGCCGGTGCCATGCCGTGCCATGCCGGTGCCATGCCGTGCCATGCCGGTGCCATGCCGTGCCATGCCGGTGCCATGCCGTGCCATGCCGGTGCCATGCCGTGCCATGCCGGTGCCATGCCGTGCCATGCCGGTGCCATGCCGTGCCATGCCGGTGCCATGCCGTGCCATGCCGGTGCCATGCCGTGCCATGCCGTGCCATGCCGTGCCATGCCGTGCCATGCCGTGCCATGCCGTGCCATGCCGTGCCATGCCGTGCCATGCCGTGCCATGCCGTGCCATGCCGGTGCCATGCCGTGCCATGCCGGTGCCATGCCGTGCCATGCCGGTGCCATGCCGTGCCATGCCGGTGCCATGCCGTGCCATGCCGGTGCCATGCCGTGCCATGCCGGTGCCATGCCGTGCCATGCCGGTGCCATGCCGTGCCATGCCGTGCCATTCCATGCCATTCCATGCCATTCCATGCCATTCCATGCCATTCCATGCCATTCCATGCCAGTCCATGCCATTCCATGCCATTCCATGCCATTCCATGCCAGTCCATGCCATTCCATGCCAGTCCATGCCATTCCATGCCATTCCATGCCATTCAATGCCGTGCCATGCCGTGCCATGCCGGTGCCATGCCGTGCCATGCCGGTGCCATGCCGTGCCATGCCGGTGCCATGCCGTGCCATGCCGTGCCATGCCGGGCCATGCGGTGCCATGCCATTCCATGCCATTCCATGCCAGTCCATGCCAGTCCATGCCATTCCATGCCATTCCATGCCACTCAATGCGGTGCCATGCCGTGCCATGCCGTGCCATGCCGTGTCATTCCATGCCATTCAATGCCATTCCATGCCATTCAATGCCGTGCCATGCCGTGCCATGCCGTGCCATGCCGTGCCATGCCGTGCCATGCCGTGCCATGCCGTGCCATGCCGTGCCATGCGGTGCCATGCCGTGCCATGCGGTGCCATGCCATTCCATGCCATTCCATGCCATTCCATGCCATTCCATGCCATTCCATGTCATTCCATGCCATTCCATGCCATTCCATGCCATTCCATGTCATTCCATGCCATTCCATGCCATTCCATGCCATTCCATGCCATTCCATGCCATTCCATGCCATTCCATGCCATTCCATGCCATTCCATGCCATTCCATGCCATTCCATGCCATTCCATGCCATTCCATGCCATTCCATGCCATTCCATGCCATTCCATGCCATTCCATGCCATTCCATGCCATTCCATGCCATTCCATGCCATTCCATGCCATTCCATGCCATTCCATGCCATTCCATGCCATTCCATGCCATTCCATGCCATTCCATGCCATTCCATGCCATTCCATGCCATTCCATGCCATTCCATGCCATTCAATGCCGTGCCATGCCGTGCCATGCCGTGCCATGCCGGTGCCATGCCGTGCCATGCCGGTGCCATGCCGTGCCATGCCGGTGTCATGCCGTGCCATGCCGTGCCATGCCGGGCCATGCGGTGCCATGCCATTCCATGCCATTCCATGTCAGTCCATGCCATTCCATGCCATTCCATGTCAGTCCATGCCATTCCATGCCATTCCATGCCATTCAATGCCGTGCCATGCCGTGCCATGCCGTGCCATGCCGTGCCATGCCGTGCCATGCCGGTGCCATGCCGGTGCCATGCCGGTGCCATGCCGGTGCCATGCCGGTGCCATGCCGTGCCATGCCGTGCCATGCCGTGCCATGCCGTGCCATGCCGTGCCATGACGTGCCATGCCGGTGCCATGCCGATTCCATGCGATTCCATGCCATTCCATGCGATTCCATGCCATTCCATGCCATTCCATGCCATTCCATGCCATTCCATGCCATTCCATGCCATTCCATGCCATTCCATGCCATTCCATGCCATTCCATGCCATTCCATGCCATTCCATGCCATTCCATGCCATTCCATGCCATTCCATGCCAGTCCATGCCAGTCCATGCCATTCCATGCCATTCCATGCCATTCCATGCCATTCCATGCCATTCCATGCCATTCCATGCCATTCCATGCCATTCCATGCCATTCCATGCCATTCCATGCCATTCCATGCCATTCCATGCCATTCAATGCCGTGCCATGCCGGTGCCATGCCGTGCCATGCCGGTGCCATGCCGTGCCATGCCGGTGCCATGCCGTGCCATGCCGGTGCCATGCCGTGCCATGCCGGTGCCATGCCGTGCCATGCCGGTGCCATGCCGTGCCATGCCGGTGCCATGCCGTGCCATGCCGGTGCCATGCCGTGCCATGCCGGTGCCATGCCGTGCCATGCCGGTGCCATGCCGTGCCATGCCGGTGCCATGCCGTGCCATGCCGGTGCCATGCCGTGCCATGCCGGTGCCATGCCGTGCCATGCCGGTGCCATGCCGTGCCATGCCGGTGCCATGCCGTGCCATGCCGGTGCCATGCCGTGCCATGCCGGTGCCATGCCGTGCCATGCCGGTGCCATGCCGTGCCATGCCGGTGCCATGCCGTGCCATGCCGGTGCCATGCCGTGCCATGCCGGTGCCATGCCGTGCCATGCCGGTGCCATGCCGTGCCATGCCGGTGCCATGCCGTGCCATGCCGGTGCCATGCCGTGCCATGCCGGTGCCATGCCGTGCCATGCCGGTGCCATGCCGTGCCATGCCGGTGCCATGCCGTGCCATGCCGGTGCCATGCCGTGCCATGCCGGTGCCATGCCGTGCCATGCCGGTGCCATGCCGTGCCATGCCGGTGCCATGCCGTGCCATGCCGGTGCCATGCCGTGCCATGCCGGTGCCATGCCGTGCCATGCCGGTGCCATGCCGTGCCATGCCGGTGCCATGCCGTGCCATGCCGGTGCCATGCCGTGCCATGCCGGTGCCATGCCGTGCCATGCCGGTGCCATGCCGTGCCATGCCGGTGCCATGCCGTGCCATGCCGGTGCCATGCCGTGCCATGCCGGTGCCATGCCGTGCCATGCCGGTGCCATGCCGTGCCATGCCGGTGCCATGCCGTGCCATGCCGGTGCCATGCCGTGCCATGCCGTGCCATGCCGTGCCATGCCGTGCCATGCCGTGCCATGCCGTGCCATGCCGTGCCATGCCGTGCCATGCCGTGCCATGCCGTGCCATGCCGGTGCCATGCCGTGCCATGCCGGTGCCATGCCGTGCCATGCCGGTGCCATGCCGTGCCATGCCGGTGCCATGCCGTGCCATGCCGGTGCCATGCCGTGCCATGCCGGTGCCATGCCGTGCCATGCCGGTGCCATGCCGTGCCATGCCGGTGCCATGCCGTGCCATGCCGTGCCATTCCATGCCATTCCATGCCATTCCATGCCATTCCATGCCATTCCATGCCATTCCATGCCAGTCCATGCCATTCCATGCCATTCCATGCCATTCCATGCCAGTCCATGCCATTCCATGCCAGTCCATGCCATTCCATGCCATTCCATGCCATTCAATGCCGTGCCATGCCGTGCCATGCCGGTGCCATGCCGTGCCATGCCGGTGCCATGCCGTGCCATGCCGGTGCCATGCCGTGCCATGCCGTGCCATGCCGGGCCATGCGGTGCCATGCCATTCCATGCCATTCCATGCCAGTCCATGCCAGTCCATGCCATTCCATGCCATTCCATGCCACTCAATGCGGTGCCATGCCGTGCCATGCCGTGCCATGCCGTGTCATTCCATGCCATTCAATGCCATTCCATGCCATTCAATGCCGTGCCATGCCGTGCCATGCCGTGCCATGCCGTGCCATGCCGTGCCATGCCGTGCCATGCCGTGCCATGCGGTGCCATGCCGTGCCATGCGGTGCCATGCCATTCCATGCCATTCCATGCCATTCCATGCCATTCCATGCCATTCCATGTCATTCCATGCCATTCCATGCCATTCCATGCCATTCCATGCCATTCCATGCCATTCCATGCCATTCCATGCCATTCCATGCCATTCCATGCCATTCCATGCCATTCCATGCCATTCCATGCCATTCCATGCCATTCCATGCCATTCCATGCCATTCCATGCCATTCCATGCCATTCCATGCCATTCCATGCCATTCCATGCCATTCCATGCCATTCCATGCCATTCCATGCCATTCCATGCCATTCCATGCCATTCCATGCCATTCCATGCCATTCCATGCCATTCCATGCCATTCCATGCCATTCCATGCCATTCCATGCCATTCCATGCCATTCCATGCCATTCCATGCCATTCCATGCCATTCCATGCCATTCCATGCCATTCCATGCCATTCCATGCCATTCCATGCCATTCCATGCCATTCCATGCCATTCCATGCCATTCCATGCCATTCCATGCCATTCAATGCCGTGCCATGCCGTGCCATGCCGTGCCATGCCGTGCCATGCCGGTGCCATGCCGTGCCAGGCCGGTGCCATGCCGGTGCCATGCCGTGCCATGCCGGTGCCATGCCGTGCCATGCCGGTGCCATGCCGTGCCATGCCGTGCCATGCCGGGCCATGCGGTGCCATGCCATTCCATGCCATTCCATGTCAGTCCATGCCAGTCCATGCCATTCCATGCCATTCCATGCCACTCAATGCGGTGCCATGCCGTGCCATGCCGTGCCATGCCGTGTCATTCCATGCCATTCACTGCCATTCCATGCCATTCAATGCCGTGCCATGCCGTGCCATGCCGTGCCATGTCGTGCCATGCCGTGCCATGCGGTGCCATGCCGTGCCATGCGGTGCCATGCCATTCCATGCCATTCCATTCCATTCCATGCCATTCCATGTCATTCCATGCCATTCCATGCCATTCCATGCCATTCCATGCCATTCCATGCCATTCCATGCCATTCCATGCCATTCCATGCCATTCCATGCCATTCCATGCCATTCCATGCCATTCCATGCCATTCCATGCCATTCCATGCCATTCCATGCCATTCCATGCCATTCCATGCCATTCCATGCCATTCCATGCCATTCCATGCCATTCCATGCCATTCCATGCCATTCCATGCCATTCCATGCCATTCCATGCCATTCCATGCCATTCCATGCCATTCCATGCCATTCCATGCCATTCCATGCCATTCCATGCCATTCCATGCCATTCCATGCCATTCCATGCCATTCCATGCCATTCCATGCCATTCCATGCCATTCCATGCCATTCCATGCCATTCCATGCCATTCCATGCCATTCCATGCCATTCCATGCCATTCCATGCCATTCCATGCCATTCCATGCCATTCCATGCCATTCCATGCCATTCCATGCCATTCCATGCCATTCCATGCCATTCCATGCCATTCCATGCCATTCCATGCCATTCCATGCCATTCCATGCCATTCCATGCCATTCCATGCCATTCCATGCCATTCCATGCCATTCCATGCCATTCCATGCCATTCCATGCCATTCCATGCCATTCCATGCCATTCCATGCCATTCAATGCCGTGCCATGCCCGTGCCATGCCGTGCCATGCCGGTGCCATGCCGTGCCATGCCGGTGCCATGCCGGTGCCATGCCGTGCCATGCCGTGCCATGCCGTGCCATGCCGTGCCATGCCGGTGCCATGCCGTGCCATGCCGTGCCATGCCGGTGCCATGCCGTGCCATGCCGTGCCATGCCGGTGCCATGCCGGTGCCATGCGATTCCATGCCATTCCATGCCATTCCATGCCATTCCATGCCATTCCATGCCATTCCATGCCATTCCATGCCATTCCATGCCATTCCATGCCATTCCATGCCATTCCATGCCATTCCATGCCATTCCATGCCATTCCATGCCATTCCATGCCATTCCATGCCAGTCCATGCCAGTCCATGCCAGTCCATGCCAGTCCATGCCATTCCATGCCATTCCATGCCATTCCATGCCATTCCATGCCATTCCATGCCATTCCATGCCATTCCATGCCATTCCATGCCATTCAATGCCATTCCATGCCGGTGCCATGCCGTGCCATGCCGGTGCCATGCCGTGCCATGCCGGTGCCATGCCGTGCCATGCCGGTGCCATGCCGTGCCATGCCGGTGCCATGCCGTGCCATGCCGGTGCCATGCCGTGCCATGCCGGTGCCATGCCGTGCCATGCCGGTGCCATGCCGTGCCATGCCGGTGCCATGCCGTGCCATGCCGGTGCCATGCCGTGCCATGCCGGTGCCATGCCGTGCCATGCCGGTGCCATGCCGTGCCATGCCGGTGCCATGCCGTGCCATGCCGGTGCCATGCCGTGCCATGCCGGTGCCATGCCGTGCCATGCCGTGCCATGCCGTGCCATGCCGTGCCATGCCGTGCCATGCCGTGCCATGCCGTGCCATGCCGTGCCATGCCGGTGCCATGCCGTGCCATGCCGGTGCCATGCCGTGCCATGCCGGTGCCATGCCGTGCCATGCCGGTGCCATGCCGTGCCATGCCGGTGCCATGCCGTGCCATGCCGGTGCCATGCCGTGCCATGCCGTGCCATGCCGGTGCCATGCCGTGCCATTCCATGCCATTCCATGCCATTCCATGCCATTCCATGCCATTCCATGCCATTCCATGCCATTCCATGCCAGTCCATGCCATTCCATGCCATTCCATGCCATTCCATGCCATTCCATGCCAGTCCATGCCATTCCATGCCATTCCATGCCATTCAATGCCGTGCCATGCCGTGCCATGCCGGTGCCATGCCGTGCCATGCCGGTGCCATGCCGTGCCATGCCGGTGCCATGCCGTGCCATGCCGGGCCATGCGGTGCCATGCCATTCCATGCCATTCCATGCCAGTCCATGCCAGTCCATGCCATTCCATGCCATTCCATGCCACTCAATGCGGTGCCATGCCGTGCCATGCCGTGCCATGCCGTGTCATTCCATGCCATTCAATGCCATTCCATGCCATTCAATGCCGTGCCATGCCGTGCCATGCCGTGACATGCCGTGCCATGCCGTGCCATGCCGTGCCATGCCGTGCCATGCCGTGCCATGCCGTGCCATGCCGTGCCATGCCGTGCCATGCCGTGCCATGCCGTGCCATGCCGTGCCATGCGGTGCCATGCGGTGCCATGCCATTCCATGCCATTCCATGCCATTCCATGCCATTCCATGCCATTCCATGCCATTCCATGCCATTCCATGTCATTCCATGCCATTCCATGCCATTCCATGCCATTCCATGTCATTCCATGCCATTCCATGCCATTCCATGCCATTCCATGCCATTCCATGCCATTCCATGCCATTCCATGCCATTCCATGCCATTCCATGCCATTCCATGCCATTCCATGCCATTCCATGCCATTCCATGCCATTCCATGCCATTCCATGCCATTCAATGCCGTGCCATGCCGTGCCATGCCGTGCCATGCCGTGCCATGCCGGTGCCATGCCGGTGCCATGCCGGTGCCATGCCGGTGCCATGCCGTGCCATGCCGGTGCCATGCCGTGCCATGCCGTGCCATGCCGTGCCATGCCGTGCCATGCCGTGCCATGCCGTGCCATGACGTGCCATGCCGGTGCCATGCCGATTCCATGCGATTCCATGCCATTCCATGCGATTCCATGCCATTCCATGCCATTCCATGCCATTCCATGCCATTCCATGCCATTCCATGCCATTCCATGCCATTCCATGCCATTCCATGCCATTCCATGCCATTCCATGCCATTCCATGCCATTCCATGCCATTCCATGCCATTCCATGCCATTCCATGCCATTCCATGCCATTCCATGCCATTCCATGCCATTCCATCCCATTCCATCCCATTCCATCCCATTCCATCCCATTCCATGCCATTCCATGCCATTCCATGCCATTCAATGCCGGTGCCATGCCGGTGCCATGCCGTGCCATGCCGTGCCATGCCGGTGCCATGCCGTGCCGTGCCATGCCATTCCATGCCGTGCCATGCCATTCCATGCCATTCCATGCCATTCCATGCCATTCCATGCCATTCCATGCCATTCCATGCCATTCCATGCCATTCCATGCCATTCCATGCCATTCCATGCCATTCCATGCCATTCCATGCCATTCCATGCCATTCCATGCCATTCCATGCCATTCCATGCCATTCCATGCCATTCCATGCCATTCCATGCCATTCCATGCCAGTCCATGCCAGTCCATGCCATTCCATGCCATTCCATGCCATTCCATGCCATTCCATGCCATTCAATGCCGTGCCATGCCCGTGCCATGCCGTGCCATGCCGGTGCCATGCCGTGCCATGCCGGTGCCATGCCGTGCCATGCCGGTGCCATGCCGTGCCATGCCGGTGCCATGCCGTGCCATGCCGGTGCCATGCCGTGCCATGCCGTGCCATGCCGGGCCATGCCGTGCCATGCCGTGGCATGCCGTGCCATGCCGTGGCATGCCGTGCCATGCCGTGCCATGCCGTGCCATGCCGTGCCATGCCGTGCCATGCCGTGCCATGCCGTGCCATGCCGTGCCATGCCGTGCCATGCCGTGCCATGCCGTGCCATGCCGTGCCATGCCGTGCCATGCCGTGCCATGCCGTGCCATGCCGTGCCATGCCGTGCCATGCCGGTGCCATGCCGTGCCATGCCGGTGCCATGCCGTGCCATGCCGGTGCCATGCCGTGCCATGCCGGTGCCATGCCGTGCCATGCCGGTGCCATGCCGTGCCATGCCGTGCCATGCCGGTGCCATGCCGTGCCATGCCGGTGCCATGCCGTGCCATGCCGTGCCATGCCGGTGCCATGCCGTGCCATTCCATGCCATTCCATGCCAGTCCATGCCATTCCATGCCATTCCATGCCATTCAATGCCGTGCCATGCCGTGCCAGGCCGGTGCCATGCCGTGCCATGCCGGTGCCATGCCGGGCCATGCGGTGCCATGCCATTCCATGCCATTCCATGCCAGTCCATGCCAGTCCATGCCATTCCATGCCATTCCATGCCACTCAATGCGGTGCCATGCCGTGCCATGCCGTGCCATGCCGTGTCATTCCATGCCATTCAATGCCATTCCATGCCATTCAATGCCGTGCCATGCCGTGCCATGCCGTGCCATGCCGTGCCATGCCGTGCCATGCCGTGCCATGCCGTGCCATGCCGTGCCATGCCGTGCCATGCGGTGCCATGCCATTCCATGCCATTCCATGCCATTCCATGCCATTCCATGCCATTCCATGTCATTCCATGCCATTCCATGCCATTCCATGCCATTCCATGTCATTCCATGCCATTCCATGCCATTCCATGCCATTCCATGCCATTCAATGCCGTGCCATGCCGTGCCATGCCGTGCCATGCCGTGCCATGCCGTGCCATGCCGTGCCATGCCGTGCCATGCCGTGCCATGCCGGTGCCATGCCGGTGCCATGCCGGTGCCATGCCGGTGCCATGCCGTGCCATGCCGGTGCCATGCCGTGCCATGCCGTGCCATGCCGTGCCATGCCGTGCCATGCCGTGCCATGCCGTGCCATGCCGTGCCATGCCGTGCCATGACGTGCCATGCCGGTGCCATGCCGATTCCATGCGATTCCATGCCATTCCATGCGATTCCATGCCATTCCATGCCATTCCATGCCATTCCATGCCATTCCATGCCATTCCATCCCATTCCATGCCATTCCATCCCATTCCATGCCATTCCATGCCATTCCATGCCATTCCATGCCATTCAATGCCGGTGCCATGCCGGTGCCATGCCGTGCCATGCCGTGCCATGCCATTCCATGCCATTCCATGCCATTCCATGCCATTCCATGCCATTCCATGCCATTCCATGCCATTCCATGCCATTCCATGCCATTCCATGCCATTCCATGCCATTCCATGCCATTCCATGCCATTCCATGCCATTCCATGCCATTCCATGCCATTCCATGACATTCCATGCCATTCCATGCCATTCCATGCCATTCCATGCCATTCCATGCCAGTCCATGCCAGTCCATGCCATTCCATGCCATTCCATGCCATTCCATGCCATTCCATGCCATTCAATGCCGTGCCATGCCCGTGCCATGCCGTGCCATGCCGGTGCCATGCCGTGCCATGCCGGTGCCATGCCGGTGCCATGCCGTGCCATGCCGGTGCCATGCCGTGCCATGCCGGTGCCATGCCGTGCCATGCCGTGCCATGCCGGGCCATGCGGTGCCATGCCATTCCATGCCATTCCATGTCAGTCCATGCCAGTCCATGCCATTCCATGCCATTCCATGCCACTCAATGCGGTGCCATGCCGTGCCATGCCGTGCCATGCCGTGTCATTCCATGCCATTCAATGCCATTCAATGCCATTCCATGCCATTCAATGCCGTGCCATGCCGTGCCATGCCGTGCCATGTCGTGCCATGCCGTGCCATGCGGTGCCATGCCGTGCCATGCGGTGCCATGCCATTCCATGCCATTCCATTCCATTCCATGCCATTCCATGTCATTCCATGCCATTCCATGCCATTCCATGCCATTCCATGCCATTCCATGCCATTCCATGCCATTCCATGCCATTCCATGCCATTCCATGCCATTCCATGCCATTCCATGCCATTCCATGCCATTCCATGCCATTCCATGCCATTCCATGCCATTCCATGCCATTCCATGCCATTCCATGCCATTCCATGCCATTCCATGCCATTCCATGCCATTCCATGCCATTCCATGCCATTCCATGCCATTCCATGCCATTCCATGCCATTCCATGCCATTCCATGCCATTCCATGCCATTCCATGCCATTCCATGCCATTCCATGCCATTCCATGCCATTCCATGCCATTCCATGCCATTCCATGCCATTCCATGCCATTCCATGCCATTCCATGCCATTCCATGCCATTCCATGCCATTCCATGCCATTCCATGCCATTCCATGCCATTCCATGCCATTCCATGCCATTCCATGCCATTCCATGCCATTCCATGCCATTCCATGCCATTCCATGCCATTCCATGCCATTCCATGCCATTCCATGCCATTCCATGCCATTCCATGCCATTCCATGCCATTCCATGCCATTCCATGCCATTCCATGCCATTCCATGCCATTCCATGCCATTCCATGCCATTCAATGCCGTGCCATGCCGTGCCATGCCGTGCCATGCCGGTGCCATGCCGTGCCATGCCGGTGCCATGCCGGTGCCATGCCGTGCCATGCCGGTGCCATGCCGTGCCATGCCGGTGTCATGCCGTGCCATGCCGTGCCATGCCGGGCCATGCGGTGCCATGCCATTCCATGCCATTCCATGTCAGTCCATGCCATTCCATGCCATTCCATGTCAGTCCATGCCAGTCCATGCCATTCCATGCCATTCCATGCCACTCAATGCGGTGCCATGCCGTGCCATGCCGTGCCATGCCGTGTCATTCCATGCCATTCACTGCCATTCCATGCCATTCAATGCCGTGCCATGCCGTGCCATGCCGTGCCATGCCGTGCCATGTCGTGCCATGCCGTGCCATGCGGTGCCATGCCGTGCCATGCGGTGCCATGCCATTCCATGCCATTCCATTCCATTCCATGCCATTCCATGTCATTCCATGCCATTCCATGCCATTCCATGCCATTCCATGCCATTCCATGCCATTCCATGCCATTCCATGCCATTCCATGCCATTCCATGCCATTCCATGCCATTCCATGCCATTCCATGCCATTCCATGCCATTCCATGCCATTCCATGCCATTCCATGCCATTCCATGCCATTCCATGCCATTCCATGCCATTCCATGCCATTCCATGCCATTCCATGCCATTCCATGCCATTCCATGCCATTCCATGCCATTCCATGCCATTCCATGCCATTCCATGCCATTCCATGCCATTCCATGCCATTCCATGCCATTCCATGCCATTCCATGCCATTCCATGCCATTCCATGCCATTCCATGCCATTCCATGCCATTCCATGCCATTCCATGCCATTCCATGCCATTCCATGCCATTCCATGCCATTCCATGCCATTCCATGCCATTCCATGCCATTCCATGCCATTCCATGCCATTCCATGCCATTCCATGCCATTCCATGCCATTCCATGCCATTCCATGCCATTCCATGCCATTCCATGCCATTCCATGCCATTCCATGCCATTCCATGCCATTCCATGCCATTCCATGCCATTCCATGCCATTCCATGCCATTCCATGCCATTCCATGCCATTCCATGCCATTCCATGCCATTCCATGCCATTCCATGCCATTCCATGCCATTCCATGCCATTCCATGCCATTCCATGCCATTCCATGCCATTCCATGCCATTCCATGCCATTCCATGCCATTCCATGCCATTCCATGCCATTCCATGCCATTCCATGCCATTCCATGCCATTCCATGCCATTCCATGCCATTCCATGCCATTCCATGCCATTCCATGCCATTCCATGCCGTGCCATGCCGGTGCCATGCCGGTGCCATGCCGGTGCCATGCCGTGCCATGCCGGTGCCATGCCGTGCCATGCCGGTGCCATGCCGTGCCATGCCGTGCCATGCCGGTGCCATGCCGTGCCATGCCGTGCCATGCGGTGCCATGCCATTCCATGCCATTCCATTCCATTCCATGCCATTCCATGTCATTCCATGCCATTCCATGCCATTCCATGCCATTCCATGCCATTCCATGCCATTCCATGCCATTCCATGCCATTCCATGCCATTCCATGCCATTCCATGCCATTCCATGCCATTCCATGCCATTCCATGCCATTCCATGCCATTCCATGCCATTCCATGCCATTCCATGCCATTCCATGCCATTCCATGCCATTCCATGCCATTCCATGCCATTCCATGCCATTCCATGCCATTCCATGCCATTCCATGCCATTCCATGCCATTCCATGCCATTCCATGCCATTCCATGCCATTCCATGCCATTCCATGCCATTCCATGCCATTCCATGCCATTCCATGCCATTCCATGCCATTCCATGCCATTCAATGCCGTGCCATGCCGTGCCATGCCGTGCCATGCCGGTGCCATGCCGTGCCATGCCGGTGCCATGCCGGTGCCATGCCGTGCCATGCCGGTGCCATGCCGTGCCATGCCGGTGTCATGCCGTGCCATGCCGTGCCATGCCGGGCCATGCGGTGCCATGCCATTCCATGCCATTCCATGTCAGTCCATGCCATTCCATGCCATTCCATGTCAGTCCATGCCAGTCCATGCCATTCCATGCCATTCCATGCCACTCAATGCGGTGCCATGCCGTGCCATGCCGTGCCATGCCGTGTCATTCCATGCCATTCACTGCCATTCCATGCCATTCAATGCCGTGCCATGCCGTGCCATGCCGTGCCATGCCGTGCCATGTCGTGCCATGCCGTGCCATGCGGTGCCATGCCGTGCCATGCGGTGCCATGCCATTCCATGCCATTCCATTCCATTCCATGCCATTCCATGTCATTCCATGCCATTCCATGCCATTCCATGCCATTCCATGCCATTCCATGCCATTCCATGCCATTCCATGCCATTCCATGCCATTCCATGCCATTCCATGCCATTCCATGCCATTCCATGCCATTCCATGCCATTCCATGCCATTCCATGCCATTCCATGCCATTCCATGCCATTCCATGCCATTCCATGCCATTCCATGCCATTCCATGCCATTCCATGCCATTCCATGCCATTCCATGCCATTCCATGCCATTCCATGCCATTCCATGCCATTCCATGCCATTCCATGCCATTCCATGCCATTCCATGCCATTCCATGCCATTCCATGCCATTCCATGCCATTCCATGCCATTCCATGCCATTCCATGCCATTCCATGCCATTCCATGCCATTCCATGCCATTCCATGCCATTCCATGCCATTCCATGCCATTCCATGCCATTCCATGCCATTCCATGCCATTCCATGCCATTCCATGCCATTCCATGCCATTCCATGCCATTCCATGCCATTCCATGCCATTCCATGCCATTCCATGCCATTCCATGCCATTCCATGCCATTCCATGCCATTCCATGCCATTCCATGCCATTCCATGCCATTCCATGCCATTCCATGCCATTCCATGCCATTCCATGCCATTCCATGCCATTCCATGCCATTCCATGCCATTCCATGCCATTCCATGCCATTCCATGCCATTCCATGCCATTCCATGCCATTCCATGCCATTCCATGCCATTCCATGCCATTCCATGCCATTCCATGCCATTCCATGCCATTCCATGCCATTCCATGCCATTCCATGCCATTCCATGCCATTCCATGCCATTCCATGCCATTCCATGCCATTCCATGCCATTCCATGCCATTCCATGCCATTCCATGCCATTCCATGCCGTGCCATGCCGGTGCCATGCCGGTGCCATGCCGGTGCCATGCCGTGCCATGCCGGTGCCATGCCGTGCCATGCCGGTGCCATGCCGTGCCATGCCGTGCCATGCCGGTGCCATGCCGTGCCATGCCGGTGCCATGCGGTGCCATGCCATTCCATGCCATTCCATTCCATTCCATGCCATTCCATGTCATTCCATGCCATTCCATGCCATTCCATGCCATTCCATGCCATTCCATGCCATTCCATGCCATTCCATGCCATTCCATGCCATTCCATGCCATTCCATGCCATTCCATGCCATTCCATGCCATTCCATGCCATTCCATGCCATTCCATGCCATTCCATGCCATTCCATGCCATTCCATGCCATTCCATGCCATTCCATGCCATTCCATGCCATTCCATGCCATTCCATGCCATTCCATGCCATTCCATGCCATTCCATGCCATTCCATGCCATTCCATGCCATTCCATGCCATTCCATGCCATTCCATGCCATTCCATGCCATTCCATGCCATTCCATGCCATTCCATGCCATTCCATGCCATTCCATGCCATTCCATGCCATTCCATGCCATTCCATGCCATTCCATGCCATTCCATGCCATTCCATGCCATTCCATGCCATTCCATGCCATTCCATGCCATTCCATGCCATTCCATGCCATTCCATGCCATTCCATGCCATTCCATGCCATTCCATGCCATTCCATGCCATTCCATGCCATTCCATGCCATTCCATGCCATTCCATGCCATTCCATGCCATTCCATGCCATTCCATGCCATTCCATGCCATTCCATGCCATTCCATGCCATTCCATGCCATTCCATGCCATTCCATGCCATTCCATGCCATTCCATGCCATTCCATGCCATTCCATGCCATTCCATGCCATTCCATGCCATTCCATGCCATTCCATGCCATTCCATGCCATTCCATGCCATTCCATGCCATTCCATGCCATTCCATGCCATTCCATGCCATTCCATGCCATTCCATGCCATTCCATGCCATTCCATGCCATTCCATGCCATTCCATGCCATTCCATGCCATTCCATGCCATTCCATGCCATTCCATGCCATTCCATGCCATTCCATGCCATTCCATGCCATTCCATGCCATTCCATGCCATTCCATGCCATTCCATGCCATTCCATGCCATTCCATGCCATTCCATGCCATTCCATGCCATTCCATGCCATTCCATGCCATTCCATGCCATTCCATGCCATTCCATGCCATTCCATGCCATTCCATGCCATTCCATGCCGTGCCATGCCGGTGCCATGCCGGTGCCATGCCGGTGCCATGCCGTGCCATGCCGGTGCCATGCCGTGCCATGCCGGTGCCATGCCGTGCCATGCCGTGCCATGCCGGTGCCATGCCGTGCCATGCCGGTGCCATGCCGTGCCATGCCGGTGCCATGCCGTGCCATGCCGGTGCCATGCCGTGCCATGCCGGTGCCATGCCGTGCCATGCCGGTGCCATGCCGTGCCATGCCGGTGCCATGCCGTGCCATGCCGGTGCCATGCCGTGCCATGCCGGTGCCATGCCGTGCCATGCCGGTGCCATGCCGTGCCATGCCGGTGCCATGCCGTGCCATGCCGGTGCCATGCCGTGCCATGCCGGTGCCATGCCGTGCCATGCCGGTGCCATGCCGTGCCATGCCGGTGCCATGCCGTGCCATGCCATTCCATGCCATTCCATGCCATTCCATGCCATTCCATGCCATTCCATGCCATTCCATGCCATTCCATGCCATTCCATGCCATTCCATGCCATTCCATGCCATTCCATGCCATTCCATGCCATTCCATGCCATTCCATGCCATTCCATGCCATTCAATGCCGTGCCATGCCCGTGCCATGCCGTGCCATGCCGGTGCCATGCCGTGCCATGCCGGTGCCATGCCGGTGCCATGCCGTGCCATGCCGTGCCATGCCGTGCCATGCCGTGCCATGCCGGTGCCATGCCGTGCCATGCCGTGCCATGCCGGTGCCATGCCGTGCCATGCCGTGCCATGCCGGTGCCATGCCGGTGCCATGCGATTCCATGCCATTCCATGCCATTCCATGCCATTCCATGCCATTCCATGCCATTCCATGCCATTCCATGCCATTCCATGCCATTCCATGCCATTCCATGCCATTCCATGCCATTCCATGCCATTCCATGCCATTCCATGCCATTCCATGCCATTCCATGCCATTCCATGCCATTCCATGCCATTCCATGCCATTCCATGCCATTCCATGCCATTCCATGCCATTCCATGCCATTCCATGCCATTCCATGCCATTCCATGCCATTCCATGCCATTCCATGCCATTCCATGCCATTCCATGCCATTCCATGCCATTCCATGCCATTCCATGCCATTCCATGCCATTCCATGCCATTCCATGCCATTCCATGCCATTCCATGCCATTCCATGCCATTCCATGCCATTCCATGCCATTCCATGCCATTCCATGCCATTCCATGCCATTCCATGCCATTCCATGCCATTCCATGCCATTCCATGCCATTCCATGCCATTCCATGCCAGTCCATGCCAGTCCATGCCATTCCATGCCATTCCATGCCATTCCATGCCATTCCATGCCATTCCATGCCATTCCATGCCATTCCATGCCATTCCATGCCATTCAATGCCGTGCCATGCCGGTGCCATGCCGTGCCATGCCGGTGCCATGCCGTGCCATGCCGGTGCCATGCCGTGCCATGCCGGTGCCATGCCGTGCCATGCCGGTGCCATGCCGTGCCATGCCGGTGCCATGCCGTGCCATGCCGGTGCCATGCCGTGCCATGCCGGTGCCATGCCGTGCCATGCCGGTGCCATGCCGTGCCATGCCGGTGCCATGCCGTGCCATGCCGGTGCCATGCCGTGCCATGCCGGTGCCATGCCGTGCCATGCCGGTGCCATGCCGTGCCATGCCGGTGCCATGCCGTGCCATGCCGGTGCCATGCCGTGCCATGCCGGTGCCATGCCGTGCCATGCCGGTGCCATGCCGTGCCATGCCGGTGCCATGCCGTGCCATGCCGGTGCCATGCCGTGCCATGCCGGTGCCATGCCGTGCCATGCCGGTGCCATGCCGTGCCATGCCGGTGCCATGCCGTGCCATGCCGGTGCCATGCCGTGCCATGCCGGTGCCATGCCGTGCCATGCCGGTGCCATGCCGTGCCATGCCGGTGCCATGCCGTGCCATGCCGGTGCCATGCCGTGCCATGCCGGTGCCATGCCGTGCCATGCCGGTGCCATGCCGTGCCATGCCGGTGCCATGCCGTGCCATGCCGTGCCATGCCGTGCCATGCCGGTGCCATGCCGTGCCATGCCGGTGCCATGCCGTGCCATGCCGGTGCCATGCCGTGCCATGCCGGTGCCATGCCGTGCCATGCCGGTGCCATGCCGTGCCATGCCGGTGCCATGCCGTGCCATGCCGTGCCATGCCGTGCCATGCCGTGCCATGCCGTGCCATGCCGTGCCATGCCGTGCCATGCCGTGCCATGCCGTGCCATGCCGTGCCATGCCGTGCCATGCCGTGCCATGCCGTGCCATGCCGTGCCATGCCGTGCCATGCCGTGCCATGCCGTGCCATGCCGGTGCCATGCCGTGCCATGCCGGTGCCATGCCGTGCCATGCCGGTGCCATGCCGTGCCATGCCGGTGCCATGCCGTGCCATGCCGTGCCATTCCATGCCATTCCATGCCATTCCATGCCATTCCATGCCATTCCATGCCATTCCATGCCATTCCATGCCATTCCATGCCATTCCATGCCATTCCATGCCATTCCATGCCATTCCATGCCATTCCATGCCATTCCATGCCATTCCATGCCATTCCATGCCATTCCATGCCATTCCATGCCAGTCCATGCCAGTCCATGCCATTCCATGCCATTCCATGCCATTCCATGCCATTCCATGCCATTCCATGCCATTCCATGCCATTCCATGCCATTCCATGCCATTCCATGCCATTCCATGCCATTCCATGCCATTCCATGCCATTCAATGCCGTGCCATGCCGGTGCCATGCCGTGCCATGCCGGTGCCATGCCGTGCCATGCCGGTGCCATGCCGTGCCATGCCGGTGCCATGCCGTGCCATGCCGGTGCCATGCCGTGCCATGCCGGTGCCATGCCGTGCCATGCCGGTGCCATGCCGTGCCATGCCGGTGCCATGCCGTGCCATGCCGGTGCCATGCCGTGCCATGCCGGTGCCATGCCGTGCCATGCCGGTGCCATGCCGTGCCATGCCGGTGCCATGCCGTGCCATGCCGGTGCCATGCCGTGCCATGCCGGTGCCATGCCGTGCCATGCCGGTGCCATGCCGTGCCATGCCGGTGCCATGCCGTGCCATGCCGGTGCCATGCCGTGCCATGCCGGTGCCATGCCGTGCCATGCCGGTGCCATGCCGTGCCATGCCGGTGCCATGCCGTGCCATGCCGGTGCCATGCCGTGCCATGCCGGTGCCATGCCGTGCCATGCCGGTGCCATGCCGTGCCATGCCGGTGCCATGCCGTGCCATGCCGGTGCCATGCCGTGCCATGCCGGTGCCATGCCGTGCCATGCCGGTGCCATGCCGTGCCATGCCGGTGCCATGCCGTGCCATGCCGGTGCCATGCCGTGCCATGCCGGTGCCATGCCGTGCCATGCCGGTGCCATGCCGTGCCATGCCGGTGCCATGCCGTGCCATGCCGGTGCCATGCCGTGCCATGCCGGTGCCATGCCGTGCCATGCCGGTGCCATGCCGTGCCATGCCGGTGCCATGCCGTGCCATGCCGGTGCCATGCCGTGCCATGCCGGTGCCATGCCGTGCCATGCCGGTGCCATGCCGTGCCATGCCGGTGCCATGCCGTGCCATGCCGGTGCCATGCCGTGCCATGCCGGTGCCATGCCGTGCCATGCCGGTGCCATGCCGTGCCATGCCGTGCCATGCCGTGCCATGCCGTGCCATGCCGTGCCATGCCGTGCCATGCCGTGCCATGCCGTGCCATGCCGTGCCATGCCGGTGCCATGCCGTGCCATGCCGGTGCCATGCCGTGCCATGCCGGTGCCATGCCGTGCCATGCCGGTGCCATGCCGTGCCATGCCGGTGCCATGCCGTGCCATGCCGGTGCCATGCCGTGCCATGCCGGTGCCATGCCGTGCCATGCCGTGCCATTCCATGCCATTCCATGCCATTCCATGCCATTCCATGCCATTCCATGCCATTCCATGCCAGTCCATGCCATTCCATGCCATTCCATGCCATTCCATGCCAGTCCATGCCATTCCATGCCAGTCCATGCCATTCCATGCCATTCCATGCCATTCAATGCCGTGCCATGCCGTGCCATGCCGGTGCCATGCCGTGCCATGCCGGTGCCATGCCGTGCCATGCCGGTGCCATGCCGTGCCATGCCGTGCCATGCCGGGCCATGCGGTGCCATGCCATTCCATGCCATTCCATGCCAGTCCATGCCAGTCCATGCCATTCCATGCCATTCCATGCCACTCAATGCGGTGCCATGCCGTGCCATGCCGTGCCATGCCGTGTCATTCCATGCCATTCAATGCCATTCCATGCCATTCAATGCCGTGCCATGCCGTGCCATGCCGTGCCATGCCGTGCCATGCCGTGCCATGCCGTGCCATGCCGTGCCATGCCGTGCCATGCGGTGCCATGCCGTGCCATGCGGTGCCATGCCATTCCATGCCATTCCATGCCATTCCATGCCATTCCATGCCATTCCATGTCATTCCATGCCATTCCATGCCATTCCATGCCATTCCATGTCATTCCATGCCATTCCATGCCATTCCATGCCATTCCATGTCATTCCATGCCATTCCATGCCATTCCATGCCATTCCATGCCATTCCATGCCATTCCATGCCATTCCATGCCATTCCATGCCATTCCATGCCATTCCATGCCATTCCATGCCATTCCATGCCATTCCATGCCATTCCATGCCATTCCATGCCATTCCATGCCATTCCATGCCATTCCATGCCATTCCATGCCATTCCATGCCATTCCATGCCATTCCATGCCATTCCATGCCATTCCATGCCATTCCATGCCATTCCATGCCATTCCATGCCATTCCATGCCATTCCATGCCATTCCATGCCATTCAATGCCGTGCCATGCCGTGCCATGCCGTGCCATGCCGGTGCCATGCCGTGCCATGCCGGTGCCATGCCGTGCCATGCCGGTGTCATGCCGTGCCATGCCGTGCCATGCCGGGCCATGCGGTGCCATGCCATTCCATGCCATTCCATGTCAGTCCATGCCATTCCATGCCATTCCATGTCAGTCCATGCCATTCCATGCCATTCCATGCCATTCAATGCCGTGCCATGCCGTGCCATGCCGTGCCATGCCGTGCCATGCCGTGCCATGCCGGTGCCATGCCGGTGCCATGCCGGTGCCATGCCGGTGCCATGCCGGTGCCATGCCGTGCCATGCCGTGCCATGCCGTGCCATGCCGTGCCATGCCGTGCCATGACGTGCCATGCCGGTGCCATGCCGATTCCATGCGATTCCATGCCATTCCATGCGATTCCATGCCATTCCATGCCATTCCATGCCATTCCATGCCATTCCATGCCATTCCATGCCATTCCATGCCATTCCATGCCATTCCATGCCATTCCATGCCATTCCATGCCATTCCATGCCATTCCATGCCATTCCATGCCATTCCATGCCAGTCCATGCCAGTCCATGCCATTCCATGCCATTCCATGCCATTCCATGCCATTCCATGCCATTCCATGCCATTCCATGCCATTCCATGCCATTCCATGCCATTCCATGCCATTCCATGCCATTCCATGCCATTCCATGCCATTCAATGCCGTGCCATGCCGGTGCCATGCCGTGCCATGCCGGTGCCATGCCGTGCCATGCCGGTGCCATGCCGTGCCATGCCGGTGCCATGCCGTGCCATGCCGGTGCCATGCCGTGCCATGCCGGTGCCATGCCGTGCCATGCCGGTGCCATGCCGTGCCATGCCGGTGCCATGCCGTGCCATGCCGGTGCCATGCCGTGCCATGCCGGTGCCATGCCGTGCCATGCCGGTGCCATGCCGTGCCATGCCGGTGCCATGCCGTGCCATGCCGGTGCCATGCCGTGCCATGCCGGTGCCATGCCGTGCCATGCCGGTGCCATGCCGTGCCATGCCGGTGCCATGCCGTGCCATGCCGGTGCCATGCCGTGCCATGCCGGTGCCATGCCGTGCCATGCCGGTGCCATGCCGTGCCATGCCGGTGCCATGCCGTGCCATGCCGGTGCCATGCCGTGCCATGCCGGTGCCATGCCGTGCCATGCCGGTGCCATGCCGTGCCATGCCGGTGCCATGCCGTGCCATGCCGGTGCCATGCCGTGCCATGCCGGTGCCATGCCGTGCCATGCCGGTGCCATGCCGTGCCATGCCGGTGCCATGCCGTGCCATGCCGGTGCCATGCCGTGCCATGCCGGTGCCATGCCGTGCCATGCCGGTGCCATGCCGTGCCATGCCGGTGCCATGCCGTGCCATGCCGGTGCCATGCCGTGCCATGCCGGTGCCATGCCGTGCCATGCCGGTGCCATGCCGTGCCATGCCGGTGCCATGCCGTGCCATGCCGGTGCCATGCCGTGCCATGCCGGTGCCATGCCGTGCCATGCCGGTGCCATGCCGTGCCATGCCGGTGCCATGCCGTGCCATGCCGGTGCCATGCCGTGCCATGCCGGTGCCATGCCGTGCCATGCCGTGCCATGCCGTGCCATGCCGTGCCATGCCGTGCCATGCCGTGCCATGCCGTGCCATGCCGTGCCATGCCGTGCCATGCCGTGCCATGCCGGTGCCATGCCGTGCCATGCCGGTGCCATGCCGTGCCATGCCGGTGCCATGCCGTGCCATGCCGGTGCCATGCCGTGCCATGCCGGTGCCATGCCGTGCCATGCCGGTGCCATGCCGTGCCATGCCGGTGCCATGCCGTGCCATGCCGTGCCATTCCATGCCATTCCATGCCATTCCATGCCATTCCATGCCATTCCATGCCATTCCATGCCAGTCCATGCCATTCCATGCCATTCCATGCCATTCCATGCCAGTCCATGCCATTCCATGCCAGTCCATGCCATTCCATGCCATTCCATGCCATTCAATGCCGTGCCATGCCGTGCCATGCCGGTGCCATGCCGTGCCATGCCGGTGCCATGCCGTGCCATGCCGGTGCCATGCCGTGCCATGCCGTGCCATGCCGGGCCATGCGGTGCCATGCCATTCCATGCCATTCCATGCCAGTCCATGCCAGTCCATGCCATTCCATGCCATTCCATGCCACTCAATGCGGTGCCATGCCGTGCCATGCCGTGCCATGCCGTGTCATTCCATGCCATTCAATGCCATTCCATGCCATTCAATGCCGTGCCATGCCGTGCCATGCCGTGCCATGCCGTGCCATGCCGTGCCATGCCGTGCCATGCCGTGCCATGCGGTGCCATGCCGTGCCATGCGGTGCCATGCCATTCCATGCCATTCCATGCCATTCCATGCCATTCCATGCCATTCCATGTCATTCCATGCCATTCCATGCCATTCCATGCCATTCCATGCCATTCCATGCCATTCCATGCCATTCCATGCCATTCCATGCCATTCCATGCCATTCCATGCCATTCCATGCCATTCCATGCCATTCCATGCCATTCCATGCCATTCCATGCCATTCCATGCCATTCCATGCCATTCCATGCCATTCCATGCCATTCCATGCCATTCCATGCCATTCCATGCCATTCCATGCCATTCCATGCCATTCCATGCCATTCCATGCCATTCCATGCCATTCCATGCCATTCCATGCCATTCCATGCCATTCCATGCCATTCCATGCCATTCCATGCCATTCCATGCCATTCCATGCCATTCCATGCCATTCCATGCCATTCCATGCCATTCCATGCCATTCCATGCCATTCCATGCCATTCCATGCCATTCCATGCCATTCAATGCCGTGCCATGCCGTGCCATGCCGTGCCATGCCGTGCCATGCCGGTGCCATGCCGTGCCAGGCCGGTGCCATGCCGGTGCCATGCCGTGCCATGCCGGTGCCATGCCGTGCCATGCCGGTGCCATGCCGTGCCATGCCGTGCCATGCCGGGCCATGCGGTGCCATGCCATTCCATGCCATTCCATGTCAGTCCATGCCAGTCCATGCCATTCCATGCCATTCCATGCCACTCAATGCGGTGCCATGCCGTGCCATGCCGTGCCATGCCGTGTCATTCCATGCCATTCACTGCCATTCCATGCCATTCAATGCCGTGCCATGCCGTGCCATGCCGTGCCATGTCGTGCCATGCCGTGCCATGCGGTGCCATGCCGTGCCATGCGGTGCCATGCCATTCCATGCCATTCCATTCCATTCCATGCCATTCCATGTCATTCCATGCCATTCCATGCCATTCCATGCCATTCCATGCCATTCCATGCCATTCCATGCCATTCCATGCCATTCCATGCCATTCCATGCCATTCCATGCCATTCCATGCCATTCCATGCCATTCCATGCCATTCCATGCCATTCCATGCCATTCCATGCCATTCCATGCCATTCCATGCCATTCCATGCCATTCCATGCCATTCCATGCCATTCCATGCCATTCCATGCCATTCCATGCCATTCCATGCCATTCCATGCCATTCCATGCCATTCCATGCCATTCCATGCCATTCCATGCCATTCCATGCCATTCCATGCCATTCCATGCCATTCCATGCCATTCCATGCCATTCCATGCCATTCCATGCCATTCCATGCCATTCCATGCCATTCCATGCCATTCCATGCCATTCCATGCCATTCCATGCCATTCCATGCCATTCCATGCCATTCCATGCCATTCCATGCCATTCCATGCCATTCCATGCCATTCCATGCCATTCCATGCCATTCCATGCCATTCCATGCCATTCCATGCCATTCCATGCCATTCCATGCCATTCCATGCCATTCCATGCCATTCCATGCCATTCCATGCCATTCCATGCCATTCCATGCCATTCCATGCCATTCCATGCCATTCCATGCCATTCCATGCCATTCCATGCCATTCCATGCCATTCCATGCCATTCCATGCCATTCCATGCCATTCCATGCCATTCCATGCCATTCCATGCCATTCCATGCCATTCCATGCCATTCCATGCCATTCCATGCCATTCCATGCCATTCCATGCCATTCCATGCCATTCCATGCCATTCCATGCCATTCCATGCCATTCAATGCCGTGCCATGCCGTGCCATGCCGTGCCATGCCGGTGCCATGCCGTGCCATGCCGGTGCCATGCCGGTGCCATGCCGGTGCCATGCCGTGCCATGCCGGTGCCATGCCGTGCCATGCCGTGCCATGCCGGTGCCATGCCGTGCCATGCCGGTGCCATGCCGTGCCATGCCGGTGCCATGCCGTGCCATGCCGGTGCCATTCCGTGCCATGCCGGTGCCATGCCGTGCCATGCTGGTGCCATGCCGTGCCATGCTGGTGCCATGCCGTGCCATGCCGGTGCCATGCCATTCCATGCCATTCCATGCCATTCCATGCCATTCTATGCCATTCAATGCCGTGCCATGCCGTGCCATGCCGTGCCATGCCGGTGCCATGCCGTGCCATGCCGGTGTCATGCCGTGCCATGCCGGTGCCATGCCGGTGCCATGCCGTGCCATGCCGGTGCCATGCCGGTGCCATGCCGTGCCATGCCGGTGCCATGCCGGTGCCATGCCGTGCCATGCCGGTGCCATGCCGTGCCATGCCGTGCCATGCCGGTGCCATGCCGTGCCATGCCGGTGCCATGCCGTGCCATGCCGGTGCCATGCCGTGCCATGCCGGTGCCATGCCCGTGCCATGCCGTGCCATGCCGTGCCATGCCGGTGCCATGCCGTGCCATGCCGGTGCCATGCCGTGCCATGCCGGTGCCATGCCGTGCCATGCCGGTGCCATGCCGTGCCATGCCGGTGCCATGCCGTGCCATGCCGGTGCCATGCCGTGCCATGCCGGTGCCATGCCGTGCCATGCCGGTGCCATGCCGTGCCATGCCGGTGCCATGCCGTGCCATGCCGGTGCCATGCCGTGCCATGCCGGTGCCATGCCGTGCCATGCCGGTGCCATGCCGTGCCATGCCGGTGCCATGCCGTGCCATGCCGGTGCCATGCCGTGCCATGCCGGTGCCATGCCGTGCCATGCCGGTGCCATGCCGTGCCATGCCGGTGCCATGCCGTGCCATGCCGGTGCCATGCCGTGCCATGCCGGTGCCATGCCGTGCCATGCCGGTGCCATGCCGTGCCATGCCGGTGCCATGCCGTGCCATGCCGGTGCCATGCCGTGCCATGCCGGTGCCATGCCGTGCCATGCCGGTGCCATGCCGTGCCATGCCATTCCATGCCATTCCATGCCATTCCATGCCATTCCATGCCATTCCATGCCATTCCATGCCATTCCATGCCATTCCATGCCATTCCATGCCATTCCATGCCATTCCATGCCATTCCATGCCATTCCATGCCATTCCATGCCATTCCATGCCATTCCATGCCATTCCATGCCATTCCATGCCATTCCATGCCATTCCATGCCATTCCATGCCATTCCATGCCATTCCATGCCATTCCATGCCATTCCATGCCATTCCATGCCATTCCATGCCATTCCATGCCATTCCATGCCATTCCATGCCATTCAATGCCGTGCCATGCCCGTGCCATGCCGTGCCATGCCGGTGCCATGCCGTGCCATGCCGGTGCCATGCCGTGCCATGCCGGTGCCATGCCGGTGCCATGCCGTGCCATGCCGTGCCATGCCGTGCCATGCCGTGCCATGCCGGTGCCATGCCGTGCCATGCCGGTGCCATGCCGTGCCATGCCGTGCCATGCCGGTGCCATGCCGGTGCCATGCGATTCCATGCCATTCCATGCCATTCCATGCCATTCCATGCCATTCCATGCCATTCCATGCCATTCCATGCCATTCCATGCCATTCCATGCCATTCCATGCCATTCCATGCCATTCCATGCCATTCCATGCCATTCCATGCCATTCCATGCCATTCCATGCCATTCCATGCCATTCCATGCCATTCCATGCCATTCCATGCCATTCCATGCCATTCCATGCCATTCCATGCCATTCCATGCCATTCCATGCCATTCCATGCCATTCCATGCCATTCCATGCCATTCCATGCCATTCCATGCCATTCCATGCCATTCCATGCCATTCCATGCCATTCCATGCCATTCCATGCCATTCCATGCCATTCCATGCCATTCCATGCCATTCCATGCCATTCCATGCCATTCCATGCCATTCCATGCCATTCCATGCCATTCCATGCCATTCCATGCCATTCCATGCCATTCCATGCCATTCCATGCCATTCCATGCCATTCCATGCCATTCCATGCCATTCCATGCCATTCCATGCCATTCCATGCCATTCCATGCCATTCCATGCCATTCCATGCCATTCCATGCCATTCCATGCCAGTCCATGCCAGTCCATGCCATTCCATGCCATTCCATGCCATTCCATGCCATTCCATGCCATTCCATGCCATTCCATGCCATTCCATGCCATTCCATGCCATTCAATGCCGTGCCATGCCGGTGCCATGCCGTGCCATGCCGGTGCCATGCCGTGCCATGCCGGTGCCATGCCGTGCCATGCCGGTGCCATGCCGTGCCATGCCGGTGCCATGCCGTGCCATGCCGGTGCCATGCCGTGCCATGCCGGTGCCATGCCGTGCCATGCCGGTGCCATGCCGTGCCATGACGTGCCATGCCGGTGCCATGCCGATTCCATGCGATTCCATGCCATTCCATGCGATCCCATGCCATTCCATGCCATTCCATGCCATTCCATGCCATTCCATGCCATTCCATGCCATTCCATGCCATTCCATGCCATTCCATGCCATTCCATGCCATTCCATGCCATTCCATGCCATTCCATGCCATTCCATGCCATTCCATGCCATTCCATGCCATTCCATGCCATTCCATGCCATTCCATGCCATTCCATGCCATTCCATGCCATTCCATGCCAGTCCATGCCAGTGCATGCCATTCCATGCCATTCCATGCCATTCCATGCCATTCCATGCCATTCCATGCCATTCCATGCCATTCCATGCCATTCCATGCCATTCCATGCCATTCCATGCCATTCCATGCCATTCCATGCCATTCCATGCCATTCCATGCCATTCCATGCCATTCAATGCCATTCCATGCCGGTGCCATGCCGTGCCATGCCGGTGCCATGCCGTGCCATGCCGGTGCCATGCCGTGCCATGCCGGTGCCATGCCGTGCCATGCCGGTGCCATGCCGTGCCATGCCGGTGCCATGCCGTGCCATGCCGGTGCCATGCCGTGCCATGCCGGTGCCATGCCGTGCCATGCCGGTGCCATGCCGTGCCATGCCGGTGCCATGCCGTGCCATGCCGGTGCCATGCCGTGCCATGCCGGTGCCATGCCGTGCCATGCCGGTGCCATGCCGTGCCATGCCGGTGCCATGCCGTGCCATGCCGGTGCCATGCCGTGCCATGCCGTGCCATGCCGTGCCATGCCGTGCCATGCCGTGCCATGCCGTGCCATGCCGTGCCATGCCGGTGCCATGCCGTGCCATGCCGGTGCCATGCCGTGCCATGCCGGTGCCATGCCGTGCCATGCCGGTGCCATGCCGTGCCATGCCGGTGCCATGCCGTGCCATGCCGGTGCCATGCCGTGCCATGCCGTGCCATGCCGGTGCCATGCCGTGCCATTCCATGCCATTCCATGCCATTCCATGCCATTCCATGCCATTCCATGCCATTCCATGCCATTCCATGCCATTCCATGCCATTCCATGCCATTCCATGCCAGTCCATGCCATTCCATGCCATTCCATGCCATTCCATGCCATTCCATGCCAGTCCATGCCATTCCATGCCATTCCATGCCATTCAATGCCGTGCCATGCCGTGCCATGCCGGTGCCATGCCGTGCCATGCCGGTGCCATGCCGTGCCATGCCGGTGCCATGCCGTGCCATGCCGGTGCCATGCCGTGCCATGCCGGGCCATGCGGTGCCATGCCATTCCATGCCATTCCATGCCAGTCCATGCCAGTCCATGCCAGTCCATGCCATTCCATGCCATTCCATGCCACTCAATGCGGTGCCATGCCGTGCCATGCCGTGCCATGCCGTGTCATTCCATGCCATTCAATGCCATTCCATGCCATTCAATGCCGTGCCATGCCGTGCCATGCCGTGCCATGCCGTGCCATGCCGTGCCATGCCGTGCCATGCCGTGCCATGCCGTGCCATGCCGTGCCATGCCGTGCCAGGCCGGTGCCATGCCGGTGCCATGCCGTGCCATGCCGGTGCCATGCCGTGCCATGCCGGTGCCATGCCGTGCCATGCCGTGCCATGCCGGGCCATGCGGTGCCATGCCATTCCATGCCATTCCATGTCAGTCCATGCCAGTCCATGCCATTCCATGCCATTCCATGCCACTCAATGCGGTGCCATGCCGTGCCATGCCGTGCCATGCCGTGTCATTCCATGCCATTCACTGCCATTCCATGCCATTCAATGCCGTGCCATGCCGTGCCATGCCGTGCCATGTCGTGCCATGCCGTGCCATGCGGTGCCATGCCGTGCCATGCGGTGCCATGCCATTCCATGCCATTCCATTCCATTCCATGCCATTCCATGTCATTCCATGTCATTCCATGCCATTCCATGCCATTCCATGCCATTCCATGCCATTCCATGCCATTCCATGCCATTCCATGCCATTCCATGCCATTCCATGCCATTCCATGCCATTCCATGCCATTCCATGCCATTCCATGCCATTCCATGCCATTCCATGCCATTCCATGCCATTCCATGCCATTCCATGCCATTCCATGCCATTCCATGCCATTCCATGCCATTCCATGCCATTCCATGCCATTCCATGCCATTCCATGCCATTCCATGCCATTCCATGCCATTCCATGCCATTCCATGCCATTCCATGCCATTCCATGCCATTCCATGCCATTCCATGCCATTCCATGCCATTCCATGCCATTCCATGCCATTCCATGCCATTCCATGCCATTCCATGCCATTCCATGCCATTCCATGCCATTCCATGCCATTCCATGCCATTCCATGCCATTCCATGCCATTCCATGCCATTCCATGCCATTCCATGCCATTCCATGCCATTCCATGCCATTCCATGCCATTCCATGCCATTCCATGCCATTCCATGCCATTCAATGCCGTGCCATGCCGTGCCATGCCGTGCCATGCCGGTGCCATGCCGTGCCATGCCGGTGCCATGCCGGTGCCATGCCGGTGCCATGCCGTGCCATGCCGGTGCCATGCCGTGCCATGCCGTGCCATGCCGGTGCCATGCCGTGCCATGCCGGTGCCATGCCGTGCCATGCCGGTGCCATGCCGTGCCATGCCGGTGCCATTCCGTGCCATGCCGGTGCCATGCCGTGCCATGCTGGTGCCATGCCGTGCCATGCTGGTGCCATGCCGTGCCATGCCGGTGCCATGCCATTCCATGCCATTCCATGCCATTCCATGCCATTCTATGCCATTCAATGCCGTGCCATGCCGTGCCATGCCGTGCCATGCCGGTGCCATGCCGTGCCATGCCGGTGTCATGCCGTGCCATGCCGGTGCCATGCCGGTGCCATGCCGTGCCATGCCGGTGCCATGCCGGTGCCATGCCGTGCCATGCCGGTGCCATGCCGGTGCCATGCCGTGCCATGCCGGTGCCATGCCGTGCCATGCCGGTGCCATGCCGTGCCATGCCGGTGCCATGCCGTGCCATGCCGGTGCCATGCCCGTGCCATGCCGTGCCATGCCGTGCCATGCCGGTGCCATGCCGTGCCATGCCGGTGCCATGCCGTGCCATGCCGGTGCCATGCCGTGCCATGCCGGTGCCATGCCGTGCCATGCCGGTGCCATGCCGTGCCATGCCGGTGCCATGCCGTGCCATGCCGGTGCCATGCCGTGCCATGCCGGTGCCATGCCGTGCCATGCCGGTGCCATGCCGTGCCATGCCGGTGCCATGCCGTGCCATGCCGGTGCCATGCCGTGCCATGCCGGTGCCATGCCGTGCCATGCCGGTGCCATGCCGTGCCATGCCGGTGCCATGCCGTGCCATGCCGGTGCCATGCCGTGCCATGCCGGTGCCATGCCGTGCCATGCCGGTGCCATGCCGTGCCATGCCGGTGCCATGCCGTGCCATGCCGGTGCCATGCCGTGCCATGCCGGTGCCATGCCGTGCCATGCCGGTGCCATGCCGTGCCATGCCGGTGCCATGCCGTGCCATGCCGGTGCCATGCCGTGCCATGCCGGTGCCATGCCGTGCCATGCCGGTGCCATGCCGTGCCATGCCATTCCATGCCATTCCATGCCATTCCATGCCATTCCATGCCATTCCATGCCATTCCATGCCATTCCATGCCATTCCATGCCATTCCATGCCATTCCATGCCATTCCATGCCATTCCATGCCATTCCATGCCATTCCATGCCATTCCATGCCATTCCATGCCATTCCATGCCATTCCATGCCATTCCATGCCATTCCATGCCATTCCATGCCATTCCATGCCATTCCATGCCATTCCATGCCATTCCATGCCATTCCATGCCATTCCATGCCATTCCATGCCATTCCATGCCATTCCATGCCATTCCATGCCATTCCATGCCATTCCATGCCATTCCATGCCATTCAATGCCGTGCCATGCCCGTGCCATGCCGTGCCATGCCGGTGCCATGCCGTGCCATGCCGGTGCCATGCCGTGCCATGCCGGTGCCATGCCGGTGCCATGCCGTGCCATGCCGTGCCATGCCGTGCCATGCCGTGCCATGCCGGTGCCATGCCGTGCCATGCCGGTGCCATGCCGTGCCATGCCGTGCCATGCCGGTGCCATGCCGGTGCCATGCGATTCCATGCCATTCCATGCCATTCCATGCCATTCCATGCCATTCCATGCCATTCCATGCCATTCCATGCCATTCCATGCCATTCCATGCCATTCCATGCCATTCCATGCCATTCCATGCCATTCCATGCCATTCCATGCCATTCCATGCCATTCCATGCCATTCCATGCCATTCCATGCCATTCCATGCCATTCCATGCCATTCCATGCCATTCCATGCCATTCCATGCCATTCCATGCCATTCCATGCCATTCCATGCCATTCCATGCCATTCCATGCCATTCCATGCCATTCCATGCCATTCCATGCCATTCCATGCCATTCCATGCCATTCCATGCCATTCCATGCCATTCCATGCCATTCCATGCCATTCCATGCCATTCCATGCCATTCCATGCCATTCCATGCCATTCCATGCCATTCCATGCCATTCCATGCCATTCCATGCCATTCCATGCCATTCCATGCCATTCCATGCCATTCCATGCCATTCCATGCCATTCCATGCCATTCCATGCCATTCCATGCCATTCCATGCCATTCCATGCCATTCCATGCCATTCCATGCCATTCCATGCCATTCCATGCCATTCCATGCCAGTCCATGCCAGTCCATGCCATTCCATGCCATTCCATGCCATTCCATGCCATTCCATGCCATTCCATGCCATTCCATGCCATTCCATGCCATTCCATGCCATTCAATGCCGTGCCATGCCGGTGCCATGCCGTGCCATGCCGGTGCCATGCCGTGCCATGCCGGTGCCATGCCGTGCCATGCCGGTGCCATGCCGTGCCATGCCGGTGCCATGCCGTGCCATGCCGGTGCCATGCCGTGCCATGCCGGTGCCATGCCGTGCCATGCCGGTGCCATGCCGTGCCATGACGTGCCATGCCGGTGCCATGCCGATTCCATGCGATTCCATGCCATTCCATGCGATCCCATGCCATTCCATGCCATTCCATGCCATTCCATGCCATTCCATGCCATTCCATGCCATTCCATGCCATTCCATGCCATTCCATGCCATTCCATGCCATTCCATGCCATTCCATGCCATTCCATGCCATTCCATGCCATTCCATGCCATTCCATGCCATTCCATGCCATTCCATGCCATTCCATGCCATTCCATGCCATTCCATGCCATTCCATGCCATTCCATGCCATTCCATGCCATTCCATGCCATTCCATGCCAGTCCATGCCAGTCCATGCCATTCCATGCCATTCCATGCCATTCCATGCCATTCCATGCCATTCCATGCCATTCCATGCCATTCCATGCCATTCCATGCCATTCCATGCCATTCCATGCCATTCCATGCCATTCCATGCCATTCCATGCCATTCCATGCCATTCCATGCCATTCAATGCCATTCCATGCCGGTGCCATGCCGTGCCATGCCGGTGCCATGCCGTGCCATGCCGGTGCCATGCCGTGCCATGCCGGTGCCATGCCGTGCCATGCCGGTGCCATGCCGTGCCATGCCGGTGCCATGCCGTGCCATGCCGGTGCCATGCCGTGCCATGCCGGTGCCATGCCGTGCCATGCCGGTGCCATGCCGTGCCATGCCGGTGCCATGCCGTGCCATGCCGGTGCCATGCCGTGCCATGCCGGTGCCATGCCGTGCCATGCCGGTGCCATGCCGTGCCATGCCGGTGCCATGCCGTGCCATGCCGGTGCCATGCCGTGCCATGCCGTGCCATGCCGTGCCATGCCGTGCCATGCCGTGCCATGCCGTGCCATGCCGTGCCATGCCGGTGCCATGCCGTGCCATGCCGGTGCCATGCCGTGCCATGCCGGTGCCATGCCGTGCCATGCCGGTGCCATGCCGTGCCATGCCGGTGCCATGCCGTGCCATGCCGGTGCCATGCCGTGCCATGCCGTGCCATGCCGGTGCCATGCCGTGCCATTCCATGCCATTCCATGCCATTCCATGCCATTCCATGCCATTCCATGCCATTCCATGCCATTCCATGCCATTCCATGCCAGTCCATGCCATTCCATGCCATTCCATGCCATTCCATGCCATTCCATGCCATTCCATGCCAGTCCATGCCATTCCATGCCATTCCATGCCATTCCATGCCATTCCATGCCAGTCCATGCCATTCCATGCCATTCCATGCCATTCAATGCCGTGCCATGCCGTGCCATGCCGGTGCCATGCCGTGCCATGCCGGTGCCATGCCGTGCCATGCCGGTGCCATGCCGTGCCATGCCGGTGCCATGCCGTGCCATGCCGGGCCATGCGGTGCCATGCCGGGCCATGCGGTGCCATGCCATTCCATGCCATTCCATGCCAGTCCATGCCAGTCCATGCCATTCCATGCCATTCCATGCCACTCAATGCGGTGCCATGCCGTGCCATGCCGTGCCATGCCGTGTCATTCCATGCCATTCAATGCCATTCCATGCCATTCAATGCCGTGCCATGCCGTGCCATGCCGTGCCATGCCGTGCCATGCCGTGCCATGCCGTGCCATGCCGTGCCATGCCGTGCCATGCCGTGCCATGCCGTGCCATGCCGTGCCATGCCGTGCCATGCCGTGCCATGCCGTGCCATGCCATTCCATGCCATTCCATTCCATTCCATGCCATTCCATGTCATTCCATGCCATTCCATGCCATTCCATGCCATTCCATGCCATTCCATGCCATTCCATGCCATTCCATGCCATTCCATGCCATTCCATGCCATTCCATGCCATTCCATGCCATTCCATGCCATTCCATGCCATTCCATGCCATTCCATGCCATTCCATGCCATTCCATGCCATTCCATGCCATTCCATGCCATTCCATGCCATTCCATGCCATTCCATGCCATTCCATGCCATTCCATGCCATTCCATGCCATTCCATGCCATTCCATGCCATTCCATGCCATTCCATGCCATTCCATGCCATTCCATGCCATTCCATGCCATTCCATGCCATTCCATGCCATTCCATGCCATTCCATGCCATTCCATGCCATTCCATGCCATTCCATGCCATTCCATGCCATTCCATGCCATTCCATGCCATTCCATGCCATTCCATGCCATTCCATGCCATTCCATGCCATTCCATGCCATTCCATGCCATTCCATGCCATTCCATGCCATTCCATGCCAT
The DNA here is from genome assembly GCA_963971235.1 of Cryptus armator. NCBI lineage: Eukaryota > Metazoa > Arthropoda > Insecta > Hymenoptera > Ichneumonidae > Cryptus > Cryptus armator. Next base: position 224,904 of record CAXARG010000020.1, read on the forward strand.
TCCATGCCATTCCATGCCATTCCATGCCATTCCATGCCATTCCATGCCATTCCATGCCATTCCATGCCATTCCATGCCATTCCATGCCATTCCATGCCATTCAATGCCGTGCCATGCCGTGCCATGCCGTGCCATGCCGTGCCATGCCGGTGCCATGCCGTGCCATGCCGGTGCCATGCCGGTGCCATGCCGTGCCATGCCGGTGCCATGCCGTGCCATGCCGGTGCCATGCCGTGCCATGCCGTGCCATGCCGGGCCATGCGGTGCCATGCCATTCCATGCCATTCCATGTCAGTCCATGCCAGTCCATGCCATTCCATGCCATTCCATGCCACTCAATGCGGTGCCATGCCGTGCCATGCCGTGCCATGCCGTGTCATTCCATGCCATTCACTGCCATTCCATGCCATTCAATGCCGTGCCATGCCGTGCCATGCCGTGCCATGCCGTGCCATGTCGTGCCATGCCGTGCCATGCGGTGCCATGCCGTGCCATGCGGTGCCATGCCATTCCATGCCATTCCATGTCATTCCATGCCATTCCATGCCATTCCATGCCATTCCATGCCATTCCATGCCATTCCATGCCATTCCATGCCATTCCATGCCATTCCATGCCATTCCATGCCATTCCATGCCATTCCATGCCATTCCATGCCATTCCATGCCATTCCATGCCATTCCATGCCATTCCATGCCATTCCATGCCATTCCATGCCATTCCATGCCATTCCATGCCATTCCATGCCATTCCATGCCATTCCATGCCATTCCATGCCATTCCATGCCATTCCATGCCATTCCATGCCATTCCATGCCATTCCATGCCATTCCATGCCATTCCATGCCATTCCATGCCATTCCATGCCATTCCATGCCATTCCATGCCATTCCATGCCATTCCATGCCATTCCATGCCATTCCATGCCATTCCATGCCATTCCATGCCATTCCATGCCATTCCATGCCATTCCATGCCATTCCATGCCATTCCATGCCATTCCATGCCATTCCATGCCATTCCATGCCATTCCATGCCATTCCATGCCATTCCATGCCATTCCATGCCATTCCATGCCATTCCATGCCATTCCATGCCATTCCATGCCATTCCATGCCATTCCATGCCATTCCATGCCATTCCATGCCATTCCATGCCATTCCATGCCATTCCATGCCATTCCATGCCATTCCATGCCATTCCATGCCATTCCATGCCATTCCATGCCATTCCATGCCATTCCATGCCATTCCATGCCATTCCATGCCATTCCATGCCATTCCATGCCATTCCATGCCATTCCATGCCATTCCATGCCATTCCATGCCATTCCATGCCATTCCATGCCATTCCATGCCATTCAATGCCGTGCCATGCCGTGCCATGCCGTGCCATGCCGTGCCATGCCGGTGCCATGCCGTGCCATGCCGGTGCCATGCCGGTGCCATGCCGGTGCCATGCCGTGCCATGCCGGTGCCATGCCGGTGCCATGCCGGTGCCATGCCGTGCCATGCCGGTGCCATGCCGTGCCATGCCGTGCCATGCCGTGCCATGCCGGTGCCATGCCGTGCCATGCCGGTGCCATGCCGTGCCATGCCGGTGCCATGCCGTGCCATGCCGGTGCCATGCCGTGCCATGCCGGTGCCATGCCGTGCCATGCTGGTGCCATGCCGTGCCATGCCGGTGCCATGCCATTCCATGCCATTCCATGCCATTCCATGCCATTCCATGCCATTCTATGCCATTCCATGCCATTCAATGCCGTGCCATGCCGTGCCATGCCGTGCCATGCCGTGCCATGCCGTGCCATGCCGGTGCCATGCCGTGCCATGCCGGTGTCATGCCGTGCCATGCCGGTGCCATGCCGGTGCCATGCCGTGCCATGCCGGTGCCATGCCGGTGCCATGCCGTGCCATGCCGGTGCCATGCCGGTGCCATGCCGGTGCCATGCCGTGCCATGCCGGTGCCATGCCGTGCCATGCCGTGCCATGCCGGTGCCATGCCGTGCCATGCCGGTGCCATGCCGTGCCATGCCGGTGCCATGCCGTGCCATGCCGGTGCCATGCCGTGCCATGCCGGTGCCATGCCCGTGCCATGCCGTGCCATGCCGTGCCATGCCGGTGCCATGCCGTGCCATGCCGGTGCCATGCCGTGCCATGCCGGTGCCATGCCGTGCCATGCCGGTGCCATGCCGTGCCATGCCGGTGCCATGCCGTGCCATGCCATTCCATGCCATTCCATGCCATTCCATGCCATTCCATGCCATTCCATGCCATTCCATGCCATTCCATGCCATTCCATGCCATTCCATGCCATTCCATGCCATTCCATGCCATTCCATGCCATTCCATGCCATTCCATGCCATTCCATGCCATTCCATGCCATTCCATGCCATTCCATGCCATTCCATGCCATTCCATGCCATTCCATGCCATTCCATGCCATTCCATGCCATTCCATGCCATTCCATGCCATTCCATGCCATTCCATGCCATTCCATGCCATTCCATGCCATTCCATGCCATTCCATGCCATTCCATGCCATTCCATGCCATTCCATGCCATTCCATGCCATTCCATGCCATTCCATGCCATTCCATGCCATTCCATGCCATTCCATGCCATTCCATGCCATTCCATGCCATTCCATGCCATTCCATGCCATTCCATGCCATTCAATGCCGTGCCATGCCGTGCCATGCCGTGCCATGCCGTGCCATGCCGGTGCCATGCCGTGCCATGCCGGTGCCATGCCGGTGCCATGCCGTGCCATGCCGGTGCCATGCCGTGCCATGCCGGTGCCATGCCGTGCCATGCCGTGCCATGCCGGGCCATGCGGTGCCATGCCATTCCATGCCATTCCATGTCAGTCCATGCCAGTCCATGCCATTCCATGCCATTCCATGCCACTCAATGCGGTGCCATGCCGTGCCATGCCGTGCCATGCCGTGTCATTCCATGCCATTCACTGCCATTCCATGCCATTCAATGCCGTGCCATGCCGTGCCATGCCGTGCCATGCCGTGCCATGTCGTGCCATGCCGTGCCATGCGGTGCCATGCCGTGCCATGCGGTGCCATGCCATTCCATGCCATTCCATGTCATTCCATGCCATTCCATGCCATTCCATGCCATTCCATGCCATTCCATGCCATTCCATGCCATTCCATGCCATTCCATGCCATTCCATGCCATTCCATGCCATTCCATGCCATTCCATGCCATTCCATGCCATTCCATGCCATTCCATGCCATTCCATGCCATTCCATGCCATTCCATGCCATTCCATGCCATTCCATGCCATTCCATGCCATTCCATGCCATTCCATGCCATTCCATGCCATTCCATGCCATTCCATGCCATTCCATGCCATTCCATGCCATTCCATGCCATTCCATGCCATTCCATGCCATTCCATGCCATTCCATGCCATTCCATGCCATTCCATGCCATTCCATGCCATTCCATGCCATTCCATGCCATTCCATGCCATTCCATGCCATTCCATGCCATTCCATGCCATTCCATGCCATTCCATGCCATTCCATGCCATTCCATGCCATTCCATGCCATTCCATGCCATTCCATGCCATTCCATGCCATTCCATGCCATTCCATGCCATTCCATGCCATTCCATGCCATTCCATGCCATTCCATGCCATTCCATGCCATTCCATGCCATTCCATGCCATTCCATGCCATTCCATGCCATTCCATGCCATTCCATGCCATTCCATGCCATTCCATGCCATTCCATGCCATTCCATGCCATTCCATGCCATTCCATGCCATTCCATGCCATTCCATGCCATTCCATGCCATTCCATGCCATTCCATGCCATTCCATGCCATTCCATGCCATTCCATGCCATTCCATGCCATTCCATGCCATTCCATGCCATTCCATGCCATTCCATGCCATTCAATGCCGTGCCATGCCGTGCCATGCCGTGCCATGCCGTGCCATGCCGGTGCCATGCCGTGCCATGCCGGTGCCATGCCGGTGCCATGCCGGTGCCATGCCGTGCCATGCCGGTGCCATGCCGGTGCCATGCCGGTGCCATGCCGTGCCATGCCGGTGCCATGCCGTGCCATGCCGTGCCATGCCGTGCCATGCCGGTGCCATGCCGTGCCATGCCGGTGCCATGCCGTGCCATGCCGGTGCCATGCCGTGCCATGCCGGTGCCATGCCGTGCCATGCCGGTGCCATGCCGTGCCATGCTGGTGCCATGCCGTGCCATGCCGGTGCCATGCCATTCCATGCCATTCCATGCCATTCCATGCCATTCCATGCCATTCCATGCCATTCTATGCCATTCCATGCCATTCAATGCCGTGCCATGCCGTGCCATGCCGTGCCATGCCGTGCCATGCCGTGCCATGCCGGTGCCATGCCGTGCCATGCCGGTGTCATGCCGTGCCATGCCGGTGCCATGCCGGTGCCATGCCGTGCCATGCCGGTGCCATGCCGGTGCCATGCCGTGCCATGCCGGTGCCATGCCGGTGCCATGCCGTGCCATGCCGGTGCCATGCCGTGCCATGCCGTGCCATGCCGGTGCCATGCCGTGCCATGCCGGTGCCATGCCGTGCCATGCCGGTGCCATGCCGTGCCATGCCGGTGCCATGCCGTGCCATGCCGGTGATGCCGGTGCCATGCCGTGCCATGCCGGTGCCATGCCCGTGCCATGCCGTGCCATGCCGTGCCATGCCGGTGCCATGCCGTGCCATGCCGGTGCCATGCCGTGCCATGCCGGTGCCATGCCGTGCCATGCCGGTGCCATGCCGTGCCATGCCGGTGCCATGCCGTGCCATGCCATTCCATGCCATTCCATGCCATTCCATGCCATTCCATGCCATTCCATGCCATTCCATGCCATTCCATGCCATTCCATGCCATTCCATGCCATTCCATGCCATTCCATGCCATTCCATGCCATTCCATGCCATTCCATGCCATTCCATGCCATTCCATGCCATTCCATGCCATTCCATGCCATTCCATGCCATTCCATGCCATTCCATGCCATTCCATGCCATTCAATGCCGTGCCATGCCCGTGCCATGCCGTGCCATGCCGGTGCCATGCCGTGCCATGCCGGTGCCATGCCGGTGCCATGCCGTGCCATGCCGTGCCATGCCGTGCCATGCCGTGCCATGCCGGTGCCATGCCGTGCCATGCCGTGCCATGCCGGTGCCATGCCGTGCCATGCCGTGCCATGCCGGTGCCATGCCGGTGCCATGCGATTCCATGCCATTCCATGCCATTCCATGCCATTCCATGCCATTCCATGCCATTCCATGCCATTCCATGCCATTCCATGCCATTCCATGCCATTCCATGCCATTCCATGCCATTCCATGCCATTCCATGCCATTCCATGCCATTCCATGCCATTCCATGCCATTCCATGCCATTCCATGCCATTCCATGCCATTCCATGCCAGTCCATGCCAGTCCATGCCAGTCCATGCCAGTCCATGCCATTCCATGCCATTCCATGCCATTCCATGCCATTCCATGCCATTCCATGCCATTCCATGCCATTCCATGCCATTCCATGCCATTCAATGCCATTCCATGCCGGTGCCATGCCGGTGCCATGCCGGTGCCATGCCGGTGCCATGCCGTGCCATGCCGGTGCCATGCCGTGCCATGCCGGTGCCATGCCGTGCCATGCCGGTGCCATGCCGTGCCATGCCGGTGCCATGCCGTGCCATGCCGGTGCCATGCCGTGCCATGCCGGTGCCATGCCGTGCCATGCCGGTGCCATGCCGTGCCATGCCGGTGCCATGCCGTGCCATGCCGGTGCCATGCCGTGCCATGCCGGTGCCATGCCGTGCCATGCCGGTGCCATGCCGTGCCATGCCGTGCCATGCCGTGCCATGCCGTGCCATGCCGTGCCATGCCGTGCCATGCCGTGCCATGCCGGTGCCATGCCGTGCCATGCCGGTGCCATGCCGTGCCATGCCGGTGCCATGCCGTGCCATGCCGGTGCCATGCCGTGCCATGCCGGTGCCATGCCGTGCCATGCCGGTGCCATGCCGTGCCATGCCGTGCCATGCCGGTGCCATGCCGTGCCATTCCATGCCATTCCATGCCATTCCATGCCATTCCATGCCATTCCATGCCATTCCATGCCATTCCATGCCAGTCCATGCCATTCCATGCCATTCCATGCCATTCCATGCCATTCCATGCCAGTCCATGCCATTCCATGCCATTCCATGCCATTCAATGCCGTGCCATGCCGTGCCATGCCGGTGCCATGCCGTGCCATGCCGGTGCCATGCCGTGCCATGCCGGTGCCATGCCGTGCCATGCCGGGCCATGCGGTGCCATGCCATTCCATGCCATTCCATGCCAGTCCATGCCAGTCCATGCCATTCCATGCCATTCCATGCCACTCAATGCGGTGCCATGCCGTGCCATGCCGTGCCATGCCGTGTCATTCCATGCCATTCAATGCCATTCCATGCCATTCAATGCCGTGCCATGCCGTGCCATGCCGTGCCATGCCGTGCCATGCCGTGCCATGCCGTGCCATGCCGTGCCATGCCGTGCCATGCCGTGCCATGCCGTGCCATGCCGTGCCATGCCGTGCCATGCCGTGCCATGCCGTGCCATGCCGTGCCATGCCGTGCCATGCGGTGCCATGCGGTGCCATGCCATTCCATGCCATTCCATGCCATTCCATGCCATTCCATGCCATTCCATGCCATTCCATGCCATTCCATGTCATTCCATGCCATTCCATGCCATTCCATGCCATTCCATGTCATTCCATGCCATTCCATGCCATTCCATGCCATTCCATGCCATTCCATGCCATTCCATGCCATTCCATGCCATTCCATGCCATTCCATGCCATTCCATGCCATTCCATGCCATTCCATGCCATTCCATGCCATTCCATGCCATTCCATGCCATTCCATGCCATTCCATGCCATTCCATGCCATTCCATGCCATTCCATGCCATTCCATGCCATTCAATGCCGTGCCATGCCGTGCCATGCCGTGCCATGCCGTGCCATGCCGGTGCCATGCCGGTGCCATGCCGGTGCCATGCCGGTGCCATGCCGTGCCATGCCGGTGCCATGCCGTGCCATGCCGTGCCATGCCGTGCCATGCCGTGCCATGCCGTGCCATGCCGTGCCATGACGTGCCATGCCGGTGCCATGCCGATTCCATGCGATTCCATGCCATTCCATGCGATTCCATGCCATTCCATGCCATTCCATGCCATTCCATGCCATTCCATGCCATTCCATGCCATTCCATGCCATTCCATGCCATTCCATGCCATTCCATGCCATTCCATGCCATTCCATGCCATTCCATGCCATTCCATGCCATTCCATGCCATTCCATGCCATTCCATCCCATTCCATCCCATTCCATCCCATTCCATCCCATTCCATCCCATTCCATGCCATTCCATGCCATTCCATGCCATTCAATGCCGGTGCCATGCCGGTGCCATGCCGTGCCATGCCGTGCCATGCCGGTGCCATGCCGTGCCGTGCCATGCCATTCCATGCCGTGCCATGCCATTCCATGCCATTCCATGCCATTCCATGCCATTCCATGCCATTCCATGCCATTCCATGCCATTCCATGCCATTCCATGCCATTCCATGCCATTCCATGCCATTCCATGCCATTCCATGCCATTCCATGCCATTCCATGCCATTCCATGCCATTCCATGCCATTCCATGCCATTCCATGCCATTCCATGCCAGTCCATGCCAGTCCATGCCATTCCATGCCATTCCATGCCATTCCATGCCATTCAATGCCGTGCCATGCCCGTGCCATGCCGTGCCATGCCGGTGCCATGCCGTGCCATGCCGGTGCCATGCCGTGCCATGCCGGTGCCATGCCGTGCCATGCCGGTGCCATGCCGTGCCATGCCGGTGCCGTGCCGTGCCATGCCGTGCCATGCCGGGCCATGCCGTGCCATGCCGTGGCATGCCGTGCCATGCCGTGGCATGCCGTGCCATGCCGTGCCATGCCGTGCCATGCCGTGCCATGCCGTGCCATGCCGTGCCATGCCGTGCCATGCCGTGCCATGCCGTGCCATGCCGTGCCATGCCGTGCCATGCCGTGCCATGCCGTGCCATGCCGTGCCATGCCGTGCCATGCCGTGCCATGCCGGTGCCATGCCGTGCCATGCCGGTGCCATGCCGTGCCATGCCGGTGCCATGCCGTGCCATGCCGGTGCCATGCCGTGCCATGCCGGTGCCATGCCGTGCCATGCCGTGCCATGCCGGTGCCATGCCGTGCCATTCCATGCCATTCCATGCCATTCCATGCCATTCCATGCCATTCCATGCCATTCCATGCTATTCCATGCCAGTCCATGCCATTCCATGCCATTCCATGCCATTCCATGCCAGTCCATGCCATTCCATGCCATTCCATGCCATTCAATGCCGTGCCATGCCGTGCCAGGCCGGTGCCATGCCGTGCCATGCCGGTGCCATGCCGGGCCATGCGGTGCCATGCCATTCCATGCCATTCCATGCCAGTCCATGCCAGTCCATGCCATTCCATGCCATTCCATGCCACTCAATGCGGTGCCATGCCGTGCCATGCCGTGCCATGCCGTGTCATTCCATGCCATTCAATGCCATTCCATGCCATTCAATGCCGTGCCATGCCGTGCCATGCCGTGCCATGCCGTGCCATGCCGTGCCATGCCGTGCCATGCCGTGCCATGCCGTGCCATGCCGTGCCATGCGGTGCCATGCCATTCCATGCCATTCCATGCCATTCCATGCCATTCCATGCCATTCCATGTCATTCCATGCCATTCCATGCCATTCCATGCCATTCCATGTCATTCCATGCCATTCCATGCCATTCCATGCCATTCCATGCCATTCAATGCCGTGCCATGCCGTGCCATGCCGTGCCATGCCGTGCCATGCCGTGCCATGCCGTGCCATGCCGTGCCATGCCGTGCCATGCCGTGCCATGCCGGTGCCATGCCGGTGCCATGCCGGTGCCATGCCGGTGCCATGCCGTGCCATGCCGGTGCCATGCCGTGCCATGCCGTGCCATGCCGTGCCATGCCGTGCCATGCCGTGCCATGCCGTGCCATGCCGTGCCATGCCGTGCCATGACGTGCCATGCCGGTGCCATGCCGATTCCATGCGATTCCATGCCATTCCATGCGATTCCATGCCATTCCATGCCATTCCATGCCATTCCATGCCATTCCATGCCATTCCATGCCATTCCATCCCATTCCATGCCATTCCATGCCATTCCATGCCATTCAATGCCGGTGCCATGCCGGTGCCATGCCGTGCCATGCCGTGCCATGCCGGTGCCATGCCGTGCCATGCCATTCCATGCCATTCCATGCCATTCCATGCCATTCCATGCCATTCCATGCCATTCCATGCCATTCCATGCCATTCCATGCCATTCCATGCCATTCCATGCCATTCCATGCCATTCCATGCCATTCCATGCCATTCCATGCCATTCCATGCCATTCCATGCCATTCCATGCCATTCCATGACATTCCATGCCATTCCATGCCATTCCATGCCATTCCATGCCATTCCATGCCATTCCATGCCAGTCCATGCCAGTCCATGCCATTCCATGCCATTCCATGCCATTCCATGCCATTCCATGCCATTCAATGCCGTGCCATGCCCGTGCCATGCCGTGCCATGCCGGTGCCATGCCGTGCCATGCCGGTGCCATGCCGGTGCCATGCCGTGCCATGCCGGTGCCATGCCGTGCCATGCCGGTGCCATGCCGTGCCATGCCGTGCCATGCCGGGCCATGCGGTGCCATGCCATTCCATGCCATTCCATGTCAGTCCATGCCAGTCCATGCCATTCCATGCCATTCCATGCCACTCAATGCGGTGCCATGCCGTGCCATGCCGTGCCATGCCGTGTCATTCCATGCCATTCAATGCCATTCAATGCCATTCCATGCCATTCAATGCCGTGCCATGCCGTGCCATGCCGTGCCATGTCGTGCCATGCCGTGCCATGCGGTGCCATGCCGTGCCATGCGGTGCCATGCCATTCCATGCCATTCCATTCCATTCCATGCCATTCCATGTCATTCCATGCCATTCCATGCCATTCCATGCCATTCCATGCCATTCCATGCCATTCCATGCCATTCCATGCCATTCCATGCCATTCCATGCCATTCCATGCCATTCCATGCCATTCCATGCCATTCCATGCCATTCCATGCCATTCCATGCCATTCCATGCCATTCCATGCCATTCCATGCCATTCCATGCCATTCCATGCCATTCCATGCCATTCCATGCCATTCCATGCCATTCCATGCCATTCCATGCCATTCCATGCCATTCCATGCCATTCCATGCCATTCCATGCCATTCCATGCCATTCCATGCCATTCCATGCCATTCCATGCCATTCCATGCCATTCCATGCCATTCCATGCCATTCCATGCCATTCCATGCCATTCCATGCCATTCCATGCCATTCCATGCCATTCCATGCCATTCCATGCCATTCCATGCCATTCCATGCCATTCCATGCCATTCCATGCCATTCCATGCCATTCCATGCCATTCCATGCCATTCCATGCCATTCCATGCCATTCCATGCCATTCCATGCCATTCCATGCCATTCCATGCCATTCAATGCCGTGCCATGCCGTGCCATGCCGTGCCATGCCGGTGCCATGCCGTGCCATGCCGGTGCCATGCCGGTGCCATGCCGTGCCATGCCGGTGCCATGCCGTGCCATGCCGGTGTCATGCCGTGCCATGCCGTGCCATGCCGGGCCATGCGGTGCCATGCCATTCCATGCCATTCCATGTCAGTCCATGCCATTCCATGCCATTCCATGTCAGTCCATGCCAGTCCATGCCATTCCATGCCATTCCATGCCACTCAATGCGGTGCCATGCCGTGCCATGCCGTGCCATGCCGTGTCATTCCATGCCATTCACTGCCATTCCATGCCATTCAATGCCGTGCCATGCCGTGCCATGCCGTGCCATGCCGTGCCATGTCGTGCCATGCCGTGCCATGCGGTGCCATGCCGTGCCATGCGGTGCCATGCCATTCCATGCCATTCCATTCCATTCCATGCCATTCCATGTCATTCCATGCCATTCCATGCCATTCCATGCCATTCCATGCCATTCCATGCCATTCCATGCCATTCCATGCCATTCCATGCCATTCCATGCCATTCCATGCCATTCCATGCCATTCCATGCCATTCCATGCCATTCCATGCCATTCCATGCCATTCCATGCCATTCCATGCCATTCCATGCCATTCCATGCCATTCCATGCCATTCCATGCCATTCCATGCCATTCCATGCCATTCCATGCCATTCCATGCCATTCCATGCCATTCCATGCCATTCCATGCCATTCCATGCCATTCCATGCCATTCCATGCCATTCCATGCCATTCCATGCCATTCCATGCCATTCCATGCCATTCCATGCCATTCCATGCCATTCCATGCCATTCCATGCCATTCCATGCCATTCCATGCCATTCCATGCCATTCCATGCCATTCCATGCCATTCCATGCCATTCCATGCCATTCCATGCCATTCCATGCCATTCCATGCCATTCCATGCCATTCCATGCCATTCCATGCCATTCCATGCCATTCCATGCCATTCCATGCCATTCCATGCCATTCCATGCCATTCCATGCCATTCCATGCCATTCCATGCCATTCCATGCCATTCCATGCCATTCCATGCCATTCCATGCCATTCCATGCCATTCCATGCCATTCCATGCCATTCCATGCCATTCCATGCCATTCCATGCCATTCCATGCCATTCCATGCCATTCCATGCCATTCCATGCCATTCCATGCCATTCCATGCCATTCCATGCCATTCCATGCCATTCCATGCCATTCCATGCCATTCCATGCCATTCCATGCCATTCCATGCCATTCCATGCCATTCCATGCCATTCCATGCCATTCCATGCCATTCCATGCCATTCCATGCCATTCCATGCCATTCCATGCCATTCCATGCCATTCCATGCCATTCCATGCCATTCCATGCCATTCCATGCCATTCCATGCCATTCCATGCCATTCCATGCCATTCCATGCCATTCCATGCCATTCCATGCCATTCCATGCCATTCCATGCCATTCCATGCCATTCCATGCCATTCCATGCCATTCCATGCCATTCCATGCCATTCCATGCCATTCCATGCCATTCCATGCCATTCCATGCCATTCCATGCCATTCCATGCCATTCCATGCCATTCCATGCCATTCCATGCCATTCCATGCCATTCCATGCCATTCCATGCCATTCCATGCCATTCCATGCCATTCCATGCCATTCCATGCCATTCCATGCCATTCCATGCCATTCCATGCCATTCCATGCCATTCCATGCCATTCCATGCCATTCCATGCCATTCCATGCCATTCCATGCCATTCCATGCCATTCCATGCCATTCCATGCCATTCCATGCCATTCCATGCCATTCCATGCCATTCCATGCCATTCCATGCCATTCCATGCCATTCAATGCCGTGCCATGCCGTGCCATGCCGGTGCCATGCCGGTGCCATGCCGTGCCATGCCGGTGCCATGCCGTGCCATGCCGGTGCCATGCCGTGCCATGCCGTGCCATGCCGGTGCCATGCCGTGCCATGCCGGTGCCATGCCGTGCCATGCCGGTGCCATGCCGTGCCATGCCGGTGCCATGCCGTGCCATGCCGGTGCCATGCCGTGCCATGCTGGTGCCATGCCGTGCCATGCCGGTGCCATGCCATTCCATGCCATTCCATGCCATTCCATGCCATTCCATGCCATTCTATGCCATTCCATGCCATTCAATGCCGTGCCATGCCGTGCCATGCCGTGCCATGCCGTGCCATGCCGTGCCATGCCGGTGCCATGCCGTGCCATGCCGGTGTCATGCCGTGCCATGCCGGTGCCATGCCGGTGCCATGCCGTGCCATGCCGGTGCCATGCCGGTGCCATGCCGTGCCATGCCGGTGCCATGCCGGTGCCATGCCGTGCCATGCCGTGCCATGCCGGTGCCATGCCGTGCCATGCCGGTGCCATGCCGTGCCATGCCGGTGCCATGCCGTGCCATGCCGTGCCATGCCGGTGCCATGCCGTGCCATGCCGGTGCCATGCCGTGCCATGCCGGTGCCATGCCCGTGCCATGCCGTGCCATGCCGTGCCATGCCGGTGCCATGCCGTGCCATGCCGGTGCCATGCCGTGCCATGCCGGTGCCATGCCGTGCCATGCCGGTGCCATGCCGTGCCATGCCGGTGCCATGCCGTGCCATGCCGGTGCCATGCCGTGCCATGCCGGTGCCATGCCGTGCCATGCCGGTGCCATGCCGTGCCATGCCGGTGCCATGCCGTGCCATGCCGGTGCCATGCCGTGCCATGCCGGTGCCATGCCGTGCCATGCCGGTGCCATGCCGTGCCATGCCGGTGCCATGCCGTGCCATGCCGGTGCCATGCCGTGCCATGCCGGTGCCATGCCGTGCCATGCCGGTGCCATGCCGTGCCATGCCATTCCATGCCATTCCATGCCATTCCATGCCATTCCATGCCATTCCATGTCATTCCATGCCATTCCATGCCATTCCATGCCATTCCATGCCATTCCATGCCATTCCATGCCATTCCATGCCATTCCATGCCATTCCATGCCATTCCATGCCATTCCATGCCATTCCATGCCATTCAATGCCGTGCCATGCCCGTGCCATGCCGTGCCATGCCGGTGCCATGCCGTGCCATGCCGGTGCCATGCCGGTGCCATGCCGTGCCATGCCGTGCCATGCCGTGCCATGCCGTGCCATGCCGGTGCCATGCCGTGCCATGCCGTGCCATGCCGGTGCCATGCCGTGCCATGCCGTGCCATGCCGGTGCCATGCCGGTGCCATGCGATTCCATGCCATTCCATGCCATTCCATGCCATTCCATGCCATTCCATGCCATTCCATGCCATTCCATGCCATTCCATGCCATTCCATGCCATTCCATGCCATTCCATGCCATTCCATGCCATTCCATGCCATTCCATGCCATTCCATGCCATTCCATGCCATTCCATGCCATTCCATGCCATTCCATGCCATTCCATGCCATTCCATGCCATTCCATGCCATTCCATGCCATTCCATGCCATTCCATGCCATTCCATGCCATTCCATGCCATTCCATGCCATTCCATGCCATTCCATGCCATTCCATGCCATTCCATGCCATTCCATGCCATTCCATGCCATTCCATGCCATTCCATGCCATTCCATGCCATTCCATGCCATTCCATGCCATTCCATGCCATTCCATGCCATTCCATGCCATTCCATGCCATTCCATGCCATTCCATGCCATTCCATGCCATTCCATGCCATTCCATGCCATTCCATGCCATTCCATGCCATTCCATGCCAGTCCATGCCATTCCATGCCATTCCATGCCATTCCATGCCAGTCCATGCCATTCCATGCCATTCCATGCCATTCAATGCCGGTGCCATGCCATTCCATGCCATTCCATGCCATTCCATGCCATTCCATGCCATTCTATGCCATTCCATGCCATTCAATGCCGTGCCATGCCGTGCCATGCCGTGCCATGCCGTGCCATGCCGTGCCATGCCGGTGCCATGCCGTGCCATGCCGGTGTCATGCCGTGCCATGCCGGTGCCATGCCGGTGCCATGCCGTGCCATGCCGGTGCCATGCCGGTGCCATGCCGTGCCATGCCGGTGCCATGCCGGTGCCATGCCGTGCCATGCCGTGCCATGCCGGTGCCATGCCGTGCCATGCCGGTGCCATGCCGTGCCATGCCGGTGCCATGCCGTGCCATGCCGGTGCCATGCCCGTGCCATGCCGTGCCATGCCGTGCCATGCCGGTGCCATGCCGTGCCATGCCGGTGCCATGCCGTGCCATGCCGGTGCCATGCCGTGCCATGCCGGTGCCATGCCGTGCCATGCCGGTGCCATGCCGTGCCATGCCGGTGCCATGCCGTGCCATGCCGGTGCCATGCCGTGCCATGCCGGTGCCATGCCGTGCCATGCCGGTGCCATGCCGTGCCATGCCGGTGCCATGCCGTGCCATGCCGGTGCCATGCCGTGCCATGCCGGTGCCATGCCGTGCCATGCCGGTGCCATGCCGTGCCATGCCGGTGCCATGCCGTGCCATGCCGGTGCCATGCCGTGCCATGCCGGTGCCATGCCGTGCCATGCCGGTGCCATGCCGTGCCATGCCGGTGCCATGCCGTGCCATGCCGGTGCCATGCCGTGCCATGCCGGTGCCATGCCGTGCCATGCCATTCCATGCCATTCCATGCCATTCCATGCCATTCCATGCCATTCCATGCCATTCCATGCCATTCCATGCCATTCCATGCCATTCCATGCCATTCCATGCCATTCCATGCCATTCCATGCCATTCCATGCCATTCCATGCCATTCCATGCCATTCAATGCCGTGCCATGCCCGTGCCATGCCGTGCCATGCCGGTGCCATGCCGTGCCATGCCGGTGCCATGCCGGTGCCATGCCGTGCCATGCCGTGCCATGCCGTGCCATGCCGTGCCATGCCGGTGCCATGCCGTGCCATGCCGTGCCATGCCGGTGCCATGCCGTGCCATGCCGTGCCATGCCGGTGCCATGCCGGTGCCATGCGATTCCATGCCATTCCATGCCATTCCATGCCATTCCATGCCATTCCATGCCATTCCATGCCATTCCATGCCATTCCATGCCATTCCATGCCATTCCATGCCATTCCATGCCATTCCATGCCATTCCATGCCATTCCATGCCATTCCATGCCATTCCATGCCATTCCATGCCATTCCATGCCATTCCATGCCATTCCATGCCATTCCATGCCATTCCATGCCATTCCATGCCATTCCATGCCATTCCATGCCATTCCATGCCATTCCATGCCATTCCATGCCATTCCATGCCATTCCATGCCATTCCATGCCATTCCATGCCATTCCATGCCATTCCATGCCATTCCATGCCATTCCATGCCATTCCATGCCATTCCATGCCATTCCATGCCATTCCATGCCATTCCATGCCATTCCATGCCATTCCATGCCATTCCATGCCATTCCATGCCATTCCATGCCATTCCATGCCATTCCATGCCATTCCATGCCATTCCATGCCATTCCATGCCATTCCATGCCATTCCATGCCATTCCATGCCATTCCATGCCATTCCATGCCATTCCATGCCATTCCATGCCATTCCATGCCAGTCCATGCCAGTCCATGCCATTCCATGCCATTCCATGCCATTCCATGCCATTCCATGCCATTCCATGCCATTCCATGCCATTCCATGCCATTCCATGCCATTCAATGCCGTGCCATGCCGGTGCCATGCCGTGCCATGCCGGTGCCATGCCGTGCCATGCCGGTGCCATGCCGTGCCATGCCGGTGCCATGCCGTGCCATGCCGGTGCCATGCCGTGCCATGCCGGTGCCATGCCGTGCCATGCCGGTGCCATGCCGTGCCATGCCGGTGCCATGCGGTGCCATGCCGGTGCCATGCGGTGCCATGCCGGTGCCATGCCGTGCCATGCCGGTGCCATGCCGTGCCATGCCGGTGCCATGCCGTGCCATGCCGGTGCCATGCCGTGCCATGCCGGTGCCATGCCGTGCCATGCCGGTGCCATGCCGTGCCATGCCGTGCCATGCCGTGCCATGCCGTGCCATGCCGTGCCATGCCGTGCCATGCCGGTGCCATGCCGTGCCATGCCGTGCCATGCCGTGCCATGCCGTGCCATGCCGTGCCATGCCGTGCCATGCCGTGCCATGCCGTGCCATGCCGTGCCATGCCGTGCCATGCCGTGCCATGCCGTGCCATGCCGTGCCATGCCGTGCCATGCCGGTGCCATGCCGTGCCATGCCGGTGCCATGACGTGCCATGCCGGTGCCATGCCGTGCCATGCCGGTGCCATGCCGTGCCATGCCGGTGCCATGCCGTGCCATGCCGTGCCATGCCGGTGCCATGCCGTGCCATTCCATGCCATTCCATGCCATTCCATGCCATTCCATGCCATTCCATGCCATTCCATGCCATTCCATGCCATTCCATGCCATTCCATGCCAGTCCATGCCATTCCATGCCATTCCATGCCATTCCATGCCAGTCCATGCCATTCCATGCCATTCCATGCCATTCAATGCCGGTGCCATGCCGTGCCATGCCGTGCCATGCCGGTGCCATGCCGGTGCCATGCGATTCCATGCCATTCCATGCCATTCCATGCCATTCCATGCCATTCCATGCCATTCCATGCCATTCCATGCCATTCCATGCCATTCCATGCCATTCCATGCCATTCCATGCCATTCCATGCCATTCCATGCCATTCCATGCCATTCCATGCCATTCCATGCCATTCCATGCCATTCCATGCCATTCCATGCCATTCCATGCCATTCCATGCCATTCCATGCCATTCCATGCCATTCCATGCCATTCCATGCCATTCCATGCCATTCCATGCCATTCCATGCCATTCCATGCCATTCCATGCCATTCCATGCCATTCCATGCCATTCCATGCCATTCCATGCCATTCCATGCCATTCCATGCCATTCCATGCCATTCCATGCCATTCCATGCCATTCCATGCCATTCCATGCCATTCCATGCCATTCCATGCCATTCCATGCCATTCCATGCCATTCCATGCCATTCCATGCCATTCCATGCCATTCCATGCCATTCCATGCCATTCCATGCCATTCCATGCCATTCCATGCCATTCCATGCCATTCCATGCCATTCCATGCCATTCCATGCCATTCCATGCCATTCCATGCCATTCCATGCCATTCCATGCCATTCCATGCCATTCCATGCCATTCCATGCCATTCCATGCCATTCCATGCCATTCCATGCCATTCCATGCCATTCCATGCCATTCCATGCCATTCCATGCCATTCCATGCCATTCCATGCCATTCCATGCCATTCCATGCCATTCCATGCCATTCCATGCCATTCCATGCCATTCCATGCCATTCCATGCCATTCCATGCCATTCCATGCCATTCCATGCCATTCCATGCCATTCCATGCCATTCCATGCCAGTCCATGCCAGTCCATGCCATTCCATGCCATTCCATGCCATTCCATGCCATTCCATGCCATTCCATGCCATTCCATGCCATTCCATGCCATTCCATGCCATTCCATGCCATTCCATGCCGGTGCCATGCCGTGCCATGCCGGTGCCATGCCGTGCCATGCCGGTGCCATGCCGTGCCATGCCGGTGCCATGCCGTGCCATGCCGGTGCCATGCCGTGCCATGCCGGTGCCATGCCGTGCCATGCCGGTGCCATGCCGTGCCATGCCGGTGCCATGCCGTGCCATGCCGGTGCCATGCCGTGCCATGCCGGTGCCATGCCGTGCCATGCCGGTGCCATGCCGTGCCATGCCGGTGCCATGCCGTGCCATGCCGGTGCCATGCCGTGCCATGCCGGTGCCATGCGGTGCCATGCCGGTGCCATGCCGTGCCATGCCGGTGCCATGCCGTGCCATGCCGGTGCCATGCCGTGCCATGCCGGTGCCATGCCGTGCCATGCCGGTGCCATGCCGTGCCATGCCGGTGCCATGCCGTGCCATGCCGGTGCCATGCCGTGCCATGCCGGTGCCATGCCGTGCCATGCCGGTGCCATGCCGTGCCATGCCGTGCCATGCCGTGCCATGCCGTGCCATGCCGTGCCATGCCGTGCCATGCCGTGCCATGCCGTGCCATGCCGTGCCATGCCGTGCCATGCCGTGCCATGCCGTGCCATGCCGTGCCATGCCGTGCCATGCCGTGCCATGCCGTGCCATGCCGTGCCATGCCGTGCCATGCCGTGCCATGCCGTGCCATGCCGTGCCATGCCGTGCCATGCCGTGCCATGCCGTGCCATGCCGTGCCATGCCGTGCCATGCCGTGCCATGCCGTGCCATGCCGGTGCCATGACGTGCCATGCCGGTGCCATGCCGTGCCATGCCGGTGCCATGCCGTGCCATGCCGGTGCCATGCCGTGCCATGCCGTGCCATGCCGGTGCCATGCCGTGCCATGCCGGTGCCATGCCGTGCCATTCCATGCCATTCCATGCCATTCCATGCCATTCCATGCCATTCCATGCCAGTCCATGCCATTCCATGCCATTCCATGCCATTCCATGCCATTCCATGCCATTCAATGCCGTGCCATGCCGTGCCATGCCGGTGCCATGCCGTGCCATGCCGGTGCCATGCCGTGCCATGCCGGTGCCATGCCGTGCCATGCCGTGCCATGCCGGGCCATGCGGTGCCATGCCATTCCATGCCATTCCATGCCAGTCCATGCCAGTCCATGCCATTCCATGCCATTCCATGCCACTCAATGCGGTGCCATGCCGTGCCATGCCGTGCCATGCCGTGTCATTCCATGCCATTCAATGCCATTCCATGCCATTCAATGCCGTGCCCTGCCGTGCCATGCCGTGCCATGCCGTGCCATGCCGTGCCATGCCGTGCCATGCCGTGCCATGCCGTGCCATGCCGTGCCATGCCGTGCCATGCCGTGCCATGCCGTGCCATGCCGTGCCATGCCGTGCCATGCCGTGCCATGCGGTGCCATGCGGTGCCATGCCGTGCCATGCGGTGCCATGCCATTCCATGCCATTCCATGCCATTCCATGCCATTCCATGCCATTCCATGTCATTCCATGCCATTCCATGCCATTCCATGCCATTCCATGTCATTCCATGCCATTCCATGCCATTCCATGCCATTCCATGCCATTCCATGCCATTCCATGCCATTCCATGCCATTCCATGCCATTCCATGCCATTCCATGCCATTCCATGCCATTCAATGCCGTGCCATGCCGTGCCATGCCGTGCCATGCCGTGCCATGCCGTGCCATGCCGTGCCATGCCGTGCCATGCCGGTGCCATGCCGTGCCATGCCGGTGTCATGCCGTGCCATGCCGGTGCCATGCCGGTGCCATGCCGTGCCATGCCGGTGCCATGCCGGTGCCATGCCGTGCCATGCCGGTGCCATGCCGGTGCCATGCCGTGCCATGCCGGTGCCATGCCGTGCCATGCCGTGCCATGCCGGTGCCATGCCGTGCCATGCCGGTGCCATGCCGTGCCATGCCGGTGCCATGCCGTGCCATGCCGGTGCCATGCCGTGCCATGCCGGTGCCATGCCCGTGCCATGCCGTGCCATGCCGTGCCATGCCGGTGCCATGCCGTGCCATGCCGGTGCCATGCCGTGCCATGCCGGTGCCATGCCGTGCCATGCCGGTGCCATGCCGTGCCATGCCGGTGCCATGCCGTGCCATGCCATTCCATGCCATTCCATGCCATTCCATGCCATTCCATGCCATTCCATGCCATTCCATGCCATTCCATGCCATTCCATGCCATTCCATGCCATTCCATGCCATTCCATGCCATTCCATGCCATTCCATGCCATTCCATGCCATTCCATGCCATTCCATGCCATTCCATGCCATTCCATGCCATTCCATGCCATTCCATGCCATTCCATGCCATTCCATGCCATTCCATGCCATTCCATGCCATTCCATGCCATTCAATGCCGTGCCATGCCCGTGCCATGCCGTGCCATGCCGGTGCCATGCCGTGCCATGCCGGTGCCATGCCGGTGCCATGCCGTGCCATGCCGTGCCATGCCGTGCCATGCCGTGCCATGCCGGTGCCATGCCGTGCCATGCCGTGCCATGCCGGTGCCATGCCGTGCCATGCCGTGCCATGCCGGTGCCATGCCGGTGCCATGCGATTCCATGCCATTCCATGCCATTCCATGCCATTCCATGCCATTCCATGCCATTCCATGCCATTCCATGCCATTCCATGCCATTCCATGCCATTCCATGCCATTCCATGCCATTCCATGCCATTCCATGCCATTCCATGCCATTCCATGCCATTCCATGCCATTCCATGCCATTCCATGCCATTCCATGCCAGTCCATGCCAGTCCATGCCAGTCCATGCCAGTCCATGCCATTCCATGCCATTCCATGCCATTCCATGCCATTCCATGCCATTCCATGCCATTCCATGCCATTCCATGCCATTCCATGCCATTCAATGCCATTCCATGCCGGTGCCATGCCGTGCCATGCCGGTGCCATGCCGGTGCCATGCCGTGCCATGCCGGTGCCATGCCGTGCCATGCCGGTGCCATGCCGTGCCATGCCGGTGCCATGCCGTGCCATGCCGGTGCCATGCCGTGCCATGCCGGTGCCATGCCGTGCCATGCCGGTGCCATGCCGTGCCATGCCGGTGCCATGCCGTGCCATGCCGGTGCCATGCCGTGCCATGCCGGTGCCATGCCGTGCCATGCCGGTGCCATGCCGTGCCATGCCGGTGCCATGCCGTGCCATGCCGGTGCCATGCCGTGCCATGCCGGTGCCATGCCGTGCCATGCCGGTGCCATGCCGTGCCATGCCGGTGCCATGCCGTGCCATGCCGTGCCATGCCGTGCCATGCCGTGCCATGCCGTGCCATGCCGTGCCATGCCGTGCCATGCCGTGCCATGCCGGTGCCATGCCGTGCCATGCCGGTGCCATGCCGTGCCATGCCGGTGCCATGCCGTGCCATGCCGGTGCCATGCCGTGCCATGCCGGTGCCATGCCGTGCCATGCCGGTGCCATGCCGTGCCATGCCGGTGCCATGCCGTGCCATGCCGTGCCATGCCGGTGCCATGCCGTGCCATTCCATGCCATTCCATGCCATTCCATGCCATTCCATGCCATTCCATGCCATTCCATGCCATTCCATGCCAGTCCATGCCATTCCATGCCATTCCATGCCATTCCATGCCATTCCATGCCAGTCCATGCCATTCCATGCCATTCCATGCCATTCAATGCCGTGCCATGCCGTGCCATGCCGGTGCCATGCCGTGCCATGCCGGTGCCATGCCGTGCCATGCCGGTGCCATGCCGTGCCATGCCGGGCCATGCGGTGCCATGCCATTCCATGCCATTCCATGCCAGTCCATGCCAGTCCATGCCATTCCATGCCATTCCATGCCACTCAATGCGGTGCCATGCCGTGCCATGCCGTGCCATGCCGTGTCATTCCATGCCATTCAATGCCATTCCATGCCATTCAATGCCGTGCCATGCCGTGCCATGCCGTGCCATGCCGTGCCATGCCGTGCCATGCCGTGCCATGCCGTGCCATGCCGTGCCATGCCGTGCCATGCCGTGCCATGCCGTGCCATGCCGTGCCATGCCGTGCCATGCCGTGCCATGCCGTGCCATGCGGTGCCATGCGGTGCCATGCCATTCCATGCCATTCCATGCCATTCCATGCCATTCCATGCCATTCCATGCCATTCCATGCCATTCCATGTCATTCCATGCCATTCCATGCCATTCCATGCCATTCCATGTCATTCCATGCCATTCCATGCCATTCCATGCCATTCCATGCCATTCCATGCCATTCCATGCCATTCCATGCCATTCCATGCCATTCCATGCCATTCCATGCCATTCCATGCCATTCCATGCCATTCCATGCCATTCCATGCCATTCCATGCCATTCCATGCCATTCCATGCCATTCCATGCCATTCCATGCCATTCCATGCCATTCAATGCCGTGCCATGCCGTGCCATGCCGTGCCATGCCGTGTCATGCCGGTGCCATGCCGGTGCCATGCCGGTGCCATGCCGGTGCCATGCCGTGCCATGCCGGTGCCATGCCGTGCCATGCCGTGCCATGCCGTGCCATGCCGTGCCATGCCGTGCCATGCCGTGCCATGCCGTGCCATGCCGTGCCATGCCGTGCCATGACGTGCCATGCCGGTGCCATGCCGATTCCATGCGATTCCATGCCATTCCATGCGATTCCATGCCATTCCATGCCATTCCATGCCATTCCATGCCATTCCATGCCATTCCATGCCATTCCATGCCATTCCATGCCATTCCATGCCATTCCATGCCATTCCATGCCATTCCATGCCATTCCATGCCATTCCATGCCATTCCATGCCATTCCATGCCATTCCATCCCATTCCATCCCATTCCATCCCATTCCATCCCATTCCATCCCATTCCATGCCATTCCATGCCATTCCATGCCATTCAATGCCGGTGCCATGCCGGTGCCATGCCGTGCCATGCCGTGCCATGCCGGTGCCATGCCGTGCCGTGCCATGCCATTCCATGCCGTGCCATGCCATTCCATGCCATTCCATGCCATTCCATGCCATTCCATGCCATTCCATGCCATTCCATGCCATTCCATGCCATTCCATGCCATTCCATGCCATTCCATGCCATTCCATGCCATTCCATGCCATTCCATGCCATTCCATGCCATTCCATGCCATTCCATGCCATTCCATGCCATTCCATGCCATTCCATGCCATTCCATGCCAGTCCATGCCAGTCCATGCCATTCCATGCCATTCCATGCCATTCCATGCCATTCAATGCCGTGCCATGCCCGTGCCATGCCGTGCCATGCCGGTGCCATGCCGTGCCATGCCGGTGCCATGCCGTGCCATGCCGGTGCCATGCCGTGCCATGCCGGTGCCATGCCGTGCCATGCCGGTGCCATGCCGTGCCATGCCGTGCCATGCCGGGCCATGCCGTGCCATGCCGTGGCATGCCGTGCCATGCCGTGGCATGCCGTGCCATGCCGTGCCATGCCGTGCCATGCCGTGCCATGCCGTGCCATGCCGTGCCATGCCGTGCCATGCCGTGCCATGCCGTGCCATGCCGTGCCATGCCGTGCCATGCCGTGCCATGCCGTGCCATGCCGTGCCATGCCGGTGCCATGCCGTGCCATGCCGGTGCCATGCCGTGCCATGCCGGTGCCATGCCGTGCCATGCCGGTGCCATGCCGTGCCATGCCGGTGCCATGCCGTGCCATGCCGTGCCATGCCGGTGCCATGCCGTGCCATTCCATGCCATTCCATGCCATTCCATGCCATTCCATGCCATTCCATGCCATTCCATGCTATTCCATGCCAGTCCATGCCATTCCATGCCATTCCATGCCATTCCATGCCAGTCCATGCCATTCCATGCCATTCCATGCCATTCAATGCCGTGCCATGCCGTGCCAGGCCGGTGCCATGCCGTGCCATGCCGGTGCCATGCCGGGCCATGCGGTGCCATGCCATTCCATGCCATTCCATGCCAGTCCATGCCATTCCATGCCAGTCCATGCCAGTCCATGCCATTCCATGCCATTCCATGCCACTCAATGCGGTGCCATGCCGTGCCATGCCGTGCCATGCCGTGTCATTCCATGCCATTCAATGCCATTCCATGCCATTCAATGCCGTGCCATGCCGTGCCATGCCGTGCCATGCCGTGCCATGCCGTGCCATGCCGTGCCATGCCGTGCCATGCCGTGCCATGCCGTGCCATGCCGTGCCATGCGGTGCCATGCCATTCCATGCCATTCCATGCCATTCCATGCCATTCCATGCCATTCCATGTCATTCCATGCCATTCCATGCCATTCCATGCCATTCCATGTCATTCCATGCCATTCCATGCCATTCCATGCCATTCCATGCCATTCAATGCCGTGCCATGCCGTGCCATGCCGTGCCATGCCGTGCCATGCCGTGCCATGCCGTGCCATGCCGTGCCATGCCGTGCCATGCCGTGCCATGCCGGTGCCATGCCGGTGCCATGCCGGTGCCATGCCGGTGCCATGCCGTGCCATGCCGGTGCCATGCCGTGCCATGCCGTGCCATGCCGTGCCATGCCGTGCCATGCCGTGCCATGCCGTGCCATGCCGTGCCATGCCGTGCCATGACGTGCCATGCCGGTGCCATGCCGATTCCATGCGATTCCATGCCATTCCATGCGATTCCATGCCATTCCATGCCATTCCATGCCATTCCATGCCATTCCATGCCATTCCATGCCATTCCATCCCATTCCATGCCATTCCATGCCATTCCATGCCATTCAATGCCGGTGCCATGCCGGTGCCATGCCGTGCCATGCCGTGCCATGCCGGTGCCATGCCGTGCCATGCCATTCCATGCCATTCCATGCCATTCCATGCCATTCCATGCCATTCCATGCCATTCCATGCCATTCCATGCCATTCCATGCCATTCCATGCCATTCCATGCCATTCCATGCCATTCCATGCCATTCCATGCCATTCCATGCCATTCCATGCCATTCCATGCCATTCCATGCCATTCCATGCCATTCCATGACATTCCATGCCATTCCATGCCATTCCATGCCATTCCATGCCATTCCATGCCATTCCATGCCAGTCCATGCCAGTCCATGCCATTCCATGCCATTCCATGCCATTCCATGCCATTCCATGCCATTCAATGCCGTGCCATGCCCGTGCCATGCCGTGCCATGCCGGTGCCATGCCGTGCCATGCCGGTGCCATGCCGGTGCCATGCCGTGCCATGCCGGTGCCATGCCGTGCCATGCCGGTGCCATGCCGTGCCATGCCGTGCCATGCCGGGCCATGCGGTGCCATGCCATTCCATGCCATTCCATGTCAGTCCATGCCAGTCCATGCCATTCCATGCCATTCCATGCCACTCAATGCGGTGCCATGCCGTGCCATGCCGTGCCATGCCGTGTCATTCCATGCCATTCAATGCCATTCAATGCCATTCCATGCCATTCAATGCCGTGCCATGCCGTGCCATGCCGTGCCATGTCGTGCCATGCCGTGCCATGCGGTGCCATGCCGTGCCATGCGGTGCCATGCCATTCCATGCCATTCCATTCCATTCCATGCCATTCCATGTCATTCCATGCCATTCCATGCCATTCCATGCCATTCCATGCCATTCCATGCCATTCCATGCCATTCCATGCCATTCCATGCCATTCCATGCCATTCCATGCCATTCCATGCCATTCCATGCCATTCCATGCCATTCCATGCCATTCCATGCCATTCCATGCCATTCCATGCCATTCCATGCCATTCCATGCCATTCCATGCCATTCCATGCCATTCCATGCCATTCCATGCCATTCCATGCCATTCCATGCCATTCCATGCCATTCCATGCCATTCCATGCCATTCCATGCCATTCCATGCCATTCCATGCCATTCCATGCCATTCCATGCCATTCCATGCCATTCCATGCCATTCCATGCCATTCCATGCCATTCCATGCCATTCCATGCCATTCCATGCCATTCCATGCCATTCCATGCCATTCCATGCCATTCCATGCCATTCCATGCCATTCCATGCCATTCCATGCCATTCCATGCCATTCCATGCCATTCCATGCCATTCCATGCCATTCCATGCCATTCAATGCCGTGCCATGCCGTGCCATGCCGTGCCATGCCGGTGCCATGCCGTGCCATGCCGGTGCCATGCCGGTGCCATGCCGTGCCATGCCGGTGCCATGCCGTGCCATGCCGGTGTCATGCCGTGCCATGCCGTGCCATGCCGGGCCATGCGGTGCCATGCCATTCCATGCCATTCCATGTCAGTCCATGCCATTCCATGCCATTCCATGTCAGTCCATGCCAGTCCATGCCATTCCATGCCATTCCATGCCACTCAATGCGGTGCCATGCCGTGCCATGCCGTGCCATGCCGTGTCATTCCATGCCA
This sequence comes from Cryptus armator, assembly GCA_963971235.1. NCBI lineage: Eukaryota > Metazoa > Arthropoda > Insecta > Hymenoptera > Ichneumonidae > Cryptus > Cryptus armator. The sequence goes on from CAXARG010000020.1 coordinate 251,578, forward strand.
TTCACTGCCATTCCATGCCATTCAATGCCGTGCCATGCCGTGCCATGCCGTGCCATGCCGTGCCATGTCGTGCCATGCCGTGCCATGCGGTGCCATGCCGTGCCATGCGGTGCCATGCCATTCCATGCCATTCCATTCCATTCCATGCCATTCCATGTCATTCCATGCCATTCCATGCCATTCCATGCCATTCCATGCCATTCCATGCCATTCCATGCCATTCCATGCCATTCCATGCCATTCCATGCCATTCCATGCCATTCCATGCCATTCCATGCCATTCCATGCCATTCCATGCCATTCCATGCCATTCCATGCCATTCCATGCCATTCCATGCCATTCCATGCCATTCCATGCCATTCCATGCCATTCCATGCCATTCCATGCCATTCCATGCCATTCCATGCCATTCCATGCCATTCCATGCCATTCCATGCCATTCCATGCCATTCCATGCCATTCCATGCCATTCCATGCCATTCCATGCCATTCCATGCCATTCCATGCCATTCCATGCCATTCCATGCCATTCCATGCCATTCCATGCCATTCCATGCCATTCCATGCCATTCCATGCCATTCCATGCCATTCCATGCCATTCCATGCCATTCCATGCCATTCCATGCCATTCCATGCCATTCCATGCCATTCCATGCCATTCCATGCCATTCCATGCCATTCCATGCCATTCCATGCCATTCCATGCCATTCCATGCCATTCCATGCCATTCCATGCCATTCAATGCCGTGCCATGCCGTGCCATGCCGGTGCCATGCCGGTGCCATGCCGTGCCATGCCGGTGCCATGCCGTGCCATGCCGGTGCCATGCCGTGCCATGCCGTGCCATGCCGGTGCCATGCCGTGCCATGCCGGTGCCATGCCGTGCCATGCCGGTGCCATGCCGTGCCATGCCGGTGCCATGCCGTGCCATGCCGGTGCCATGCCGTGCCATGCTGGTGCCATGCCGTGCCATGCCGGTGCCATGCCATTCCATGCCATTCCATGCCATTCCATGCCATTCCATGCCATTCTATGCCATTCCATGCCATTCAATGCCGTGCCATGCCGTGCCATGCCGTGCCATGCCGTGCCATGCCGTGCCATGCCGGTGCCATGCCGTGCCATGCCGGTGTCATGCCGTGCCATGCCGGTGCCATGCCGGTGCCATGCCGTGCCATGCCGGTGCCATGCCGGTGCCATGCCGTGCCATGCCGGTGCCATGCCGGTGCCATGCCGTGCCATGCCGTGCCATGCCGGTGCCATGCCGTGCCATGCCGGTGCCATGCCGTGCCATGCCGGTGCCATGCCGTGCCATGCCGTGCCATGCCGGTGCCATGCCGTGCCATGCCGGTGCCATGCCGTGCCATGCCGGTGCCATGCCCGTGCCATGCCGTGCCATGCCGTGCCATGCCGGTGCCATGCCGTGCCATGCCGGTGCCATGCCGTGCCATGCCGGTGCCATGCCGTGCCATGCCGGTGCCATGCCGTGCCATGCCGGTGCCATGCCGTGCCATGCCGGTGCCATGCCGTGCCATGCCGGTGCCATGCCGTGCCATGCCGGTGCCATGCCGTGCCATGCCGGTGCCATGCCGTGCCATGCCGGTGCCATGCCGTGCCATGCCGGTGCCATGCCGTGCCATGCCGGTGCCATGCCGTGCCATGCCGGTGCCATGCCGTGCCATGCCGGTGCCATGCCGTGCCATGCCGGTGCCATGCCGTGCCATGCCGGTGCCATGCCGTGCCATGCCGGTGCCATGCCGTGCCATGCCATTCCATGCCATTCCATGCCATTCCATGCCATTCCATGCCATTCCATGCCATTCCATGCCATTCCATGCCATTCCATGCCATTCCATGCCATTCCATGCCATTCCATGCCATTCCATGCCATTCCATGCCATTCCATGCCATTCCATGCCATTCCATGCCATTCCATGCCATTCCATGCCATTCCATGCCATTCCATGCCATTCCATGCCATTCCATGCCATTCCATGCCATTCCATGCCATTCCATGCCATTCAATGCCGTGCCATGCCCGTGCCATGCCGTGCCATGCCGTGCCATGCCGTGCCATGCCGGTGCCATGCCGTGCCATGCCGGTGCCATGCCGGTGCCATGCCGTGCCATGCCGTGCCATGCCGTGCCATGCCGTGCCATGCCGGTGCCATGCCGTGCCATGCCGTGCCATGCCGGTGCCATGCCGTGCCATGCCGTGCCATGCCGGTGCCATGCCGGTGCCATGCGATTCCATGCCATTCCATGCCATTCCATGCCATTCCATGCCATTCCATGCCATTCCATGCCATTCCATGCCATTCCATGCCATTCCATGCCATTCCATGCCATTCCATGCCATTCCATGCCATTCCATGCCATTCCATGCCATTCCATGCCATTCCATGCCATTCCATGCCATTCCATGCCATTCCATGCCATTCCATGCCATTCCATGCCATTCCATGCCATTCCATGCCATTCCATGCCATTCCATGCCATTCCATGCCATTCCATGCCATTCCATGCCATTCCATGCCATTCCATGCCATTCCATGCCATTCCATGCCATTCCATGCCATTCCATGCCATTCCATGCCATTCCATGCCATTCCATGCCATTCCATGCCATTCCATGCCATTCCATGCCATTCCATGCCATTCCATGCCATTCCATGCCATTCCATGCCATTCCATGCCATTCCATGCCATTCCATGCCATTCCATGCCATTCCATGCCAGTCCATGCCATTCCATGCCATTCCATGCCATTCCATGCCAGTCCATGCCATTCCATGCCATTCCATGCCATTCAATGCCGGTGCCATGCCATTCCATGCCATTCCATGCCATTCCATGCCATTCCATGCCATTCTATGCCATTCCATGCCATTCAATGCCGTGCCATGCCGTGCCATGCCGTGCCATGCCGTGCCATGCCGTGCCATGCCGGTGCCATGCCGTGCCATGCCGGTGTCATGCCGTGCCATGCCGGTGCCATGCCGGTGCCATGCCGTGCCATGCCGGTGCCATGCCGGTGCCATGCCGTGCCATGCCGGTGCCATGCCGGTGCCATGCCGTGCCATGCCGTGCCATGCCGGTGCCATGCCGTGCCATGCCGGTGCCATGCCGTGCCATGCCGGTGCCATGCCGTGCCATGCCGGTGCCATGCCGTGCCATGCCGGTGCCATGCCCGTGCCATGCCGTGCCATGCCGTGCCATGCCGGTGCCATGCCGTGCCATGCCGGTGCCATGCCGTGCCATGCCGGTGCCATGCCGTGCCATGCCGGTGCCATGCCGTGCCATGCCGGTGCCATGCCGTGCCATGCCGGTGCCATGCCGTGCCATGCCGGTGCCATGCCGTGCCATGCCGGTGCCATGCCGTGCCATGCCGGTGCCATGCCGTGCCATGCCGGTGCCATGCCGTGCCATGCCGGTGCCATGCCGTGCCATGCCGGTGCCATGCCGTGCCATGCCGGTGCCATGCCGTGCCATGCCGGTGCCATGCCGTGCCATGCCGGTGCCATGCCGTGCCATGCCGGTGCCATGCCGTGCCATGCCGGTGCCATGCCGTGCCATGCCGGTGCCATGCCGTGCCATGCCATTCCATGCCATTCCATGCCATTCCATGCCATTCCATGCCATTCCATGCCATTCCATGCCATTCCATGCCATTCCATGCCATTCCATGCCATTCCATGCCATTCCATGCCATTCCATGCCATTCCATGCCATTCCATGCCATTCCATGCCATTCCATGCCATTCCATGCCATTCCATGCCATTCAATGCCGTGCCATGCCCGTGCCATGCCGTGCCATGCCGGTGCCATGCCGTGCCATGCCGGTGCCATGCCGGTGCCATGCCGTGCCATGCCGTGCCATGCCGTGCCATGCCGTGCCATGCCGGTGCCATGCCGTGCCATGCCGTGCCATGCCGGTGCCATGCCGTGCCATGCCGTGCCATGCCGGTGCCATGCCGGTGCCATGCGATTCCATGCCATTCCATGCCATTCCATGCCATTCCATGCCATTCCATGCCATTCCATGCCATTCCATGCCATTCCATGCCATTCCATGCCATTCCATGCCATTCCATGCCATTCCATGCCATTCCATGCCATTCCATGCCATTCCATGCCATTCCATGCCATTCCATGCCATTCCATGCCATTCCATGCCATTCCATGCCATTCCATGCCATTCCATGCCATTCCATGCCATTCCATGCCATTCCATGCCATTCCATGCCATTCCATGCCATTCCATGCCATTCCATGCCATTCCATGCCATTCCATGCCATTCCATGCCATTCCATGCCATTCCATGCCATTCCATGCCATTCCATGCCATTCCATGCCATTCCATGCCATTCCATGCCATTCCATGCCATTCCATGCCATTCCATGCCATTCCATGCCATTCCATGCCATTCCATGCCATTCCATGCCATTCCATGCCATTCCATGCCAGTCCATGCCAGTCCATGCCATTCCATGCCATTCCATGCCATTCCATGCCATTCCATGCCATTCCATGCCATTCCATGCCATTCCATGCCATTCCATGCCATTCAATGCCGTGCCATGCCGGTGCCATGCCGTGCCATGCCGGTGCCATGCCGTGCCATGCCGGTGCCATGCCGTGCCATGCCGGTGCCATGCCGTGCCATGCCGGTGCCATGCCGTGCCATGCCGGTGCCATGCCGTGCCATGCCGGTGCCATGCCGTGCCATGCCGGTGCCATGCCGTGCCATGCCGGTGCCATGCCGTGCCATGCCGGTGCCATGCCGTGCCATGCCGGTGCCATGCGGTGCCATGCCGGTGCCATGCGGTGCCATGCCGGTGCCATGCCGTGCCATGCCGGTGCCATGCCGTGCCATGCCGGTGCCATGCCGTGCCATGCCGGTGCCATGCCGTGCCATGCCGGTGCCATGCCGTGCCATGCCGGTGCCATGCCGTGCCATGCCGTGCCATGCCGTGCCATGCCGTGCCATGCCGTGCCATGCCGTGCCATGCCGGTGCCATGCCGTGCCATGCCGTGCCATGCCGTGCCATGCCGTGCCATGCCGTGCCATGCCGTGCCATGCCGTGCCATGCCGTGCCATGCCGTGCCATGCCGTGCCATGCCGTGCCATGCCGTGCCATGCCGTGCCATGCCGTGCCATGCCGTGCCATGCCGTGCCATGCCGGTGCCATGCCGTGCCATGCCGGTGCCATGACGTGCCATGCCGTGCCATGCCGGTGCCATGCCGTGCCATGCCGGTGCCATGCCGTGCCATGCCGTGCCATGCCGGTGCCATGCCGTGCCATTCCATGCCATTCCATGCCATTCCATGCCATTCCATGCCATTCCATGCCATTCCATGCCATTCCATGCCATTCCATGCCATTCCATGCCAGTCCATGCCATTCCATGCCATTCCATGCCATTCCATGCCCATTCCATGCCATTCCATGCCATTCAATGCCGGTGCCATGCCGTGCCATGCCGTGCCATGCCGGTGCCATGCCGGTGCCATGCGATTCCATGCCGGTGCCATGCGATTCCATGCCATTCCATGCCATTCCATGCCATTCCATGCCATTCCATGCCATTCCATGCCATTCCATGCCATTCCATGCCATTCCATGCCATTCCATGCCATTCCATGCCATTCCATGCCATTCCATGCCATTCCATGCCATTCCATGCCATTCCATGCCATTCCATGCCATTCCATGCCATTCCATGCCATTCCATGCCATTCCATGCCATTCCATGCCATTCCATGCCATTCCATGCCATTCCATGCCATTCCATGCCATTCCATGCCATTCCATGCCATTCCATGCCATTCCATGCCATTCCATGCCATTCCATGCCATTCCATGCCATTCCATGCCATTCCATGCCATTCCATGCCATTCCATGCCATTCCATGCCATTCCATGCCATTCCATGCCATTCCATGCCATTCCATGCCATTCCATGCCATTCCATGCCATTCCATGCCATTCCATGCCATTCCATGCCATTCCATGCCATTCCATGCCATTCCATGCCATTCCATGCCATTCCATGCCATTCCATGCCATTCCATGCCATTCCATGCCATTCCATGCCATTCCATGCCATTCCATGCCATTCCATGCCATTCCATGCCATTCCATGCCATTCCATGCCATTCCATGCCATTCCATGCCATTCCATGCCATTCCATGCCATTCCATGCCATTCCATGCCATTCCATGCCATTCCATGCCATTCCATGCCATTCCATGCCATTCCATGCCATTCCATGCCATTCCATGCCATTCCATGCCAGTCCATGCCAGTCCATGCCATTCCATGCCATTCCATGCCATTCCATGCCATTCCATGCCATTCCATGCCATTCCATGCCATTCCATGCCATTCCATGCCGGTGCCATGCCGTGCCATGCCGGTGCCATGCCGTGCCATGCCGGTGCCATGCCGTGCCATGCCGGTGCCATGCCGTGCCATGCCGGTGCCATGCCGTGCCATGCCGGTGCCATGCCGTGCCATGCCGGTGCCATGCCGTGCCATGCCGGTGCCATGCCGTGCCATGCCGGTGCCATGCCGTGCCATGCCGGTGCCATGCCGTGCCATGCCGGTGCCATGCCGTGCCATGCCGGTGCCATGCCGTGCCATGCCGGTGCCATGCGGTGCCATGCCGGTGCCATGCCGTGCCATGCCGGTGCCATGCCGTGCCATGCCGGTGCCATGCCGTGCCATGCCGGTGCCATGCCGTGCCATGCCGGTGCCATGCCGTGCCATGCCGGTGCCATGCCGTGCCATGCCGGTGCCATGCCGTGCCATGCCGGTGCCATGCCGTGCCATGCCGGTGCCATGCCGTGCCATGCCGGTGCCATGCCGTGCCATGCCGGTGCCATGCCGTGCCATGCCGTGCCATGCCGTGCCATGCCGTGCCATGCCGTGCCATGCCGTGCCATGCCGTGCCATGCCGTGCCATGCCGTGCCATGCCGTGCCATGCCGTGCCATGCCGTGCCATGCCGTGCCATGCCGTGCCATGCCGTGCCATGCCGTGCCATGCCGTGCCATGCCGTGCCATGCCGTGCCATGCCGTGCCATGCCGTGCCATGCCGTGCCATGCCGTGCCATGCCGTGCCATGCCGTGCCATGCCGTGCCATGCCGTGCCATGCCGTGCCATGCCGGTGCCATGACGTGCCATGCCGGTGCCATGCCGTGCCATGCCGGTGCCATGCCGTGCCATGCCGGTGCCATGCCGTGCCATGCCGTGCCATGCCGGTGCCATGCCGTGCCATGCCGGTGCCATGCCGTGCCATTCCATGCCATTCCATGCCATTCCATGCCATTCCATGCCATTCCATGCCAGTCCATGCCATTCCATGCCATTCCATGCCATTCCATGCCATTCCATGCCATTCCATGCCATTCAATGCCGTGCCATGCCGTGCCATGCCGGTGCCATGCCGTGCCATGCCGGTGCCATGCCGTGCCATGCCGGTGCCATGCCGTGCCATGCCGTGCCATGCCGGGCCATGCGGTGCCATGCCATTCCATGCCATTCCATGCCAGTCCATGCCAGTCCATGCCATTCCATGCCATTCCATGCCACTCAATGCGGTGCCATGCCGTGCCATGCCGTGCCATGCCGTGTCATTCCATGCCATTCAATGCCATTCCATGCCATTCAATGCCGTGCCATGCCGTGCCATGCCGTGCCATGCCGTGCCATGCCGTGCCATGCCGTGCCATGCCGTGCCATGCCGTGCCATGCCGTGCCATGCCGTGCCATGCCGTGCCATGCCGTGCCATGCCGTGCCATGCCGTGCCATGCCGTGCCATGCCGTGCCATGCCGTGCCATGCCGTGCCATGCGGTGCCATGCGGTGCCATGCCGTGCCATGCGGTGCCATGCCATTCCATGCCATTCCATGCCATTCCATGCCATTCCATGCCATTCCATGTCATTCCATGCCATTCCATGCCATTCCATGCCATTCCATGCCATTCCATGCCATTCCATGCCATTCCATGCCATTCCATGCCATTCCATGCCATTCCATGCCATTCCATGCCATTCCATGCCATTCCATGCCATTCCATGCCATTCCATGCCATTCCATGCCATTCCATGCCATTCCATGCCATTCCATGCCATTCCATGCCATTCCATGCCATTCCATGCCATTCCATGCCATTCCATGCCATTCCATGCCATTCCATGCCATTCCATGCCATTCCATGCCATTCCATGCCATTCCATGCCATTCCATGCCATTCCATGCCATTCCATGCCATTCCATGCCATTCCATGCCATTCCATGCTATTCCATGCCAGTCCATGCCATTCCATGCCATTCCATGCCATTCCATGCCAGTCCATGCCATTCCATGCCATTCCATGCCATTCAATGCCGTGCCATGCCGTGCCAGGCCGGTGCCATGCCGTGCCATGCCGGTGCCATGCCGGGCCATGCGGTGCCATGCCATTCCATGCCATTCCATGCCAGTCCATGCCATTCCATGCCAGTCCATGCCAGTCCATGCCATTCCATGCCATTCCATGCCACTCAATGCGGTGCCATGCCGTGCCATGCCGTGCCATGCCGTGTCATTCCATGCCATTCAATGCCATTCCATGCCATTCAATGCCGTGCCATGCCGTGCCATGCCGTGCCATGCCGTGCCATGCCGTGCCATGCCGTGCCATGCCGTGCCATGCCGTGCCATGCCGTGCCATGCCGTGCCATGCGGTGCCATGCCATTCCATGCCATTCCATGCCATTCCATGCCATTCCATGCCATTCCATGTCATTCCATGCCATTCCATGCCATTCCATGCCATTCCATGTCATTCCATGCCATTCCATGCCATTCCATGCCATTCCATGCCATTCAATGCCGTGCCATGCCGTGCCATGCCGTGCCATGCCGTGCCATGCCGTGCCATGCCGTGCCATGCCGTGCCATGCCGTGCCATGCCGTGCCATGCCGGTGCCATGCCGGTGCCATGCCGGTGCCATGCCGGTGCCATGCCGTGCCATGCCGGTGCCATGCCGTGCCATGCCGTGCCATGCCGTGCCATGCCGTGCCATGCCGTGCCATGCCGTGCCATGCCGTGCCATGCCGTGCCATGACGTGCCATGCCGGTGCCATGCCGATTCCATGCGATTCCATGCCATTCCATGCGATTCCATGCCATTCCATGCCATTCCATGCCATTCCATGCCATTCCATGCCATTCCATGCCATTCCATCCCATTCCATGCCATTCCATGCCATTCCATGCCATTCAATGCCGGTGCCATGCCGGTGCCATGCCGTGCCATGCCGTGCCATGCCGGTGCCATGCCGTGCCATGCCATTCCATGCCATTCCATGCCATTCCATGCCATTCCATGCCATTCCATGCCATTCCATGCCATTCCATGCCATTCCATGCCATTCCATGCCATTCCATGCCATTCCATGCCATTCCATGCCATTCCATGCCATTCCATGCCATTCCATGCCATTCCATGCCATTCCATGCCATTCCATGCCATTCCATGACATTCCATGCCATTCCATGCCATTCCATGCCATTCCATGCCATTCCATGCCATTCCATGCCAGTCCATGCCAGTCCATGCCATTCCATGCCATTCCATGCCATTCCATGCCATTCCATGCCATTCAATGCCGTGCCATGCCCGTGCCATGCCGTGCCATGCCGGTGCCATGCCGTGCCATGCCGGTGCCATGCCGGTGCCATGCCGTGCCATGCCGGTGCCATGCCGTGCCATGCCGGTGCCATGCCGTGCCATGCCGTGCCATGCCGGGCCATGCGGTGCCATGCCATTCCATGCCATTCCATGTCAGTCCATGCCAGTCCATGCCATTCCATGCCATTCCATGCCACTCAATGCGGTGCCATGCCGTGCCATGCCGTGCCATGCCGTGTCATTCCATGCCATTCAATGCCATTCAATGCCATTCCATGCCATTCAATGCCGTGCCATGCCGTGCCATGCCGTGCCATGTCGTGCCATGCCGTGCCATGCGGTGCCATGCCGTGCCATGCGGTGCCATGCCATTCCATGCCATTCCATTCCATTCCATGCCATTCCATGTCATTCCATGCCATTCCATGCCATTCCATGCCATTCCATGCCATTCCATGCCATTCCATGCCATTCCATGCCATTCCATGCCATTCCATGCCATTCCATGCCATTCCATGCCATTCCATGCCATTCCATGCCATTCCATGCCATTCCATGCCATTCCATGCCATTCCATGCCATTCCATGCCATTCCATGCCATTCCATGCCATTCCATGCCATTCCATGCCATTCCATGCCATTCCATGCCATTCCATGCCATTCCATGCCATTCCATGCCATTCCATGCCATTCCATGCCATTCCATGCCATTCCATGCCATTCCATGCCATTCCATGCCATTCCATGCCATTCCATGCCATTCCATGCCATTCCATGCCATTCCATGCCATTCCATGCCATTCCATGCCATTCCATGCCATTCCATGCCATTCCATGCCATTCCATGCCATTCCATGCCATTCCATGCCATTCCATGCCATTCCATGCCATTCCATGCCATTCCATGCCATTCCATGCCATTCCATGCCATTCCATGCCATTCAATGCCGTGCCATGCCGTGCCATGCCGTGCCATGCCGGTGCCATGCCGTGCCATGCCGGTGCCATGCCGGTGCCATGCCGTGCCATGCCGGTGCCATGCCGTGCCATGCCGGTGTCATGCCGTGCCATGCCGTGCCATGCCGGGCCATGCGGTGCCATGCCATTCCATGCCATTCCATGTCAGTCCATGCCATTCCATGCCATTCCATGTCAGTCCATGCCAGTCCATGCCATTCCATGCCATTCCATGCCACTCAATGCGGTGCCATGCCGTGCCATGCCGTGCCATGCCGTGTCATTCCATGCCATTCACTGCCATTCCATGCCATTCAATGCCGTGCCATGCCGTGCCATGCCGTGCCATGCCGTGCCATGTCGTGCCATGCCGTGCCATGCGGTGCCATGCCGTGCCATGCGGTGCCATGCCATTCCATGCCATTCCATTCCATTCCATGCCATTCCATGTCATTCCATGCCATTCCATGCCATTCCATGCCATTCCATGCCATTCCATGCCATTCCATGCCATTCCATGCCATTCCATGCCATTCCATGCCATTCCATGCCATTCCATGCCATTCCATGCCATTCCATGCCATTCCATGCCATTCCATGCCATTCCATGCCATTCCATGCCATTCCATGCCATTCCATGCCATTCCATGCCATTCCATGCCATTCCATGCCATTCCATGCCATTCCATGCCATTCCATGCCATTCCATGCCATTCCATGCCATTCCATGCCATTCCATGCCATTCCATGCCATTCCATGCCATTCCATGCCATTCCATGCCATTCCATGCCATTCCATGCCATTCCATGCCATTCCATGCCATTCCATGCCATTCCATGCCATTCCATGCCATTCCATGCCATTCCATGCCATTCCATGCCATTCCATGCCATTCCATGCCATTCCATGCCATTCCATGCCATTCCATGCCATTCCATGCCATTCCATGCCATTCCATGCCATTCCATGCCATTCCATGCCATTCCATGCCATTCCATGCCATTCCATGCCATTCCATGCCATTCAATGCCGTGCCATGCCGTGCCATGCCGGTGCCATGCCGGTGCCATGCCGTGCCATGCCGGTGCCATGCCGTGCCATGCCGGTGCCATGCCGTGCCATGCCGTGCCATGCCGGTGCCATGCCGTGCCATGCCGGTGCCATGCCGTGCCATGCCGGTGCCATGCCGTGCCATGCCGGTGCCATGCCGTGCCATGCCGGTGCCATGCCGTGCCATGCTGGTGCCATGCCGTGCCATGCCGGTGCCATGCCATTCCATGCCATTCCATGCCATTCCATGCCATTCCATGCCATTCTATGCCATTCCATGCCATTCAATGCCGTGCCATGCCGTGCCATGCCGTGCCATGCCGTGCCATGCCGTGCCATGCCGGTGCCATGCCGTGCCATGCCGGTGTCATGCCGTGCCATGCCGGTGCCATGCCGGTGCCATGCCGTGCCATGCCGGTGCCATGCCGGTGCCATGCCGTGCCATGCCGGTGCCATGCCGGTGCCATGCCGTGCCATGCCGTGCCATGCCGGTGCCATGCCGTGCCATGCCGGTGCCATGCCGTGCCATGCCGGTGCCATGCCGTGCCATGCCGTGCCATGCCGGTGCCATGCCGTGCCATGCCGGTGCCATGCCGTGCCATGCCGGTGCCATGCCCGTGCCATGCCGTGCCATGCCGTGCCATGCCGGTGCCATGCCGTGCCATGCCGGTGCCATGCCGTGCCATGCCGGTGCCATGCCGTGCCATGCCGGTGCCATGCCGTGCCATGCCGGTGCCATGCCGTGCCATGCCGGTGCCATGCCGTGCCATGCCGGTGCCATGCCGTGCCATGCCGGTGCCATGCCGTGCCATGCCGGTGCCATGCCGTGCCATGCCGGTGCCATGCCGTGCCATGCCGGTGCCATGCCGTGCCATGCCGGTGCCATGCCGTGCCATGCCGGTGCCATGCCGTGCCATGCCGGTGCCATGCCGTGCCATGCCGGTGCCATGCCGTGCCATGCCGGTGCCATGCCGTGCCATGCCGGTGCCATGCCGTGCCATGCCATTCCATGCCATTCCATGCCATTCCATGCCATTCCATGCCATTCCATGCCATTCCATGCCATTCCATGCCATTCCATGCCATTCCATGCCATTCCATGCCATTCCATGCCATTCCATGCCATTCCATGCCATTCCATGCCATTCCATGCCATTCCATGCCATTCCATGCCATTCCATGCCATTCCATGCCATTCCATGCCATTCCATGCCATTCCATGCCATTCCATGCCATTCCATGCCATTCCATGCCATTCCATGCCATTCAATGCCGTGCCATGCCCGTGCCATGCCGTGCCATGCCGGTGCCATGCCGTGCCATGCCGGTGCCATGCCGGTGCCATGCCGTGCCATGCCGTGCCATGCCGTGCCATGCCGTGCCATGCCGGTGCCATGCCGTGCCATGCCGTGCCATGCCGGTGCCATGCCGTGCCATGCCGTGCCATGCCGGTGCCATGCCGGTGCCATGCGATTCCATGCCATTCCATGCCATTCCATGCCATTCCATGCCATTCCATGCCATTCCATGCCATTCCATGCCATTCCATGCCATTCCATGCCATTCCATGCCATTCCATGCCATTCCATGCCATTCCATGCCATTCCATGCCATTCCATGCCATTCCATGCCATTCCATGCCATTCCATGCCATTCCATGCCATTCCATGCCATTCCATGCCATTCCATGCCATTCCATGCCATTCCATGCCATTCCATGCCATTCCATGCCATTCCATGCCATTCCATGCCATTCCATGCCATTCCATGCCATTCCATGCCATTCCATGCCATTCCATGCCATTCCATGCCATTCCATGCCATTCCATGCCATTCCATGCCATTCCATGCCATTCCATGCCATTCCATGCCATTCCATGCCATTCCATGCCATTCCATGCCATTCCATGCCATTCCATGCCATTCCATGCCATTCCATGCCATTCCATGCCATTCCATGCCAGTCCATGCCATTCCATGCCATTCCATGCCATTCCATGCCAGTCCATGCCATTCCATGCCATTCCATGCCATTCAATGCCGGTGCCATGCCATTCCATGCCATTCCATGCCATTCCATGCCATTCCATGCCATTCTATGCCATTCCATGCCATTCAATGCCGTGCCATGCCGTGCCATGCCGTGCCATGCCGTGCCATGCCGTGCCATGCCGGTGCCATGCCGTGCCATGCCGGTGTCATGCCGTGCCATGCCGGTGCCATGCCGGTGCCATGCCGTGCCATGCCGGTGCCATGCCGGTGCCATGCCGTGCCATGCCGGTGCCATGCCGGTGCCATGCCGTGCCATGCCGTGCCATGCCGGTGCCATGCCGTGCCATGCCGGTGCCATGCCGTGCCATGCCGGTGCCATGCCGTGCCATGCCGGTGCCATGCCCGTGCCATGCCGTGCCATGCCGTGCCATGCCGGTGCCATGCCGTGCCATGCCGGTGCCATGCCGTGCCATGCCGGTGCCATGCCGTGCCATGCCGGTGCCATGCCGTGCCATGCCGGTGCCATGCCGTGCCATGCCGGTGCCATGCCGTGCCATGCCGGTGCCATGCCGTGCCATGCCGGTGCCATGCCGTGCCATGCCGGTGCCATGCCGTGCCATGCCGGTGCCATGCCGTGCCATGCCGGTGCCATGCCGTGCCATGCCGGTGCCATGCCGTGCCATGCCGGTGCCATGCCGTGCCATGCCGGTGCCATGCCGTGCCATGCCGGTGCCATGCCGTGCCATGCCGGTGCCATGCCGTGCCATGCCGGTGCCATGCCGTGCCATGCCGGTGCCATGCCGTGCCATGCCATTCCATGCCATTCCATGCCATTCCATGCCATTCCATGCCATTCCATGCCATTCCATGCCATTCCATGCCATTCCATGCCATTCCATGCCATTCCATGCCATTCCATGCCATTCCATGCCATTCCATGCCATTCCATGCCATTCCATGCCATTCCATGCCATTCCATGCCATTCCATGCCATTCAATGCCGTGCCATGCCCGTGCCATGCCGTGCCATGCCGGTGCCATGCCGTGCCATGCCGGTGCCATGCCGGTGCCATGCCGTGCCATGCCGTGCCATGCCGTGCCATGCCGTGCCATGCCGGTGCCATGCCGTGCCATGCCGTGCCATGCCGGTGCCATGCCGTGCCATGCCGTGCCATGCCGGTGCCATGCCGGTGCCATGCGATTCCATGCCATTCCATGCCATTCCATGCCATTCCATGCCATTCCATGCCATTCCATGCCATTCCATGCCATTCCATGCCATTCCATGCCATTCCATGCCATTCCATGCCATTCCATGCCATTCCATGCCATTCCATGCCATTCCATGCCATTCCATGCCATTCCATGCCATTCCATGCCATTCCATGCCATTCCATGCCATTCCATGCCATTCCATGCCATTCCATGCCATTCCATGCCATTCCATGCCATTCCATGCCATTCCATGCCATTCCATGCCATTCCATGCCATTCCATGCCATTCCATGCCATTCCATGCCATTCCATGCCATTCCATGCCATTCCATGCCATTCCATGCCATTCCATGCCATTCCATGCCATTCCATGCCATTCCATGCCATTCCATGCCATTCCATGCCATTCCATGCCATTCCATGCCATTCCATGCCATTCCATGCCATTCCATGCCATTCCATGCCATTCCATGCCATTCCATGCCAGTCCATGCCAGTCCATGCCATTCCATGCCATTCCATGCCATTCCATGCCATTCCATGCCATTCCATGCCATTCCATGCCATTCCATGCCATTCCATGCCATTCCATGCCATTCCATGCCATTCCATGCCATTCCATGCCATTCAATGCCGTGCCATGCCGGTGCCATGCCGTGCCATGCCGGTGCCATGCCGTGCCATGCCGGTGCCATGCCGTGCCATGCCGGTGCCATGCCGTGCCATGCCGGTGCCATGCCGTGCCATGCCGGTGCCATGCCGTGCCATGCCGGTGCCATGCCGTGCCATGCCGGTGCCATGCCGTGCCATGCCGGTGCCATGCCGTGCCATGCCGGTGCCATGCCGTGCCATGCCGGTGCCATGCGGTGCCATGCCGGTGCCATGCGGTGCCATGCCGGTGCCATGCCGTGCCATGCCGGTGCCATGCCGTGCCATGCCGGTGCCATGCCGTGCCATGCCGGTGCCATGCCGTGCCATGCCGGTGCCATGCCGTGCCATGCCGGTGCCATGCCGTGCCATGCCGTGCCATGCCGTGCCATGCCGTGCCATGCCGTGCCATGCCGTGCCATGCCGGTGCCATGCCGTGCCATGCCGTGCCATGCCGTGCCATGCCGTGCCATGCCGTGCCATGCCGTGCCATGCCGTGCCATGCCGTGCCATGCCGTGCCATGCCGTGCCATGCCGTGCCATGCCGTGCCATGCCGTGCCATGCCGTGCCATGCCGTGCCATGCCGTGCCATGCCGGTGCCATGCCGTGCCATGCCGGTGCCATGACGTGCCATGCCGGTGCCATGCCGTGCCATGCCGGTGCCATGCCGTGCCATGCCGGTGCCATGCCGTGCCATGCCGTGCCATGCCGGTGCCATGCCGTGCCATTCCATGCCATTCCATGCCATTCCATGCCATTCCATGCCATTCCATGCCATTCCATGCCATTCCATGCCATTCCATGCCAGTCCATGCCATTCCATGCCATTCCATGCCATTCCATGCCAGTCCATGCCATTCCATGCCATTCCATGCCATTCAATGCCGGTGCCATGCCGTGCCATGCCGTGCCATGCCGGTGCCATGCCGGTGCCATGCGATTCCATGCCGGTGCCATGCGATTCCATGCCATTCCATGCCATTCCATGCCATTCCATGCCATTCCATGCCATTCCATGCCATTCCATGCCATTCCATGCCATTCCATGCCATTCCATGCCATTCCATGCCATTCCATGCCATTCCATGCCATTCCATGCCATTCCATGCCATTCCATGCCATTCCATGCCATTCCATGCCATTCCATGCCATTCCATGCCATTCCATGCCATTCCATGCCATTCCATGCCATTCCATGCCATTCCATGCCATTCCATGCCATTCCATGCCATTCCATGCCATTCCATGCCATTCCATGCCATTCCATGCCATTCCATGCCATTCCATGCCATTCCATGCCATTCCATGCCATTCCATGCCATTCCATGCCATTCCATGCCATTCCATGCCATTCCATGCCATTCCATGCCATTCCATGCCATTCCATGCCATTCCATGCCATTCCATGCCATTCCATGCCATTCCATGCCATTCCATGCCATTCCATGCCATTCCATGCCATTCCATGCCATTCCATGCCATTCCATGCCATTCCATGCCATTCCATGCCATTCCATGCCATTCCATGCCATTCCATGCCATTCCATGCCATTCCATGCCATTCCATGCCATTCCATGCCATTCCATGCCATTCCATGCCATTCCATGCCATTCCATGCCATTCCATGCCATTCCATGCCATTCCATGCCATTCCATGCCATTCCATGCCATTCCATGCCAGTCCATGCCAGTCCATGCCATTCCATGCCATTCCATGCCATTCCATGCCATTCCATGCCATTCCATGCCATTCCATGCCATTCCATGCCATTCCATGCCGGTGCCATGCCGTGCCATGCCGGTGCCATGCCGTGCCATGCCGGTGCCATGCCGTGCCATGCCGGTGCCATGCCGTGCCATGCCGGTGCCATGCCGTGCCATGCCGGTGCCATGCCGTGCCATGCCGGTGCCATGCCGTGCCATGCCGGTGCCATGCCGTGCCATGCCGGTGCCATGCCGTGCCATGCCGGTGCCATGCCGTGCCATGCCGGTGCCATGCCGTGCCATGCCGGTGCCATGCCGTGCCATGCCGGTGCCATGCCGTGCCATGCCGGTGCCATGCGGTGCCATGCCGGTGCCATGCCGTGCCATGCCGGTGCCATGCCGTGCCATGCCGGTGCCATGCCGTGCCATGCCGGTGCCATGCCGTGCCATGCCGGTGCCATGCCGTGCCATGCCGGTGCCATGCCGTGCCATGCCGGTGCCATGCCGTGCCATGCCGGTGCCATGCCGTGCCATGCCGGTGCCATGCCGTGCCATGCCGGTGCCATGCCGTGCCATGCCGTGCCATGCCGTGCCATGCCGTGCCATGCCGTGCCATGCCGTGCCATGCCGTGCCATGCCGTGCCATGCCGTGCCATGCCGTGCCATGCCGTGCCATGCCGTGCCATGCCGTGCCATGCCGTGCCATGCCGTGCCATGCCGTGCCATGCCGTGCCATGCCGTGCCATGCCGTGCCATGCCGTGCCATGCCGTGCCATGCCGTGCCATGCCGTGCCATGCCGTGCCATGCCGTGCCATGCCGTGCCATGCCGGTGCCATGACGTGCCATGCCGGTGCCATGCCGTGCCATGCCGGTGCCATGCCGTGCCATGCCGGTGCCATGCCGTGCCATGCCGTGCCATGCCGGTGCCATGCCGTGCCATGCCGGTGCCATGCCGTGCCATTCCATGCCATTCCATGCCATTCCATGCCATTCCATGCCATTCCATGCCAGTCCATGCCATTCCATGCCATTCCATGCCATTCCATGCCATTCCATGCCATTCCATGCCATTCAATGCCGTGCCATGCCGTGCCATGCCGGTGCCATGCCGTGCCATGCCGGTGCCATGCCGTGCCATGCCGGTGCCATGCCGTGCCATGCCGTGCCATGCCGGGCCATGCGGTGCCATGCCATTCCATGCCATTCCATGCCAGTCCATGCCAGTCCATGCCATTCCATGCCATTCCATGCCACTCAATGCGGTGCCATGCCGTGCCATGCCGTGCCATGCCGTGTCATTCCATGCCATTCAATGCCATTCCATGCCATTCAATGCCGTGCCATGCCGTGCCATGCCGTGCCATGCCGTGCCATGCCGTGCCATGCCGTGCCATGCCGTGCCATGCCGTGCCATGCCGTGCCATGCCGTGCCATGCCGTGCCATGCCGTGCCATGCCGTGCCATGCCGTGCCATGCCGTGCCATGCCGTGCCATGCGGTGCCATGCGGTGCCATGCCGTGCCATGCGGTGCCATGCCATTCCATGCCATTCCATGCCATTCCATGCCATTCCATGCCATTCCATGTCATTCCATGCCATTCCATGCCATTCCATGCCATTCCATGCCATTCCATGCCATTCCATGCCATTCCATGCCATTCCATGCCATTCCATGCCATTCCATGCCATTCCATGCCATTCCATGCCATTCCATGCCATTCCATGCCATTCCATGCCATTCCATGCCATTCCATGCCATTCCATGCCATTCCATGCCATTCCATGCCATTCCATGCCATTCCATGCCATTCCATGCCATTCCATGCCATTCCATGCCATTCCATGCCATTCCATGCCATTCCATGCCATTCCATGCCATTCCATGCCATTCCATGCCATTCCATGCCATTCCATGCCATTCCATGCCATTCCATGCCATTCCATGCCATTCCATGCCATTCCATGCCATTCCATGCCAGTCCATGCCAGTCCATGCCATTCCATGCCATTCCATGCCATTCCATGCCATTCCATGCCATTCCATGCCATTCCATGCCATTCCATGCCATTCCATGCCGGTGCCATGCCGTGCCATGCCGGTGCCATGCCGTGCCATGCCGGTGCCATGCCGTGCCATGCCGGTGCCATGCCGTGCCATGCCGGTGCCATGCCGTGCCATGCCGGTGCCATGCCGTGCCATGCCGGTGCCATGCCGTGCCATGCCGGTGCCATGCCGTGCCATGCCGGTGCCATGCCGTGCCATGCCGGTGCCATGCCGTGCCATGCCGGTGCCATGCCGTGCCATGCCGGTGCCATGCCGTGCCATGCCGGTGCCATGCCGTGCCATGCCGGTGCCATGCCGTGCCATGCCGGTGCCATGCGGTGCCATGCCGGTGCCATGCCGTGCCATGCCGGTGCCATGCCGTGCCATGCCGGTGCCATGCCGTGCCATGCCGGTGCCATGCCGTGCCATGCCGGTGCCATGCCGTGCCATGCCGGTGCCATGCCGTGCCATGCCGGTGCCATGCCGTGCCATGCCGGTGCCATGCCGTGCCATGCCGGTGCCATGCCGTGCCATGCCGGTGCCATGCCGTGCCATGCCGGTGCCATGCCGTGCCATGCCGTGCCATGCCGTGCCATGCCGTGCCATGCCGTGCCATGCCGTGCCATGCCGTGCCATGCCGTGCCATGCCGTGCCATGCCGTGCCATGCCGTGCCATGCCGTGCCATGCCGTGCCATGCCGTGCCATGCCGTGCCATGCCGTGCCATGCCGTGCCATGCCGTGCCATGCCGTGCCATGCCGTGCCATGCCGTGCCATGCCGTGCCATGCCGTGCCATGCCGTGCCATGCCGTGCCATGCCGGTGCCATGACGTGCCATGCCGGTGCCATGCCGTGCCATGCCGGTGCCATGCCGTGCCATGCCGGTGCCATGCCGTGCCATGCCGTGCCATGCCGGTGCCATGCCGTGCCATGCCGGTGCCATGCCGTGCCATTCCATGCCATTCCATGCCATTCCATGCCATTCCATGCCATTCCATGCCAGTCCATGCCATTCCATGCCATTCCATGCCATTCCATGCCATTCCATGCCATTCCATGCCATTCAATGCCGTGCCATGCCGTGCCATGCCGGTGCCATGCCGTGCCATGCCGGTGCCATGCCGTGCCATGCCGGTGCCATGCCGTGCCATGCCGTGCCATGCCGGGCCATGCGGTGCCATGCCATTCCATGCCATTCCATGCCAGTCCATGCCAGTCCATGCCATTCCATGCCATTCCATGCCACTCAATGCGGTGCCATGCCGTGCCATGCCGTGCCATGCCGTGTCATTCCATGCCATTCAATGCCATTCCATGCCATTCAATGCCGTGCCATGCCGTGCCATGCCGTGCCATGCCGTGCCATGCCGTGCCATGCCGTGCCATGCCGTGCCATGCCGTGCCATGCCGTGCCATGCCGTGCCATGCCGTGCCATGCCGTGCCATGCCGTGCCATGCCGTGCCATGCCGTGCCATGCCGTGCCATGCGGTGCCATGCGGTGCCATGCCGTGCCATGCGGTGCCATGCCATTCCATGCCATTCCATGCCATTCCATGCCATTCCATGCCATTCCATGTCATTCCATGCCATTCCATGCCATTCCATGCCATTCCATGTCATTCCATGCCATTCCATGCCATTCCATGCCATTCCATGCCATTCCATGCCATTCCATGCCATTCCATGCCATTCCATGCCATTCCATGCCATTCCATGCCATTCCATGCCATTCCATGCCATTCAATGCCGTGCCATGCCGTGCCATGCCGTGCCATGCCGTGCCATGCCGTGCCATGCCGTGCCATGCCGTGCCATGCCGTGCCATGCCGTGCCATGCCGTGCCATGCCGTGCCATGCCGTGCCATGCCGTGCCATGCCGTGCCATGCCGTGCCATGCCGTGCCATGCCGTGCCATGCCGTGCCATGCCGTGCCATGCCGTGCCATGCCGGTGCCATGACGTGCCATGCCGGTGCCATGCCGTGCCATGCCGGTGCCATGCCGTGCCATGCCGGTGCCATGCCGTGCCATGCCGTGCCATGCCGGTGCCATGCCGTGCCATGCCGGTGCCATGCCGTGCCATTCCATGCCATTCCATGCCATTCCATGCCATTCCATGCCATTCCATGCCAGTCCATGCCATTCCATGCCATTCCATGCCATTCCATGCCATTCCATGCCATTCAATGCCGTGCCATGCCGTGCCATGCCGGTGCCATGCCGTGCCATGCCGGTGCCATGCCGTGCCATGCCGGTGCCATGCCGTGCCATGCCGTGCCATGCCGGGCCATGCGGTGCCATGCCATTCCATGCCATTCCATGCCAGTCCATGCCAGTCCATGCCATTCCATGCCATTCCATGCCACTCAATGCGGTGCCATGCCGTGCCATGCCGTGCCATGCCGTGTCATTCCATGCCATTCAATGCCATTCCATGCCATTCAATGCCGTGCCATGCCGTGCCATGCCGTGCCATGCCGTGCCATGCCGTGCCATGCCGTGCCATGCCGTGCCATGCCGTGCCATGCCGTGCCATGCCGTGCCATGCCGTGCCATGCCGTGCCATGCCGTGCCATGCCGTGCCATGCCGTGCCATGCCGTGCCATGCGGTGCCATGCGGTGCCATGCCGTGCCATGCGGTGCCATGCCATTCCATGCCATTCCATGCCATTCCATGCCATTCCATGCCATTCCATGTCATTCCATGCCATTCCATGCCATTCCATGCCATTCCATGTCATTCCATGCCATTCCATGCCATTCCATGCCATTCCATGCCATTCCATGCCATTCCATGCCATTCCATGCCATTCCATGCCATTCCATGCCATTCCATGCCATTCCATGCCATTCCATGCCATTCAATGCCGTGCCATGCCGTGCCATGCCGTGCCATGCCGTGCCATGCCGTGCCATGCCGGTGCCATGCCGGTGCCATGCCGGTGCCATGCCGGTGCCATGCCGTGCCATGCCGGTGCCATGCCGTGCCATGCCGTGCCATGCCGTGCCATGCCGTGCCATGCCGTGCCATGCCGTGCCATGCCGTGCCATGCCGTGCCATGACGTGCCATGCCGGTGCCATGCCGATTCCATGCGATTCCATGCCATTCCATGCGATTCCATGCCATTCCATGCCATTCCATGCCATTCCATGCCATTCCATGCCATTCCATGCCATTCCATGCCATTCCATGCCATTCCATGCCATTCCATGCCATTCCATGCCATTCCATGCCATTCCATGCCATTCCATGCCATTCCATGCCATTCCATGCCATTCCATGCCATTCCATGCCATTCCATGCCATTCCATGCCATTCCATGCCATTCCATGCCATTCCATGCCATTCCATGCCATTCCATGCCATTCCATGCCATTCCATGCCATTCCATGCCATTCCATGCCATTCCATGCCAGTCCATGCCAGTCCATGCCATTCCATGCCATTCCATGCCATTCCATGCCATTCCATGCCATTCCATGCCATTCCATGCCATTCCATGCCATTCCATGCCATTCCATGCCATTCCATGCCATTCCATGCCATTCCATGCCATTCCATGCCATTCCATGCCATTCAATGCCATTCCATGCCGGTGCCATGCCGTGCCATGCCGGTGCCATGCCGTGCCATGCCGGTGCCATGCCGTGCCATGCCGGTGCCATGCCGTGCCATGCCGGTGCCATGCCGTGCCATGCCGGTGCCATGCCGTGCCATGCCGGTGCCATGCCGTGCCATGCCGGTGCCATGCCGTGCCATGCCGGTGCCATGCCGTGCCATGCCGGTGCCATGCCGTGCCATGCCGGTGCCATGCCGTGCCATGCCGGTGCCATGCCGTGCCATGCCGGTGCCATGCCGTGCCATGCCGGTGCCATGCCGTGCCATGCCGGTGCCATGCCGTGCCATGCCGGTGCCATGCCGTGCCATGCCGGTGCCATGCCGTGCCATGCCGGTGCCATGCCGTGCCATGCCGTGCCATGCCGTGCCATGCCGTGCCATGCCGTGCCATGCCGTGCCATGCCGTGCCATGCCGTGCCATGCCGTGCCATGCCGTGCCATGCCGTGCCATGCCGTGCCATGCCGTGCCATGCCGGTGCCATGCCGTGCCATGCCGTGCCATGCCGGTGCCATGCCGTGCCATGCCGTGCCATGCCGTGCCATGCCGGTGCCATGCCGGTGCCATGCGATTCCATGCCATTCCATGCCATTCCATGCCATTCCATGCCATTCCATGCCATTCCATGCCATTCCATGCCATTCCATGCCATTCCATGCCATTCCATGCCATTCCATGCCATTCCATGCCATTCCATGCCATTCCATGCCATTCCATGCCATTCCATGCCATTCCATGCCATTCCATGCCATTCCATGCCATTCCATGCCATTCCATGCCATTCCATGCCATTCCATGCCATTCCATGCCATTCCATGCCATTCCATGCCATTCCATGCCATTCCATGCCATTCCATGCCATTCCATGCCATTCCATGCCATTCCATGCCATTCCATGCCATTCCATGCCATTCCATGCCATTCCATGCCATTCCATGCCATTCCATGCCATTCCATGCCATTCCATGCCATTCCATGCCATTCCATGCCATTCCATGCCATTCCATGCCATTCCATGCCATTCCATGCCATTCCATGCCATTCCATGCCATTCCATGCCAGTCCATGCCAGTCCATGCCATTCCATGCCATTCCATGCCATTCCATGCCATTCCATGCCATTCCATGCCATTCCATGCCATTCCATGCCATTCCATGCCATTCCATGCCATTCAATGCCGTGCCATGCCGGTGCCATGCCGTGCCATGCCGGTGCCATGCCGTGCCATGCCGGTGCCATGCCGTGCCATGCCGGTGCCATGCCGTGCCATGCCGGTGCCATGCCGTGCCATGCCGGTGCCATGCCGTGCCATGCCGGTGCCATGCCGTGCCATGCCGGTGCCATGCCGTGCCATGCCGGTGCCATGCGGTGCCATGCCGGTGCCATGCCGTGCCATGCCGGTGCCATGCCGTGCCATGCCGGTGCCATGCCGTGCCATGCCGGTGCCATGCCGTGCCATGCCGGTGCCATGCCGTGCCATGCCGGTGCCATGCCGTGCCATGCCGTGCCATGCCGTGCCATGCCGTGCCATGCCGTGCCATGCCGTGCCATGCCGTGCCATGCCGGTGCCATGCCGTGCCATGCCGTGCCATGCCGTGCCATGCCGTGCCATGCCGTGCCATGCCGTGCCATGCCGTGCCATGCCGTGCCATGCCGTGCCATGCCGTGCCATGCCGTGCCATGCCGTGCCATGCCGTGCCATGCCGTGCCATGCCGTGCCATGCCGTGCCATGCCGTGCCATGCCGTGCCATGCCGTGCCATGCCGTGCCATGCCGTGCCATGCCGTGCCATGCCGTGCCATGCCGGTGCCATGCCGTGCCATGCCGGTGCCATGACGTGCCATGCCGGTGCCATGCCGTGCCATGCCGGTGCCATGCCGTGCCATGCCGGTGCCATGCCGTGCCATGCCGTGCCATGCCGGTGCCATGCCGGTGCCATGCCGTGCCATTCCATGCCATTCCATGCCATTCCATGCCATTCCATGCCATTCCATGCCATTCCATGCCATTCCATGCCATTCCATGCCATTCCATGCCAGTCCATGCCATTCCATGCCATTCCATGCCATTCCATGCCAGTCCATGCCATTCCATGCCATTCCATGCCATTCAATGCCGGTGCCATGCCGTGCCATGCCGTGCCATGCCGGTGCCATGCCGGTGCCATGCGATTCCATGCCATTCCATGCCATTCCATGCCATTCCATGCCATTCCATGCCATTCCATGCCATTCCATGCCATTCCATGCCATTCCATGCCATTCCATGCCATTCCATGCCATTCCATGCCATTCCATGCCATTCCATGCCATTCCATGCCATTCCATGCCATTCCATGCCATTCCATGCCATTCCATGCCATTCCATGCCATTCCATGCCATTCCATGCCATTCCATGCCATTCCATGCCATTCCATGCCATTCCATGCCATTCCATGCCATTCCATGCCATTCCATGCCATTCCATGCCATTCCATGCCATTCCATGCCATTCCATGCCATTCCATGCCATTCCATGCCATTCCATGCCATTCCATGCCATTCCATGCCATTCCATGCCATTCCATGCCATTCCATGCCATTCCATGCCATTCCATGCCATTCCATGCCATTCCATGCCATTCCATGCCATTCCATGCCATTCCATGCCATTCCATGCCATTCCATGCCATTCCATGCCATTCCATGCCATTCCATGCCATTCCATGCCATTCCATGCCATTCCATGCCATTCCATGCCATTCCATGCCATTCCATGCCATTCCATGCCATTCCATGCCATTCCATGCCATTCCATGCCATTCCATGCCATTCCATGCCATTCCATGCCATTCCATGCCATTCCATGCCATTCCATGCCATTCCATGCCATTCCATGCCATTCCATGCCATTCCATGCCATTCCATGCCATTCCATGCCATTCCATGCCGGTGCCATGCCGTGCCATGCCGGTGCCATGCCGTGCCATGCCGGTGCCATGCCGTGCCATGCCGGTGCCATGCCGTGCCATGCCGGTGCCATGCCGTGCCATGCCGGTGCCATGCCGTGCCATGCCGGTGCCATGCCGTGCCATGCCGGTGCCATGCCGTGCCATGCCGGTGCCATGCCGTGCCATGCCGTGCCATGCCGTGCCATGCCGTGCCATGCCGTGCCATGCCGTGCCATGCCGTGCCATGCCGTGCCATGCCGTGCCATGCCGTGCCATGCCGTGCCATGCCGTGCCATGCCGTGCCATGCCGTGCCATGCCGTGCCATGCCGTGCCATGCCGTGCCATGCCGTGCCATGCCGTGCCATGCCGTGCCATGCCGTGCCATGCCGTGCCATGCCGTGCCATGCCGTGCCATGCCGTGCCATGCCGTGCCATGCCGTGCCATGCCGTGCCATGCCGTGCCATGCCGTGCCATGCCGTGCCATGCCGGTGCCATGCCGTGCCATGCCGGTGCCATGACGTGCCATGCCGGTGCCATGCCGTGCCATGCCGGTGCCATGCCGTGCCATGCCGGTGCCATGCCGTGCCATGCCGTGCCATGCCGGTGCCATGCCGTGCCATGCCGGTGCCATGCCGTGCCATTCCATGCCATTCCATGCCATTCCATGCCATTCCATGCCATTCCATGCCAGTCCATGCCATTCCATGCCATTCCATGCCATTCCATGCCATTCCATGCCATTCAATGCCGTGCCATGCCGTGCCATGCCGGTGCCATGCCGTGCCATGCCGGTGCCATGCCGTGCCATGCCGGTGCCATGCCGTGCCATGCCGTGCCATGCCGGGCCATGCGGTGCCATGCCATTCCATGCCATTCCATGCCAGTCCATGCCAGTCCATGCCATTCCATGCCATTCCATGCCACTCAATGCGGTGCCATGCCGTGCCATGCCGTGCCATGCCGTGTCATTCCATGCCATTCAATGCCATTCCATGCCATTCAATGCCGTGCCATGCCGTGCCATGCCGTGCCATGCCGTGCCATGCCGTGCCATGCCGTGCCATGCCGTGCCATGCCGTGCCATGCCGTGCCATGCCGTGCCATGCCGTGCCATGCCGTGCCATGCCGTGCCATGCCGTGCCATGCCGTGCCATGCCGTGCCATGCCGTGCCATGCCGTGCCATGCGGTGCCATGCGGTGCCATGCCGTGCCATGCGGTGCCATGCCATTCCATGCCATTCCATGCCATTCCATGCCATTCCATGCCATTCCATGTCATTCCATGCCATTCCATGCCATTCCATGCCATTCCATGTCATTCCATGCCATTCCATGCCATTCCATGCCATTCCATGCCATTCCATGCCATTCCATGCCATTCCATGCCATTCCATGCCATTCCATGCCATTCCATGCCATTCCATGCCATTCCATGCCATTCAATGCCGTGCCATGCCGTGCCATGCCGTGCCATGCCGTGCCATGCCGTGCCATGCCGGTGCCATGCCGGTGCCATGCCGGTGCCATGCCGGTGCCATGCCGGTGCCATGCCGTGCCATGCCGGTGCCATGCCGTGCCATGCCGTGCCATGCCGTGCCATGCCGTGCCATGCCGTGCCATGCCGTGCCATGCCGTGCCATGCCGTGCCATGACGTGCCATGCCGGTGCCATGCCGATTCCATGCGATTCCATGCCATTCCATGCGATTCCATGCCATTCCATGCCATTCCATGCCATTCCATGCCATTCCATGCCATTCCATGCCATTCCATGCCATTCCATGCCATTCCATGCCATTCCATGCCATTCCATGCCATTCCATGCCATTCCATGCCATTCCATGCCATTCCATGCCATTCCATGCCATTCCATGCCATTCCATGCCATTCCATGCCATTCCATGCCATTCCATGCCATTCCATGCCATTCCATGCCATTCCATGCCATTCCATGCCATTCCATGCCATTCCATGCCATTCCATGCCATTCCATGCCAGTCCATGCCAGTCCATGCCATTCCATGCCATTCCATGCCATTCCATGCCATTCCATGCCATTCCATGCCATTCCATGCCATTCCATGCCATTCCATGCCATTCCATGCCATTCCATGCCATTCCATGCCATTCCATGCCATTCCATGCCATTCCATGCCATTCAATGCCATTCCATGCCGGTGCCATGCCGTGCCATGCCGGTGCCATGCCGTGCCATGCCGGTGCCATGCCGTGCCATGCCGGTGCCATGCCGTGCCATGCCGGTGCCATGCCGTGCCATGCCGGTGCCATGCCGTGCCATGCCGGTGCCATGCCGTGCCATGCCGGTGCCATGCCGTGCCATGCCGGTGCCATGCCGTGCCATGCCGGTGCCATGCCGTGCCATGCCGGTGCCATGCCGTGCCATGCCGGTGCCATGCCGTGCCATGCCGGTGCCATGCCGTGCCATGCCGGTGCCATGCCGTGCCATGCCGGTGCCATGCCGTGCCATGCCGGTGCCATGCCGTGCCATGCCGGTGCCATGCCGTGCCATGCCGGTGCCATGCCGTGCCATGCCGGTGCCATGCCGTGCCATGCCGGTGCCATGCCGTGCCATGCCGGTGCCATGCCGTGCCATGCCGGTGCCATGCCGTGCCATGCCGGTGCCATGCCGTGCCATGCCGGTGCCATGCCGTGCCATGCCGGTGCCATGCCGTGCCATGCCGGTGCCATGCCGTGCCATGCCGGTGCCATGCCGTGCCATGCCGGTGCCATGCCGTGCCATGCCGTGCCATGCCGTGCCATGCCGTGCCATGCCGTGCCATGCCGTGCCATGCCGTGCCATGCCGTGCCATGCCGTGCCATGCCGTGCCATGCCGTGCCATGCCGTGCCATGCCGTGCCATGCCGTGCCATGCCGTGCCATGCCGTGCCATGCCGTGCCATGCCGTGCCATTCCATGCCATTCCATGCCATTCCATGCCATTCCATGCCATTCCATGCCATTCCATGCCATTCCATGCCAGTCCATGCCATTCCATGCCATTCCATGCCATTCCATGCCATTCCATGCCAGTCCATGCCATTCCATGCCATTCCATGCCATTCAATGCCGTGCCATGCCGTGCCATGCCGGTGCCATGCCGTGCCATGCCGGTGCCATGCCGTGCCATGCCGGGCCATGCGGTGCCATGCCATTCCATGCCATTCCATGCCAGTCCATGCCAGTCCATGCCATTCCATGCCATTCCATGCCACTCAATGCGGTGCCATGCCGTGCCATGCCGTGCCATGCCGTGTCATTCCATGCCATTCAATGCCATACCATGCCATTCAATGCCGTGCCATGCCGTGCCATGCCGTGCCATGCCGTGCCATGCCGTGCCATGCCGTGCCATGCCGTGCCATGCCGTGCCATGCCGTGCCATGCCGTGCCATGCCGTGCCATGCCGTGCCATGCCATGCCATGCGGTGCCATGCCGTGCCATGCGGTGCCATGCCATTCCATGCCATTCCATGCCATTCCATGCCATTCCATGCCATTCCATGTCATTCCATGCCATTCCATGCCATTCCATGCCATTCCATGTCATTCCATGCCATTCCATGCCATTCCATGCCATTCCATGCCATTCCATGCCATTCCATGCCATTCCATGCCATTCCATGCCATTCCATGCCATTCCATGCCATTCCATGCCATTCCATGCCATTCCATGCCATTCCATGCCATTCAATGCCGTGCCATGCCGTGCCATGCCGTGCCATGCCGTGCCATGCCGTGCCATGCCGTGCCATGCCGTGCCATGCCGTGCCATGCCGTGCCATGCCGTGCCATGCCGTGCCATGCCGTGCCATGCCGTGCCATGCCGTGCCATGCCGTGCCATGCCGTGCCATGCCGTGCCATGCCGTGCCATGCCGTGCCATGACGTGCCATGCCGGTGCCATGCCGATTCCATGCGATTCCATGCCATTCCATGCGATTCCATGCCATTCCATGCCATTCCATGCCATTCCATGCCATTCCATGCCATTCCATGCCATTCCATGCCATTCCATCCCATTCCATCCCATTCCATGCCATTCCATGCCATTCCATGCCATTCAATGCCGGTGCCATGCCGGTGCCATGCCGTGCCATGCCGTGCCATGCCGGTGCCATGCCGTGCCATGCCATTCCATGCCATTCCATGCCATTCCATGCCATTCCATGCCATTCCATGCCATTCCATGCCATTCCATGCCATTCCATGCCATTCCATGCCATTCCATGCCATTCCATGCCATTCCATGCCATTCCATGCCATTCAATGCCGTGCCATGCCGTGCCATGCCGTGCCATGCCGTGCCATGCCGTGCCATGCCGGTGCCATGCCGGTGCCATGCCGGTGCCATGCCCGTGCCATGCCGTGCCATGCCGTGCCATGCCGGTGCCATGCCGTGCCATGCCGGTGCCATGCCGTGCCATGCCGGTGCCATGCCGTGCCAT
Organism: Cryptus armator; assembly: GCA_963971235.1. Classification (NCBI taxonomy): domain Eukaryota; kingdom Metazoa; phylum Arthropoda; class Insecta; order Hymenoptera; family Ichneumonidae; genus Cryptus; species Cryptus armator. The sequence continues at coordinate 281,902 of CAXARG010000020.1, forward strand.
GCCGGTGCCATGCCGTGCCATGCCGGTGCCATGCCGTGCCATGCCGGTGCCATGCCGTGCCATGCCGGTGCCATGCCGTGCCATGCCGGTGCCATGCCGTGCCATGCCGGTGCCATGCCGTGCCATGCCGGTGCCATGCCGTGCCATGCCGGTGCCATGCCGTGCCATGCCGGTGCCATGCCGTGCCATGCCGGTGCCATGCCGTGCCATGCCGGTGCCATGCCGTGCCATGCCATTCCATGCCATTCCATGCCATTCCATGCCATTCCATGCCATTCCATGCCATTCCATGCCATTCCATGCCATTCCATGCCATTCCATGCCATTCCATGCCATTCCATGCCATTCCATGCCATTCCATGCCATTCCATGCCATTCCATGCCATTCCATGCCATTCCATGCCATTCCATGCCATTCCATGCCATTCCATGCCATTCCATGCCATTCCATGCCATTCCATGCCATTCCATGCCATTCCATGCCATTCCATGCCATTCCATGCCATTCCATGCCATTCCATGCCATTCCATGCCATTCCATGCCATTCCATGCCATTCCATGCCATTCCATGCCATTCCATGCCATTCCATGCCATTCCATGCCATTCCATGCCATTCCATGCCATTCCATGCCATTCCATGCCATTCCATGCCATTCCATGCCATTCCATGCCATTCCATGCCATTCCATGCCATTCCATGCCATTCCATGCCATTCCATGCCATTCCATGCCATTCCATGCCATTCCATGCCATTCCATGCCATTCCATGCCATTCCATGCCATTCCATGCCATTCAATGCCGTGCCATGCCCGTGCCATGCCGTGCCATGCCGTGCCATGCCGTGCCATGCCGTGCCATGCCGGTGCCATGCCGTGCCATGCCGTGCCATGCCGGTGCCATGCCGTGCCATGCCGTGCCATGCCGGTGCCATGCCGGTGCCATGCGATTCCATGCCATTCCATGCCATTCCATGCCATTCCATGCCATTCCATGCCATTCCATGCCATTCCATGCCATTCCATGCCATTCCATGCCATTCCATGCCATTCCATGCCATTCCATGCCATTCCATGCCATTCCATGCCATTCCATGCCATTCCATGCCATTCCATGCCATTCCATGCCATTCCATGCCATTCCATGCCATTCCATGCCATTCCATGCCATTCCATGCCATTCCATGCCATTCCATGCCATTCCATGCCATTCCATGCCATTCCATGCCATTCCATGCCATTCCATGCCATTCCATGCCATTCCATGCCATTCCATGCCATTCCATGCCATTCCATGCCATTCCATGCCATTCCATGCCATTCCATGCCATTCCATGCCATTCCATGCCATTCCATGCCATTCCATGCCATTCCATGCCAGTCCATGCCAGTCCATGCCATTCCATGCCATTCCATGCCATTCCATGCCATTCCATGCCATTCCATGCCATTCCATGCCATTCCATGCCATTCCATGCCATTCAATGCCGTGCCATGCCGGTGCCATGCCGTGCCATGCCGGTGCCATGCCGTGCCATGCCGGTGCCATGCCGTGCCATGCCGGTGCCATGCCGTGCCATGCCGGTGCCATGCCGTGCCATGCCGGTGCCATGCCGTGCCATGCCGGTGCCATGCCGTGCCATGCCGGTGCCATGCGGTGCCATGCCGGTGCCATGCCGTGCCATGCCGGTGCCATGCCGTGCCATGCCGGTGCCATGCCGTGCCATGCCGGTGCCATGCCGTGCCATGCCGGTGCCATGCCGTGCCATGCCGGTGCCATGCCGTGCCATGCCGTGCCATGCCGTGCCATGCCGTGCCATGCCGTGCCATGCCGTGCCATGCCGGTGCCATGCCGTGCCATGCCGTGCCATGCCGTGCCATGCCGTGCCATGCCGTGCCATGCCGTGCCATGCCGTGCCATGCCGTGCCATGCCGTGCCATGCCGTGCCATGCCGTGCCATGCCGTGCCATGCCGTGCCATGCCGTGCCATGCCGTGCCATGCCGTGCCATGCCGTGCCATGCCGTGCCATGCCGGTGCCATGCCGTGCCATTCCATGCCATTCCATGCCATTCCATGCCATTCCATGCCATTCCATGCCATTCCATGCCATTCCATGCCAGTCCATGCCATTCCATGCCATTCCATGCCATTCCATGACAGTCCATGCCATTCCATGCCATTCCATGCCATTCAATGCCGTGCCATGCCGTGCCATGCCGGTGCCATGCCGTGCCATGCCGGTGCCATGCCGTGCCATGCCGGGCCATGCGGTGCCATGCCATTCCATGCCATTCCATGCCAGTCCATGCCAGTCCATGCCATTCCATGCCATTCCATGCCACTCAATGCGGTGCCATGCCGTGCCATGCCGTGCCATGCCGTGTCATTCCATGCCATTCAATGCCATACCATGCCATTCAATGCCGTGCCATGCCGTGCCATGCCGTGCCATGCCGTGCCATGCCGTGCCATGCCGTGCCATGCCGTGCCATGCCGTGCCATGCCGTGCCATGCCGTGCCATGCCGTGCCATGCCGTGCCATGCCGTGCCATGCCATGCCATGCGGTGCCATGCCGTGCCATGCGGTGCCATGCCATTCCATGCCATTCCATGCCATTCCATGCCATTCCATGCCATTCCATGTCATTCCATGCCATTCCATGCCATTCCATGCCATTCCATGTCATTCCATGCCATTCCATGCCATTCCATGCCATTCCATGCCATTCCATGCCATTCCATGCCATTCCATGCCATTCCATGCCATTCCATGCCATTCCATGCCATTCCATGCCATTCAATGCCGTGCCATGCCGTGCCATGCCGTGCCATGCCGTGCCATGCCGTGCCATGCCGTGCCATGCCGTGCCATGCCGTGCCATGCCGTGCCATGCCGTGCCATGCCGTGCCATGCCGTGCCATGCCGTGCCATGCCGTGCCATGCCGTGCCATGCCGTGCCATGACGTGCCATGCCGGTGCCATGCCGATTCCATGCGATTCCATGCCATTCCATGCGATTCCATGCCATTCCATGCCATTCCATGCCATTCCATGCCATTCCATGCCATTCCATGCCATTCCATGCCATTCCATGCCATTCCATCCCATTCCATCCCATTCCATGCCATTCCATGCCATTCCATGCCATTCAATGCCGGTGCCATGCCGGTGCCATGCCGTGCCATGCCGTGCCATGCCGGTGCCATGCCGTGCCATGCCATTCCATGCCATTCCATGCCATTCCATGCCATTCCATGCCATTCCATGCCATTCCATGCCATTCCATGCCATTCCATGCCATTCCATGCCATTCCATGCCATTCCATGCCATTCAATGCCGTGCCATGCCGTGCCATGCCGTGCCATGCCGTGCCATGCCGTGCCATGCCGGTGCCATGCCGGTGCCATGCCGGTGCCATGCCCGTGCCATGCCGTGCCATGCCGTGCCATGCCGGTGCCATGCCGTGCCATGCCGGTGCCATGCCGTGCCATGCCGGTGCCATGCCGTGCCATGCCGGTGCCATGCCGTGCCATGCCGGTGCCATGCCGTGCCATGCCGGTGCCATGCCGTGCCATGCCGGTGCCATGCCGTGCCATGCCGGTGCCATGCCGTGCCATGCCGGTGCCATGCCGTGCCATGCCGGTGCCATGCCGTGCCATGCCGGTGCCATGCCGTGCCATGCCGGTGCCATGCCGTGCCATGCCGGTGCCATGCCGTGCCATGCCGGTGCCATGCCGTGCCATGCCGGTGCCATGCCGTGCCATGCCGGTGCCATGCCGTGCCATGCCGGTGCCATGCCGTGCCATGCCGGTGCCATGCCGTGCCATGCCATTCCATGCCATTCCATGCCATTCCATGCCATTCCATGCCATTCCATGCCATTCCATGCCATTCCATGCCATTCCATGCCATTCCATGCCATTCCATGCCATTCCATGCCATTCCATGCCATTCCATGCCATTCCATGCCATTCCATGCCATTCCATGCCATTCCATGCCATTCCATGCCATTCCATGCCATTCCATGCCATTCCATGCCATTCCATGCCATTCCATGCCATTCCATGCCATTCCATGCCATTCCATGCCATTCCATGCCATTCCATGCCATTCCATGCCATTCCATGCCATTCCATGCCATTCCATGCCATTCCATGCCATTCCATGCCATTCCATGCCATTCCATGCCATTCCATGCCATTCAATGCCGTGCCATGCCCGTGCCATGCCGTGCCATGCCGGTGCCATGCCGTGCCATGCCGGTGCCATGCCGGTGCCATGCCGTGCCATGCCGTGCCATGCCGTGCCATGCCGTGCCATGCCGGTGCCATGCCGTGCCATGCCGTGCCATGCCGGTGCCATGCCGTGCCATGCCGTGCCATGCCGGTGCCATGCCGGTGCCATGCGATTCCATGCCATTCCATGCCATTCCATGCCATTCCATGCCATTCCATGCCATTCCATGCCATTCCATGCCATTCCATGCCATTCCATGCCATTCCATGCCATTCCATGCCATTCCATGCCATTCCATGCCATTCCATGCCATTCCATGCCATTCCATGCCATTCCATGCCATTCCATGCCATTCCATGCCATTCCATGCCATTCCATGCCATTCCATGCCATTCCATGCCATTCCATGCCATTCCATGCCATTCCATGCCATTCCATGCCAGTCCATGCCAGTTCATGCCATTCCATGCCATTCCATGCCATTCCATGCCATTCCATGCCATTCCATGCCATTCCATGCCATTCCATGCCATTCCATGCCATTCCATGCCATTCCATGCCATTCCATGCCATTCCATGCCATTCCATGCCATTCCATGCCATTCCATGCCATTCAATGCCGTGCCATGCCGGTGCCATGCCGTGCCATGCCGGTGCCATGCCGTGCCATGCCGTGCCATGCCGGTGCCATGCCGTGCCATGCCGGTGCCATGCCGTGCCATGCCGGTGCCATGCCGTGCCATGCCGGTGCCATGCCGTGCCATGCCGGTGCCATGCCGTGCCATGCCGGTGCCATGCGGTGCCATGCCGGTGCCATGCCGTGCCATGCCGGTGCCATGCCGTGCCATGCCGGTGCCATGCCGTGCCATGCCGGTGCCATGCCGTGCCATGCCGGTGCCATGCCGTGCCATGCCGGTGCCATGCCGTGCCATGCCGGTGCCATGCCGTGCCATGCCGGTGCCATGCCGTGCCATGCCGTGCCATGCCGTGCCATGCCGTGCCATGCCGTGCCATGCCGTGCCATGCCGTGCCATGCCGTGCCATGCCGTGCCATGCCGTGCCATGCCGTGCCATGCCGTGCCATGCCGTGCCATGCCGTGCCATGCCGTGCCATGCCGTGCCATGCCGTGCCATGCCGTGCCATGCCGGTGCCATGCCGTGCCATGCCGGTGCCATGACGTGCCATGCCGGTGCCATGCCGTGCCATGCCGGTGCCATGCCGTGCCATGCCGGTGCCATGCCGTGCCATGCCGTGCCATGCCGGTGCCATGCCGTGCCATTCCATGCCATTCCATGCCATTCCATGCCATTCCATGCCATTCCATGCCATTCCATGCCATTCCATGCCAGTCCATGCCATTCCATGCCATTCCATGCCATTCCATGCCAGTCCATGCCATTCCATGCCATTCCATGCCATTCAATGCCGTGCCATGCCGTGCCATGCCGGTGCCATGCCGTGCCATGCCGGTGCCATGCCGTGCCATGCCGGTGCCATGCCGTGCCATGCCGTGCCATGCCGGGCCATGCGGTGCCATGCCATTCCATGCCATTCCATGCCAGTCCATGCCAGTCCATGCCATTCCATGCCATTCCATGCCACTCAATGCGGTGCCATGCCGTGCCATGCCGTGCCATGCCGTGTCATTCCATGCCATTCAATGCCATTCCATGCCATTCAATGCCGTGCCATGCCGTGCCATGCCGTGCCATGCCGTGCCATGCCATTCAATGCCATTCCATGCCGGTGCCATGCCGTGCCATGCCGGTGCCATGCCGTGCCATGCCGGTGCCATGCCGTGCCATGCCGGTGCCATGCCGTGCCATGCCGGTGCCATGCCGTGCCATGCCGGTGCCATGCCGTGCCATGCCGGTGCCATGCCGTGCCATGCCGGTGCCATGCCGTGCCATGCCGGTGCCATGCCGTGCCATGCCGGTGCCATGCCGTGCCATGCCGGTGCCATGCCGTGCCATGCCGGTGCCATGCCGTGCCATGCCGGTGCCATGCCGTGCCATGCCGGTGCCATGCCGTGCCATGCCGGTGCCATGCCGTGCCATGCCGGTGCCATGCCGTGCCATGCCGGTGCCATGCCGTGCCATGCCGGTGCCATGCCGTGCCATGCCGGTGCCATGCCGTGCCATGCCGGTGCCATGCCGTGCCATGCCGGTGCCATGCCGTGCCATGCCGTGCCACGCCGTGCCATGCCGTGCCATGCCGTGCCATGCCGTGCCATGCCGTGCCATGCCGTGCCATGCCGTGCCATGCCGTGCCATGCCGTGCCATGCCGTGCCATGCCGTGCCATGCCGTGCCATGCGGTGCCATGCCGTGCCATGCGGTGCCATGCCATTCCATGCCATTCCATGCCATTCCATGCCATTCCATGCCATTCCATGTCATTCCATGCCATTCCATGCCATTCCATGCCATTCCATGTCATTCCATGCCATTCCATGCCATTCCATGCCATTCCATGCCATTCCATGCCATTCCATGCCATTCCATGCCATTCCATGCCATTCCATGCCATTCCATGCCATTCCATGCCATTCCATGCCATTCCATGCCATTCCATGCCATTCAATGCCGTGCCATGCCGTGCCATGCCGTGCCATGCCGTGCCATGCCGTGCCATGCCGGTGCCATGCCGGTGCCATGCCGGTGCCATGCCGGTGCCATGCCGTGCCATGCCGGTGCCATGCCGTGCCATGCCGTGCCATGCCGTGCCATGCCGTGCCATGCCGTGCCATGCCGTGCCATGACGTGCCATGCCGGTGCCATGCCGATTCCATGCGATTCCATGCCATTCCATGCGATTCCATGCCATTCCATGCGATTCCATGCCATTCCATGCCATTCCATGCCATTCCATGCCATTCCATGCCATTCCATGCCATTCCATCCCATTCCATCCCATTCCATGCCATTCCATGCCATTCCATGCCATTCAATGCCGGTGCCATGCCGGTGCCATGCCGTGCCATGCCGTGCCATGCCGGTGCCATGCCGTGCCATGCCATTCCATGCCATTCCATGCCATTCCATGCCATTCCATGCCATTCCATGCCATTCCATGCCATTCCATGCCATTCCATGCCATTCCATGCCATTCCATGCCATTCCATGCCATTCCATGCCATTCCATGCCATTCCATGCCATTCCATGCCATTCCATGCCATTCCATGCCATTCCATGCCATTCCATGCCATTCCATGCCATTCCATGCCATTCCATGCCATTCCATGCCATTCCATGCCATTCCATGCCATTCCATGCCATTCCATGCCATTCCATGCCATTCCATGCCATTCCATGCCATTCCATGCCATTCCATGCCATTCCATGCCATTCCATGCCATTCCATGCCAGTCCATGCCAGTCCATGCCATTCCATGCCATTCCATGCCATTCCATGCCATTCAATGCCGTGCCATGCCCGTGCCATGCCGTGCCATGCCGGTGCCATGCCGTGCCATGCCGGTGCCATGCCGTGCCATGCCGGTGCCATGCCGTGCCATGCCGGTGCCATGCCGTGCCATGCCGGTGCCATGCCGTGCCATGCCGTGCCATGCCGGGCCATGCGGTGCCATGCCATTCCATGCCATTCCATGTCAGTCCATGCCAGTCCATGCCATTCCATGCCATTCCATGCCACTCAATGCGGTGCCATGCCGTGCCATGCCGTGCCATGCCGTGTCATTCCATGCCATTCAATGCCATTCCATGCCATTCAATGCCGTGCCATGCCGTGCCATGCCGTGCCATGCCGTGCCATGCCGTGCCATGTCGTGCCATGCCGTGCCATGCCGTGCCATGCCGTGCCATGCCGTGCCATGTCGTGCCATGCCGTGCCATGCGGTGCCATGCCGTGCCATGCGGTGCCATGCCATTCCATGCCATTCCATTCCATTCCATGCCATTCCATGTCATTCCATGTCATTCCATGCCATTCCATGCCATTCCATTCCATTCCATGCCATTCCATGTCATTCCATGTCATTCCATGCCATTCCATGCCATTCCATGCCATTCCATGCCATTCCATGCCATTCCATGCCATTCCATGCCATTCCATGCCATTCCATGCCATTCCATGCCATTCCATGCCATTCCATGCCATTCCATGCCATTCCATGCCATTCCATGCCATTCCATGCCATTCCATGCCATTCCATGCCATTCCATGCCATTCCATGCCATTCCATGCCATTCCATGCCATTCCATGCCATTCCATGCCATTCCATGCCATTCCATGCCATTCCATGCCATTCCATGCCATTCCATGCCATTCCATGCCATTCCATGCCATTCCATGCCATTCCATGCCATTCCATGCCATTCCATGCCATTCCATGCCATTCCATGCCATTCCATGCCATTCCATGCCATTCCATGCCATTCCATGCCATTCCATGCCATTCCATGCCATTCCATGCCATTCCATGCCATTCCATGCCATTCCATGCCATTCCATGCCATTCCATGCCATTCCATGCCATTCCATGCCATTCCATGCCATTCCATGCCATTCCATGCCATTCCATGCCATTCCATGCCATTCCATGCCATTCAATGCCGTGCCATGCCGTGCCATGCCGTGCCATGCCGTGCCATGCCGGTGCCATGCCGTGCCATGCCGGTGCCATGCCGGTGCCATGCCGTGCCATGCCGGTGCCATGCCGTGCCATGCCGGTGCCATGCCGTGCCATGCCGTGCCATGCCGGGCCATGCGGTGCCATGCCGGGCCATGCGGTGCCATGCCATTCCATGCCATTCCATGTCAGTCCATGCCAGTCCATGCCATTCCATGCCATTCCATGCCACTCAATGCGGTGCCATGCCGTGCCATGCCGTGCCATGCCGTGTCATTCCATGCCATTCACTGCCATTCCATGCCATTCAATGCCGTGCCATGCCGTGCCATGCCGTGCCATGCCGTGCCATGTCGTGCCATGCCGTGCCATGCGGTGCCATGCCGTGCCATGCGGTGCCATGCCATTCCATGCCATTCCATTCCATTCCATGCCATTCCATGTCATTCCATGCCATTCAATGCCGTGCCATGCCGTGCCATGCCGGTGCCATGCCGTGCCATGCCGGTGCCATGCCGTGCCATGCCGGTGCCATGCCGTGCCATGCCGGTGCCATGCCGTGCCATGCCGGTGCCATGCCGTGCCATGCCGGTGCCATGCCGTGCCATGCCGGTGCCATGCCGTGCCATGCCGGTGCCATGCCATTCCATGCCATTCCATGCCATTCCATGCCATTCCATGCCATTCCATGCCATTCCATGCCATTCCATGCCATTCCATGCCATTCCATGCCATTCCATGCCATTCCATGCCATTCAATGCCGTGCCATGCCGTGCCATGCCGTGCCATGCCGGTGCCATGCCGTGCCATGCCGGTGCCATGCCGTGCCATGCCGGTGCCATGCCGTGCCATGCCGGTGCCATGCCGTGCCATGCCGGTGCCATGCCGTGCCATGCCGGTGCCATGCCGGTGCCATGCCGTGCCATGCCGGTGCCATGCCGGTGCCATGCCGTGCCATGCCGGTGCCATGCCGTGCCATGCCGTGCCATGCCGGTGCCATGCCGTGCCATGCCGGTGCCATGCCGTGCCATGCCGGTGCCATGCCGTGCCATGCCGGTGCCATGCCGTGCCATGCCGGTGCCATGCCGTGCCATGCCGGTGCCATGCCGTGCCATGCCGGTGCCATGCCGTGCCATGCCGGTGCCATGCCGTGCCATGCCGGTGCCATGCCGTGCCATGCCGGTGCCATGCCGTGCCATGCCGGTGCCATGCCGTGCCATGCGGTGCCATGCCATTCCATGCCATTCCATGCCATTCCATGCCATTCCATGCCATTCCATGCCATTCCATGCCATTCCATGCCATTCCATGCCATTCCATGCCATTCCATGCCATTCCATGCCATTCCATGCCATTCCATGCCATTCCATGCCATTCCATGCCATTCCATGCCATTCCATGCCATTCCATGCCATTCCATGCCATTCCATGCCATTCCATGCCATTCCATGCCATTCCATGCCATTCCATGCCATTCCATGCCATTCCATGCCATTCCATGCCATTCCATGCCATTCCATGCCATTCCATGCCACTCAATGCGGTGCCATGCCGTGCCATGCCGTGCCATGCCGTGCCATGCGGTGCCATGCCATTCCATGCCATTCCATGCCAGTCCATGCCAGTCCATGCCATTCCATGCCATTCCATGCCATTCCATGCCATTCCATGCCATTCCATGCCATTCCATGCCATTCCATGCCATTCCATGCCATTCCATGCCATTCCATGCCATTCCATGCCATTCCATGCCATTCCATGCCAGTCCATGCCAGTCCATGCCATTCCATGCCATTCCATGCCACTCAATGCGGTGCCATGCCGTGCCATGCCGTGCCATGCCGTGCCATGCCGGTGCCATGCCGTGCCATGCCGGTGCCATGCCGTGCCATGCCGTGCCATGCCGGTGCCATGCCGTGCCATGCCGGTGCCATGCCGTGCCATGCCGTGCCATGCCGGTGCCATGCCGGTGCCATGCCGTGCCATGCCGTGCCATGCCGGTGCCATGCCGTGCCATGCCGGTGCCATGCCGTGCCATGCCGGTGCCATGCCGTGCCATGCCGGTGCCATGCCGTGCCATGCCGGTGCCATGCCGTGCCATGCCGTGCCATGCCGGTGCCATGCCGTGCCATGCCGTGCCATGCCGTGCCATGCCGTGCCATGCCGTGCCATGCCGGTGCCATGCGATTCCATGCCATTCCATGCCATTCCATGCCATTCCATGCCATTCCATGCCATTCCATGCCATTCCATGCCATTCCATGCCATTCCATGCCATTCCATGCCATTCCATGCCATTCCATGCCATTCCATGCCATTCCATGCCATTCCATGCCATTCCATGCCATTCCATGCCATTCCATGCCATTCCATGCCATTCCATGCCATTCCATGCCATTCCATGCCATTCCATGCCATTCCATGCCATTCCATCCCATTCCATGCCATTCCATGCCATTCCATCCCATTCCATGCCATTCCATGCCATTCAATGCCGGTGCCATGCCGTGCCATGCCGGTGCCATGCCGTGCCATGCCGGTGCCATGCCGGTGCCATGCCGGTGCCATGCCGTGCCATGCCGGTGCCATGCCGTGCCATGCCATTCCATGCCATTCCATGCCATTCCATGCCATTCCATGCCATTCCATGCCATTCCATGCCATTCCATGCCATTCCATGCCATTCCATGCCATTCCATGCCATTCCATGCCATTCCATGCCATTCCATGCCATTCCATGCCATTCCATGCCATTCCATGCCATTCCATGCCATTCCATGCCATTCCATGCCATTCCATGCCATTCCATGCCATTCCATGCCATTCCATGCCATTCCATGCCATTCCATGCCAGTCCATGCCAGTCCATGCCATTCCATGCCATTCCATGCCATTCCATGCCATTCCATGCCATTCCATGCCATTCCATGCCATTCCATGCCATTCCATGCCATTCAATGCCGTGCCATGCCGGTGCCATGCCGTGCCATGCCGGTGCCATGCCGTGCCATGCCGGTGCCATGCCGTGCCATGCCGGTGCCATGCCGTGCCATGCCGGTGCCATGCCGTGCCATGCCGGTGCCATGCCGTGCCATGCCGGTGCCATGCCGTGCCATGCCGGTGCCATGCGGTGCCATGCCGGTGCCATGCCGTGCCATGCCGGTGCCATGCCGTGCCATGCCGGTGCCATGCCGTGCCATGCCGGTGCCATGCCGTGCCATGCCGGTGCCATGCCGTGCCATGCCGGTGCCATGCCGTGCCATGCCGTGCCATGCCGTGCCATGCCGTGCCATGCCGTGCCATGCCGTGCCATGCCGGTGCCATGCCGTGCCATGCCGTGCCATGCCGTGCCATGCCGTGCCATGCCGTGCCATGCCGTGCCATGCCGTGCCATGCCGTGCCATGCCGTGCCATGCCGTGCCATGCCGTGCCATGCCGTGCCATGCCGTGCCATGCCGTGCCATGCCGTGCCATGCCGTGCCATGCCGTGCCATGCCGTGCCATGCCGGTGCCATGCCGTGCCATTCCATGCCATTCCATGCCATTCCATGCCATTCCATGCCATTCCATGCCATTCCATGCCATTCCATGCCAGTCCATGCCATTCCATGCCATTCCATGCCATTCCATGCCATTCCATGACAGTCCATGCCATTCCATGCCATTCCATGCCATTCAATGCCGTGCCATGCCGTGCCATGCCGGTGCCATGCCGTGCCATGCCGGTGCCATGCCGTGCCATGCCGGGCCATGCGGTGCCATGCCATTCCATGCCATTCCATGCCAGTCCATGCCAGTCCATGCCATTCCATGCCATTCCATGCCACTCAATGCGGTGCCATGCCGTGCCATGCCGTGCCATGCCGTGTCATTCCATGCCATTCAATGCCATACCATGCCATTCAATGCCGTGCCATGCCGTGCCATGCCGTGCCATGCCGTGCCATGCCGTGCCATGCCGTGCCATGCCGTGCCATGCCGTGCCATGCCGTGCCATGCCGTGCCATGCCGTGCCATGCCGTGCCATGCCATGCCATGCGGTGCCATGCCGTGCCATGCGGTGCCATGCCATTCCATGCCATTCCATGCCATTCCATGCCATTCCATGCCATTCCATGTCATTCCATGCCATTCCATGCCATTCCATGCCATTCCATGTCATTCCATGCCATTCCATGCCATTCCATGCCATTCCATGCCATTCCATGCCATTCCATGCCATTCCATGCCATTCCATGCCATTCCATGCCATTCCATGCCATTCCATGCCATTCCATGCCATTCCATGCCATTCCATGCCATTCAATGCCGTGCCATGCCGTGCCATGCCGTGCCATGCCGTGCCATGCCGTGCCATGCCGTGCCATGCCGTGCCATGCCGTGCCATGCCGTGCCATGCCGTGCCATGCCGTGCCATGCCGTGCCATGCCGTGCCATGCCGTGCCATGCCGTGCCATGCCGTGCCATGACGTGCCATGCCGGTGCCATGCCGATTCCATGCGATTCCATGCCATTCCATGCGATTCCATGCCATTCCATGCCATTCCATGCCATTCCATGCCATTCCATGCCATTCCATGCCATTCCATGCCATTCCATGCCATTCCATCCCATTCCATCCCATTCCATGCCATTCCATGCCATTCCATGCCATTCAATGCCGGTGCCATGCCGGTGCCATGCCGTGCCATGCCGTGCCATGCCGGTGCCATGCCGTGCCATGCCATTCCATGCCATTCCATGCCATTCCATGCCATTCCATGCCATTCCATGCCATTCCATGCCATTCCATGCCATTCCATGCCATTCCATGCCATTCCATGCCATTCCATGCCATTCAATGCCGTGCCATGCCGTGCCATGCCGTGCCATGCCGTGCCATGCCGTGCCATGCCGGTGCCATGCCGGTGCCATGCCGGTGCCATGCCCGTGCCATGCCGTGCCATGCCGTGCCATGCCGGTGCCATGCCGTGCCATGCCGGTGCCATGCCGTGCCATGCCGGTGCCATGCCGTGCCATGCCGGTGCCATGCCGTGCCATGCCGGTGCCATGCCGTGCCATGCCGGTGCCATGCCGTGCCATGCCGGTGCCATGCCGTGCCATGCCGGTGCCATGCCGTGCCATGCCGGTGCCATGCCGTGCCATGCCGGTGCCATGCCGTGCCATGCCGGTGCCATGCCGTGCCATGCCGGTGCCATGCCGTGCCATGCCGGTGCCATGCCGTGCCATGCCGGTGCCATGCCGTGCCATGCCGGTGCCATGCCGTGCCATGCCGGTGCCATGCCGTGCCATGCCGGTGCCATGCCGTGCCATGCCGGTGCCATGCCGTGCCATGCCGGTGCCATGCCGTGCCATGCCGGTGCCATGCCGTGCCATGCCATTCCATGCCATTCCATGCCATTCCATGCCATTCCATGCCATTCCATGCCATTCCATGCCATTCCATGCCATTCCATGCCATTCCATGCCATTCCATGCCATTCCATGCCATTCCATGCCATTCCATGCCATTCCATGCCATTCCATGCCATTCCATGCCATTCCATGCCATTCCATGCCATTCCATGCCATTCCATGCCATTCCATGCCATTCCATGCCATTCCATGCCATTCCATGCCATTCCATGCCATTCCATGCCATTCCATGCCATTCCATGCCATTCCATGCCATTCCATGCCATTCCATGCCATTCAATGCCGTGCCATGCCCGTGCCATGCCGTGCCATGCCGGTGCCATGCCGTGCCATGCCGGTGCCATGCCGGTGCCATGCCGTGCCATGCCGTGCCATGCCGTGCCATGCCGTGCCATGCCGGTGCCATGCCGTGCCATGCCGTGCCATGCCGGTGCCATGCCGTGCCATGCCGTGCCATGCCGGTGCCATGCCGGTGCCATGCGATTCCATGCCATTCCATGCCATTCCATGCCATTCCATGCCATTCCATGCCATTCCATGCCATTCCATGCCATTCCATGCCATTCCATGCCATTCCATGCCATTCCATGCCATTCCATGCCATTCCATGCCATTCCATGCCATTCCATGCCATTCCATGCCATTCCATGCCATTCCATGCCATTCCATGCCATTCCATGCCATTCCATGCCATTCCATGCCATTCCATGCCATTCCATGCCATTCCATGCCATTCCATGCCATTCCATGCCATTCCATGCCAGTCCATGCCAGTTCATGCCATTCCATGCCATTCCATGCCATTCCATGCCATTCCATGCCATTCCATGCCATTCCATGCCATTCCATGCCATTCCATGCCATTCCATGCCATTCCATGCCATTCCATGCCATTCCATGCCATTCCATGCCATTCCATGCCATTCCATGCCATTCTATGCCATTCAATGCCGTGCCATGCCGGTGCCATGCCGTGCCATGCCGGTGCCATGCCGTGCCATGCCGGTGCCATGCCGTGCCATGCCGGTGCCATGCCGTGCCATGCCGGTGCCATGCCGTGCCATGCCGGTGCCATGCCGTGCCATGCCGGTGCCATGCGGTGCCATGCCGGTGCCATGCCGTGCCATGCCGGTGCCATGCCGTGCCATGCCGGTGCCATGCCGTGCCATGCCGGTGCCATGCCGTGCCATGCCGGTGCCATGCCGTGCCATGCCGGTGCCATGCCGTGCCATGCCGGTGCCATGCCGTGCCATGCCGGTGCCATGCCGTGCCATGCCGTGCCATGCCGTGCCATGCCGTGCCATGCCGTGCCATGCCGTGCCATGCCGTGCCATGCCGTGCCATGCCGTGCCATGCCGTGCCATGCCGTGCCATGCCGTGCCATGCCGTGCCATGCCGTGCCATGCCGTGCCATGCCGTGCCATGCCGTGCCATGCCGTGCCATGCCGTGCCATGCCGTGCCATGCCGTGCCATGCCGGTGCCATGCCGTGCCATGCCGGTGCCATGACGTGCCATGCCGGTGCCATGCCGTGCCATGCCGGTGCCATGCCGTGCCATGCCGGTGCCATGCCGTGCCATGCCGTGCCATGCCGGTGCCATGCCGTGCCATTCCATGCCATTCCATGCCATTCCATGCCATTCCATGCCATTCCATGCCATTCCATGCCATTCCATGCCAGTCCATGCCATTCCATGCCATTCCATGCCATTCCATGCCAGTCCATGCCATTCCATGCCATTCCATGCCATTCAATGCCGTGCCATGCCGTGCCATGCCGGTGCCATGCCGTGCCATGCCGGTGCCATGCCGTGCCATGCCGGTGCCATGCCGTGCCATGCCGTGCCATGCCGGGCCATGCGGTGCCATGCCATTCCATGCCATTCCATGCCAGTCCATGCCAGTCCATGCCATTCCATGCCATTCCATGCCACTCAATGCGGTGCCATGCCGTGCCATGCCGTGCCATGCCGTGTCATTCCATGCCATTCAATGCCATTCCATGCCATTCAATGCCGTGCCATGCCGTGCCATGCCGTGCCATGCCGTGCCATGCCATTCAATGCCATTCCATGCCGGTGCCATGCCGTGCCATGCCGGTGCCATGCCGTGCCATGCCGGTGCCATGCCGTGCCATGCCGGTGCCATGCCGTGCCATGCCGGTGCCATGCCGTGCCATGCCGGTGCCATGCCGTGCCATGCCGGTGCCATGCCGTGCCATGCCGGTGCCATGCCGTGCCATGCCGGTGCCATGCCGTGCCATGCCGGTGCCATGCCGTGCCATGCCGGTGCCATGCCGTGCCATGCCGGTGCCATGCCGTGCCATGCCGGTGCCATGCCGTGCCATGCCGGTGCCATGCCGTGCCATGCCGGTGCCATGCCGTGCCATGCCGGTGCCATGCCGTGCCATGCCGGTGCCATGCCGTGCCATGCCGGTGCCATGCCGTGCCATGCCGGTGCCATGCCGTGCCATGCCGGTGCCATGCCGTGCCATGCCGGTGCCATGCCGTGCCATGCCGTGCCACGCCGTGCCATGCCGTGCCATGCCGTGCCATGCCGTGCCATGCCGTGCCATGCCGTGCCATGCCGTGCCATGCCGTGCCATGCCGTGCCATGCCGTGCCATGCCGTGCCATGCGGTGCCATGCCGTGCCATGCGGTGCCATGCCATTCCATGCCATTCCATGCCATTCCATGCCATTCCATGCCATTCCATGTCATTCCATGCCATTCCATGCCATTCCATGCCATTCCATGTCATTCCATGCCATTCCATGCCATTCCATGCCATTCCATGCCATTCCATGCCATTCCATGCCATTCCATGCCATTCCATGCCATTCCATGCCATTCCATGCCATTCCATGCCATTCCATGCCATTCCATGCCATTCCATGCCATTCAATGCCGTGCCATGCCGTGCCATGCCGTGCCATGCCGTGCCATGCCGTGCCATGCCGGTGCCATGCCGGTGCCATGCCGGTGCCATGCCGGTGCCATGCCGTGCCATGCCGGTGCCATGCCGTGCCATGCCGTGCCATGCCGTGCCATGCCGTGCCATGCCGTGCCATGCCGTGCCATGACGTGCCATGCCGGTGCCATGCCGATTCCATGCGATTCCATGCCATTCCATGCGATTCCATGCCATTCCATGCGATTCCATGCCATTCCATGCCATTCCATGCCATTCCATGCCATTCCATGCCATTCCATGCCATTCCATCCCATTCCATCCCATTCCATGCCATTCCATGCCATTCCATGCCATTCAATGCCGGTGCCATGCCGGTGCCATGCCGTGCCATGCCGTGCCATGCCGGTGCCATGCCGTGCCATGCCATTCCATGCCATTCCATGCCATTCCATGCCATTCCATGCCATTCCATGCCATTCCATGCCATTCCATGCCATTCCATGCCATTCCATGCCATTCCATGCCATTCCATGCCATTCCATGCCATTCCATGCCATTCCATGCCATTCCATGCCATTCCATGCCATTCCATGCCATTCCATGCCATTCCATGCCATTCCATGCCATTCCATGCCATTCCATGCCATTCCATGCCATTCCATGCCATTCCATGCCATTCCATGCCATTCCATGCCATTCCATGCCATTCCATGCCATTCCATGCCATTCCATGCCATTCCATGCCATTCCATGCCATTCCATGCCAGTCCATGCCAGTCCATGCCATTCCATGCCATTCCATGCCATTCCATGCCATTCAATGCCGTGCCATGCCCGTGCCATGCCGTGCCATGCCGGTGCCATGCCGTGCCATGCCGGTGCCATGCCGTGCCATGCCGGTGCCATGCCGTGCCATGCCGGTGCCATGCCGTGCCATGCCGGTGCCATGCCGTGCCATGCCGTGCCATGCCGGGCCATGCGGTGCCATGCCATTCCATGCCATTCCATGTCAGTCCATGCCAGTCCATGCCATTCCATGCCATTCCATGCCACTCAATGCGGTGCCATGCCGTGCCATGCCGTGCCATGCCGTGTCATTCCATGCCATTCAATGCCATTCCATGCCATTCAATGCCGTGCCATGCCGTGCCATGCCGTGCCATGCCGTGCCATGCCGTGCCATGCCGTGCCATGTCGTGCCATGCCGTGCCATGCCGTGCCATGCCGTGCCATGCCGTGCCATGTCGTGCCATGCCGTGCCATGCGGTGCCATGCCGTGCCATGCGGTGCCATGCCATTCCATGCCATTCCATTCCATTCCATGCCATTCCATGTCATTCCATGTCATTCCATGCCATTCCATGCCATTCCATTCCATTCCATGCCATTCCATGTCATTCCATGTCATTCCATGCCATTCCATGCCATTCCATGCCATTCCATGCCATTCCATGCCATTCCATGCCATTCCATGCCATTCCATGCCATTCCATGCCATTCCATGCCATTCCATGCCATTCCATGCCATTCCATGCCATTCCATGCCATTCCATGCCATTCCATGCCATTCCATGCCATTCCATGCCATTCCATGCCATTCCATGCCATTCCATGCCATTCCATGCCATTCCATGCCATTCCATGCCATTCCATGCCATTCCATGCCATTCCATGCCATTCCATGCCATTCCATGCCATTCCATGCCATTCCATGCCATTCCATGCCATTCCATGCCATTCCATGCCATTCCATGCCATTCCATGCCATTCCATGCCATTCCATGCCATTCCATGCCATTCCATGCCATTCCATGCCATTCCATGCCATTCCATGCCATTCCATGCCATTCCATGCCATTCCATGCCATTCCATGCCATTCCATGCCATTCCATGCCATTCCATGCCATTCCATGCCATTCCATGCCATTCCATGCCATTCCATGCCATTCCATGCCATTCCATGCCATTCCATGCCATTCCATGCCATTCCATGCCATTCCATGCCATTCAATGCCGTGCCATGCCGTGCCATGCCGTGCCATGCCGTGCCATGCCGGTGCCATGCCGTGCCATGCCGGTGCCATGCCGGTGCCATGCCGTGCCATGCCGGTGCCATGCCGTGCCATGCCGGTGCCATGCCGTGCCATGCCGTGCCATGCCGGGCCATGCGGTGCCATGCCGGGCCATGCGGTGCCATGCCATTCCATGCCATTCCATGTCAGTCCATGCCAGTCCATGCCATTCCATGCCATTCCATGCCACTCAATGCGGTGCCATGCCGTGCCATGCCGTGCCATGCCGTGTCATTCCATGCCATTCACTGCCATTCCATGCCATTCAATGCCGTGCCATGCCGTGCCATGCCGTGCCATGCCGTGCCATGTCGTGCCATGCCGTGCCATGCGGTGCCATGCCGTGCCATGCGGTGCCATGCCATTCCATGCCATTCCATTCCATTCCATGCCATTCCATGTCATTCCATGCCATTCAATGCCGTGCCATGCCGTGCCATGCCGGTGCCATGCCGTGCCATGCCGGTGCCATGCCGTGCCATGCCGGTGCCATGCCGTGCCATGCCGGTGCCATGCCGTGCCATGCCGGTGCCATGCCGTGCCATGCCGGTGCCATGCCGTGCCATGCCGGTGCCATGCCGTGCCATGCCGGTGCCATGCCATTCCATGCCATTCCATGCCATTCCATGCCATTCCATGCCATTCCATGCCATTCCATGCCATTCCATGCCATTCCATGCCATTCCATGCCATTCCATGCCATTCCATGCCATTCCATGCCATTCAATGCCGTGCCATGCCGTGCCATGCCGTGCCATGCCGGTGCCATGCCGTGCCATGCCGGTGCCATGCCGTGCCATGCCGGTGCCATGCCGTGCCATGCCGGTGCCATGCCGTGCCATGCCGGTGCCATGCCGGTGCCATGCCGTGCCATGCCGGTGCCATGCCGGTGCCATGCCGTGCCATGCCGGTGCCATGCCGTGCCATGCCGTGCCATGCCGGTGCCATGCCGTGCCATGCCGGTGCCATGCCGTGCCATGCCGGTGCCATGCCGTGCCATGCCGGTGCCATGCCGTGCCATGCCGGTGCCATGCCGTGCCATGCCGGTGCCATGCCGTGCCATGCCGGTGCCATGCCGTGCCATGCCGGTGCCATGCCGTGCCATGCCGGTGCCATGCCGTGCCATGCCGGTGCCATGCCGTGCCATGCCGGTGCCATGCCGTGCCATGCGGTGCCATGCCATTCCATGCCATTCCATGCCATTCCATGCCATTCCATGCCATTCCATGCCATTCCATGCCATTCCATGCCATTCCATGCCATTCCATGCCATTCCATGCCATTCCATGCCATTCCATGCCATTCCATGCCATTCCATGCCATTCCATGCCATTCCATGCCATTCCATGCCATTCCATGCCATTCCATGCCATTCCATGCCATTCCATGCCATTCCATGCCATTCCATGCCATTCCATGCCATTCCATGCCATTCCATGCCATTCCATGCCATTCCATGCCATTCCATGCCATTCCATGCCATTCCATGCCATTCCATGCCATTCCATGCCATTCCATGCCATTCCATGCCATTCCATGCCATTCCATGCCACTCAATGCGGTGCCATGCCGTGCCATGCCGTGCCATGCCGTGCCATGCGGTGCCATGCCATTCCATGCCATTCCATGCCAGTCCATGCCAGTCCATGCCATTCCATGCCATTCCATGCCATTCCATGCCATTCCATGCCATTCCATGCCATTCCATGCCATTCCATGCCATTCCATGCCATTCCATGCCATTCCATGCCATTCCATGCCATTCCATGCCATTCCATGCCAGTCCATGCCAGTCCATGCCATTCCATGCCATTCCATGCCACTCAATGCGGTGCCATGCCGTGCCATGCCGTGCCATGCCGTGCCATGCCGGTGCCATGCCGTGCCATGCCGGTGCCATGCCGTGCCATGCCGTGCCATGCCGGTGCCATGCCGTGCCATGCCGGTGCCATGCCGTGCCATGCCGTGCCATGCCGGTGCCATGCCGGTGCCATGCCGTGCCATGCCGTGCCATGCCGGTGCCATGCCGGTGCCATGCCGTGCCATGCCGGTGCCATGCCGTGCCATGCCGGTGCCATGCCGTGCCATGCCGGTGCCATGCCGTGCCATGCCGGTGCCATGCCGTGCCATGCCGTGCCATGCCGGTGCCATGCCGTGCCATGCCGTGCCATGCCGTGCCATGCCGTGCCATGCCGTGCCATGCCGGTGCCATGCGATTCCATGCCATTCCATGCCATTCTATGCCATTCCATGCCATTCCATGCCATTCCATGCCATTCCATGCCATTCCATGCCATTCCATGCCATTCCATGCCATTCCATGCCATTCCATGCCATTCCATGCCATTCCATGCCATTCCATGCCATTCCATGCCATTCCATGCCATTCCATGCCATTCCATGCCATTCCATGCCATTCCATGCCATTCCATGCCATTCCATGCCATTCCATCCCATTCCATGCCATTCCATGCCATTCCATCCCATTCCATGCCATTCCATGCCATTCAATGCCGGTGCCATGCCGTGCCATGCCGGTGCCATGCCGTGCCATGCCGGTGCCATGCCGGTGCCATGCCGGTGCCATGCCGTGCCATGCCGGTGCCATGCCGTGCCATGCCATTCCATGCCATTCCATGCCATTCCATGCCATTCCATGCCATTCCATGCCATTCCATGCCATTCCATGCCATTCCATGCCATTCCATGCCATTCCATGCCATTCCATGCCATTCCATGCCATTCCATGCCATTCCATGCCATTCCATGCCATTCCATGCCATTCCATGCCATTCCATGCCATTCCATGCCATTCCATGCCATTCCATGCCATTCCATGCCATTCCATGCCATTCCATGCCATTCCATGCCATTCCATGCCATTCCATGCCATTCCATGCCATTCCATGCCATTCCATGCCATTCCATGCCATTCCATGCCATTCCATGCCATTCCATGCCATTCCATGCCATTCCATGCCATTCCATGCCATTCCATGCCAGTCCATGCCAGTCCATGCCATTCCATGCCATTCCATGCCATTCCATGCCATTCCATGCCATTCCATGCCATTCCATGCCATTCAATGCCGTGCCATGCCCGTGCCATGCCGTGCCATGCCGGTGCCATGCCGTGCCATGCCGGTGCCATGCCGTGCCATGCCGGTGCCATGCCGTGCCATGCCGTGCCATGCCGTGCCATGCCGTGCCATGCCGGTGCCATGCCGGTGCCATGCGATTCCATGCCATTCCATGCCATTCCATGCCATTCCATGCCATTCCATGCCATTCCATGCCATTCCATGCCATTCCATGCCATTCCATGCCATTCCATGCCATTCCATGCCATTCCATGCCATTCAATGCCATTCCATCCCATTCCATCCCATTCCATCCCATTCCATCCCATTCCATCCCATTCCATCCCATTCCATGCCATTCAATGCCGGTGCCATGCCGGTGCCATGCCGTGCCATGCCGGTGCCATGCCGGTGCCATGCCGTGCCATGCCATTCCATGCCATTCCATGCCATTCCATGCCATTCCATGCCATTCCATGCCATTCCATGCCATTCCATGCCATTCCATGCCATTCCATGCCATTCCATGCCATTCCATGCCATTCCATGCCATTCCATGCCATTCCATGCCATTCCATGCCATTCCATGCCATTCCATGCCATTCCATGCCATTCCATGCCATTCCATGCCATTCCATGCCATTCCATGCCATTCCATGCCATTCCATGCCATTCCATGCCATTCCATGCCATTCCATGCCAGTCCATGCCAGTCCATGCCATTCCATGCCATTCCATGCCATTCCATGCCATTCCATGCCATTCCATGCCATTCCATGCCATTCCATGCCATTCCATGCCATTCCATGCCATTCCATGCCATTCCATGCCATTCCATGCCATTCCATGCCATTCCATGCCATTCCATGCCATTCCATGCCATTCCATGCCATTCCATGCCATTCCATGCCATTCCATGCCATTCCATGCCATTCCATGCCATTCCATGCCATTCCATGCCATTCCATGCCATTCCATGCCATTCCATGCCATTCCATGCCATTCCATGCCATTCCATGCCATTCCATGCCATTCCATGCCATTCCATGCCATTCCATGCCATTCCATGCCATTCCATGCCATTCCATGCCATTCCATGCCATTCCATGCCATTCCATGCCATTCCATGCCATTCCATGCCATTCCATGCCATTCCATGCCATTCCATGCCATTCCATGCCATTCCATGCCATTCCATGCCATTCCATGCCATTCCATGCCAGTCCATGCCAGTCCATGCCATTCCATGCCATTCCATGCCATTCCATGCCATTCCATGCCATTCCATGCCATTCCATGCCATTCCATGCCATTCCATGCCATTCCATGCCATTCCATGCCATTCCATGCCATTCCATGCCATTCCATGCCATTCCATGCCATTCCATGCCATTCCATGCCAGTCCATGCCAGTCCATGCCATTCCATGCCATTCCATGCCATTCCATGCCATTCCATGCCATTCCATGCCATTCCATGCCATTCCATGCCATTCCATGCCATTCCATGCCATTCCATGCCATTCCATGCCATTCCATGCCATTCCATGCCATTCCATGCCATTCCATGCCATTCCATGCCATTCCATGCCATTCCATGCCATTCCATGCCATTCCATGCCATTCCATGCCATTCCATGCCATTCCATGCCATTCCATGCCATTCCATGCCATTCCATGCCATTCCATGCCATTCCATGCCATTCCATGCCATTCCATGCCATTCCATGCCATTCCATGCCATTCCATGCCATTCCATGCCATTCCATGCCATTCCATGCCATTCCATGCCATTCCATGCCATTCCATGCCATTCCATGCCATTCCATGCCAGTCCATGCCAGTCCATGCCATTCCATGCCATTCCATGCCATTCCATGCCATTCCATGCCATTCCATGCCATTCCATGCCATTCCATGCCATTCAATGCCGTGCCATGCCCGTGCCATGCCGTGCCATGCCGGTGCCATGCCGTGCCATGCCGGTGCCATGCCGTGCCATGCCGGTGCCATGCCGTGCCATGCCGTGCCATGCCGTGCCATGCCGTGCCATGCCGGTGCCATGCCGGTGCCATGCGATTCCATGCCATTCCATGCCATTCCATGCCATTCCATGCCATTCCATGCCATTCCATGCCATTCCATGCCATTCCATGCCATTCCATGCCATTCCATGCCATTCCATGCCATTCCATGCCATTCAATGCCATTCCATCCCATTCCATCCCATTCCATCCCATTCCATCCCATTCCATCCCATTCCATCCCATTCCATGCCATTCAATGCCGGTGCCATGCCGGTGCCATGCCGTGCCATGCCGGTGCCATGCCGGTGCCATGCCGTGCCATGCCATTCCATGCCATTCCATGCCATTCCATGCCATTCCATGCCATTCCATGCCATTCCATGCCATTCCATGCCATTCCATGCCATTCCATGCCATTCCATGCCATTCCATGCCATTCCATGCCATTCCATGCCATTCCATGCCATTCCATGCCATTCCATGCCATTCCATGCCATTCCATGCCATTCCATGCCATTCCATGCCATTCCATGCCATTCCATGCCATTCCATGCCATTCCATGCCATTCCATGCCATTCCATGCCATTCCATGCCATTCCATGCCATTCCATGCCAGTCCATGCCAGTCCATGCCATTCCATGCCATTCCATGCCATTCCATGCCATTCCATGCCATTCCATGCCATTCCATGCCATTCCATGCCATTCCATGCCATTCCATGCCATTCCATGCCATTCCATGCCATTCCATGCCATTCCATGCCATTCCATGCCATTCCATGCCATTCCATGCCATTCCATGCCATTCCATGCCATTCCATGCCATTCCATGCCATTCCATGCCATTCCATGCCATTCCATGCCATTCCATGCCATTCCATGCCATTCCATGCCATTCCATGCCATTCCATGCCATTCCATGCCATTCCATGCCATTCCATGCCATTCCATGCCATTCCATGCCATTCCATGCCATTCCATGCCATTCCATGCCATTCCATGCCATTCCATGCCATTCCATGCCATTCCATGCCATTCCATGCCATTCCATGCCATTCCATGCCATTCCATGCCATTCCATGCCATTCCATGCCATTCCATGCCATTCCATGCCATTCCATGCCATTCCATGCCATTCCATGCCATTCCATGCCATTCCATGCCATTCCATGCCATTCCATGCCATTCCATGCCATTCCATGCCAGTCCATGCCAGTCCATGCCATTCCATGCCATTCCATGCCATTCCATGCCATTCCATGCCATTCCATGCCATTCCATGCCATTCCATGCCATTCCATGCCATTCAATGCCGTGCCATGCCCGTGCCATGCCGTGCCATGCCGGTGCCATGCCGTGCCATGCCGGTGCCATGCCGTGCCATGCCGGTGCCATGCCGTGCCATGCCGTGCCATGCCGTGCCATGCCGTGCCATGCCGGTGCCATGCCGGTGCCATGCGATTCCATGCGATTCCATGCCATTCCATGCCATTCCATGCCATTCCATGCCATTCCATGCCATTCCATGCCATTCCATGCCATTCCATGCCATTCCATGCCATTCAATGCCATTCCATCCCATTCCATCCCATTCCATCCCATTCCATCCCATTCCATCCCATTCCATGCCATTCCATGCCATTCAATGCCGGTGCCATGCCGGTGCCATGCCGTGCCATGCCGGTGCCATGCCGGTGCCATGCCGTGCCATGCCATTCCATGCCATTCCATGCCATTCCATGCCATTCCATGCCATTCCATGCCATTCCATGCCATTCCATGCCATTCCATGCCATTCCATGCCATTCCATGCCATTCCATGCCATTCCATGCCATTCCATGCCATTCCATGCCATTCCATGCCATTCCATGCCATTCCATGCCATTCCATGCCATTCCATGCCATTCCATGCCATTCCATGCCATTCCATGCCATTCCATGCCATTCCATGCCATTCCATGCCATTCCATGCCATTCCATGCCATTCCATGCCAGTCCATGCCAGTCCATGCCATTCCATGCCATTCCATGCCATTCCATGCCATTCCATGCCATTCCATGCCATTCCATGCCATTCCATGCCATTCCATGCCATTCCATGCCATTCCATGCCATTCCATGCCATTCCATGCCATTCCATGCCATTCCATGCCATTCCATGCCATTCCATGCCATTCCATGCCATTCCATGCCATTCCATGCCATTCCATGCCATTCCATGCCATTCCATGCCATTCCATGCCATTCCATGCCATTCCATGCCATTCCATGCCATTCCATGCCATTCCATGCCATTCCATGCCATTCCATGCCATTCCATGCCATTCCATGCCATTCCATGCCATTCCATGCCATTCCATGCCATTCCATGCCATTCCATGCCATTCCATGCCATTCCATGCCACTCCATGCCATTCCATGCCATTCCATGCCATTCCATGCCATTCCATGCCGTGCCATGCCGTGCCATACCGGTGCCATGCCGTGCCATACCGGTGCCATGCCGTGCCATGCCGGTGCCATGCCGTGCCATGCCGGTGCCATGCCGTGCCATGCCGGTGCCATGCCGGTGCCATGCCGGTGCCATGCCGTGCCATGCCATTCCATGCCATTCCATGCCATTCCATGCCATTCCATGCCATTCCATGCCGTGCCATGCGGTGCCATGCCATTCCATGCGGTGCCATGCCATTCCATGCGGTGCCATGCCATTCCATGCCGTGCCATGCGGTGCCATGCCATTCCATGCCGTGCCATGCGGTGCCATGCCATTCCATGCGGTGCCATGCCATTCCATGCCGTGCCATGCGGTGCCATGCCATTCCATGCGGTGCCATGCCATTCCATGCCATTCCATGCCATTCCATGCCATTCCATGCCATTCCATGCCATTCCATGCCATTCCATGCCATTCCATGCCATTCCATGCCATTCCATGCCATTCCATGCCATTCCATGCCATTCCATGCCATTCCATGCCATTCCATGCCATTCCATGCCATTCAATGCCGGTGCCATGCCGTGCCATGCCGTGCCATGCCGTGCCATGCCGTGCCATGCGGTGCCATGCCATTCCATGCCATTCCATGCCAGTCCATGCCAGTCCATGCCATTCCATGCCATTCCATGCCATTCCATGTCATTCCATGCCATTCCATGCCATTCCATGCCAGTCCATGCCAGTCCATGCCATTCCATGCCATTCCATGCCATTCCATGCCATTCCATGCCATTCCATGCCATTCCATGCCATTCCATGCCATTCCATGCCATTCCATGCCATTCCATGCCATTCCATGCCATTCCATGCCATTCCATGCCATTCCATGCCATTCCATGCCATTCCATGCCATTCCATGCCATTCCATGCCATTCCATGCCATTCCATGCCATTCCATGCCATTCCATGCCATTCCATGCCATTCCATGCCATTCAATGCCGTGCCATGCCGTGCCATGCCGGTGCCATGCCGTGCCATGCCGGTGCCATGCCGTGCCATGCCGTGCCATGCCGTGCCATGCCGTGCCATGCCGTGCCATGCCGTGCCATGCCGTGCCATGCCGTGCCATGCCGTGCCATGCCGTGCCATGCCGTGCCATGCCGTGCCATGCCGTGCCATGCCGTGCCATGCCGTGCCATGCCGTGCCATGCCGTGCCATGCCGTGCCATGCCGTGCCATGCCGTGCCATGCCGTGCCATGCCGTGCCATGCCGTGCCATGCCGTGCCATGCCGTGCCATGCCGTGCCATGCCGTGCCATGCCGTGCCATGCCGTGCCATGCCGGTGCCATGCCGTGCCATGCCGGTGCCATGACGTGCCATGCCGGTGCCATGCCGTGCCATGCCGGTGCCATGCCGTGCCATGCCGGTGCCATGCCGTGCCATGCCGTGCCATGCCGGTGCCATGCCGTGCCATTCCATGCCATTCCATGCCATTCCATGCCATTCCATGCCATTCCATGCCATTCCATGCCATTCCATGCCAGTCCATGCCATTCCATGCCATTCCATGCCATTCCATGCCAGTCCATGCCATTCCATGCCATTCCATGCCATTCAATGCCGTGCCATGCCGTGCCATGCCGGTGCCATGCCGTGCCATGCCGGTGCCATGCCGTGCCATGCCGGTGCCATGCCGTGCCATGCCGTGCCATGCCGGGCCATGCGGTGCCATGCCATTCCATGCCATTCCATGCCAGTCCATGCCAGTCCATGCCATTCCATGCCATTCCATGCCACTCA
Organism: Cryptus armator; assembly: GCA_963971235.1. Taxonomy (NCBI): domain Eukaryota; kingdom Metazoa; phylum Arthropoda; class Insecta; order Hymenoptera; family Ichneumonidae; genus Cryptus; species Cryptus armator. Next base: position 310,487 of record CAXARG010000020.1, read on the forward strand.
ATGCGGTGCCATGCCGTGCCATGCCGTGCCATGCCGTGTCATTCCATGCCATTCAATGCCATTCCATGCCATTCAATGCCGTGCCATGCCGTGCCATGCCGTGCCATGCCGTGCCATGCCGTGCCATGCCGTGCCATGCCGTGCCATGCCGTGCCATGCCGTGCCATGCCGTGCCATGCCGTGCCATGCCGTGCCATGCCGTGCCATGCCGTGCCATGCGGTGCCATGCCGTGCCATGCGGTGCCATGCCATTCCATGCCATTCCATGCCATTCCATGCCATTCCATGCCATTCCATGTCATTCCATGCCATTCCATGCCATTCCATGCCATTCCATGTCATTCCATGCCATTCCATGCCATTCCATGCCATTCCATGCCATTCCATGCCATTCCATGCCATTCCATGCCATTCAATGCCGTGCCATGCCGTGCCATGCCGTGCCATGCCGTGCCATGCCGTGCCATGCCGGTGCCATGCCGGTGCCATGCCGGTGCCATGCCGGTGCCATGCCGTGCCATGCCGGTGCCATGCCGTGCCATGCCGTGCCATGCCGTGCCATGCCGTGCCATGCCGTGCCATGCCGTGCCATGCCGTGCCATGACGTGCCATGCCGGTGCCATGCCGATTCCATGCCGATTCCATGCCATTCCATGCGATTCCATGCCATTCCATGCCATTCCATGCCATTCCATGCCATTCCATGCCATTCCATGCCATTCCATGCCATTCCATGCCATTCCATGCCATTCCATGCCATTCCATGCCATTCCATGCCATTCCATGCCATTCCATGCCATTCCATGCCATTCCATGCCATTCCATGCCATTCCATGCCATTCCATGCCATTCCATGCCATTCCATGCCATTCCATGCCATTCCATGCCATTCCATGCCATTCCATGCCATTCCATGCCATTCCATGCCAGTCCATGCCAGTCCATGCCATTCCATGCCATTCCATGCCATTCCATGCCATTCCATGCCATTCCATGCCATTCCATGCCATTCCATGCCATTCCATGCCATTCCATGCCATTCCATGCCATTCCATGCCATTCAATGCCATTCCATGCCGGTGCCATGCCGTGCCATGCCGGTGCCATGCCGTGCCATGCCGGTGCCATGCCGTGCCATGCCGGTGCCATGCCGTGCCATGCCGGTGCCATGCCGTGCCATGCCGGTGCCATGCCGTGCCATGCCGGTGCCATGCCGTGCCATGCCGGTGCCATGCCGTGCCATGCCGGTGCCATGCCGTGCCATGCCGGTGCCATGCCGTGCCATGCCGGTGCCATGCCGTGCCATGCCGTGCCATGCCGTGCCATGCCGTGCCATGCCGTGCCATGCCGTGCCATGCCGGTGCCATGCCGTGCCATGCCGGTGCCATGCCGTGCCATGCCGGTGCCATGCCGTGCCATGCCGGTGCCATGCCGTGCCATGCCGGTGCCATGCCGTGCCATGCCGGTGCCATGCCGTGCCATGCCGTGCCATGCCGGTGCCATGCCGTGCCATTCCATGCCATTCCATGCCATTCCATGCCATTCCATGCCATTCCATGCCATTCCATGCCATTCCATGCCAGTCCATGCCATTCCATGCCATTCCATGCCATTCCATGCCATTCCATGCCAGTCCATGCCATTCCATGCCATTCCATGCCATTCAATGCCGTGCCATGCCGTGCCATGCCGGTGCCATGCCGTGCCATGCCGGTGCCATGCCGTGCCATGCCGGTGCCATGCCGTGCCATGCCGGGCCATGCGGTGCCATGCCATTCCATGCCATTCCATGCCAGTCCATGCCAGTCCATGCCATTCCATGCCATTCCATGCCACTCAATGCGGTGCCATGCCGTGCCATGCCGTGCCATGCCGTGTCATTCCGTGCCATGCCGTGTCATTCCATGCCATTCAATGCCATTCCATGCCATTCAATGCCGTGCCATGCCGTGCCATGCCGTGCCATGCCGTGCCATGCCGTGCCATGCCGTGCCATGCCGTGCCATGCCGTGCCATGCCGTGCCATGCCGTGCCATGCCGTGCCATGCCGTGCCATGCCGTGCCATGCGGTGCCATGCCGTGCCATGCGGTGCCATGCCAGTCCATGCCATTCCATGCCATTCCATGCCATTCCATGCCATTCCATGCCATTCCATGTCATTCCATGCCATTCCATGCCATTCCATGCCATTCCATGTCATTCCATGCCATTCCATGCCATTCCATGCCATTCCATGCCATTCCATGCCATTCCATGCCATTCCATGCCATTCCATGCCATTCCATGCCATTCCATGCCATTCCATGCCATTCCATGCCATTCCATGCCATTCCATGCCATTCCATGCCATTCCATGCCATTCCATGCCATTCCATGCCATTCCATGCCATTCCATGCCATTCCATGCCATTCCATGCCATTCCATGCCATTCCATGCCATTCCATGCCATTCCATGCCATTCAATGCCGTGCCATGCCGTGCCATGCCGTGCCATGCCGTGCCATGCCGTGCCATGCCGGTGCCATGCCGGTGCCATGCCGGTGCCATGCCGGTGCCATGCCGTGCCATGCCGGTGCCATGCCGTGCCATGCCGTGCCATGCCGTGCCATGCCGTGCCATGCCGTGCCATGCCGTGCCATGACGTGCCATGCCGGTGCCATGCCGATTCCATGCGATTCCATGCCATTCCATGCGATTCCATGCCATTCCATGCCATTCCATGCCATTCCATGCCATTCCATGCCATTCCATGCCATTCCATGCCATTCCATCCCATTCCATCCCATTCCATCCCATTCCATCCCATTCCATCCCATTCCATCCCATTCCATGCCATTCCATGCCATTCCATGCCATTCCATGCCATTCCATGCCATTCAATGCCGGTGCCATGCCGTGCCATGCCGTGCCATGCCGGTGCCATGCCGTGCCATGCCATTCCATGCCATTCCATGCCATTCCATGCCATTCCATGCCATTCCATGCCATTCCATGCCATTCCATGCCATTCCATGCCATTCCATGCCATTCCATGCCATTCCATGCCATTCCATGCCATTCCATGCCATTCCATGCCATTCCATGCCATTCCATGCCATTCCATGCCATTCCATGCCATTCCATGCCATTCCATGCCATTCCATGCCATTCCATGCCATTCCATGCCATTCCATGCCATTCCATGCCATTCCATGCCATTCCATGCCATTCCATGCCATTCCATGCCATTCCATGCCATTCCATGCCATTCCATGCCATTCCATGCCATTCCATGCCATTCCATGCCATTCCATGCCATTCCATGCCATTCCATGCCATTCCATGCCATTCCATGCCATTCCATGCCATTCCATGCCAGTCCATGCCAGTCCATGCCATTCCATGCCATTCCATGCCATTCCATGCCATTCAATGCCGTGCCATGCCCGTGCCATGCCGTGCCATGCCGGTGCCATGCCGTGCCATGCCGGTGCCATGCCGTGCCATGCCGGTGCCATGCCGTGCCATGCCGGTGCCATGCCGTGCCATGCCGGTGCCATGCCGTGCCATGCCGTGCCATGCCGGGCCATGCGGTGCCATGCCATTCCATGCCATTCCATGTCAGTCCATGCCAGTCCATGCCATTCCATGCCATTCCATGCCACTCAATGCGGTGCCATGCCGTGCCATGCCGTGCCATGCCGTGTCATTCCATGCCATTCAATGCCATTCCATGCCATTCAATGCCGTGCCATGCCGTGCCATGCCGTGCCATGTCGTGCCATGCCGTGCCATGCCGTGCCATGCCATTCCATGCCATTCCATGCCATTCCATGCCATTCCATGCCATTCCATGCCATTCCATGCCATTCCATGCCATTCCATGCCATTCCATGCCATTCCATGCCATTCCATGCCATTCCATGCCATTCCATGCCATTCCATGCCATTCCATGCCATTCCATGCCATTCCATGCCATTCCATGCCATTCCATGCCATTCCATGCCATTCCATGCCATTCCATGCCATTCCATGCCATTCCATGCCATTCCATGCCATTCCATGCCATTCCATGCCATTCCATGCCATTCCATGCCATTCCATGCCATTCCATGCCATTCCATGCCATTCCATGCCATTCCATGCCATTCCATGCCATTCCATGCCATTCCATGCCATTCCATGCCATTCCATGCCATTCCATGCCATTCCATGCCATTCCATGCCATTCCATGCCATTCCATGCCATTCCATGCCATTCCATGCCATTCCATGCCATTCCATGCCATTCCATGCCATTCCATGCCATTCCATGCCATTCCATGCCATTCCATGCCATTCCATGCCATTCAATGCCGTGCCATGCCGTGCCATGCCGTGCCATGCCGTGCCATGCCGGTGCCATGCCGTGCCATGCCGGTGCCATGCCGGTGCCATGCCGTGCCATGCCGGTGCCATGCCGTGCCATGCCGGGCCATGCGGTGCCATGCCATTCCATGCCATTCCATGTCAGTCCATGCCAGTCCATGCCAGTCCATGCCATTCCATGCCATTCCATGCCACTCAATGCGGTGCCATGCCGTGCCATGCCGTGCCATGCCGTGTCATTCCATGCCATTCACTGCCATTCCATGCCATTCAATGCCGCGCCATGCCGTGCCATGCCGTGCCATGCCGTGCCATGCCGTGCCATGTCGTGCCATGCCGTGCCATGCGGTGCCATGCCGTGCCATGCGGTGCCATGCCATTCCATGCCATTCCATTCCATTCCATGCCATTCCATGTCATTCCATGCCATTCAATGCCGTGCCATGCCGTGCCATGCCGGTGCCATGCCGTGCCATGCCGGTGCCATGCCGTGCCATGCCGGTGCCATGCCGTGCCATGCCGGTGCCATGCCGTGCCATGCCGGTGCCATGCCGTGCCATGCTGGTGCCATGCCGTGCCATGCCGGTGCCATGCCATTCCATGCCATTCCATGCCATTCCATGCCATTCCATGCCATTCCATGCCATTCCATGCCATTCCATGCCATTCCATGCCATTCCATGCCATTCCATGCCATTCCATGCCATTCAATGCCGTGCCATGCCGTGCCATGCCGTGCCATGCCGGTGCCATGCCGTGCCATGCCGGTGCCATGCCGTGCCATGCCGGTGCCATGCCGTGCCATGCCGGTGCCATGCCGTGCCATGCCGGTGCCATGCCGTGCCATGCCGGTGCCATGCCGGTGCCATGCCGTGCCATGCCGGTGCCATGCCGGTGCCATGCCGGTGCCATGCCGTGCCATGCCGGTGCCATGCCGTGCCATGCCGTGCCATGCCGGTGCCATGCCGTGCCATGCCGGTGCCATGCCGTGCCATGCCGGTGCCATGCCGTGCCATGCCGGTGCCATGCCGTGCCATGCCGGTGCCATGCCGTGCCATGCCGGTGCCATGCCGTGCCATGCCGGTGCCATGCCGTGCCATGCCGGTGCCATGCCGTGCCATGCCGGTGCCATGCCGTGCCATGCCGGTGCCATGCCGTGCCATGCCGGTGCCATGCCGTGCCATGCCGGTGCCATGCCGTGCCATGCGGTGCCATGCCATTCCATGCCATTCCATGCCATTCCATGCCATTCCATGCCATTCCATGCCATTCCATGCCATTCCATGCCATTCCATGCCATTCCATGCCATTCCATGCCATTCCATGCCATTCCATGCCATTCCATGCCATTCCATGCCATTCCATGCCATTCCATGCCATTCCATGCCATTCCATGCCATTCCATGCCATTCCATGCCATTCCATGCCATTCCATGCCATTCCATGCCATTCCATGCCATTCCATGCCATTCCATGCCATTCCATGCCATTCCATGCCATTCCATGCCATTCCATGCCATTCCATGCCATTCCATGCCATTCCATGCCATTCCATGCCATTCCATGCCATTCCATGCCATTCCATGCCATTCCATGCCATTCCATGCCATTCCATGCCATTCCATGCCATTCCATGCCATTCCATGCCATTCCATGCCATTCCATGCCATTCCATGCCATTCCATGCCATTCCATGCCATTCCATGCCATTCCATGCCATTCCATGCCATTCCATGCCATTCCATGCCATTCCATGCCATTCCATGCCATTCCATGCCATTCCATGCCATTCCATGCCATTCCATGCCATTCCATGCCATTCCATGCCATTCCATGCCATTCCATGCCATTCCATGCCATTCCATGCCATTCCATGCCATTCCATGCCATTCCATGCCATTCCATGCCATTCCATGCCATTCAATGCCGTGCCATGCCGTGCCATGCCGTGCCATGCCGGTGCCATGCCGGTGCCATGCCGTGCCATGCCGGTGCCATGCCGTGCCATGCCGGGCCATGCGGTGCCATGCCATTCCATGCCATTCCATGTCAGTCCATGCCAGTCCATGCCAGTCCATGCCATTCCATGCCATTCCATGCCACTCAATGCGGTGCCATGCCGTGCCATGCCGTGCCATGCCGTGTCATTCCATGCCATTCACTGCCATTCCATGCCATTCAATGCCGTGCCATGCCGTGCCATGCCGTGCCATGCCGTGCCATGCCGTGCCATGTCGTGCCATGCCGTGCCATGCGGTGCCATGCCGTGCCATGCGGTGCCATGCCATTCCATGCCATTCCATTCCATTCCATGCCATTCCATGTCATTCCATGCCATTCAATGCCGTGCCATGCCGTGCCATGCCGGTGCCATGCCGTGCCATGCCGGTGCCATGCCGTGCCATGCCGGTGCCATGCCGTGCCATGCCGGTGCCATGCCGTGCCATGCCGGTGCCATGCCGTGCCATGCTGGTGCCATGCCGTGCCATGCCGGTGCCATGCCATTCCATGCCATTCCATGCCATTCCATGCCATTCCATGCCATTCCATGCCATTCCATGCCATTCCATGCCATTCCATGCCATTCCATGCCATTCCATGCCATTCCATGCCATTCAATGCCGTGCCATGCCGTGCCATGCCGTGCCATGCCGGTGCCATGCCGTGCCATGCCGGTGCCATGCCGTGCCATGCCGGTGCCATGCCGTGCCATGCCGGTGCCATGCCGTGCCATGCCGGTGCCATGCCGTGCCATGCCGGTGCCATGCCGGTGCCATGCCGGTGCCATGCCGGTGCCATGCCGTGCCATGCCGGTGCCATGCCGTGCCATGCCGTGCCATGCCGGTGCCATGCCGTGCCATGCCGGTGCCATGCCGTGCCATGCCGGTGCCATGCCGTGCCATGCCGGTGCCATGCCGTGCCATGCCGGTGCCATGCCGTGCCATGCCGGTGCCATGCCGTGCCATGCCGGTGCCATGCCGTGCCATGCCGGTGCCATGCCGTGCCATGCCGTGCCATGCCGGTGCCATGCCGTGCCATGCCGGTGCCATGCCGTGCCATGCCGGTGCCATGCCGTGCCATGCCGGTGCCATGCCGTGCCATGCCGGTGCCATGCCGTGCCATGCCGGTGCCATGCCGTGCCATGCGGTGCCATGCCATTCCATGCCATTCCATGCCATTCCATGCCATTCCATGCCATTCCATGCCATTCCATGCCATTCCATGCCATTCCATGCCATTCCATGCCATTCCATGCCATTCCATGCCATTCCATGCCATTCCATGCCATTCCATGCCATTCCATGCCATTCCATGCCATTCCATGCCATTCCATGCCATTCCATGCCATTCCATGCCATTCCATGCCATTCCATGCCATTCCATGCCATTCCATGCCATTCCATGCCATTCCATGCCATTCCATGCCATTCCATGCCATTCCATGCCATTCCATGCCATTCCATGCCATTCCATGCCATTCCATGCCATTCCATGCCATTCCATGCCATTCCATGCCATTCCATGCCATTCCATGCCATTCCATGCCATTCCATGCCATTCCATGCCATTCCATGCCATTCCATGCCATTCCATGCCATTCCATGCCATTCCATGCCATTCCATGCCATTCCATGCCATTCCATGCCATTCCATGCCATTCCATGCCATTCCATGCCATTCCATGCCATTCCATGCCATTCCATGCCATTCCATGCCATTCCATGCCATTCCATGCCATTCCATGCCATTCCATGCCATTCCATGCCATTCCATGCCATTCCATGCCATTCCATGCCATTCCATGCCATTCCATGCCATTCCATGCCATTCAATGCCGTGCCATGCCGTGCCATGCCGTGCCATGCCGTGCCATGCCGGTGCCATGCCGTGCCATGCCGGTGCCATGCCGGTGCCATGCCGTGCCATGCCGGTGCCATGCCGTGCCATGCCGGTGCCATGCCGTGCCATGCCGGGCCATGCGGTGCCATGCCATTCCATGCCATTCCATGTCAGTCCATGCCAGTCCATGCCAGTCCATGCCATTCCATGCCATTCCATGACACTCAATGCGGTGCCATGCCGTGCCATGCCGTGCCATGCCGTGTCATTCCATGCCATTCACTGCCATTCCATGCCATTCAATGCCGTGCCATGCCGTGCCATGCCGTGCCATGCCGTGCCATGTCGTGCCATGCCGTGCCATGCGGTGCCATGCCGTGCCATGCGGTGCCATGCCATTCCATGCCATTCCATTCCATTCCATGCCATTCCATGTCATTCCATGCCATTCAATGCCGTGCCATGCCGTGCCATGCCGGTGCCATGCCGTGCCATGCCGGTGCCATGCCGTGCCATGCCGGTGCCATGCCGTGCCATGCCGGTGCCATGCCGTGCCATGCCGGTGCCATGCCGTGCCATGCTGGTGCCATGCCGTGCCATGCCGGTGCCATGCCATTCCATGCCATTCCATGCCATTCCATGCCATTCCATGCCATTCCATGCCATTCCATGCCATTCCATGCCATTCCATGCCATTCCATGCCATTCCATGCCATTCCATGCCATTCCATGCCATTCCATGCCATTCCATGCCATTCCATGCCATTCCATGCCATTCAATGCCGTGCCATGCCGTGCCATGCCGTGCCATGCCGGTGCCATGCCGTGCCATGCCGGTGCCATGCCGTGCCATGCCGGTGCCATGCCGTGCCATGCCGGTGCCATGCCGTGCCATGCCGGTGCCATGCCGGTGCCATGCCGTGCCATGCCGGTGCCATGCCGGTGCCATGCCGGTGCCATGCCGTGCCATGCCGGTGCCATGCCGTGCCATGCCGTGCCATGCCGGTGCCATGCCGTGCCATGCCGGTGCCATGCCGTGCCATGCCGGTGCCATGCCGTGCCATGCCGGTGCCATGCCGTGCCATGCCGGTGCCATGCCGTGCCATGCCGGTGCCATGCCGTGCCATGCCGGTGCCATGCCGTGCCATGCCGGTGCCATGCCGTGCCATGCCGGTGCCATGCCGTGCCATGCCGGTGCCATGCCGTGCCATGCCGGTGCCATGCCGTGCCATGCCGGTGCCATGCCGTGCCATGCGGTGCCATGCCATTCCATGCCATTCCATGCCATTCCATGCCATTCCATGCCATTCCATGCCATTCCATGCCATTCCATGCCATTCCATGCCATTCCATGCCATTCCATGCCATTCCATGCCATTCCATGCCATTCCATGCCATTCCATGCCATTCCATGCCATTCCATGCCATTCCATGCCATTCCATGCCATTCCATGCCATTCCATGCCATTCCATGCCATTCCATGCCATTCCATGCCATTCCATGCCATTCCATGCCATTCCATGCCATTCCATGCCATTCCATGCCATTCCATGCCATTCCATGCCATTCCATGCCATTCCATGCCATTCCATGCCATTCCATGCCATTCCATGCCATTCCATGCCATTCCATGCCATTCCATGCCATTCCATGCCATTCCATGCCATTCCATGCCATTCCATGCCATTCCATGCCATTCCATGCCATTCCATGCCATTCCATGCCATTCCATGCCATTCCATGCCATTCCATGCCATTCCATGCCATTCCATGCCATTCCATGCCAGTCCATGCCAGTCCATGCCATTCCATGCCACTCAATGCGGTGCCATGCCGTGCCATGCCGTGCCATGCCGTGCCATGCGGTGCCATGCCATTCCATGCCATTCCATGCCAGTCCATGCCAGTCCATGCCATTCCATGCCATTCCATGCCATTCCATGCCATTCCATGCCATTCCATGCCATTCCATGCCATTCCATGCCATTCCATGCCAGTCCATGCCAGTCCATGCCATTCCATGCCATTCCATGCCACTCAATGCGGTGCCATGCCGTGCCATGCCGTGCCATGCCGGTGCCATGCCGTGCCATGCCGGTGCCATGCCGTGCCATGCCGTGCCATGCCGGTGCCATGCCGTGCCATGCCGGTGCCATGCCGTGCCATGCCGTGCCATGCCGGTGCCATGCCGGTGCCATGCCGTGCCATGCCGTGCCATGCCGGTGCCATGCCGTGCCATGCCGGTGCCATGCCGTGCCATGCCGGTGCCATGCCGTGCCATGCCGGTGCCATGCCGTGCCATGCCGGTGCCATGCCGTGCCATGCCGTGCCATGCCGGTGCCATGCCGTGCCATGCCGTGCCATGCCGTGCCATGCCGTGCCATGCCGTGCCATGCCGTGCCATGCCGGTGCCATGCCGGTGCCATGCCGTGCCATGCCGGTGCCATGCCGTGCCATGCCATTCCATGCCATTCCATGCCATTCCATGCCATTCCATGCCATTCCATGCCATTCCATGCCATTCCATGCCATTCCATGCCATTCCATGCCATTCCATGCCATTCCATGCCATTCCATGCCATTCCATGCCATTCCATGCCATTCCATGCCATTCCATGCCATTCCATGCCATTCCATGCCATTCCATGCCATTCCATGCCATTCCATGCCATTCCATGCCATTCCATGCCATTCCATGCCATTCCATGCCATTCCATGCCATTCCATGCCAGTCCATGCCAGTCCATGCCATTCCATGCCATTCCATGCCATTCCATGCCATTCCATGCCATTCCATGCCATTCCATGCCATTCCATGCCATTCCATGCCATTCCATGCCATTCAATGCCGTGCCATGCCCGTGCCATGCCGTGCCATGCCGGTGCCATGCCGTGCCATGCCGGTGCCATGCCGTGCCATGCCGGTGCCATGCCGTGCCATGCCGGTGCCATGCCGTGCCATGCCGTGCCATGCCGTGCCATGCCGTGCCATGCCGGTGCCATGCCGGTGCCATGCGATTCCATGCCATTCCATGCCATTCCATGCCATTCCATGCCATTCCATGCCATTCCATGCCATTCCATGCCATTCCATGCCATTCAATGCCATTCCATCCCATTCCATCCCATTCCATCCCATTCCATCCCATTCCATGCCATTCAATGCCGGTGCCATGCCGTGCCATGCCGGTGCCATGCCGTGCCATGCCGGTGCCATGCCGTGCCATGCCGGTGCCATGCCGGTGCCATGCCGTGCCATGCCATTCCATGCCATTCCATGCCATTCCATGCCATTCCATGCCATTCCATGCCATTCCATGCCATTCCATGCCATTCCATGCCATTCCATGCCATTCCATGCCATTCCATGCCATTCCATGCCATTCCATGCCATTCCATGCCATTCCATGCCATTCCATGCCAGTCCATGCCAGTCCATGCCATTCCATGCCATTCCATGCCATTCCATGCCATTCCATGCCATTCCATGCCATTCCATGCCATTCCATGCCATTCCATGCCATTCCATGCCATTCCATGCCATTCCATGCCATTCGATGCCATTCCATGCCATTCCATGCCATTCCATGCCATTCCATGCCATTCCATGCCATTCCATGCCATTCCATGCCATTCCATGCCATTCCATGCCATTCCATGCCATTCCATGCCATTCCATGCCATTCCATGCCATTCCATGCCATTCCATGCCATTCCATGCCATTCCATGCCATTCCATGCCATTCCATGCCATTCCATGCCATTCCATGCCATTCCATGCCATTCCATGCCATTCCATGCCATTCCATGCCACTCCATGCCATTCCATGCCATTCCATGCCATTCCATGCCATTCCATGCCATTCCATGCCGTGCCATGCCGTGCCATACCGGTGCCATGCCGTGCCATGCCGGTGCCATGCCGTGCCATGCCGGTGCCATGCCGTGCCATGCCGGTGCCATGCCGGTGCCATGCCGGTGCCATGCCGTGCCATGCCATTCCATGCCATTCCATGCCATTCCATGCCATTCCATGCCATTCCATGCCGTGCCATGCGGTGCCATGCCATTCCATGCGGTGCCATGCCATTCCATGCGGTGCCATGCCATTCCATGCCGTGCCATGCGGTGCCATGCCATTCCATGCCATTCCATGCCGTGCCATGCGGTGCCATGCCATTCCATGCGGTGCCATGCCATTCCATGCCGTGCCATGCGGTGCCATGCCATTCCATGCGGTGCCATGCCATTCCATGCCATTCCATGCCATTCCATGCCATTCCATGCCATTCCATGCCATTCCATGCCATTCCATGCCATTCCATGCCATTCCATGCCATTCCATGCCATTCCATGCCATTCAATGCCGGTGCCATGCCGTGCCATGCCGTGCCATGCCGTGCCATGCCGTGCCATGCGGTGCCATGCCATTCCATGCCATTCCATGCCAGTCCATGCCAGTCCATGCCATTCCATGCCATTCCATGCCATTCCATGTCATTCCATGCCATTCCATGCCATTCCATGCCATTCCATGCCATTCCATGCCATTCCATGCCATTCCATGCCATTCCATGCCATTCCATGCCACTCAATGCGGTGCCATGCCGTGCCATGCCGGTGCCATGCCGTGCCATGCCGGTGCCATGCCGTGCCATGCCGGTGCCATGCCGTGCCATGCCGGTGCCATGCCGTGCCATGCCGGTGCCATGCCGTGCCATGCCGGTGCCATGCCGTGCCATGCCGGTGCCATGCCGTGCCATGCCGGTGCCATGCCGTCCCATGCCGGTGCCATGCCGTCCCATGCCGGTGCCATGCCGTCCCATGCCGGTGCCATGCCGTGCCATGCCGGTGCCATGCCGTGCCATGCCGGTGCCATGCCGTGCCATGCCGGTGCCATGCCGTGCCATGCCGGTGCCATGCCGTGCCATGCCGGTGCCATGCCGTGCCATGCCGGTGCCATGCCGTGCCATGCCGGTGCCATGCCGTGCCATGCCGTGCCATGCCGTGCCATGCCGTGCCATGCCGGTGCCATGCCGTGCCATGCCGGCGCCATGCCGTGCCATGCCATTCCATGCCATTCCATGCCATTCCATGCCATTCCATGCCGTGCCATGCGGTGCCATGCCATTCCATGCGGTGCCATGCCATTCCATGCGGTGCCATGCCATTCCATGCCGTGCCATTCCATGCCGTGCCATGCGGTGCCATGCCATTCCATGCCATTCCATGCCGTGCCATGCGGTGCCATGCCATTCCATGCGGTGCCATGCCATTCCATGCGGTGCCATGCCATTCCATGCCATTCCATGCCATTCCATGCCATTCCATGCCATTCAATGCCGTGCCATGCCGGTGCCATGCCGGTGCCATGCCGGTGCCATGCCGTGCCATGCCGTGCCATGCCGTGCCATGCGGTGCCATGCCATTCCATGCCATTCCATGCCATTCCATGCCATTCCATGCCATTCCATGCCATTCCATGCCAGTCCATGCCAGTCCATGCCATTCCATGCCATTCCATGCCACTCAATGCGGTGCCATGCCGTGCCATGCCGGTGCCATGCCGTGCCATGCCGGTGCCATGCCGTGCCATGCCGGTGCCATGCCGTGCCATGCCGGTGCCATGCCGTGCCATGCCGGTGCCATGCCGTGCCATGCCGGTGCCATGCCGTGCCATGCCGGTGCCATGCCGTGCCATGCCGGTGCCATGCCGTGCCATGCCGTGCCATGCCGTGCCATGCCGGTGCCATGCCGTGCCATGCCGGTGCCATGCCGTGCCATGCCGGTGCCATGCCATTCCATGCGGTGCCATGCCATTCCATGCCGTGCCATGCGGTGCCATGCCATTCCATGCCATTCCATGCCGTGCCATGCGGTGCCATGCCATTCCATGCGGTGCCATGCCATTCCATGCCATTCCATGCGGTGCCATGCCATTCCATGCCATTCCATGCCATTCCATGCCATTCCATGCCATTCCATGCCATTCCATGCCATTCCATGCCATTCCATGCCATTCCATGCCATTCCATGCCATTCCATGCCATTCCATGCCATTCCATGCCATTCCATGCCATTCCATGCCATTCCATGCCATTCCATGCCATTCCATGCCATTCCATGCCATTCCATGCCATTCCATGCCATTCCATGCCATTCCATGCCATTCCATGCCATTCCATGCCATTCCATGCCATTCCATGCCATTCCATGCCATTCCATGCCATTCCATGCCATTCCATGCCATTCCATGCCATTCCATGCCATTCCATGCCATTCCATGCCATTCCATGCCATTCCATGCCATTCCATGCCATTCCATGCCATTCCATGCCATTCCATGCCATTCCATGCCATTCCATGCCATTCCATGCCATTCCATGCCATTCCATGCCATTCCATGCCATTCCATGCCATTCCATGCCATTCCATGCCATTCCATGCCATTCCATGCCATTCCATGCCATTCAATGCCGTGCCATGCCGGTGCCATGCCGTGCCATGCCGTGCCATGCCGTGCCATGCCGTGCCATGCCGGTGCCATGCCGTGCCATGCCGGTGCCATGCCGTGCCATGCCGGTGCCATGCCGTGCCATGCCGGTGCCATGCCGTGCCATGCCGTGCCATGCCGTGCCATGCCGGTGCCATGCCGTGCCATGCCGGTGCCATGCCGTGCCATGCCGGTGCCATGCCGTGCCATGCCGGTGCCATGCCATTCCATGCGGTGCCATGCCATTCCATGCCGTGCCATGCGGTGCCATGCCATTCCATGCCATTCCATGCCGTGCCATGCGGTGCCATGCCATTCCATGCGGTGCCATGCCATTCCATGCCATTCCATGCGGTGCCATGCCATTCCATGCCATTCCATGCCATTCCATGCCATTCCATGCCATTCCATGCCATTCCATGCCATTCCATGCCATTCCATGCCATTCCATGCCATTCCATGCCATTCCATGCCATTCCATGCCATTCCATGCCATTCCATGCCATTCCATGCCATTCCATGCCATTCCATGCCATTCCATGCCATTCCATGCCATTCCATGCCATTCCATGCCATTCCATGCCATTCCATGCCATTCCATGCCATTCCATGCCATTCCATGCCATTCCATGCCATTCCATGCCATTCCATGCCATTCCATGCCATTCCATGCCATTCCATGCCATTCCATGCCATTCCATGCCATTCCATGCCATTCCATGCCATTCCATGCCATTCCATGCCATTCCATGCCATTCCATGCCATTCCATGCCATTCCATGCCATTCCATGCCATTCCATGCCATTCCATGCCATTCCATGCCATTCCATGCCATTCCATGCCATTCCATGCCATTCCATGCCATTCCATGCCATTCCATGCCATTCCATGCCATTCCATGCCATTCCATGCCATTCCATGCCATTCCATGCCATTCCATGCCATTCCATGCCATTCCATGCCATTCCATGCCATTCCATGCCATTCCATGCCATTCCATGCCATTCCATGCCATTCCATGCCATTCCATGCCATTCCATGCCAGTCCATGCCATTCCATGCCATTCCATGCCATTCCATGCCACTCAATGCGGTGCCATGCCATTCCATGGCATTCCATGCCGTGCCATGCCATTCCATGCCATTCAATACGGTGCAATGCCGTGCCATGCCATTCCATGCCATTCAATGCGGTGCCATGCCGTGCCATGCCGTGCCATGCCGGTGCCATGCCGTGCCATGCCGTGCCATGCCGGGCCATGCGGTGCCATGCCATTCCATGCCATTCCATGCCATTCCATGCCATTCCATGCCATTCCATGCCATTCCATGCCATTCCATGCCATTCCATGCCGTGCCATGCCGGTGCCATGCCGTGTCATGCCGGTGCCATGCCGTGCCATGCCGGTGCCATGCCGTGCCATGCCGGGCCATGCCATTCCATGCCATTCCATGCCATTCCATGCCATTCCATGCCATTCCATGCCATTCCATGCCATTCCATGCCATTCCATGCCATTCCATGCCATTCCATGCCATTCCATGCCATTCCATGTCATTCCATGTCATTCCATGCCATTCCATGTCATTCCATGCCATTCAATGCCGGTGCCATGCCGGTGCCATGCCGGTGCCATGCCGGTGCCATGCCGGTGCCATGCCGGTGCCATGCCGGTGCCATGCCGGTGCCATGCCGGTGCCATGCCGGTGCCATGCCGGTGCCATGCCGGTGCCATGCCGGTGCCATGCCGGTGCCATGCCGGTGCCATGCCGGTGCCATGCCGGTGCCATGCCGGTGCCATGCCGGTGCCATGCCGGTGCCATGCCGGTGCCATGCCGGTGCCATGCCGGTGCCATGCCGGTGCCATGCCGGTGCCATGCCGGTGCCATGCCGGTGCCATGCCGGTGCCATGCCGGTGCCATGCCGGTGCCATGCCGGTGCCATGCCGGTGCCATGCCGGTGCCATGCCGGTGCCATGCCGGTGCCATGCCGGTGCCATGCCGGTGCCATGCCGTGCCATGCCGGTGCCATGCGGTGCCATGCCGTGCCATGCCGGTGCCATGCCGTGCCATGCCGGTGCCATGCCGGTGCCATGCCGTGCCATGCCGGTGCCATGCCGTGCCATGCCGGTGCCATGCCGTGCCATGCCGGTGCCATGCCGTGCCATGCCGGTGCCATGCCGTGCCATGCCGGTGCCATGCCGGTGCCATGCCGTGCCATGCCGGTGCCATGCCGGGCCATGCGGTGCCATGCCATTCCATGCCATTCCATGCCATTCCATGCCATTCCATGCCATTCCATGCCGTGCCATGCCGTGCCATGCCGTGCCATGCCGTGCCATGCCATTCCATGCCATTCAATGCGATGCAATGCCGTGCCATGCCGTGCCATGCCGGTGCCATGCCGGTGCCATGCCGTGCCATGCCGGTGCCATGCCGTGCCATGCCGGTGCCATGCCGTGCCATGCCGGTGCCATGCCGTGCCATGCCGGTGCCATGCCGTGCCATGCCGGTGCCATGCCGTGCCATGCCGTGCCATGCCGTGCCATGCCGGTGCCATGCCGTGCCATGCCGGTGCCATGCCGTGCCATGCCGGTGCCATGCCGTGCCATTCCGGTGCCATGCCGTGCCATGCCGGTGCCATGCCGTGCCATGCCGGTGCCATGCCGGGCCATGCGGTGCCATGCCATTCCATGCCATTCCATGCCATTCCATGCCATTCCATGCCAGTCCATGCCAGTCCATGCCATTCCATGCCATTCCATGCCATTCCATGCCATTCCATGCCATTCCATGCCATTCCATGCCACTCAATGCGGTGCCATGCCATTCCATGCCATTCCATGCCGTGCCATGCCATTCCATGCCATTCAATACGGTGCAATGCCGTGCCATGCCATTCCATGCCATTCAATGCGGTGCCATGCCGTGCCATGCCGGTGCCATGCCGTGCCATGCCGTGCCATGCCGGGCCATGCCATTCCATGCCATTCCATGCCATTCCATGCCATTCCATGCCATTCCATGCCATTCCATGCCATTCCATGCCATTCCATGCCATTCCATGCCATTCCATGCCGTGCCATGCCGGTGCCATGCCGTGTCATGCCGGTGCCATGCCGTGCCATGCCGGTGCCATGCCGTGCCATGCCGGGCCATGCGGTGCCATGCCATTCCATGCCATTCCATGCCATTCCATGCCATTCCATGCCATTCCATGCCGTGCCATGCCGTGCCATGCCGTGCCATGCCGTGCCATGCCGTGCCATGCCATTCCATGCCATTCAATGCGATGCAATGCCGTGCCATGCCGTGCCATGCCGGTGCCATGCCGGTGCCATGCCGTGCCATGCCGGTGCCATGCCGTGCCATGCCGGTGCCATGCCGTGCCATGCCGGTGCCATGCCGTGCCATGCCGGTGCCATGCCGTGCCATGCCGGTGCCATGCCGTGCCATGCCGTGCCATGCCGTGCCATGCCGGTGCCATGCCGTGCCATGCCGGTGCCATGCCGTGCCATGCCGGTGCCATGCCGTGCCATTCCGGTGCCATGCCGTGCCATGCCGGTGCCATGCCGTGACATGCCGGTGCCATGCCGGGCCATGCGGTGCCATGCCATTCCATGCCATTCCATGCCATTCCATGCCATTCCATGCCAGTCCATGCCAGTCCATGCCAGTCCATGCCATTCCATGCCATTCCATGCCATTCCATGCCACTCAATGCGGTGCCATGCCGGGCCATGGCATTCCATGCCATTCCATGCCATTCCATGCCATTCCATGCCATTCCATGCCATTCCATGCCATTCCATGCCATTCCATGCCATTCCATGCCATTCCATGCCATTCCATGCCATTCCATGCCATTCCATGCCATTCCATGCCATTCCATGCAATTCCATGCCATTCCATGCCATTCCATGCCATTCCATGCCATTCCATGCCATTCCATGCCATTCCATGCCATTCCATGCCATTCCATGCCATTCCATGCCATTCCATGCCATTCCATGCCATTCCATGCCATTCCATGCCATTCCATGCCATTCCATGCCATTCCATGCCATTCCATGCCATTCCATGCCATTCCATGCCATTCCATGCCATTCCATGCCATTCCATGCCATTCCATGCCATTCCATGCCATTCCATGCCATTCCATGCCATTCCATGCCATTCCATGCCATTCCATGCCATTCCATGCCATTCCACGCCATTCCACGCCATTCCACGCCATTCCATGCCATTCCATGCCATTCCATGTCATTCCATGTCATTCCATGTCATTCCATGTCATTCCATGTCATTCCATGCCATTCAATGCCGTGCCATGCCGGTGCCATGCCGGTGCCATGCCGGTGCCATGCCGGTGCCATGCCGGTGCCATGCCGGTGCCATGCCGGTGCCATGCCGGTGCCATGCCGTGCCATGCCGGTGCCATGCCGTGCCATGCCGGTGCCATGCCGTGCCATGCCGTGCCATGCCGGTGCCATGCCGTGCCATGCCGGTGCCATGCCGTGCCATGCCGGTGCCATGCCGTGCCATGCCGGTGCCATGCCGTGCCATGCCGGTGCCATGCCGTGCCATGCCGGTGCCATGCCGTGCCATGCCGGTGCCATGCCGTGCCATGCCGGTGCCATGCCGTGCCATGCCGGTGCCATGCCGTGCCATGCCGGTGCCATGCCGTGCCATGCCGGTGCCATGCCGTGCCATGCCGGTGCCATGCCGTGCCATGCCGGTGCCATGCCGTGCCATGCCGGTGCCATGCCGTGCCATGCCGTGCCATGCCGGTGCCATGCCGTGCCATGCCGGTGCCATGCCGTGCCATGCCGGTGCCATGCCGTGCCATGCCGGTGCCATGCCGTGCCATGCCGTGCCAAGCCGTGCCATGCCGGTGCCATGCCGTGCCATGCCGGTGCCATGCCGTGCCATGCCGTGCCATGCCGGTGCCATGCCGTGCCATGCCGTGCCATGCCGGGCCATGCGGTGCCATGCCATTCCATGCCATTCCATGCCATTCCATGCCATTCCATGCCAGTCCATGCCATTCCATGCCATTCCATGCCATTCCATGCCATTCCATGCCACTCAATGCGGTGCCATGCCATTCCATGCCATTCCATGCCGTGCCATGCCATTCCATGCCATTCAATACGGTGCAATGCCGTGCCATGCCATTCCATGCCATTCAATGCGGTGCCATGCCGTGCCATGCCGTGCCATGCCGTGCCATGCCGGTGCCATGCCGTGCCATGCCGGTGCCATGCCGTGCCATGCCGGTGCCATGCCGTGCCATGCCGGTGCCATGCCGTGCCATGCCGGTGCCATGCCGTGCCATGCCGGTGCCATGCCGTGCCATGCCGGTGCCATGCCGTGCCATGCCGGTGCCATGCCGTGCCATGCCGGTGCCATGCCGTGCCATGCCGGTGCCATGCCGTGCCATGCCGGTGCCATGCCGTGCCATGCCGTGCCATGCCGGTGCCATGCCGTGCCATTCCGGTGCCATGCCGTGCCATGCCGGTGCCATGCCGTGCCATGCCGGTGCCATGCCGCTGCCATGCCGTGCCATGCCGGTGCCATGCCGTGCCATGCCGGTGCCATGCCGGTGCCATGCCGTGCCATGCCGGTGCCATGCCGTGCCATGCCGGTGCCATGCCGTGCCATGCCGTGCCATGCCGTGCCATGCCGTGCCATGCCGGTGCCATGCCGTGCCATGCCGGTGCCATGCCGGTGCCATGCCGTGCCATGCCGTGCCATGCCGGTGCCATGCCGGTGCCATGCCGTGCCATGCCGGTGCCATGCCGGGCCATGCGGTGCCATGCCATTCCATGCCATTCCATGCCATTCCATGCCATTCCATGCCAGTCCATGCCAGTCCATGCCATTCCATGCCATTCCATGCCATTCCATGCCACTCAATGCGGTGCCATGCCGTGCCATGCCATTCCATGCCATTCCATGCCATTCCATGCCATTCCATGCCATTCCATGCCATTCCATGCCATTCCATGCCATTCCATGCCATTCCATGCCATTCCATGCCATTCCATGCCATTCCATGCCATTCCATGCCATTCCATGCCATTCCATGCCATTCCATGCCATTCCATGCCATTCCATGCCATTCCATGCCATTCCATGCCATTCCATGCCATTCCATGCCATTCCATGCCATTCCATGCCATTCCATGCCATTCCATGCCATTCCATGCCATGCCATTCCATGCCATTCCATGCCATTCCATGCCATTCCATGAAATTCCATGCCATTCCATGCCATTCCATGCCATTCCATGCCATTCCATGCCATTCCATGCCATTCCATGCCATTCCATGCCATTCCATGCCATTCCATGCCATTCCATGCCATTCCATGCCATTCCATGCCATTCCATGCCATTCCATGCCATTCCATGCCATTCCATGCCATTCCATGCCATTCCATGCCATTCCATGCCATTCCATGCCATTCCATGCCATTCCATGCCATTCCATGCCATTCCATGCCATTCCATGCCATTCCATGCCATTCCATGCCATTCCATGCCATTTCATGCCATTCAATGCCGTGCCATGCCGGTGCCATGCCGTGCCATGCCGGTGCCATGCCGTGCCATGCCGTGCCATGCCGGTGCCATGCCGTGCCATGCCGGTGCCATGCCGTGCCATGCCGGGCCATGCGGTGCCATGCCGTGCCATGCCGGGCCATGCGGTGCCATGCCATTCCATGCCGTGCCATGCGGTGCCATGCCATTCCATGCCATTCCATGCCAGTCCATGCCAGTCCATGCCAGACCATGCCAGTCCATGCCATTCCATGCCATTCCATGCCACTCAATGCGGTGCCATGCCGTGCCATGCCGGTGCCATGCCGTGCCATGCCGGTGCCATGCCGGTGCCATGCCGTGCCATGCCGGTGCCATGCCGTGCCATGCCGGTGCCATGCCGTGCCATGCCGGGCCATGCGGTGCCATGCCATTCCATGCCATTCCATGCCAGTCCATGCCAGTCCATGCCATTCCATGCCATTCCATGCCACTCAATGCGGTGCCATGCCATTCCATGCCATTCCATGCCAGTCCATGCCAGTCCATGCCATTCCATGCCATTCCATGCCATTCCATGCCATTCCATGCCATTCCATGCCATTCCATGCCATTCCATGCCATTCCATGCCATTCCATGCCATTCCATGCCACTCAATGCGGTGCCATGCCGGTGCCATGCCGTGCCATGCCGGTGCCATGCCGTGCCATGCCGGTGCCATGCCGTGCCATGCCGGTGCCATGCCGTGCCATGCCGTGCCATGCCGGTGCCATGCCGTGCCATGCCGGTGCCATGCCGTGCCATGCCGGGCCATGCGGTGCCATGCCATTCCATGCCATTCCATGCCATTCCATGCCGTGCCATGCCGGTGCCATGCCGGTGCCATGCCGGTGCCATGCCGGTGCCATGCCGGTGCCATGCCGGTGCCATGCCGGTGCCATGCCGGTGCCATGCCGGTGCCATGCCGGTGCCATGCCGGTGCCATGCCGGTGCCATGCCGGTGCCATGCCGGTGCCATGCCGGTGCCATGCCGGTGCCATGCCGGTGCCATGCCGGTGCCATGCCGGTGCCATGCCGGTGCCATGCCGGTGCCATGCCGGTGCCATGCCGGTGCCATGCCGGTGCCATGCCGGTGCCATGCCGGTGCCATGCCGGTGCCATGCCGGTGCCATGCCGGTGCCATGCCGGTGCCATGCCGGTGCCATGCCGGTGCCATGCCGGTGCCATGCCGGTGCCATGCCGGTGCCATGCCGGTGCCATGCCGGTGCCATGCCGGTGCCATGCCGGTGCCATGCCGGTGCCATGCCGGTGCCATGCCGGTGCCATGCCGGTGCCATGCCGGTGCCATGCCGGTGCCATGCCGGTGCCATGCCGGTGCCATGCCGGTGCCATGCCGGTGCCATGCCGGTGCCATGCCGGTGCCATGCCGGTGCCATGCCGGTGCCATGCCGGTGCCATGCCGGTGCCATGCCGGTGCCATGCCGGTGCCATGCCGGTGCCATGCCGGTGCCATGCCGGTGCCATGCCGGTGCCATGCCGGTGCCATGCCGGTGCCATGCCGGTGCCATGCCGTGCCATGCCGGTGCCATGCCGTGCCATGCCGGTGCCATGCCGTGCCATGCCGGTGCCATGCCGTGCCATGCCGGTGCCATGCCGGTGCCATGCCGGTGCCATGCCGGTGCCATGCCGGTGCCATGCCGGTGCCATGCCGGTGCCATGCCGGTGCCATGCCGGTGCCATGCCGGTGCCATGCCGGTGCCATGCCGGTGCCATGCCGTGCCATGCCGGTGCCATGCCGGTGCCATGCCGGTGCCATGCCGGTGCCATGCCGTGCCATGCCGGTGCCATGCCGGTGCCATGCCGTGCCATGCCGGTGCCATGCCGTGCCATGCCGGTGCCATGCCGTGCCATGCCGGTGCCATGCCGTGCCATGCCGGTGCCATGCCGTGCCATGCCGGTGCCATGCCGTGCCATGCCGGTGCCATGCCGTGCCATGCCGGTGCCATGCCGTGCCATGCCGGTGCCATGCCGTGCCATGCCGGTGCCATGCCGTGCCATGCCGTGCCATGCCAGTGCCATGCCGTGCCATGCCGGTGCCATGCCGTGCCATGCCGGTGCCATGCCGTGCCATGCCGTGCCATGCCGGTGCCATGCCGTGCCATGCCGTGCCAAGCCGTGCCATGCCGGTGCCATGCCGTGCCATGCCGTGCCATGCCGGTGCCATGCCGGGCCATGCCGTGCCATGCCGGTGCCATGCCGTGCCATGCCGTGCCATGCCGGGCCATGCGGTGCCATGCCATTCCATGCCATTCCATGCCATTCCATGCCAGTCCATGCCATTCCATGCCATTCCATGCCATTCCATGCCATTCCATGCCATTCCATGCCATTCCATGCCACTCAATGCGGTGCCATGCCATTCCATGCCACTCAATGCGGTGCCATGCCATTCCATGCCATTCCATGCCATTCCATGCCGTGCCATGCCGTGCCATGCCGTGCCATGCCGGTGCCATGCCGTGCCATGCCGGTGCCATGCCGTGCCATGCCGGTGCCATGCCGTGCCATGCCGGTGCCATGCCGTGCCATGCCGGTGCCATGCCGTGCCATGCCGGTGCCATGCCGTGCCATGCCGGTGCCATGCCGTGCCATGCCGGTGCCATGCCGTGCCATGCCGGTGCCATGCCGGTGCCATGCCGTGCCATGCCGGTGCCATGCCGGGCCATGCCGTGCCATGCCGGTGCCATGCCGTGCCATGCCGGTGCCATGCCGTGCCATGCCGGTGCCATGCCGTGCCATGCCGGTGCCATGCCGTGCCATGCCGGTGCCATGCCGTGCCATGCCGTGCCATGCCGGTGCCATGCCGTGCCATGCCGGTGCCATGCCGTGCCATGCCGGTGCCATGCCGTGCCATGCCGTGCCATGCCGGTGCCATGCCGTGCCATGCCGGTGCCATGCCGTGCCATGCCGTGCCAAGCCGTGCCATGCCGGTGCCATGCCGTGCCATGCCGTGCCATGCCGGTGCCATGCCGGGCCATGCGGTGCCATGCCATTCCATGCCATTCCATGCCATTCCATGCCATTCCATGCCAGTCCATGCCATTCCATGCCATTCCATGCCATTCCATGCCATTCCATGCCATTCCATGCCACTCAATGCGGTGCCATGCCATTCCATGCCATTCCATGCCGTGCCATGCCATTCCATGCCATTCAATACGGTGCAATGCCGTGCCATGCCATTCCATGCCATTCAATGCGGTGCCATGCCGTGCCATGCCGGTGCCATGCCGTGCCATGCCGTGCCATGCCGGGCCATGCCATTCCATGCCATTCCATGCCATTCCATGCCATTCCATGCCATTCCATGCCATTCCATGCCATTCCATGCCATTCCATGCCATTCCATGCCGTGCCATGCCGGTGCCATGCCGTGTCATGCCGGTGCCATGCCGTGCCATGCCGGTGCCATGCCGTGCCATGCCGGGCCATGCGGTGCCATGCCATTCCATGCCATTCCATGCCATTCCATGCCATTCCATGCCATTCCATGCCGTGCCATGCCGTGCCATGCCGTGCCATGCCGTGCCATGCCGTGCCATGCCATTCCATGCCATTCAATGCGATGCAATGCCGTGCCATGCCGTGCCATTCCGGTGCCATGCCGTGCCATGCCGGTGCCATGCCGTGCCATGCCGGTGCCATGCCGGGCCATGCGGTGCCATGCCATTCCATGCCATTCCATGCCATTCCATGCCATTCCATGCCAGTCCATGCCAGTCCATGCCATTCCATGCCATTCCATGCCATTCCATGCCACTCAATGCGGTGCCATGCCGGGCCATGGCATTCCATGCCATTCCATGCCATTCCATGCCATTCCATGCCATTCCATGCCATTCCATGCCATTCCATGCCATTCCATGCCATTCCATGCCATTCCATGCCATTCCATGCCATTCCATGCCATTCCATGCCATTCCATGCCATTCCATGCCATTCCATGCCATTCCATGCCATTCCATGCCATTCCATGCCATTCCATGCCATTCCATGCCATTCCATGCCATTCCATGCAATTCCATGCCATTCCATGCCATTCCATGCCATTCCATGCCATTCCATGCCATTCCATGCCATTCCATGCCATTCCATGCCATTCCATGCCATTCCATGCCATTCCATGCCATTCCATGCCATTCCATGCCATTCCATGCCATTCCATGCCATTCCATGCCATTCCATGCCATTCCATGCCATTCCATGCCATTCCATGCCATTCCATGCCATTCCATGCCATTCCATGCCATTCCATGCCATTCCATGCCATTCCATGCCATTCCATGCCATTCCATGCCATTCCATGCCATTCCATGCCATTCCATGCCATTCCATGCCATTCCATGCCATTCCATGCCATTCCATGCCATTCCATGCCATTCCATGCCATTCCATGCCATTCCATGCCATTCCATGCCATTCCATGCCATTCCATGCCATTCCATGCCATTCCATGCCATTCCATGCCATTCCATGCCATTCCATGCCATTCCATGCCATTCCATGCCATTCCATGCCATTCCATGTCATTCCATGTCATTCCATGCCATTCCATGTCATTCCATGCCATTCAATGCCGGTGCCATGCCGGTGCCATGCCGGTGCCATGCCGGTGCCATGCCGGTGCCATGCCGGTGCCATGCCGGTGCCATGCCGGTGCCATGCCGGTGCCATGCCGGTGCCATGCCGGTGCCATGCCGGTGCCATGCCGGTGCCATGCCGGTGCCATGCCGGTGCCATGCCGGTGCCATGCCGGTGCCATGCCGGTGCCATGCCGGTGCCATGCCGGTGCCATGCCGGTGCCATGCCGGTGCCATGCCGGTGCCATGCCGGTGCCATGCCGTGCCATGCCGGTGCCATGCCGTGCCATGCCGGTGCCATGCCGTGCCATGCCGGTGCCATGCCGTGCCATGCCGGTGCCATGCCGTGCCATGCCGGTGCCATGCCGTGCCATGCCGGTGCCATGCCGGTGCCATGCCGTGCCATGCCGGTGCCATGCCGTGCCATGCCGGTGCCATGCCGTGCCATGCCGGTGCCATGCCGTGCCATGCCGGTGCCATGCCGTGCCATGCCGGTGCCATGCCGGTGCCATGCCGTGCCATGCCGGTGCCATGCCGGGCCATGCGGTGCCATGCCATTCCATGCCATTCCATGCCATTCCATGCCATTCCATGCCATTCCATGCCGTGCCATGCCGTGCCATGCCGTGCCATGCCGTGCCATGCCGTGCCATGCCATTCCATGCCATTCAATGCGATGCAATGCCGTGCCATGCCGTGCCATGCCGGTGCCATGCCGGTGCCATGCCGTGCCATGCCGGTGCCATGCCGTGCCATGCCGGTGCCATGCCGTGCCATGCCGGTGCCATGCCGTGCCATGCCGGTGCCATGCCGTGCCATGCCGGTGCCATGCCGTGCCATGCCGTGCCATGCCGTGCCATGCCGGTGCCATGCCGTGCCATGCCGGTGCCATGCCGTGCCATGCCGGTGCCATGCCGTGCCATTCCGGTGCCATGCCGTGCCATGCCGGTGCCATGCCGTGCCATGCCGGTGCCATGCCGGGCCATGCGGTGCCATGCCATTCCATGCCATTCCATGCCATTCCATGCCATTCCATGCCAGTCCATGCCAGTCCATGCCATTCCATGCCATTCCATGCCATTCCATGCCATTCCATGCCATTCCATGCCATTCCATGCCACTCAATGCGGTGCCATGCCATTCCATGCCATTCCATGCCGTGCCATGCCATTCCATGCCATTCAATACGGTGCAATGCCGTGCCATGCCATTCCATGCCATTCAATGCGGTGCCATGCCGTGCCATGCCGGTGCCATGCCGTGCCATGCCGTGCCATGCCGGGCCATGCCATTCCATGCCATTCCATGCCATTCCATGCCATTCCATGCCATTCCATGCCATTCCATGCCATTCCATGCCATTCCATGCCATTCAATGCGATGCAATGCCGTGCCATGCCGTGCCATGCCGGTGCCATGCCGGTGCCATGCCGTGCCATGCCGGTGCCATGCCGTGCCATGCCGGTGCCATGCCGTGCCATGCCGGTCCCATGCCGGTGCCATGCCGTGCCATGCCGGTGCCATGCCGTGCCATGCCGTGCCATGCCGGGCCATGCGGTGCCATGCCATTCCATGCCATTCCATGCCATTCAATGCCATTCCATGCCATTCAATGCCATTCCATGCCATTCATTGCCGTGCCATGCCGTGCCATGCGGTGCCATGCCGTGCCATGCGGTGCCATGCCATTCCATGCTATTCCATGCCATTCCATGCCATTCCATGCCATTCCATGCCATTCCATGCCATTCCATGCCATTCCATGCCATTCCATGCCATTCCATGCCATTCCATGCCATTCCATGCCATTCCATGCCATTCCATGCCATTCCATGCCATTCCATGCCATTCCATGCCATTCCATGCCATTCCATGCCATTCCATGCCATTCCATGCCATTCCATGAAATTCCATGCCATTCCATGCCATTCCATGCCATTCCATGCCATTCCATGCCATTCCATGCCATTCCATGTCATTCCATGTCATTCCATGCCATTCCATGTCATTCCATGCCATTCAATGCCGGTGCCATGCCGGTGCCATGCCGGTGCCATGCCGGTGCCATGCCGGTGCCATGCCGGTGCCATGCCGGTGCCATGCCGGTGCCATGCCGGTGCCATGCCGGTGCCATGCCGGTGCCATGCCGGTGCCATGCCGGTGCCATGCCGGTGCCATGCCGGTGCCATGCCGGTGCCATGCCGGTGCCATGCCGGTGCCATGCCGGTGCCATGCCGGTGCCATGCCGGTGCCATGCCGGTGCCATGCCGGTGCCATGCCGGTGCCATGCCGGTGCCATGCCGGTGCCATGCCGGTGCCATGCCGGTGCCATGCCGGTGCCATGCCGGTGCCATGCCGGTGCCATGCCGGTGCCATGCCGGTGCCATGCCGGTGCCATGCCGGTGCCATGCCGGTGCCATGCCGGTGCCATGCCGTGCCATGCCGGTGCCATGCCGGTGCCATGCCGTGCCATGCCGGTGCCATGCCGTGCCATGCCGGTGCCATGCCGTGCCATGCCGGTGCCATGCCGTGCCATGCCGGTGCCATGCCGTGCCATGCCGGTGCCATGCCGTGCCATGCCGGTGCCATGCCGTGCCATGCCGTGCCATGCCGTGCCATGCCGGTGCCATGCCGTGCTATGCCGGTGCCATGCCGTGCCATGCCGGTGCCATGCCGTGCCATGCCGGTGCCATGCCGTGCCATGCCGGTGCCATGCCGTGCCATGCCGGTGCCATGCCGTGCCATGCCGGTGCCATGCCGTGCCATGCCGTGCCAAGCCGTGCCATGCCGGTGCCATGCCGGTGCCATGCCGTGCCATGCCGTGCCATGCCATTCCATGCCATTCCATGCCATTCCATGCCATTCCATGCCAGTCCATGCCATTCCATGCCATTCCATGCCATTCCATGCCATTCCATGCCACTCGTGCCATGCCGGTGCCATGCCGTGCCATGCCGGTGCCATGCCGTGCCATGCCGGTGCCATGCCGTGCCATGCCGGTGCCATGCCGTGCCATGCCGGTGCCATGCCGTGCCATGCCGG
The DNA here is from genome assembly GCA_963971235.1 of Cryptus armator. Lineage (NCBI taxonomy): Eukaryota > Metazoa > Arthropoda > Insecta > Hymenoptera > Ichneumonidae > Cryptus > Cryptus armator. The sequence goes on from CAXARG010000020.1 coordinate 339,400, forward strand.
TGCCATGCCGTGCCATGCCGGTGCCATGCCGGTGCCATGCCGTGCCATGCCGGTGCCATGCCGGGCCATGCGGTGCCATGCCATTCCATGCCATTCCATGCCATTCCATGCCATTCCATGCCAGTCCATGCCAGTCCATGCCATTCCATGCCATTCCATGCCATTCCATGCCATTCCATGCCATTCCATGCCGTTCCATGCCGTGCCATGCCGGTGCCATGCCGTGTCATGCCGGTGCCATGCCGTGCCATGCCGGTGCCATGCCGTGCCATGCCGGGCCATGCGGTGCCATGCCATTCCATGCCATTCCATGCCATTCCATGCCATTCCATGCCATTCCATGCCATTCCATGCCATTCCATGCCATTCCATGCCGTGCCATGCCGTGCCATGCCGTGCCATGCCGTGCCATGCCGTGCCATGCCGTGCCATGCCGTGCCATGCCGTGCCATGCCATTCCATGCCATTCAATGCGGTGCAATGCCGTGCCATGCCGTGCCATGCCGGTGCCATGCCGGTGCCATGCCGTGCCATGCCGGTGCCATGCCGGTGCCATGCCGTGCCATGCCGGTGCCATGCCGGGCCATGCGGTGCCATGCCATTCCATGCCATTCCATGCCGTGCCATGCCGGGCCATGCCGTGCCATGCCGGGCCATGCGGTGCCATGCCATTCCATGCCATTCCATGCCATTCCATGCCATTCCATGCCATTCCATGCCGTGCCATGCCGTGCCATGCCGTGCCATGCCGTGCCATGCCGTGCCATGCCGTGCCATGCCGTGCCATGCCGTGCCATGCCGTGCCATGCCGTGCCATGCCGTGCCATGCCGTGCCATGCCATTCCATGCCATTCAATGCGGTGCAATGCCGTGCCATGCCGTGCCATGCCGGTGCCATGCCGGTGCCATGCCGTGCCATGCCGGTGCCATGCCGGTGCCATGCCGTGCCATGCCGGTGCCATGCCGGGCCATGCGGTGCCATGCCATTCCATGCCATTCCATGCCGTGCCATGCCGGGCCATGCGGTGCCATGCCATTCCATGCCATTCCATGCCATTCAATGCCATTCCATGCCATTCAATGCCATTCCATGCCATTCATTGCCGTGCCATGCCGTGCCATGCGGTGCCATGCCGTGCCATGCGGTGCCATGCCATTCCATGCTATTCCATGCCATTCCATGCCATTCCATGCCATTCCATGCCATTCCATGCCATTCCATGCCATTCCATGCCATTCCATGCCATTCCATGCCATTCCATGCCATTCCATGCCATTCCATGCCATTCCATGCCATTCCATGCCATTCCATGCCATTCCATGCCATTCCATGCCATTCCATGCCATTCCATGCCATTCCATGCCATTCCATGCCATTCCATGCCATTCCATGCCATTCCATGCCATTCCATGCCATTCCATGCCATTCCATGCCATTCCATGCCATTCCATGCCATTCCATGCCATTCCATGCCATTCCATGCCATTCCATGCCATTCCATGTCATTCCATGCCATTCAATGCCGTGCCATGCCGGTGCCATGCCGGTGCCATGCCGGTGCCATGCCGGTGCCATGCCGGTGCCATGCCGGTGCCATGCCGGTGCCATGCCGTGCCATGCCGGTGCCATGCCGTGCCATGCCGGTGCCATGCCGTGCCATGCCGGTGCCATGCCGTGCCATGCCGGTGCCATGCCGTGCCATGCCGGTGCCATCCCGGTGCCATGCCGGTGCCATGCCGGTGCCATGCCGTGCCATGCCGGTGCCATGCCGTGCCATGCCGTGCCATGCCGGTGCCATGCCGGTGCCATGCCGTGCCATGCCGGTGCCATGCCGGGCCATGCGGTGCCATGCCATTCCATGCCATTCCATGCCATTCCATGCCAGTCCATGCCAGTCCATGCCATTCCATGCCATTCCATGCCACTCAATGCGGTGCCATGCCGTGCCATGCCATTCCATGCCATTCCATGCCATTCCATGCCATGCCATTCCATGCCATTCCATGCCATTCCATGCCATTCCATGCCATTCCATGCCATTCCATGCCATTCCATGCCGTGCCATGCCATTCCATGCCATTCAATACGGTGCAATGCCGTGCCATGCCATTCCATGCCATTCAATGCGGTGCCATGCCGTGCCATGCCGTGCCATGCCGGTGCCATGCCGTGCCATGCCGGTGCCATGCCGTGCCATGCCGGTGCCATGCCGTGCCATGCCGGTGCCATGCCGTGCCATGCCGGTGCCATGCCGTGCCATGCCGGTGCCATGCCGTGCCATGCCGGTGCCATGCCGTGCCATGCCGGTGCCATGCCGTGCCATGCCGGTGCCATGCCGGTGCCATGCCGTGCCATGCCGGTGCCATGCCGGGCCATGCGGTGCCATGCCATTCCATGCCATTCCATGCCATTCCATGCCATTCCATGCCAGTCCATGCCATTCCATGCCATTCCATGCCATTCCATGCCATTCCATGCCACTCAATGCGGTGCCATGCCATTCCATGCCATTCCATGCCGTGCCATGCCATTCCATGCCATTCAATACGGTGCAATGCCGTGCCATGCCATTCCATGCCATTCAATGCGGTGCCATGCCGTGCCATGCCGTGCCATGCCGGTGCCATGCCGTGCCATGCCGGTGCCATGCCGTGCCATGCCGGTGCCATGCCGTGCCATGCCGGTGCCATGCCGTGCCATGCCGGTGCCATGCCGTGCCATGCCGGTGCCATGCCGTGCCATGCCGGTGCCATGCCGTGCCATGCCGGTGCCATGCCGTGCCATGCCGGTGCCATGCCGTGCCATGCCGGTGCCATGCCGTGCCATGCCGGTGCCATGCCGTGCCATGCCGGTGCCATGCCGTGCCATGCCGGTGCCATGCCGTGCCATGCCGGTGCCATGCCGTGCCATGCCGGTGCCATGCCGTGCCATGCCGGTGCCATGCCGTGCCATGCCGTGCCATGCCGTGCCATGCCGTGCCATGCCGTGCCATGCCGTGCCATGCCGTGCCATGCCGTGCCATGCCGTGCCATGCCGTGCCATGCCGGTGCCATGCCGTGCCATGCCGGTGCCATGCCGTGCCATGCCGGTGCCATGCCGTGCCATTCCGGTGCCATGCCGTGCCATGCCGGTGCCATGCCGTGCCATGCCGCTGCCATGCCGTGCCATGCCGGTGCCATGCCGTGCCATGCCGGTGCCATGCCGTGCCATGCCGGTGCCATGCCGGTGCCATGCCGTGCCATGCCGGTGCCATGCCGTGCCATGCCGGTGCCATGCCGTGCCATGCCGTGCCATGCCGTGCCATGCCGGTGCCATGCCGTGCCATGCCGGTGCCATGCCGTGCCATGCCGTGCCATGCCGGTGCCATGCCGGTGCCATGCCGTGCCATGCCGGTGCCATGCCGGGCCATGCGGTGCCATGCCATTCCATGCCATTCCATGCCATTCCATGCCATTCCATGCCAGTCCATGCCAGTCCATGCCATTCCATGCCATTCCATGCCATTCCATGCCACTCAATGCGGTGCCATGCCGTGCCATGCCATTCCATGCCATTCCATGCCATTCCATGCCATTCCATGCCATTCCATGCCATTCCATGCCATTCCATGCCATTCCATGCCATTCCATGCCATTCCATGCCATTCCATGCCATTCCATGCCATTCCATGCCATTCCATGCCATTCCATGCCATTCCATGCCATTCCATGCCATTCCATGCCATTCCATGCCATTCCATGCCATTCCATGCCATTCCATGCCATTCCATGCCATTCCATGCCATTCCATGCCATTCCATGCCATTTCATGCCATTCCATGCCATTCCATGCCATTCCATGCCATTCCATGCCATTCCATGCCATTCCATGCCATTCCATGCCATTCAATGCCGTGCCATGCCATTCCATGCCATTCAATGCGGTGCAATGCCGTGCCATGCCGGTGCCATGCCGTGCCATGCCGGTGCCATGCCGTGCCATGCCGTGCCATGCCGGTGCCATGCCGTGCCATGCCGGTGCCATGCCGGTGCCATGCCGTGCCATGCCGGTGCCATGCCGTGCCATGCCGTGCCATGCCGTGCCATGCCGTGCCATGCCGTGCCATGCCGGTGCCATGCCGGTGCCATGCCGTGCCATGCCGGTGCCATGCCGTGCCATGCCGGTGCCATGCCGTGCCATGCCGGTGCCATGCCGTGCCATGCCGGTGCCATGCCGGTGCCATGCCGTGCCATGCCGGTGCCATGCCGTGCCATGCCGGTGCCATGCCGTGCCATGCCGGTGCCATGCCGTGCCATGCCGTGCCATGCCGTGCCATGCCGGTGCCATGCCGTGCCATGCCGGTGCCATGCCGTGCCATGCCGGTGCCATGCCGTGCCATGCCGGTGCCATGCCGTGCCATGCCGGTGCCATGCCGTGCCATGCCGGTGCCATGCCGTGCCATGCCGGTGCCATGCCGTGCCATGCCGGTGCCATGCCGTGCCATGCCGTGCCATGCCGTGCCATGCCGGTGCCATGCCGTGCCATGCCGGTGCCATGCCGGTGCCATGCCGTGCCATGCCGGTGCCATGCCGTGCCATGCCGGTGCCATGCCGTGCCATGCCGGTGCCATGCCGTGCCATGCCGGTGCCATGCCGTGCCATGCCGGTGCCATGCCGTGCCATGCCGGTGCCATGCCGTGCCATGCCGGTGCCATGCCGTGCCATGCCGGTGCCATGCCGTGCCATGCCGTGCCATGCCGTGCCATGCCGGTGCCATGCCGTGCCATGCCGTGCCATGCCGTGCCATGCCGTGCCATGCCGTGCCATGCCGTGCCATGCCGTGCCATGCCGTGCCATGCCGGTGCCATGCCGGTGCCATGCCGTGCCATGCCGGTGCCATGCCGTGCCATGCCGTGCCATGCCGGTGCCATGCCGTGCCATGCCGGTGCCATGCCGTGCCATGCCGGGCCATGCGGTGCCATGCCATTCCATGCCATTCCATGCCATTCCATGCCAGTCCATGCCATTCCATGCCATTCCATGCCATTCCATGCCATTCCATGCCACTCAATGCGGTGCCATGCCATTCCATGCCACTCAATGCGGTGCCATGCCATTCCATGCCATTCCATGCCATTCCATGCCATTCCATGCCATTCCATGCCGTGCCATGCCGTGCCATGCCGTGCCATGCCGGTGCCATGCCGTGCCATGCCGGTGCCATGCCGTGCCATGCCGGTGCCATGCCGTGCCATGCCGGTGCCATGCCGTGCCATGCCGGTGCCATGCCGTGCCATGCCGGTGCCATGCCGTGCCATGCCGGTGCCATGCCGTGCCATGCCGGTGCCATGCCGTGCCATGCCGGTGCCATGCCGGTGCCATGCCGTGCCATGCCGGTGCCATGCCGGGCCATGCGGTGCCATGCCATTCCATGCCATTCCATGCCATTCCATGCCAGTCCATGCCAGTCCATGCCATTCCATGCCATTCCATGCCATTCCATGCCATTCCATGCCATTCCATGCCATTCCATGCCATTCCATGCCGTTCCATGCCGTGCCATGCCGGTGCCATGCCGTGTCATGCCGGTGCCATGCCGTGCCATGCCGGTGCCATGCCGTGCCATGCCGGTGCCATGCCGTGCCATGCCGGTGCCATGCCGTGCCATGCCGGTGCCATGCCGTGCCATGCCGGTGCCATGCCGTGCCATGCCGGTGCCATGCCGGTGCCATGCCGTGCCATGCCGGTGCCATGCCGGGCCATGCGGTGCCATGCCATTCCATGCCATTCCATGCCATTCCATGCCATTCCATGCCAGTCCATGCCAGTCCATGCCATTCCATGCCATTCCATGCCATTCCATGCCATTCCATGCCATTCCATGCCGTTCCATGCCGTGCCATGCCGGTGCCATGCCGTGTCATGCCGGTGCCATGCCGTGCCATGCCGGTGCCATGCCGTGCCATGCCGGGCCATGCGGTGCCATGCCATTCCATGCCATTCCATGCCATTCCATGCCATTCCATGCCGTGCCATGCCGTGCCATGCCGTGCCATGCCGTGCCATGCCGTGCCATGCCGTGCCATGCCGTGCCATGCCATTCCATGCCATTCAATGCGGTGCAATGCCGTGCCATGCCGTGCCATGCCGGTGCCATGCCGGTGCCATGCCGTGCCATGCCGGTGCCATGCCGGTGCCATGCCGTGCCATGCCGGTGCCATGCCGGGCCATGCGGTGCCATGCCATTCCATGCCATTCCATGCCGTGCCATGCCGGGCCATGCCGTGCCATGCCGGGCCATGCGGTGCCATGCCATTCCATGCCATTCCATGCCATTCCATGCCATTCCATGCCATTCCATGCCATTCCATGCCGTGCCATGCCGGGCCATGCGGTGCCATGCCATTCCATGCTATTCCATGCCATTCAATGCCATTCCATGCCATTCCATGCCATTCAATGCCATTCCATGCCATTCATTGCCGTGCCATGCCGTGCCATGCGGTGCCATGCCGTGCCATGCGGTGCCATGCCATTCCATGCTATTCCATGCCATTCCATGCCATTCCATGCCATTCCATGCCATTCCATGCCATTCCATGCCATTCCATGCCATTCCATGCCATTCCATGCCATTCCATGCCATTCCATGCCATTCCATGCCATTCCATGCCATTCCATGCCATTCCATGCCATTCCATGCCATTCCATGCCATTCCATGCCATTCCATGCCATTCCATGCCATTCCATGCCATTCCATGCCATTCCATGCCATTCCATGCCATTCCATGCCATTCCATGCCATTCCATGCCATTCCATGCCATTCCATGCCATTCCATGCCATTCCATGCCATTCCATGCCATTCCATGCCATTCCATGTCATTCCATGCCATTCAATGCCGTGCCATGCCGGTGCCATGCCGGTGCCATGCCGGTGCCATGCCGGTGCCATGCCGGTGCCATGCCGGTGCCATGCCGGTGCCATGCCGGTGCCATGCCGGTGCCATGCCGTGCCATGCCGGTGCCATGCCGTGCCATGCCGGTGCCATGCCGTGCCATGCCGGTGCCATGCCGTGCCATGCCGGTGCCATGCCGTGCCATGCCGGTGCCATGCCGTGCCATGCCGGTGCCATGCCGGTGCCATGCCGGTGCCATGCCGGTGCCATGCCGTGCCATGCCGGTGCCATGCCGTGCCATGCCGTGCCATGCCGGTGCCATGCCGGTGCCATGCCGTGCCATGCCGGTGCCATGCCGGGCCATGCGGTGCCATGCCATTCCATGCCATTCCATGCCATTCCATGCCAGTCCATGCCAGTCCATGCCATTCCATGCCATTCCATGCCACTCAATGCGGTGCCATGCCGTGCCATGCCATTCCATGCCATTCCATGCCATTCCATGCCATGCCATTCCATGCCATTCCATGCCATTCCATGCCATTCCATGCCATTCCATGCCATTCCATGCCATTCCATGCCATTCCATGCCATTCCATGCCGTGCCATGCCATTCCATGCCATTCAATACGGTGCAATGCCGTGCCATGCCATTCCATGCCATTCAATGCGGTGCCATGCCGTGCCATGCCGTGCCATGCCGGTGCCATGCCGTGCCATGCCGGTGCCATGCCGTGCCATGCCGGTGCCATGCCGTGCCATGCCGGTGCCATGCCGTGCCATGCCGGTGCCATGCCGTGCCATGCCGGTGCCATGCCGTGCCATGCCGGTGCCATGCCGGTGCCATGCCGTGCCATGCCGGTGCCATGCCGGGCCATGCGGTGCCATGCCATTCCATGCCATTCCATGCCATTCCATGCCAGTCCATGCCATTCCATGCCATTCCATGCCATTCCATGCCATTCCATGCCATTCCATGCCACTCAATGCGGTGCCATGCCATTCCATGCCATTCAATACGGTGCAATGCCGTGCCATGCCATACCATGCCATTCAATGCGGTGCCATGCCGTGCCATGCCGTGCCATGCCGTGCCATGCCGGTGCCATGCCGTGCCATGCCGGTGCCATGCCGTGCCATGCCGGTGCCATGCCGTGCCATGCCGGTGCCATGCCGTGCCATGCCGGTGCCATGCCGTGCCATGCCGGTGCCATGCCGTGCCATGCCGGTGCCATGCCGTGCCATGCCGGTGCCATGCCGTGCCATGCCGGTGCCATGCCGTGCCATGCCGGTGCCATGCCGTGCCATGCCGGTGCCATGCCGTGCCATGCCGGTGCCATGCCGTGCCATGCCGGTGCCATGCCGTGCCATGCCGGTGCCATGCCGTGCCATGCCGGTGCCATGCCGTGCCATGCCGGTGCCATGCCGTGCCATGCCGGTGCCATGCCGTGCCATGCCGGTGCCATGCCGTGCCATGCCGGTGCCATGCCGTGCCATGCCGGTGCCATGCCGTGCCATGCCGGTGCCATGCCGTGCCATGCCGGTGCCATGCCGTGCCATGCCGGTGCCATGCCGTGCCATGCCGGTGCCATGCCGTGCCATGCCGGTGCCATGCCGTGCCATGCCGTGCCATGCCGTGCCATGCCGTGCCATGCCGTGCCATGCCGGTGCCATGCCGTGCCATGCCGGTGCCATGCCGTGCCATGCCGGTGCCATGCCGTGCCATGCCGGTGCCATGCCGTGCCATGCCGCTGCCATGCCGTGCCATGCCGGTGCCATGCCGTGCCATGCCGGTGCCATGCCGTGCCATGCCGGTGCCATGCCGGTGCCATGCCGTGCCATGCCGGTGCCATGCCGTGCCATGCCGGTGCCATGCCGTGCCATGCCGTGCCATGCCGTGCCATGCCGGTGCCATGCCGTGCCATGCCGGTGCCATGCCGTGCCATGCCGGTGCCATGCCGTGCCATGCCGTGCCATGCCGGTGCCATGCCGGTGCCATGCCGGTGCCATGCCGGTGCCATGCCGTGCCATGCCGGTGCCATGCCGTGCCATGCCGGTGCCATGCCGTGCCATGCCGTGCCATGCCGGTGCCATGCCGGTGCCATGCCGTGCCATGCCGGTGCCATGCCGGGCCATGCGGTGCCATGCCATTCCATGCCATTCCATGCCATTCCATGCCAGTCCATGCCAGTCCATGCCATTCCATGCCATTCCATGCCACTCAATGCGGTGCCATGCCGTGCCATGCCATTCCATGCCATTCCATGCCATTCCATGCCATTCCATGCCATTCCATGCCATTCCATGCCATTCCATGCCATTCCATGCCACTCAATGCGGTGCCATGCCGGTGCCATGCCGTGCCATGCCGGTGCCATGCCGTGCCATGCCGGTGCCATGCCGTGCCATGCCGGTGCCATGCCGTGCCATGCCGGTGCCATGCCGTGCCATGCCGTGCCATGCCGGTGCCATGCCGTGCCATGCCGGTGCCATGCCGTGCCATGCCGGTGCCATGCCGTGCCATGCCGTGCCATGCCGGTGCCATGCCGTGCCATGCCGGTGCCATGCCGTGCCATGCCGTGCCAAGCCGTGCCATGCCGGTGCCATGCCGTGCCATGCCGGTGCCATGCCGTGCCATGCCGGTGCCATGCCGTGCCATGCCGTGCCATGCCGGTGCCATGCCGTGCCATGCCGTGCCATGCCGGGCCATGCGGTGCCATGCCATTCCATGCCATTCCATGCCATTCCATGCCATTCCATGCCAGTCCATGCCATTCCATGCCATTCCATGCCATTCCATGCCATTCCATGCCACTCAATGCGGTGCCATGCCATTCCATGCCATTCAATACGGTGCAATGCCGTGCCATGCCATTCCATGCCATTCAATGCGGTGCCATGCCGTGCCATGCCGTGCCATGCCGTGCCATGCCGGTGCCATGCCGTGCCATGCCGGTGCCATGCCGTGCCATGCCGGTGCCATGCCGTGCCATGCCGGTGCCATGCCGTGCCATGCCGGTGCCATGCCGTGCCATGCCGGTGCCATGCCGTGCCATGCCGGTGCCATGCCGTGCCATGCCGGTGCCATGCCGTGCCATGCCGGTGCCATGCCGTGCCATGCCGGTGCCATGCCGTGCCATGCCGGTGCCATGCCGTGCCATGCCGGTGCCATGCCGTGCCATGCCGGTGCCATGCCGTGCCATGCCGGTGCCATGCCGTGCCATGCCGTGCCATGCCGTGCCATGCCGGTGCCATGCCGTGCCATGCCGGTGCCATGCCGTGCCATGCCGGTGCCATGCCGTGCCATTCCGGTGCCATGCCGTGCCATGCCGGTGCCATGCCGGTGCCATGCCGTGCCATGCCGGTGCCATGCCGTGCCATGCCGGTGCCATGCCGTGCCATGCCGGTGCCATGCCGTGCCATGCCGGTGCCATGCCGTGCCATGCCGTGCCATGCCGGTGCCATGCCGGTGCCATGCCGTGCCATGCCGGTGCCATGCCGGGCCATGCGGTGCCATGCCATTCCATGCCATTCCATGCCATTCCATGCCAGTCCATGCCAGTCCATGCCATTCCATGCCATTCCATGCCATTCCATGCCACTCAATGCGGTGCCATGCCGTGCCATGCCATTCCATGCCATTCCATGCCATTCCATGCCATTCCATGCCATTCCATGCCATTCCATGCCATTCCATGCCATTCCATGCCATTCCATGCCATTCCATGCCATTCCATGCCATTCCATGCCATTCCATGCCATTCCATGCCATTCCATGCCATTCCATGCCATTCCATGCCATTCCATGCCATTCCATGCCATTTCATGCCATTCCATGCCATTCCATGCCATTCCATGCCATTCCATGCCATTCCATGCCATTCCATGCCATTCCATGCCATTCAATGCCGTGCCATGCCATTCCATGCCATTCAATGCGGTGCAATGCCGTGCCATGCCGGTGCCATGCCGTGCCATGCCGGTGCCATGCCGTGCCATGCCGTGCCATGCCGGTGCCATGCCGTGCCATGCCGGTGCCATGCCGGTGCCATGCCGTGCCATGCCGGTGCCATGCCGTGCCATGCCGTGCCATGCCGTGCCATGCCGTGCCATGCCGTGCCATGCCGGTGCCATGCCGGTGCCATGCCGTGCCATGCCGGTGCCATGCCGTGCCATGCCGGTGCCATGCCGTGCCATGCCGGTGCCATGCCGTGCCATGCCGGTGCCATGCCGGTGCCATGCCGTGCCATGCCGGTGCCATGCCGTGCCATGCCGGTGCCATGCCGTGCCATGCCGGTGCCATGCCGTGCCATGCCGTGCCATGCCGTGCCATGCCGGTGCCATGCCGTGCCATGCCGGTGCCATGCCGTGCCATGCCGGTGCCATGCCGTGCCATGCCGGTGCCATGCCGTGCCATGCCGGTGCCATGCCGTGCCATGCCGGTGCCATGCCGTGCCATGCCGGTGCCATGCCGTGCCATGCCGGTGCCATGCCGTGCCATGCCGTGCCATGCCGTGCCATGCCGGTGCCATGCCGTGCCATGCCGGTGCCATGCCGGTGCCATGCCGTGCCATGCCGGTGCCATGCCGTGCCATGCCGGTGCCATGCCGTGCCATGCCGGTGCCATGCCGTGCCATGCCGGTGCCATGCCGTGCCATGCCGGTGCCATGCCGTGCCATGCCGGTGCCATGCCGTGCCATGCCGGTGCCATGCCGTGCCATGCCGGTGCCATGCCGTGCCATGCCGTGCCATGCCGTGCCATGCCGGTGCCATGCCGTGCCATGCCGTGCCATGCCGTGCCATGCCGTGCCATGCCGTGCCATGCCGTGCCATGCCGTGCCATGCCGTGCCATGCCGGTGCCATGCCGGTGCCATGCCGTGCCATGCCGGTGCCATGCCGTGCCATGCCGTGCCATGCCGGTGCCATGCCGTGCCATGCCGGTGCCATGCCGTGCCATGCCGGGCCATGCGGTGCCATGCCATTCCATGCCATTCCATGCCATTCCATGCCAGTCCATGCCATTCCATGCCATTCCATGCCATTCCATGCCATTCCATGCCACTCAATGCGGTGCCATGCCATTCCATGCCACTCAATGCGGTGCCATGCCATTCCATGCCATTCCATGCCATTCCATGCCATTCCATGCCATTCCATGCCATTCCATGCCATTCCATGCCGTGCCATGCCGTGCCATGCCGTGCCATGCCGGTGCCATGCCGTGCCATGCCGGTGCCATGCCGTGCCATGCCGGTGCCATGCCGTGCCATGCCGGTGCCATGCCGTGCCATGCCGGTGCCATGCCGTGCCATGCCGGTGCCATGCCGTGCCATGCCGGTGCCATGCCGTGCCATGCCGGTGCCATGCCGTGCCATGCCGGTGCCATGCCGGTGCCATGCCGTGCCATGCCGGTGCCATGCCGGGCCATGCGGTGCCATGCCATTCCATGCCATTCCATGCCATTCCATGCCAGTCCATGCCAGTCCATGCCATTCCATGCCATTCCATGCCATTCCATGCCATTCCATGCCATTCCATGCCATTCCATGCCATTCCATGCCGTTCCATGCCGTGCCATGCCGGTGCCATGCCGTGTCATGCCGGTGCCATGCCGTGCCATGCCGGTGCCATGCCGTGCCATGCCGGTGCCATGCCGTGCCATGCCGGTGCCATGCCGTGCCATGCCGGTGCCATGCCGTGCCATGCCGGTGCCATGCCGTGCCATGCCGGTGCCATGCCGGTGCCATGCCGTGCCATGCCGGTGCCATGCCGGGCCATGCGGTGCCATGCCATTCCATGCCATTCCATGCCATTCCATGCCATTCCATGCCAGTCCATGCCAGTCCATGCCATTCCATGCCATTCCATGCCATTCCATGCCATTCCATGCCATTCCATGCCATTCCATGCCGTTCCATGCCGTGCCATGCCGGTGCCATGCCGTGTCATGCCGGTGCCATGCCGTGCCATGCCGGTGCCATGCCGTGCCATGCCGGGCCATGCGGTGCCATGCCATTCCATGCCATTCCATGCCATTCCATGCCATTCCATGCCGTGCCATGCCGTGCCATGCCGTGCCATGCCGTGCCATGCCGTGCCATGCCGTGCCATGCCGTGCCATGCCATTCCATGCCATTCAATGCGGTGCAATGCCGTGCCATGCCGTGCCATGCCGGTGCCATGCCGGTGCCATGCCGTGCCATGCCGGTGCCATGCCGGTGCCATGCCGTGCCATGCCGGTGCCATGCCGGGCCATGCGGTGCCATGCCATTCCATGCCATTCCATGCCGTGCCATGCCGGGCCATGCCGTGCCATGCCGGGCCATGCGGTGCCATGCCATTCCATGCCATTCCATGCCATTCCATGCCATTCCATGCCATTCCATGCCGTGCCATGCCGGGCCATGCGGTGCCATGCCATTCCATGCTATTCCATGCCATTCAATGCCATTCCATGCCATTCCATGCCATTCAATGCCATTCCATGCCATTCATTGCCGTGCCATGCCGTGCCATGCGGTGCCATGCCGTGCCATGCGGTGCCATGCCATTCCATGCTATTCCATGCCATTCCATGCCATTCCATGCCATTCCATGCCATTCCATGCCATTCCATGCCATTCCATGCCATTCCATGCCATTCCATGCCATTCCATGCCATTCCATGCCATTCCATGCCATTCCATGCCATTCCATGCCATTCCATGCCATTCCATGCCATTCCATGCCATTCCATGCCATTCCATGCCATTCCATGCCATTCCATGCCATTCCATGCCATTCCATGCCATTCCATGCCATTCCATGCCATTCCATGCCATTCCATGCCATTCCATGCCATTCCATGCCATTCCATGCCATTCCATGCCATTCCATGCCATTCCATGTCATTCCATGCCATTCAATGCCGTGCCATGCCGGTGCCATGCCGGTGCCATGCCGGTGCCATGCCGGTGCCATGCCGGTGCCATGCCGGTGCCATGCCGGTGCCATGCCGGTGCCATGCCGGTGCCATGCCGTGCCATGCCGGTGCCATGCCGTGCCATGCCGGTGCCATGCCGTGCCATGCCGGTGCCATGCCGTGCCATGCCGGTGCCATGCCGTGCCATGCCGGTGCCATGCCGTGCCATGCCGGTGCCATGCCGGTGCCATGCCGGTGCCATGCCGGTGCCATGCCGTGCCATGCCGGTGCCATGCCGTGCCATGCCGTGCCATGCCGGTGCCATGCCGGTGCCATGCCGTGCCATGCCGGTGCCATGCCGGGCCATGCGGTGCCATGCCATTCCATGCCATTCCATGCCATTCCATGCCAGTCCATGCCAGTCCATGCCATTCCATGCCATTCCATGCCACTCAATGCGGTGCCATGCCGTGCCATGCCATTCCATGCCATTCCATGCCATTCCATGCCATGCCATTCCATGCCATTCCATGCCATTCCATGCCATTCCATGCCATTCCATGCCATTCCATGCCATTCCATGCCATTCCATGCCATTCCATGCCGTGCCATGCCATTCCATGCCATTCAATACGGTGCAATGCCGTGCCATGCCATTCCATGCCATTCAATGCGGTGCCATGCCGTGCCATGCCGTGCCATGCCGGTGCCATGCCGTGCCATGCCGGTGCCATGCCGTGCCATGCCGGTGCCATGCCGTGCCATGCCGGTGCCATGCCGTGCCATGCCGGTGCCATGCCGTGCCATGCCGGTGCCATGCCGTGCCATGCCGGTGCCATGCCGGTGCCATGCCGTGCCATGCCGGTGCCATGCCGGGCCATGCGGTGCCATGCCATTCCATGCCATTCCATGCCATTCCATGCCAGTCCATGCCATTCCATGCCATTCCATGCCATTCCATGCCATTCCATGCCATTCCATGCCACTCAATGCGGTGCCATGCCATTCCATGCCATTCAATACGGTGCAATGCCGTGCCATGCCATACCATGCCATTCAATGCGGTGCCATGCCGTGCCATGCCGTGCCATGCCGTGCCATGCCGGTGCCATGCCGTGCCATGCCGGTGCCATGCCGTGCCATGCCGGTGCCATGCCGTGCCATGCCGGTGCCATGCCGTGCCATGCCGGTGCCATGCCGTGCCATGCCGGTGCCATGCCGTGCCATGCCGGTGCCATGCCGTGCCATGCCGGTGCCATGCCGTGCCATGCCGGTGCCATGCCGTGCCATGCCGGTGCCATGCCGTGCCATGCCGGTGCCATGCCGTGCCATGCCGGTGCCATGCCGTGCCATGCCGGTGCCATGCCGTGCCATGCCGGTGCCATGCCGTGCCATGCCGGTGCCATGCCGTGCCATGCCGGTGCCATGCCGTGCCATGCCGGTGCCATGCCGTGCCATGCCGGTGCCATGCCGTGCCATGCCGGTGCCATGCCGTGCCATGCCGGTGCCATGCCGTGCCATGCCGGTGCCATGCCGTGCCATGCCGGTGCCATGCCGTGCCATGCCGGTGCCATGCCGTGCCATGCCGTGCCATGCCGTGCCATGCCGTGCCATGCCGTGCCATGCCGGTGCCATGCCGTGCCATGCCGGTGCCATGCCGTGCCATGCCGGTGCCATGCCGTGCCATGCCGGTGCCATGCCGTGCCATGCCGCTGCCATGCCGTGCCATGCCGGTGCCATGCCGTGCCATGCCGGTGCCATGCCGTGCCATGCCGGTGCCATGCCGGTGCCATGCCGTGCCATGCCGGTGCCATGCCGTGCCATGCCGGTGCCATGCCGTGCCATGCCGTGCCATGCCGTGCCATGCCGGTGCCATGCCGTGCCATGCCGGTGCCATGCCGTGCCATGCCGGTGCCATGCCGTGCCATGCCGTGCCATGCCGGTGCCATGCCGGTGCCATGCCGGTGCCATGCCGGTGCCATGCCGTGCCATGCCGGTGCCATGCCGTGCCATGCCGGTGCCATGCCGTGCCATGCCGTGCCATGCCGGTGCCATGCCGGTGCCATGCCGTGCCATGCCGGTGCCATGCCGGGCCATGCGGTGCCATGCCATTCCATGCCATTCCATGCCATTCCATGCCAGTCCATGCCAGTCCATGCCATTCCATGCCATTCCATGCCACTCAATGCGGTGCCATGCCGTGCCATGCCATTCCATGCCATTCCATGCCATTCCATGCCATTCCATGCCATTCCATGCCATTCCATGCCATTCCATGCCATTCCATGCCACTCAATGCGGTGCCATGCCGGTGCCATGCCGTGCCATGCCGGTGCCATGCCGTGCCATGCCGGTGCCATGCCGTGCCATGCCGGTGCCATGCCGTGCCATGCCGGTGCCATGCCGTGCCATGCCGTGCCATGCCGGTGCCATGCCGTGCCATGCCGGTGCCATGCCGTGCCATGCCGGTGCCATGCCGTGCCATGCCGTGCCATGCCGGTGCCATGCCGTGCCATGCCGGTGCCATGCCGTGCCATGCCGTGCCAAGCCGTGCCATGCCGGTGCCATGCCGTGCCATGCCGGTGCCATGCCGTGCCATGCCGGTGCCATGCCGTGCCATGCCGTGCCATGCCGGTGCCATGCCGTGCCATGCCGTGCCATGCCGGGCCATGCGGTGCCATGCCATTCCATGCCATTCCATGCCATTCCATGCCATTCCATGCCAGTCCATGCCATTCCATGCCATTCCATGCCATTCCATGCCATTCCATGCCACTCAATGCGGTGCCATGCCATTCCATGCCATTCAATACGGTGCAATGCCGTGCCATGCCATTCCATGCCATTCAATGCGGTGCCATGCCGTGCCATGCCGTGCCATGCCGTGCCATGCCGGTGCCATGCCGTGCCATGCCGGTGCCATGCCGTGCCATGCCGGTGCCATGCCGTGCCATGCCGGTGCCATGCCGTGCCATGCCGGTGCCATGCCGTGCCATGCCGGTGCCATGCCGTGCCATGCCGGTGCCATGCCGTGCCATGCCGGTGCCATGCCGTGCCATGCCGGTGCCATGCCGTGCCATGCCGGTGCCATGCCGTGCCATGCCGGTGCCATGCCGTGCCATGCCGGTGCCATGCCGTGCCATGCCGGTGCCATGCCGTGCCATGCCGGTGCCATGCCGTGCCATGCCGTGCCATGCCGTGCCATGCCGGTGCCATGCCGTGCCATGCCGGTGCCATGCCGTGCCATGCCGGTGCCATGCCGTGCCATTCCGGTGCCATGCCGTGCCATGCCGGTGCCATGCCGGTGCCATGCCGTGCCATGCCGGTGCCATGCCGTGCCATGCCGGTGCCATGCCGTGCCATGCCGGTGCCATGCCGTGCCATGCCGGTGCCATGCCGTGCCATGCCGTGCCATGCCGGTGCCATGCCGGTGCCATGCCGTGCCATGCCGGTGCCATGCCGGGCCATGCGGTGCCATGCCATTCCATGCCATTCCATGCCATTCCATGCCAGTCCATGCCAGTCCATGCCATTCCATGCCATTCCATGCCATTCCATGCCACTCAATGCGGTGCCATGCCGTGCCATGCCATTCCATGCCATTCCATGCCATTCCATGCCATTCCATGCCATTCCATGCCATTCCATGCCATTCCATGCCATTCCATGCCATTCCATGCCATTCCATGCCATTCCATGCCATTCCATGCCATTCCATGCCATTCCATGCCATTCCATGCCATTCCATGCCATTCCATGCCATTCCATGCCATTCCATGCCATTCCATGCCATTCCATGCCATTCCATGCCATTCCATGCCATTCCATGCCATTCCATGCCATTCCATGCCATTCCATGCCATTCCATGCCATTCCATGCCATTCCATGCCATTCCATGCCATTCCATGCCATTCCATGCCATTCCATGTCATTCCATGCCATTCAATGCCGTGCCATGCCGGTGCCATGCCGGTGCCATGCCGGTGCCATGCCGGTGCCATGCCGGTGCCATGCCGGTGCCATGCCGGTGCCATGCCGGTGCCATGCCGTGCCATGCCGGTGCCATGCCGTGCCATGCCGGTGCCATGCCGTGCCATGCCGGTGCCATGCCGTGCCATGCCGGTGCCATGCCGGTGCCATGCCGGTGCCATGCCGGTGCCATGCCGGTGCCATGCCGGTGCCATGCCGGTGCCATGCCGGTGCCATGCCGGTGCCATGCCGGTGCCATGCCGGTGCCATGCCGGTGCCATGCCGGTGCCATGCCGGTGCCATGCCGGTGCCATGCCGGTGCCATGCCGGTGCCATGCCGGTGCCATGCCGGTGCCATGCCGGTGCCATGCCGGTGCCATGCCGGTGCCATGCCGGTGCCATGCCGGTGCCATGCCGGTGCCATGCCGGTGCCATGCCGGTGCCATGCCGGTGCCATGCCGGTGCCATGCCGGTGCCATGCCGGTGCCATGCCGGTGCCATGCCGGTGCCATGCCGGTGCCATGCCGGTGCCATGCCGGTGCCATGCCGGTGCCATGCCGGTGCCATGCCGGTGCCATGCCGGTGCCATGCCGGTGCCATGCCGGTGCCATGCCGGTGCCATGCCGGTGCCATGCCGGTGCCATGCCGGTGCCATGCCGGTGCCATGCCGGTGCCATGCCGGTGCCATGCCGGTGCCATGCCGGTGCCATGCCGGTGCCATGCCGGTGCCATGCCGGTGCCATGCCGGTGCCATGCCGGTGCCATGCCGGTGCCATGCCGGTGCCATGCCGGTGCCATGCCGGTGCCATGCCGGTGCCATGCCGGTGCCATGCCGGTGCCATGCCGGTGCCATGCCGGTGCCATGCCGGTGCCATGCCGGTGCCATGCCGGTGCCATGCCGGTGCCATGCCGGTGCCATGCCGGTGCCATGCCGGTGCCATGCCGGTGCCATGCCGGTGCCATGCCGGTGCCATGCCGGTGCCATGCCGGTGCCATGCCGGTGCCATGCCGGTGCCATGCCGGTGCCATGCCGGTGCCATGCCGGTGCCATGCCGGTGCCATGCCGGTGCCATGCCGGTGCCATGCCGGTGCCATGCCGGTGCCATGCCGGTGCCATGCCGGTGCCATGCCGGTGCCATGCCGGTGCCATGCCGGTGCCATGCCGGTGCCATGCCGGTGCCATGCCGGTGCCATGCCGGTGCCATGCCGGTGCCATGCCGGTGCCATGCCGGTGCCATGCCGGTGCCATGCCGTGCCATGCCGGTGCCATGCCGGTGCCATGCCGGTGCCATGCCGTGCCATGCCGGTGCCATGCCGGTGCCATGCCGGTGCCATGCCGTGCCATGCCGTGCCAAGCCGTGCCATGCCGGTGCCATGCCGGTGCCATGCCGTGCCATGCCGTGCCATGCCGGTGCCATGCCGGGCCATGCGGTGCCATGCCATTCCATGCCATTCCATGCCATTCCATGCCATTCCATGCCATTCCATGCCATTCCATGCCATTCCATGCCATTCCATGCCAGTCCATGCCATTCCATGCCATTCCATGCCATTCCATGCCACTCAATGCGGTGCCATGCCATTCCATGCCATTCCATGCCGTGCCATGCCATTCCATGCCATTCAATACGGTGCAATGCCGTGCCATGCCATTCCATGCCATTCAATGCTGTGCCATGCCGTGCCATGCCGTGCCATGCCGGTGCCATGCCGTGCCATGCCGTGCCATGCCGGGCCATGCGGTGCCATGCCATTCCATGCCATTCCATGCCATTCCATGCCATTCCATGCCATTCCATGCCATTCCATGCCATTCCATGCCATTCCATGCCATTCCATGCCATTCCATGCCATTCCATGCCGGTGCCATGCCGTGTCATGCCGGTGCCATGCCGTGCCATGCCGGTGCCATGCCGTGCCATGCCGGGCCATGCGGTGCCATGCCATTCCATGCCATTCCATGCCATTCCATGCCATTCCATGCCATTCCATGCCGTGCCATGCCGTGCCATGCCGTGCCATGCCGTGCCATGCCATTCCATGCCATTCAATGCGATGCAATGCCGTGCCATGCCGTGCCATGCCGGTGCCATGCCGGTGCCATGCCGTGCCATGCCGGTGCCATGCCGTGCCATGCCGGTGCCATGCCGTGCCATGCCGGTCCCATGCCGGTGCCATGCCGTGCCATGCCGGTGCCATGCCGTGCCATGCCGTGCCATGCCGGGCCATGCGGTGCCATGCCATTCCATGCCATTCCATGCCATTCAATGCCATTCCATGCCATTCAATGCCATTCCATGCCATTCATTGCCGTGCCATGCCGTGCCATGCGGTGCCATGCCGTGCCATGCGGTGCCATGCCATTCCATGCTATTCCATGCCATTCCATGCCATTCCATGCCATTCCATGCCATTCCATGCCATTCCATGCCATTCCATGCCATTCCATGCCATTCCATGCCATTCCATGCCATTCCATGCCATTCCATGCCATTCCATGCCATTCCATGCCATTCCATGCCATTCCATGCCATTCCATGCCATTCCATGCCATTCCATGCCATTCCATGCCATTCCATGCCATTCCATGCCATTCCATGCCATTCCATGAAATTCCATGCCATTCCATGCCATTCCATGCCATTCCATGCCATTCCATGTCATTCCATGTCATTCCATGCCATTCCATGTCATTCCATGCCATTCAATGCCGGTGCCATGCCGGTGCCATGCCGGTGCCATGCCGGTGCCATGCCGGTGCCATGCCGGTGCCATGCCGGTGCCATGCCGGTGCCATGCCGGTGCCATGCCGGTGCCATGCCGGTGCCATGCCGGTGCCATGCCGGTGCCATGCCGGTGCCATGCCGGTGCCATGCCGGTGCCATGCCGGTGCCATGCCGGTGCCATGCCGGTGCCATGCCGGTGCCATGCCGGTGCCATGCCGGTGCCATGCCGGTGCCATGCCGGTGCCATGCCGGTGCCATGCCGGTGCCATGCCGGTGCCATGCCGGTGCCATGCCGGTGCCATGCCGGTGCCATGCCGGTGCCATGCCGGTGCCATGCCGGTGCCATGCCGGTGCCATGCCGGTGCCATGCCGGTGCCATGCCGGTGCCATGCCGGTGCCATGCCGGTGCCATGCCGTGCCATGCCGGTGCCATGCCGGTGCCATGCCGTGCCATGCCGGTGCCATGCCGTGCCATGCCGGTGCCATGCCGTGCCATGCCGGTGCCATGCCGTGCCATGCCGGTGCCATGCCGTGCCATGCCGGTGCCATGCCGTGCCATGCCGGTGCCATGCCGTGCCATGCCGTGCCATGCCGTGCCATGCCGGTGCCATGCCGTGCTATGCCGGTGCCATGCCGTGCCATGCCGGTGCCATGCCGTGCCATGCCGGTGCCATGCCGTGCCATGCCGGTGCCATGCCGTGCCATGCCGGTGCCATGCCGTGCCATGCCGGTGCCATGCCGTGCCATGCCGGTGCCATGCCGTGCCATGCCGTGCCAAGCCGTGCCATGCCGGTGCCATGCCGGTGCCATGCCGTGCCATGCCGTGCCATGCCATTCCATGCCATTCCATGCCATTCCATGCCATTCCATGCCAGTCCATGCCATTCCATGCCATTCCATGCCATTCCATGCCATTCCATGCCACTCGTGCCATGCCGGTGCCATGCCGTGCCATGCCGGTGCCATGCCGTGCCATGCCGGTGCCATGCCGTGCCATGCCGGTGCCATGCCGTGCCATGCCGGTGCCATGCCGTGCCATGCCGGTGCCATGCCGTGCCATGCCGGTGCCATGCCGGTGCCATGCCGTGCCATGCCGGTGCCATGCCGGGCCATGCGGTGCCATGCCATTCCATGCCATTCCATGCCATTCCATGCCAGTCCATGCCATTCCATGCCATTCCATGCCATTCCATGCCATTCCATGCCATTCCATGCCATTCCATGCCGTGCCATGCCGGTGCCATGCCGTGTCATGCCGGTGCCATGCCGTGCCATGCCGGTGCCATGCCGTGCCATGCCGGGCCATGCGGTGCCATGCCATTCCATGCCATTCCATGCCATTCCATGCCATTCCATGCCATTCCATGCCATTCCATGCCGTGCCATGCCGTGCCATGCCGTGCCATGCCGTGCCATGCCGTGCCATGCCGTGCCATGCCGTGCCATGCCGTGCCATGCCGTGCCATGCCGTGCCATGCCATTCCATGCCATTCAATGCGGTGCAATGCCGTGCCATGCCGTGCCATGCCGGTGCCATGCCGGTGCCATGCCGTGCCATGCCGGTGCCATGCCGGTGCCATGCCGTGCCATGCCGGTGCCATGCCGGGCCATGCGGTGCCATGCCATTCCATGCCATTCCATGCCGTGCCATGCCGGGCCATGCCGTGCCATGCCGGGCCATGCGGTGCCATGCCATTCCATGCCATTCCATGCCATTCCATGCCATTCCATGCCATTCCATGCCGTGCCATGCCGTGCCATGCCGTGCCATGCCGTGCCATGCCGTGCCATGCCGTGCCATGCCGTGCCATGCCGTGCCATGCCGTGCCATGCCGTGCCATGCCATTCCATGCCATTCAATGCGGTGCAATGCCGTGCCATGCCGTGCCATGCCGGTGCCATGCCGGTGCCATGCCGTGCCATGCCGGTGCCATGCCGGTGCCATGCCGTGCCATGCCGGTGCCATGCCGGGCCATGCGGTGCCATGCCATTCCATGCCATTCCATGCCGTGCCATGCCGGGCCATGCGGTGCCATGCCATTCCATGCCATTCCATGCCATTCAATGCCATTCCATGCCATTCAATGCCATTCCATGCCATTCATTGCCGTGCCATGCCGTGCCATGCGGTGCCATGCCGTGCCATGCGGTGCCATGCCATTCCATGCTATTCCATGCCATTCCATGCCATTCCATGCCATTCCATGCCATTCCATGCCATTCCATGCCATTCCATGCCATTCCATGCCATTCCATGCCATTCCATGCCATTCCATGCCATTCCATGCCATTCCATGCCATTCCATGCCATTCCATGCCATTCCATGCCATTCCATGCCATTCCATGCCATTCCATGCCATTCCATGCCATTCCATGCCAGTCCATGCCATTCCATGCCATTCCATGCCATTCCATGCCATTCCATGCCACTCAATGCGGTGCCATGCCATTCCATGCCATTCCATGCCGTGCCATGCCATTCCATGCCATTCAATACGGTGCAATGCCGTGCCATGCCATTCCATGCCATTCAATGCTGTGCCATGCCGTGCCATGCCGTGCCATGCCGGTGCCATGCCGTGCCATGCCGTGCCATGCCGGGCCATGCGGTGCCATGCCATTC
The DNA here is from genome assembly GCA_963971235.1 of Cryptus armator. NCBI lineage: Eukaryota > Metazoa > Arthropoda > Insecta > Hymenoptera > Ichneumonidae > Cryptus > Cryptus armator. The sequence continues at coordinate 362,500 of CAXARG010000020.1, forward strand.
CATGCCATTCCATGCCATTCCATGCCATTCCATGCCATTCCATGCCATTCCATGCCATTCCATGCCATTCCATGCCATTCCATGCCATTCCATGCCATTCCATGCCGGTGCCATGCCGTGTCATGCCGGTGCCATGCCGTGCCATGCCGGTGCCATGCCGTGCCATGCCGGGCCATGCGGTGCCATGCCATTCCATGCCATTCCATGCCATTCCATGCCATTCCATGCCATTCCATGCCGTGCCATGCCGTGCCATGCCGTGCCATGCCGTGCCATGCCATTCCATGCCATTCAATGCGATGCAATGCCGTGCCATGCCGTGCCATGCCGGTGCCATGCCGGTGCCATGCCGTGCCATGCCGGTGCCATGCCGTGCCATGCCGGTGCCATGCCGTGCCATGCCGGTCCCATGCCGGTGCCATGCCGTGCCATGCCGGTGCCATGCCGTGCCATGCCGTGCCATGCCGGGCCATGCGGTGCCATGCCATTCCATGCCATTCCATGCCATTCAATGCCATTCCATGCCATTCAATGCCATTCCATGCCATTCAATGCCATTCCATGCCATTCATTGCCGTGCCATGCCGTGCCATGCGGTGCCATGCCGTGCCATGCGGTGCCATGCCATTCCATGCTATTCCATGCCATTCCATGCCATTCCATGCCATTCCATGCCATTCCATGCCATTCCATGCCATTCCATGCCATTCCATGCCATTCCATGCCATTCCATGCCATTCCATGCCATTCCATGCCATTCCATGCCATTCCATGCCATTCCATGCCATTCCATGCCATTCCATGCCATTCCATGCCATTCCATGCCATTCCATGCCATTCCATGCCATTCCATGCCATTCCATGCCATTCCATGAAATTCCATGCCATTCCATGCCATTCCATGCCATTCCATGCCATTCCATGTCATTCCATGTCATTCCATGCCATTCCATGTCATTCCATGCCATTCAATGCCGGTGCCATGCCGGTGCCATGCCGGTGCCATGCCGGTGCCATGCCGGTGCCATGCCGGTGCCATGCCGGTGCCATGCCGGTGCCATGCCGGTGCCATGCCGGTGCCATGCCGGTGCCATGCCGGTGCCATGCCGGTGCCATGCCGGTGCCATGCCGGTGCCATGCCGGTGCCATGCCGGTGCCATGCCGGTGCCATGCCGGTGCCATGCCGGTGCCATGCCGGTGCCATGCCGGTGCCATGCCGGTGCCATGCCGGTGCCATGCCGGTGCCATGCCGGTGCCATGCCGGTGCCATGCCGGTGCCATGCCGGTGCCATGCCGGTGCCATGCCGGTGCCATGCCGGTGCCATGCCGGTGCCATGCCGGTGCCATGCCGGTGCCATGCCGGTGCCATGCCGTGCCATGCCGGTGCCATGCCGGTGCCATGCCGTGCCATGCCGGGGCCATGCCGTGCCATGCCGGTGCCATGCCGTGCCATGCCGGTGCCATGCCGTGCCATGCCGGTGCCATGCCGTGCCATGCCGGTGCCATGCCGTGCCATGCCGGTGCCATGCCGTGCCATGCCGTGCCATGCCGTGCCATGCCGGTGCCATGCCGTGCTATGCCGGTGCCATGCCGTGCCATGCCGGTGCCATGCCGTGCCATGCCGGTGCCATGCCGTGCCATGCCGGTGCCATGCCGTGCCATGCCGGTGCCATGCCGTGCCATGCCGGTGCCATGCCGTGCCATGCCGTGCCAAGCCGTGCCATGCCGGTGCCATGCCGGTGCCATGCCGTGCCATGCCGTGCCATGCCATTCCATGCCATTCCATGCCATTCCATGCCATTCCATGCCAGTCCATGCCATTCCATGCCATTCCATGCCATTCCATGCCATTCCATGCCACTCGTGCCATGCCGGTGCCATGCCGTGCCATGCCGGTGCCATGCCGTGCCATGCCGGTGCCATGCCGTGCCATGCCGGTGCCATGCCGTGCCATGCCGGTGCCATGCCGTGCCATGCCGGTGCCATGCCGTGCCATGCCGGTGCCATGCCGGTGCCATGCCGTGCCATGCCGGTGCCATGCCGGGCCATGCGGTGCCATGCCATTCCATGCCATTCCATGCCATTCCATGCCATTCCATGCCAGTCCATGCCAGTCCATGCCATTCCATGCCATTCCATGCCATTCCATGCCATTCCATGCCATTCCATGCCGTTCCATGCCGTGCCATGCCGGTGCCATGCCGTGTCATGCCGGTGCCATGCCGTGCCATGCCGGTGCCATGCCGTGCCATGCCGGGCCATGCGGTGCCATGCCATTCCATGCCATTCCATGCCATTCCATGCCATTCCATGCCATTCCATGCCATTCCATGCCATTCCATGCCGTGCCATGCCGTGCCATGCCGTGCCATGCCGTGCCATGCCGTGCCATGCCGTGCCATGCCGTGCCATGCCGTGCCATGCCGTGCCATGCCGTGCCATGCCGTGCCATGCCGTGCCATGCCATTCCATGCCATTCAATGCGGTGCAATGCCGTGCCATGCCGTGCCATGCCGGTGCCATGCCGGTGCCATGCCGTGCCATGCCGGTGCCATGCCGGTGCCATGCCGTGCCATGCCGGTGCCATGCCGGGCCATGCGGTGCCATGCCATTCCATGCCATTCCATGCCGTGCCATGCCGGGCCATGCCGTGCCATGCCGGGCCATGCGGTGCCATGCCATTCCATGCCATTCCATGCCATTCCATGCCATTCCATGCCATTCCATGCCGTGCCATGCCGTGCCATGCCGTGCCATGCCGTGCCATGCCGTGCCATGCCGTGCCATGCCGTGCCATGCCGTGCCATGCCGTGCCATGCCGTGCCATGCCATTCCATGCCATTCAATGCGGTGCAATGCCGTGCCATGCCGTGCCATGCCGGTGCCATGCCGGTGCCATGCCGTGCCATGCCGGTGCCATGCCGGTGCCATGCCGTGCCATGCCGGTGCCATGCCGGGCCATGCGGTGCCATGCCATTCCATGCCATTCCATGCCGTGCCATGCCGGGCCATGCGGTGCCATGCCATTCCATGCCATTCCATGCCATTCAATGCCATTCCATGCCATTCAATGCCATTCCATGCCATTCATTGCCGTGCCATGCCGTGCCATGCGGTGCCATGCCGTGCCATGCGGTGCCATGCCATTCCATGCTATTCCATGCCATTCCATGCCATTCCATGCCATTCCATGCCATTCCATGCCATTCCATGCCATTCCATGCCATTCCATGCCATTCCATGCCATTCCATGCCATTCCATGCCATTCCATGCCATTCCATGCCATTCCATGCCATTCCATGCCATTCCATGCCATTCCATGCCATTCCATGCCATTCCATGCCATTCCATGCCATTCCATGCCATTCCATGCCATTCCATGCCATTCCATGCCATTCCATGCCATTCCATGCCATTCCATGCCATTCCATGCCATTCCATGCCATTCCATGCCATTCCATGCCATTCCATGCCATTCCATGCCATTCCATGCCATTCCATGCCATTCCATGCCATTCCATGTCATTCCATGCCATTCAATGCCGTGCCATGCCGGTGCCATGCCGGTGCCATGCCGGTGCCATGCCGGTGCCATGCCGGTGCCATGCCGGTGCCATGCCGGTGCCATGCCGTGCCATGCCGGTGCCATGCCGTGCCATGCCGGTGCCATGCCGTGCCATGCCGGTGCCATGCCGTGCCATGCCGGTGCCATGCCGTGCCATGCCGGTGCCATCCCGGTGCCATGCCGGTGCCATGCCGGTGCCATGCCGTGCCATGCCGGTGCCATGCCGTGCCATGCCGTGCCATGCCGGTGCCATGCCGGTGCCATGCCGTGCCATGCCGGTGCCATGCCGGGCCATGCGGTGCCATGCCATTCCATGCCATTCCATGCCATTCCATGCCAGTCCATGCCAGTCCATGCCATTCCATGCCATTCCATGCCACTCAATGCGGTGCCATGCCGTGCCATGCCATTCCATGCCATTCCATGCCATTCCATGCCATGCCATTCCATGCCATTCCATGCCATTCCATGCCATTCCATGCCATTCCATGCCATTCCATGCCATTCCATGCCGTGCCATGCCATTCCATGCCATTCAATACGGTGCAATGCCGTGCCATGCCATTCCATGCCATTCAATGCGGTGCCATGCCGTGCCATGCCGTGCCATGCCGGTGCCATGCCGTGCCATGCCGGTGCCATGCCGTGCCATGCCGGTGCCATGCCGTGCCATGCCGGTGCCATGCCGTGCCATGCCGGTGCCATGCCGTGCCATGCCGGTGCCATGCCGTGCCATGCCGGTGCCATGCCGTGCCATGCCGGTGCCATGCCGTGCCATGCCGGTGCCATGCCGTGCCATGCCGGTGCCATGCCGTGCCATGCCGGTGCCATGCCGGTGCCATGCCGTGCCATGCCGGTGCCATGCCGGGCCATGCGGTGCCATGCCATTCCATGCCATTCCATGCCATTCCATGCCATTCCATGCCAGTCCATGCCATTCCATGCCATTCCATGCCATTCCATGCCATTCCATGCCATTCCATGCCACTCAATGCGGTGCCATGCCATTCCATGCCATTCCATGCCGTGCCATGCCATTCCATGCCATTCAATACGGTGCAATGCCGTGCCATGCCATTCCATGCCATTCAATGCGGTGCCATGCCGTGCCATGCCGTGCCATGCCGGTGCCATGCCGTGCCATGCCGGTGCCATGCCGTGCCATGCCGGTGCCATGCCGTGCCATGCCGGTGCCATGCCGTGCCATGCCGGTGCCATGCCGTGCCATGCCGGTGCCATGCCGTGCCATGCCGGTGCCATGCCGTGCCATGCCGGTGCCATGCCGTGCCATGCCGGTGCCATGCCGTGCCATGCCGGTGCCATGCCGTGCCATGCCGGTGCCATGCCGTGCCATGCCGGTGCCATGCCGTGCCATGCCGGTGCCATGCCGTGCCATGCCGGTGCCATGCCGTGCCATGCCGGTGCCATGCCGTGCCATGCCGGTGCCATGCCGTGCCATGCCGGTGCCATGCCGTGCCATGCCGGTGCCATGCCGTGCCATGCCGTGCCATGCCGTGCCATGCCGTGCCATGCCGTGCCATGCCGTGCCATGCCGTGCCATGCCGGTGCCATGCCGTGCCATGCCGGTGCCATGCCGTGCCATGCCGGTGCCATGCCGTGCCATTCCGGTGCCATGCCGTGCCATGCCGGTGCCATGCCGTGCCATGCCGCTGCCATGCCGTGCCATGCCGGTGCCATGCCGTGCCATGCCGGTGCCATGCCGTGCCATGCCGGTGCCATGCCGGTGCCATGCCGTGCCATGCCGGTGCCATGCCGTGCCATGCCGGTGCCATGCCGTGCCATGCCGTGCCATGCCGTGCCATGCCGGTGCCATGCCGTGCCATGCCGGTGCCATGCCGTGCCATGCCGTGCCATGCCGGTGCCATGCCGGTGCCATGCCGTGCCATGCCGGTGCCATGCCGGGCCATGCGGTGCCATGCCATTCCATGCCATTCCATGCCATTCCATGCCATTCCATGCCAGTCCATGCCAGTCCATGCCATTCCATGCCATTCCATGCCATTCCATGCCACTCAATGCGGTGCCATGCCGTGCCATGCCATTCCATGCCATTCCATGCCATTCCATGCCATTCCATGCCATTCCATGCCATTCCATGCCATTCCATGCCATTCCATGCCATTCCATGCCATTCCATGCCATTCCATGCCATTCCATGCCATTCCATGCCATTCCATGCCATTCCATGCCATTCCATGCCATTCCATGCCATTCCATGCAATTCCATGCCATTCCATGCCATTCCATGCCATTCCATGCCATTCCATGCCATTCCATGCCATTCCATGCCATTTCATGCCATTCCATGCCATTCCATGCCATTCCATGCCATTCCATGCCATTCCATGCCATTCCATGCCATTCCATGCCATTCCATGCCATTCAATGCCGTGCCATGCCATTCCATGCCATTCAATGCGGTGCAATGCCGTGCCATGCCGGTGCCATGCCGTGCCATGCCGGTGCCATGCCGGTGCCATGCCGGTGCCATGCCGGTGCCATGCCGGTGCCATGCCGGTGCCATGCCGGTGCCATGCCGGTGCCATGCCGGTGCCATGCCGGTGCCATGCCGGTGCCATGCCGGTGCCATGCCGGTGCCATGCCGGTGCCATGCCGGTGCCATGCCGGTGCCATGCCGGTGCCATGCCGGTGCCATGCCGGTGCCATGCCGTGCCATGCCGGTGCCATGCCGGTGCCATGCCGGTGCCATGCCGTGCCATGCCGGTGCCATGCCGGTGCCATGCCGGTGCCATGCCGTGCCATGCCGTGCCAAGCCGTGCCATGCCGGTGCCATGCCGGTGCCATGCCGTGCCATGCCGTGCCATGCCGGTGCCATGCCGGGCCATGCGGTGCCATGCCATTCCATGCCATTCCATGCCATTCCATGCCATTCCATGCCATTCCATGCCATTCCATGCCATTCCATGCCATTCCATGCCAGTCCATGCCATTCCATGCCATTCCATGCCATTCCATGCCACTCAATGCGGTGCCATGCCATTCCATGCCATTCCATGCCGTGCCATGCCATTCCATGCCATTCAATACGGTGCAATGCCGTGCCATGCCATTCCATGCCATTCAATGCTGTGCCATGCCGTGCCATGCCGTGCCATGCCGGTGCCATGCCGTGCCATGCCGTGCCATGCCGGGCCATGCGGTGCCATGCCATTCCATGCCATTCCATGCCATTCCATGCCATTCCATGCCATTCCATGCCATTCCATGCCATTCCATGCCATTCCATGCCATTCCATGCCATTCCATGCCATTCCATGCCGGTGCCATGCCGTGTCATGCCGGTGCCATGCCGTGCCATGCCGGTGCCATGCCGTGCCATGCCGGGCCATGCGGTGCCATGCCATTCCATGCCATTCCATGCCATTCCATGCCATTCCATGCCATTCCATGCCGTGCCATGCCGTGCCATGCCGTGCCATGCCGTGCCATGCCATTCCATGCCATTCAATGCGATGCAATGCCGTGCCATGCCGTGCCATGCCGGTGCCATGCCGGTGCCATGCCGTGCCATGCCGGTGCCATGCCGTGCCATGCCGGTGCCATGCCGTGCCATGCCGGTCCCATGCCGGTGCCATGCCGTGCCATGCCGGTGCCATGCCGTGCCATGCCGTGCCATGCCGGGCCATGCGGTGCCATGCCATTCCATGCCATTCCATGCCATTCAATGCCATTCCATGCCATTCAATGCCATTCCATGCCATTCATTGCCGTGCCATGCCGTGCCATGCGGTGCCATGCCGTGCCATGCGGTGCCATGCCATTCCATGCTATTCCATGCCATTCCATGCCATTCCATGCCATTCCATGCCATTCCATGCCATTCCATGCCATTCCATGCCATTCCATGCCATTCCATGCCATTCCATGCCATTCCATGCCATTCCATGCCATTCCATGCCATTCCATGCCATTCCATGCCATTCCATGCCATTCCATGCCATTCCATGCCATTCCATGCCATTCCATGCCATTCCATGCCATTCCATGCCATTCCATGCCATTCCATGAAATTCCATGCCATTCCATGCCATTCCATGCCATTCCATGCCATTCCATGTCATTCCATGTCATTCCATGCCATTCCATGTCATTCCATGCCATTCAATGCCGGTGCCATGCCGGTGCCATGCCGGTGCCATGCCGGTGCCATGCCGGTGCCATGCCGGTGCCATGCCGGTGCCATGCCGGTGCCATGCCGGTGCCATGCCGGTGCCATGCCGGTGCCATGCCGGTGCCATGCCGGTGCCATGCCGGTGCCATGCCGGTGCCATGCCGGTGCCATGCCGGTGCCATGCCGGTGCCATGCCGGTGCCATGCCGGTGCCATGCCGGTGCCATGCCGGTGCCATGCCGGTGCCATGCCGGTGCCATGCCGGTGCCATGCCGGTGCCATGCCGGTGCCATGCCGGTGCCATGCCGGTGCCATGCCGGTGCCATGCCGGTGCCATGCCGGTGCCATGCCGGTGCCATGCCGGTGCCATGCCGGTGCCATGCCGGTGCCATGCCGGTGCCATGCCGGTGCCATGCCGTGCCATGCCGGTGCCATGCCGGTGCCATGCCGTGCCATGCCGGTGCCATGCCGTGCCATGCCGGTGCCATGCCGTGCCATGCCGGTGCCATGCCGTGCCATGCCGGTGCCATGCCGTGCCATGCCGGTGCCATGCCGTGCCATGCCGGTGCCATGCCGTGCCATGCCGTGCCATGCCGTGCCATGCCGGTGCCATGCCGTGCTATGCCGGTGCCATGCCGTGCCATGCCGGTGCCATGCCGTGCCATGCCGGTGCCATGCCGTGCCATGCCGGTGCCATGCCGTGCCATGCCGGTGCCATGCCGTGCCATGCCGGTGCCATGCCGTGCCATGCCGGTGCCATGCCGTGCCATGCCGTGCCAAGCCGTGCCATGCCGGTGCCATGCCGGTGCCATGCCGTGCCATGCCGTGCCATGCCATTCCATGCCATTCCATGCCATTCCATGCCATTCCATGCCAGTCCATGCCATTCCATGCCATTCCATGCCATTCCATGCCATTCCATGCCACTCGTGCCATGCCGGTGCCATGCCGTGCCATGCCGGTGCCATGCCGTGCCATGCCGGTGCCATGCCGTGCCATGCCGGTGCCATGCCGTGCCATGCCGGTGCCATGCCGTGCCATGCCGGTGCCATGCCGTGCCATGCCGGTGCCATGCCGGTGCCATGCCGTGCCATGCCGGTGCCATGCCGGGCCATGCGGTGCCATGCCATTCCATGCCATTCCATGCCATTCCATGCCAGTCCATGCCATTCCATGCCATTCCATGCCATTCCATGCCATTCCATGCCATTCCATGCCATTCCATGCCGTGCCATGCCGGTGCCATGCCGTGTCATGCCGGTGCCATGCCGTGCCATGCCGGTGCCATGCCGTGCCATGCCGGGCCATGCGGTGCCATGCCATTCCATGCCATTCCATGCCATTCCATGCCATTCCATGCCATTCCATGCCATTCCATGCCGTGCCATGCCGTGCCATGCCGTGCCATGCCGTGCCATGCCGTGCCATGCCGTGCCATGCCGTGCCATGCCGTGCCATGCCGTGCCATGCCGTGCCATGCCATTCCATGCCATTCAATGCGGTGCAATGCCGTGCCATGCCGTGCCATGCCGGTGCCATGCCGGTGCCATGCCGTGCCATGCCGGTGCCATGCCGGTGCCATGCCGTGCCATGCCGGTGCCATGCCGGGCCATGCGGTGCCATGCCATTCCATGCCATTCCATGCCGTGCCATGCCGGGCCATGCCGTGCCATGCCGGGCCATGCGGTGCCATGCCATTCCATGCCATTCCATGCCATTCCATGCCATTCCATGCCATTCCATGCCGTGCCATGCCGTGCCATGCCGTGCCATGCCGTGCCATGCCGTGCCATGCCGTGCCATGCCGTGCCATGCCGTGCCATGCCGTGCCATGCCGTGCCATGCCATTCCATGCCATTCAATGCGGTGCAATGCCGTGCCATGCCGTGCCATGCCGGTGCCATGCCGGTGCCATGCCGTGCCATGCCGGTGCCATGCCGGTGCCATGCCGTGCCATGCCGGTGCCATGCCGGGCCATGCGGTGCCATGCCATTCCATGCCATTCCATGCCGTGCCATGCCGGGCCATGCGGTGCCATGCCATTCCATGCCATTCCATGCCATTCAATGCCATTCCATGCCATTCAATGCCATTCCATGCCATTCATTGCCGTGCCATGCCGTGCCATGCGGTGCCATGCCGTGCCATGCGGTGCCATGCCATTCCATGCTATTCCATGCCATTCCATGCCATTCCATGCCATTCCATGCCATTCCATGCCATTCCATGCCATTCCATGCCATTCCATGCCATTCCATGCCATTCCATGCCATTCCATGCCATTCCATGCCATTCCATGCCATTCCATGCCATTCCATGCCATTCCATGCCATTCCATGCCATTCCATGCCATTCCATGCCATTCCATGCCAGTCCATGCCATTCCATGCCATTCCATGCCATTCCATGCCATTCCATGCCACTCAATGCGGTGCCATGCCATTCCATGCCATTCCATGCCGTGCCATGCCATTCCATGCCATTCAATACGGTGCAATGCCGTGCCATGCCATTCCATGCCATTCAATGCTGTGCCATGCCGTGCCATGCCGTGCCATGCCGGTGCCATGCCGTGCCATGCCGTGCCATGCCGGGCCATGCGGTGCCATGCCATTCCATGCCATTCCATGCCATTCCATGCCATTCCATGCCATTCCATGCCATTCCATGCCATTCCATGCCATTCCATGCCATTCCATGCCATTCCATGCCATTCCATGCCGGTGCCATGCCGTGTCATGCCGGTGCCATGCCGTGCCATGCCGGTGCCATGCCGTGCCATGCCGGGCCATGCGGTGCCATGCCATTCCATGCCATTCCATGCCATTCCATGCCATTCCATGCCATTCCATGCCGTGCCATGCCGTGCCATGCCGTGCCATGCCGTGCCATGCCATTCCATGCCATTCAATGCGATGCAATGCCGTGCCATGCCGTGCCATGCCGGTGCCATGCCGGTGCCATGCCGTGCCATGCCGGTGCCATGCCGTGCCATGCCGGTGCCATGCCGTGCCATGCCGGTCCCATGCCGGTGCCATGCCGTGCCATGCCGGTGCCATGCCGTGCCATGCCGTGCCATGCCGGGCCATGCGGTGCCATGCCATTCCATGCCATTCCATGCCATTCAATGCCATTCCATGCCATTCAATGCCATTCCATGCCATTCAATGCCATTCCATGCCATTCATTGCCGTGCCATGCCGTGCCATGCGGTGCCATGCCGTGCCATGCGGTGCCATGCCATTCCATGCTATTCCATGCCATTCCATGCCATTCCATGCCATTCCATGCCATTCCATGCCATTCCATGCCATTCCATGCCATTCCATGCCATTCCATGCCATTCCATGCCATTCCATGCCATTCCATGCCATTCCATGCCATTCCATGCCATTCCATGCCATTCCATGCCATTCCATGCCATTCCATGCCATTCCATGCCATTCCATGCCATTCCATGCCATTCCATGCCATTCCATGCCATTCCATGAAATTCCATGCCATTCCATGCCATTCCATGCCATTCCATGCCATTCCATGTCATTCCATGTCATTCCATGCCATTCCATGTCATTCCATGCCATTCAATGCCGGTGCCATGCCGGTGCCATGCCGGTGCCATGCCGGTGCCATGCCGGTGCCATGCCGGTGCCATGCCGGTGCCATGCCGGTGCCATGCCGGTGCCATGCCGGTGCCATGCCGGTGCCATGCCGGTGCCATGCCGGTGCCATGCCGGTGCCATGCCGGTGCCATGCCGGTGCCATGCCGGTGCCATGCCGGTGCCATGCCGGTGCCATGCCGGTGCCATGCCGGTGCCATGCCGGTGCCATGCCGGTGCCATGCCGGTGCCATGCCGGTGCCATGCCGGTGCCATGCCGGTGCCATGCCGGTGCCATGCCGGTGCCATGCCGGTGCCATGCCGGTGCCATGCCGGTGCCATGCCGGTGCCATGCCGGTGCCATGCCGGTGCCATGCCGGTGCCATGCCGTGCCATGCCGGTGCCATGCCGGTGCCATGCCGTGCCATGCCGGGGCCATGCCGTGCCATGCCGGTGCCATGCCGTGCCATGCCGGTGCCATGCCGTGCCATGCCGGTGCCATGCCGTGCCATGCCGGTGCCATGCCGTGCCATGCCGGTGCCATGCCGTGCCATGCCGTGCCATGCCGTGCCATGCCGGTGCCATGCCGTGCTATGCCGGTGCCATGCCGTGCCATGCCGGTGCCATGCCGTGCCATGCCGGTGCCATGCCGTGCCATGCCGGTGCCATGCCGTGCCATGCCGGTGCCATGCCGTGCCATGCCGGTGCCATGCCGTGCCATGCCGTGCCAAGCCGTGCCATGCCGGTGCCATGCCGGTGCCATGCCGTGCCATGCCGTGCCATGCCATTCCATGCCATTCCATGCCATTCCATGCCATTCCATGCCAGTCCATGCCATTCCATGCCATTCCATGCCATTCCATGCCATTCCATGCCACTCGTGCCATGCCGGTGCCATGCCGTGCCATGCCGGTGCCATGCCGTGCCATGCCGGTGCCATGCCGTGCCATGCCGGTGCCATGCCGTGCCATGCCGGTGCCATGCCGTGCCATGCCGGTGCCATGCCGTGCCATGCCGGTGCCATGCCGGTGCCATGCCGTGCCATGCCGGTGCCATGCCGGGCCATGCGGTGCCATGCCATTCCATGCCATTCCATGCCATTCCATGCCATTCCATGCCAGTCCATGCCAGTCCATGCCATTCCATGCCATTCCATGCCATTCCATGCCATTCCATGCCATTCCATGCCGTTCCATGCCGTGCCATGCCGGTGCCATGCCGTGTCATGCCGGTGCCATGCCGTGCCATGCCGGTGCCATGCCGTGCCATGCCGGGCCATGCGGTGCCATGCCATTCCATGCCATTCCATGCCATTCCATGCCATTCCATGCCATTCCATGCCATTCCATGCCATTCCATGCCGTGCCATGCCGTGCCATGCCGTGCCATGCCGTGCCATGCCGTGCCATGCCGTGCCATGCCGTGCCATGCCGTGCCATGCCGTGCCATGCCGTGCCATGCCGTGCCATGCCGTGCCATGCCATTCCATGCCATTCAATGCGGTGCAATGCCGTGCCATGCCGTGCCATGCCGGTGCCATGCCGGTGCCATGCCGTGCCATGCCGGTGCCATGCCGGTGCCATGCCGTGCCATGCCGGTGCCATGCCGGGCCATGCGGTGCCATGCCATTCCATGCCATTCCATGCCGTGCCATGCCGGGCCATGCCGTGCCATGCCGGGCCATGCGGTGCCATGCCATTCCATGCCATTCCATGCCATTCCATGCCATTCCATGCCATTCCATGCCGTGCCATGCCGTGCCATGCCGTGCCATGCCGTGCCATGCCGTGCCATGCCGTGCCATGCCGTGCCATGCCGTGCCATGCCGTGCCATGCCGTGCCATGCCATTCCATGCCATTCAATGCGGTGCAATGCCGTGCCATGCCGTGCCATGCCGGTGCCATGCCGGTGCCATGCCGTGCCATGCCGGTGCCATGCCGGTGCCATGCCGTGCCATGCCGGTGCCATGCCGGGCCATGCGGTGCCATGCCATTCCATGCCATTCCATGCCGTGCCATGCCGGGCCATGCGGTGCCATGCCATTCCATGCCATTCCATGCCATTCAATGCCATTCCATGCCATTCAATGCCATTCCATGCCATTCATTGCCGTGCCATGCCGTGCCATGCGGTGCCATGCCGTGCCATGCGGTGCCATGCCATTCCATGCTATTCCATGCCATTCCATGCCATTCCATGCCATTCCATGCCATTCCATGCCATTCCATGCCATTCCATGCCATTCCATGCCATTCCATGCCATTCCATGCCATTCCATGCCATTCCATGCCATTCCATGCCATTCCATGCCATTCCATGCCATTCCATGCCATTCCATGCCATTCCATGCCATTCCATGCCATTCCATGCCATTCCATGCCATTCCATGCCATTCCATGCCATTCCATGCCATTCCATGCCATTCCATGCCATTCCATGCCATTCCATGCCATTCCATGCCATTCCATGCCATTCCATGCCATTCCATGCCATTCCATGCCATTCCATGCCATTCCATGCCATTCCATGCCATTCCATGTCATTCCATGCCATTCAATGCCGTGCCATGCCGGTGCCATGCCGGTGCCATGCCGGTGCCATGCCGGTGCCATGCCGGTGCCATGCCGGTGCCATGCCGGTGCCATGCCGTGCCATGCCGGTGCCATGCCGTGCCATGCCGGTGCCATGCCGTGCCATGCCGGTGCCATGCCGTGCCATGCCGGTGCCATGCCGTGCCATGCCGGTGCCATCCCGGTGCCATGCCGGTGCCATGCCGGTGCCATGCCGTGCCATGCCGGTGCCATGCCGTGCCATGCCGTGCCATGCCGGTGCCATGCCGGTGCCATGCCGTGCCATGCCGGTGCCATGCCGGGCCATGCGGTGCCATGCCATTCCATGCCATTCCATGCCATTCCATGCCAGTCCATGCCAGTCCATGCCATTCCATGCCATTCCATGCCACTCAATGCGGTGCCATGCCGTGCCATGCCATTCCATGCCATTCCATGCCATTCCATGCCATGCCATTCCATGCCATTCCATGCCATTCCATGCCATTCCATGCCATTCCATGCCATTCCATGCCATTCCATGCCGTGCCATGCCATTCCATGCCATTCAATACGGTGCAATGCCGTGCCATGCCATTCCATGCCATTCAATGCGGTGCCATGCCGTGCCATGCCGTGCCATGCCGGTGCCATGCCGTGCCATGCCGGTGCCATGCCGTGCCATGCCGGTGCCATGCCGTGCCATGCCGGTGCCATGCCGTGCCATGCCGGTGCCATGCCGTGCCATGCCGGTGCCATGCCGTGCCATGCCGGTGCCATGCCGTGCCATGCCGGTGCCATGCCGTGCCATGCCGGTGCCATGCCGTGCCATGCCGGTGCCATGCCGTGCCATGCCGGTGCCATGCCGGTGCCATGCCGTGCCATGCCGGTGCCATGCCGGGCCATGCGGTGCCATGCCATTCCATGCCATTCCATGCCATTCCATGCCATTCCATGCCAGTCCATGCCATTCCATGCCATTCCATGCCATTCCATGCCATTCCATGCCATTCCATGCCACTCAATGCGGTGCCATGCCATTCCATGCCATTCCATGCCGTGCCATGCCATTCCATGCCATTCAATACGGTGCAATGCCGTGCCATGCCATTCCATGCCATTCAATGCGGTGCCATGCCGTGCCATGCCGTGCCATGCCGGTGCCATGCCGTGCCATGCCGGTGCCATGCCGTGCCATGCCGGTGCCATGCCGTGCCATGCCGGTGCCATGCCGTGCCATGCCGGTGCCATGCCGTGCCATGCCGGTGCCATGCCGTGCCATGCCGGTGCCATGCCGTGCCATGCCGGTGCCATGCCGTGCCATGCCGGTGCCATGCCGTGCCATGCCGGTGCCATGCCGTGCCATGCCGGTGCCATGCCGTGCCATGCCGGTGCCATGCCGTGCCATGCCGGTGCCATGCCGTGCCATGCCGGTGCCATGCCGTGCCATGCCGGTGCCATGCCGTGCCATGCCGGTGCCATGCCGTGCCATGCCGGTGCCATGCCGTGCCATGCCGGTGCCATGCCGTGCCATGCCGTGCCATGCCGTGCCATGCCGTGCCATGCCGTGCCATGCCGTGCCATGCCGTGCCATGCCGGTGCCATGCCGTGCCATGCCGGTGCCATGCCGTGCCATGCCGGTGCCATGCCGTGCCATTCCGGTGCCATGCCGTGCCATGCCGGTGCCATGCCGTGCCATGCCGCTGCCATGCCGTGCCATGCCGGTGCCATGCCGTGCCATGCCGGTGCCATGCCGTGCCATGCCGGTGCCATGCCGGTGCCATGCCGTGCCATGCCGGTGCCATGCCGTGCCATGCCGGTGCCATGCCGTGCCATGCCGTGCCATGCCGTGCCATGCCGGTGCCATGCCGTGCCATGCCGGTGCCATGCCGTGCCATGCCGTGCCATGCCGGTGCCATGCCGGTGCCATGCCGTGCCATGCCGGTGCCATGCCGGGCCATGCGGTGCCATGCCATTCCATGCCATTCCATGCCATTCCATGCCATTCCATGCCAGTCCATGCCAGTCCATGCCATTCCATGCCATTCCATGCCATTCCATGCCACTCAATGCGGTGCCATGCCGTGCCATGCCATTCCATGCCATTCCATGCCATTCCATGCCATTCCATGCCATTCCATGCCATTCCATGCCATTCCATGCCATTCCATGCCATTCCATGCCATTCCATGCCATTCCATGCCATTCCATGCCATTCCATGCCATTCCATGCCATTCCATGCCATTCCATGCCATTCCATGCCATTCCATGCAATTCCATGCCATTCCATGCCATTCCATGCCATTCCATGCCATTCCATGCCATTCCATGCCATTCCATGCCATTTCATGCCATTCCATGCCATTCCATGCCATTCCATGCCATTCCATGCCATTCCATGCCATTCCATGCCATTCCATGCCATTCCATGCCATTCAATGCCGTGCCATGCCATTCCATGCCATTCAATGCGGTGCAATGCCGTGCCATGCCGGTGCCATGCCGTGCCATGCCGGTGCCATGCCGTGCCATGCCGTGCCATGCCGGTGCCATGCCGTGCCATGCCGGTGCCATGCCGGTGCCATGCCGTGCCATGCCGGTGCCATGCCGTGCCATGCCGTGCCATGCCGTGCCATGCCGTGCCATGCCGTGCCATGCCGGTGCCATGCCGGTGCCATGCCGTGCCATGCCGGTGCCATGCCGTGCCATGCCGGTGCCATGCCGTGCCATGCCGGTGCCATGCCGTGCCATGCCGGTGCCATGCCGGTGCCATGCCGTGCCATGCCGGTGCCATGCCGTGCCATGCCGGTGCCATGCCGTGCCATGCCGGTGCCATGCCGTGCCATGCCGTGCCATGCCGTGCCATGCCGGTGCCATGCCGTGCCATGCCGGTGCCATGCCGTGCCATGCCGGTGCCATGCCGTGCCATGCCGGTGCCATGCCGTGCCATGCCGGTGCCATGCCGTGCCATGCCGGTGCCATGCCGTGCCATGCCGGTGCCATGCCGTGCCATGCCGTGCCATGCCGTGCCATGCCGGTGCCATGCCGTGCCATGCCGGTGCCATGCCGGTGCCATGCCGTGCCATGCCGGTGCCATGCCGTGCCATGCCGGTGCCATGCCGTGCCATGCCGGTGCCATGCCGTGCCATGCCGGTGCCATGCCGTGCCATGCCGGTGCCATGCCGTGCCATGCCGGTGCCATGCCGTGCCATGCCGGTGCCATGCCGTGCCATGCCGGTGCCATGCCGTGCCATGCCGGTGCCATGCCGTGCCATGCCGGTGCCATGCCGTGCCATGCCGTGCCATGCCGTGCCATGCCGGTGCCATGCCGTGCCATGCCGTGCCATGCCGTGCCATGCCGTGCCATGCCGTGCCATGCCGGTGCCATGCCGTGCCATGCCGGTGCCATGCCGGTGCCATGCCGTGCCATGCCGGTGCCATGCCGTGCCATGCCGTGCCATGCCGGTGCCATGCCGTGCCATGCCGGTGCCATGCCGTGCCATGCCGGGCCATGCGGTGCCATGCCATTCCATGCCATTCCATGCCATTCCATGCCAGTCCATGCCATTCCATGCCATTCCATGCCATTCCATGCCATTCCATGCCACTCAATGCGGTGCCATGCCATTCCATGCCACTCAATGCGGTGCCATGCCATTCCATGCCATTCCATGCCATTCCATGCCATTCCATGCCATTCCATGCCATTCCATGCCATTCCATGCCATTCCATGCCGTGCCATGCCGTGCCATGCCGTGCCATGCCGGTGCCATGCCGTGCCATGCCGGTGCCATGCCGGTGCCATGCCGTGCCATGCCGGTGCCATGCCGTGCCATGCCGGTGCCATGCCGTGCCATGCCGGTGCCATGCCGTGCCATGCCGGTGCCATGCCGTGCCATGCCGGTGCCATGCCGTGCCATGCCGGTGCCATGCCGGTGCCATGCCGTGCCATGCCGGTGCCATGCCGGGCCATGCGGTGCCATGCCATTCCATGCCATTCCATGCCATTCCATGCCAGTCCATGCCAGTCCATGCCATTCCATGCCATTCCATGCCATTCCATGCCATTCCATGCCATTCCATGCCGTTCCATGCCGTGCCATGCCGGTGCCATGCCGTGTCATGCCGGTGCCATGCCGTGCCATGCCGGTGCCATGCCGTGCCATGCCGGTGCCATGCCGTGCCATGCCGGTGCCATGCCGTGCCATGCCGGTGCCATGCCGTGCCATGCCGGTGCCATGCCGTGCCATGCCGGTGCCATGCCGGTGCCATGCCGTGCCATGCCGGTGCCATGCCGTGCCATGCCGGTGCCATGCCGGGCCATGCGGTGCCATGCCATTCCATGCCATTCCATGCCATTCCATGCCATTCCATGCCAGTCCATGCCAGTCCATGCCATTCCATGCCATTCCATGCCATTCCATGCCATTCCATGCCATTCCATGCCGTTCCATGCCGTGCCATGCCGGTGCCATGCCGTGTCATGCCGGTGCCATGCCGTGCCATGCCGGTGCCATGCCGTGCCATGCCGGGCCATGCGGTGCCATGCCATTCCATGCCATTCCATGCCATTCCATGCCATTCCATGCCGTGCCATGCCGTGCCATGCCGTGCCATGCCGTGCCATGCCGTGCCATGCCGTGCCATGCCGTGCCATGCCATTCCATGCCATTCAATGCGGTGCAATGCCGTGCCATGCCGTGCCATGCCGGTGCCATGCCGGTGCCATGCCGTGCCATGCCGGTGCCATGCCGGTGCCATGCCGTGCCATGCCGGTGCCATGCCGGGCCATGCGGTGCCATGCCATTCCATGCCATTCCATGCCGTGCCATGCCGGGCCATGCCGTGCCATGCCGGGCCATGCGGTGCCATGCCATTCCATGCCATTCCATGCCATTCCATGCCATTCCATGCCATTCCATGCCGTGCCATGCCGGGCCATGCGGTGCCATGCCATTCCATGCCATTCCATGCCATTCAATGCCATTCCATGCCATTCCATGCCATTCAATGCCATTCCATGCCATTCATTGCCGTGCCATGCCATTCCATGCCATTCCATGCCATTCCATGCCATTCCATGCCATTCCATGCCATTCCATGCCATTCCATGCCATTCCATGCCATTCCATGCCATTCCATGCCATTCCATGCCATTCCATGCCATTCCATGCCATTCCATGCCATTCCATGCCATTCCATGCCATTCCATGCCATTCCATGCCATTCCATGCCATTCCATGCCATTCCATGCCATTCCATGCCATTCCATGCCATTCCATGCCATTCCATGCCATTCCATGCCATTCGATGCCATTCCATGCCATTCCATGCCATTCCATGCCATTCCATGCCATTCCATGCCATTCCATGCCATTCCATGCCATTCCATGCCATTCCATGCCATTCCATGCCATTCCATGCCATTCCATGCCATTCCATGCCATTCCATGTCATTCCATGCCATTCAATGCCGTGCCATGCCGGTGCCATGCCGGTGCCATGCCGGTGCCATGCCGGTGCCATGCCGGTGCCATGCCGGTGCCATGCCGGTGCCATGCCGGTGCCATGCCGTGCCATGCCGGTGCCATGCCGTGCCATGCCGGTGCCATGCCGTGCCATGCCGGTGCCATGCCGTGCCATGCCGGTGCCATGCCGTGCCATGCCGGTGCCATGCCGTGCCATGCCGGTGCCATGCCGTGCCATGCCGGTGCCATGCCGGTGCCATGCCGGTGCCATGCCGGTGCCATGCCGTGCCATGCCGGTGCCATGCCGTGCCATGCCGTGCCATGCCGGTGCCATGCCGGTGCCATGCCGTGCCATGCCGGTGCCATGCCGGGCCATGCGGTGCCATGCCATTCCATGCCATTCCATGCCATTCCATGCCAGTCCATGCCAGTCCATGCCATTCCATGCCATTCCATGCCACTCAATGCGGTGCCATGCCGTGCCATGCCATTCCATGCCATTCCATGCCATTCCATGCCATGCCATTCCATGCCATTCCATGCCATTCCATGCCATTCCATGCCATTCCATGCCATTCCATGCCATTCCATGCCATTCCATGCCGTGCCATGCCATTCCATGCCATTCAATACGGTGCAATGCCGTGCCATGCCATTCCATGCCATTCAATGCGGTGCCATGCCGTGCCATGCCGTGCCATGCCGGTGCCATGCCGTGCCATGCCGGTGCCATGCCGTGCCATGCCGGTGCCATGCCGTGCCATGCCGGTGCCATGCCGTGCCATGCCGGTGCCATGCCGTGCCATGCCGGTGCCATGCCGTGCCATGCCGGTGCCATGCCGTGCCATGCCGGTGCCATGCCGGTGCCATGCCGTGCCATGCCGGTGCCATGCCGGGCCATGCGGTGCCATGCCATTCCATGCCATTCCATGCCATTCCATGCCAGTCCATGCCATTCCATGCCATTCCATGCCATTCCATGCCATTCCATGCCATTCCATGCCACTCAATGCGGTGCCATGCCATTCCATGCCATTCCATGCCATTCAATACGGTGCAATGCCGTGCCATGCCATACCATGCCATTCAATGCGGTGCCATGCCGTGCCATGCCGTGCCATGCCGTGCCATGCCGGTGCCATGCCGTGCCATGCCGGTGCCATGCCGTGCCATGCCGGTGCCATGCCGTGCCATGCCGGTGCCATGCCGTGCCATGCCGGTGCCATGCCGTGCCATGCCGGTGCCATGCCGTGCCATGCCGGTGCCATGCCGTGCCATGCCGGTGCCATGCCGTGCCATGCCGGTGCCATGCCGTGCCATGCCGGTGCCATGCCGTGCCATGCCGGTGCCATGCCGTGCCATGCCGGTGCCATGCCGTGCCATGCCGGTGCCATGCCGTGCCATGCCGGTGCCATGCCGTGCCATGCCGGTGCCATGCCGTGCCATGCCGGTGCCATGCCGTGCCATGCCGGTGCCATGCCGTGCCATGCCGGTGCCATGCCGTGCCATGCCGGTGCCATGCCGTGCCATGCCGGTGCCATGCCGTGCCATGCCGGTGCCATGCCGTGCCATGCCGGTGCCATGCCGTGCCATGCCGGTGCCATGCCGTGCCATGCCGGTGCCATGCCGTGCCATGCCGGTGCCATGCCGTGCCATGCCGGTGCCATGCCGTGCCATGCCGGTGCCATGCCGTGCCATGCCGGTGCCATGCCGTGCCATGCCGTGCCATGCCGTGCCATGCCGTGCCATGCCGTGCCATGCCGTGCCATGCCGTGCCATGCCGTGCCATGCCGGTGCCATGCCGTGCCATGCCGGTGCCATGCCGTGCCATGCCGGTGCCATGCCGTGCCATGCCGGTGCCATGCCGTGCCATGCCGCTGCCATGCCGTGCCATGCCGGTGCCATGCCGTGCCATGCCGGTGCCATGCCGTGCCATGCCGGTGCCATGCCGTGCCATGCCGGTGCCATGCCGGTGCCATGCCGTGCCATGCCGGTGCCATGCCGTGCCATGCCGGTGCCATGCCGTGCCATGCCGTGCCATGCCGTGCCATGCCGGTGCCATGCCGTGCCATGCCGGTGCCATGCCGTGCCATGCCGGTGCCATGCCGGTGCCATGCCGTGCCATGCCGGTGCCATGCCGGTGCCATGCCGGTGCCATGCCGGTGCCATGCCGTGCCATGCCGGTGCCATGCCATGCCATGCCGGTGCCATGCCGTGCCATGCCGTGCCATGCCGGTGCCATGCCGGTGCCATGCCGTGCCATGCCGGTGCCATGCCGGGCCATGCGGTGCCATGCCATTCCATGCCATTCCATGCCATTCCATGCCAGTCCATGCCAGTCCATGCCATTCCATGCCATTCCATGCCACTCAATGCGGTGCCATGCCGTGCCATGCCATTCCATGCCATTCCATGCCATTCCATGCCATTCCATGCCATTCCATGCCATTCCATGCCATTCCATGCCATTCCATGCCATTCCATGCCATTCCATGCCATTCCATGCCACTCAATGCGGTGCCATGCCGGTGCCATGCCGTGCCATGCCGGTGCCATGCCGTGCCATGCCGGTGCCATGCCGTGCCATGCCGTGCCATGCCGGTGCCATGCCGTGCCATGCCGGTGCCATGCCGTGCCATGCCGGTGCCATGCCGTGCCATGCCGTGCCATGCCGGTGCCATGCCGTGCCATGCCGGTGCCATGCCGTGCCATGCCGTGCCAAGCCGTGCCATGCCGGTGCCATGCCGTGCCATGCCGTGCCATGCCGGTGCCATGCCGGGCCATGCGGTGCCATGCCATTCCATGCCATTCCATGCCATTCCATGCCATTCCATGCCATTCCATGCCATTCCATGCCATTCCATGCCAGTCCATTCCATTCCATGCCATTCCATGCCATTCCATGCCATTCCATGCCATTCCATGCCACTCAATGCGGTGCCATGCCATTCCATGCCATTCCATGCCGTGCCATGCCATTCCATGCCATTCAATACGGTGCAATGCCGTGCCATGCCATTCCATGCCATTCAATGCGGTGCCATGCCGTGCCATGCCGGTGCCATGCCGTGCCATGCCGTGCCATGCCGGGCCATGCGGTGCCATGACATTCCATGCCATTCCATGCCATTCCATGCCATTCCATGCCATTCCATGCCATTCCATGCCATTCCATGCCATTCCATGCCATTCCATGCCGTGCCATGCCGGTGCCATGCCGTGTCATGCCGGTGCCATGCCGTGCCATGCCGGTGCCATGCCGTGCCATGCCGGGCCATGCGGTGCCATGCCATTCCATGCCATTCCATGCCATTCCATGCCGTGCCATGCCGTGCCATGCCGTGCCATGCCGTGCCATGCCGTGCCATGCCATTCCATGCCATTCAATGCGATGCAATGCCGTGCCATGCCGTGCCATGCCGGTGCCATGCCGTGCCATGCCGGTGCCATGCCGTGCCATGCCGGTGCCATGCCGTGCCATGCCGGTCCCATGCCGGTGCCATGCCGTGCCATGCCGGTGCCATGCCGTGCCATGCCGGTGCCATGCCGTGCCATGCCGGTGCCATGCCGTGCCATGCCGGTGCCATGCCGTGCCATGCCGGTGCCATGCCGTGCCATGCCGGTGCCATGCCGTGCCATGCCGGTGCCATGCCGTGCCATGCCGGTGCCATGCCGTGCCATGCCGGTGCCATGCCGTGCCATGCCGGTGCCATGCCGTGCCATGCCGGTGCCATGCCGTGCCATGCCGGTGCCATGCCGTGCCATGCCGGTGCCATGCCGTGCCATGCCGGTGCCATGCCGTGCCATGCCGGTGCCATGCCGTGCCATGCCGGTGCCATGCCGTGCCATGCCGGTGCCATGCCGTGCCATGCCGGTGCCATGCCGTGCCATGCCGGTGCCATGCCGTGCCATGCCGGTGCCATGCCGTGCCATGCCGTGCCAAGCCGTGCCATGCCGGTGCCATGCCGTGCCATGCCGGTGCCATGCCGTGCCATGCCGTGCCATGCCGGTGCCATGCCGTGCCATGCCGTGCCATGCCGGGCCATGCGGTGCCATGCCATTCCATGCCATTCCATGCCATTCCATGCCATTCCATGCCAGTCCATGCCATTCCATGCCATTCCATGCCATTCCATGCCATTCCATGCCACTCAATGCGGTGCCATGCCATTCCATGCCATTCAATACGGTGCAATGCCGTGCCATGCCATTCCATGCCATTCAATGCGGTGCCATGCCGTGCCATGCCGGTGCCATGCCGTGCCATGCCGGTGCCATGCCGTGCCATGCCGGTGCCATGCCGTGCCATGCCGGTGCCATGCCGTGCCATGCCGGTGCCATGCCGTGCCATGCCGGTGCCATGCCGTGCCATGCCGGTGCCATGCCGTGCCATGCCGGTGCCATGCCGTGCCATGCCGGTGCCATGCCGTGCCATGCCGGTGCCATGCCGTGCCATGCCGGTGCCATGCCGTGCCATGCCGGTGCCATGCCGTGCCATGCCGGTGCCATGCCGTGCCATGCCGGTGCCATGCCGTGCCATGCCGTGCCATGCCGTGCCATGCCGGTGCCATGCCGTGCCATGCCGGTGCCATGCCGTGCCATGCCGGTGCCATGCCGTGCCATTCCGGTGCCATGCCGTGCCATGCCGGTGCCATGCCGGTGCCATGCCGTGCCATGCCGGTGCCATGCCGTGCCATGCCGGTGCCATGCCGTGCCATGCCGGTGCCATGCCGTGCCATGCCGGTGCCATGCCGTGCCATGCCGTGCCATGCCGGTGCCATGCCGGTGCCATGCCGTGCCATGCCGGTGCCATGCCGGGCCATGCGGTGCCATGCCATTCCATGCCATTCCATGCCATTCCATGCCATTCCATGCCAGTCCATGCCAGTCCATGCCATTCCATGCCATTCCATGCCATTCCATGCCACTCAATGCGGTGCCATGCCGTGCCATGCCATTCCATGCCATTCCATGCCATTCCATGCCATTCCATGCCATTCCATGCCATTCCATGCCATTCCATGCCATTCCATGCCATTCCATGCCATTCCATGCCATTCCATGCCATTCCATGCCATTCCATGCCATTCCATGCCATTCCATGCCATTCCATGCCATTCCATGCCATTCCATGCCATTCCATGCCATTCCATGCCATTCCATGCCATTCCATGCCATTCCATGCCATTCCATGCCATTCCATGCCATTCCATGCCATTCCATGCCATTCCATGCCATTCCATGCCATTCCATGCCATTCCATGCCATTCCATGCCATTCCATGCCATTCCATGCCATTCCATGCCATTCCATGCCATTCCATGCCATTCCATGCCATTCCATGCCATTCCATGCCATTCCATGCCATTCCATGCCATTCCATGCCATTCCATGCCATTCCATGCCATTCCATGCCATTCCATGCCATTCCATGCCATTCCATGCCATTCCATGCCATTCCATGCCATTCCATGCCATTCCATGCCATTCCATGCCATTCCATGCCATTCCATGCCATTCCATGCCATTCCATGCCATTCCATGCCATTCCATGCCATTCCATGCCATTCCATGCCATTCCATGCCATTCCATGCCATTCCATGCCATTCCATGCCATTCCATGCCATTCCATGCCATTCCATGCCATTCCATGCCATTCCATGCCATTCCATGCCATTCCACGCCATTCCATGCCATTCCATGCCATTCCATGCCATTCCATGCCATTCCATGTCATTCCATGTCATTCCATGCCATTCAATGTCGTGCCATGCCGGTGCCATGCCGGTGCCATGCCGGTGCCATGCCGGTGCCATGCCGGTGCCATGCCGGTGCCATGCCGGTGCCATGCCGGTGCCATGCCGGTGCCATGCCGGTGCCATGCCGGTGCCATGCCGGTCCCATGCCGGTGCCATGCCGGTGCCATGCCGGTGCCATGCCGGTGCCATGCCGGTGCCATGCCGGTGCCATGCCGGTGCCATGCCGGTGCCATGCCGGTGCCATGCCGGTGCCATGCCGTGCCATGCCGGTGCCATGCCGTGCCATGCCGGTGCCATGCCGTGCCATGCCGGTGCCATGCCGTGCCATGCCGGTGCCATGCCGTGCCATGCCGGTGCCATGCCGGTGCCATGCCGTGCCATGCCGGTGCCATGCCGTGCCATGCCGGTGCCATGCCGTGCCATGCCGGTGCCATGCCGTGCCATGCCGGTGCCATGCCGTGCCATGCCGTGCCATGCCGGTGCCATGCCGGTGCCATGCCGTGCCATGCCGGTGCCATGCCGTGCCATGCCGGTGCCATGCCGGGCCATGCGGTGCCATGCCGTGCCATGCCGGTGCCATGCCGGGCCATGCGGTGCCATGCCATTCCATGCCATTCCATGCCATTCCATGCCAGTCCATGCCAGTCCATGCCATTCCATGCCATTCCATGCCACTCAATGCCATTCCATGCCATTCCATGCCATTCCATGCCATTCCATGCCATTCCATGCCATTCCATGCCATTCCATGCCATTCCATGCCATTCCATGCCGTGCCATGCCATTCCATGCCATTCAATACGGTGCAATGCCGTGCCATGCCATTCCATGCCATTCAATGCGGTGCCATGCCGGTGCCATGCCGTGCCATGCCGGTGCCATGCCGTGCCATGCCGGTGCCATGCCGTGCCATGCCGGTGCCATGCCGTGCCATGCCGGTGCCATGCCGTGCCATGCCGGTGCCATGCCGTGCCATGCCGGTGCCATGCCGTGCCATGCCGGTGCCATGCCGTGCCATGCCGGTGCCATGCCGTGCCATGCCGGTGCCATGCCGTGCCATGCCGGTGCCATGCCGTGCCATGCCGGTGCCATGCCGTGCCATGCCGGTGCCATGCCGTGCCATGCCGGTGCCATGCCGTGCCATGCCGGTGCCATGCCGTGCCATGCCGTGCCATGCCGTGCCAAGCCGTGCCATGCCGGTGCCATGCCGGTGCCATGCCGTGCCATGCCGTGCCATGCCGGGCCATGCGGTGCCATGCCATTCCATGCCATTCCATGCCATTCCATGCCATTCCATGCCAGTCCATGCCATTCCATGCCATTCCATGCCATTCCATGCCATTCCATGCCACTCAATGCGGTGCCATGCCATTCCATGCCATTCCATGCCGTGCCATGCCATTCCATGCCATTCCATGCCGTGCCATGCCATTCCATGCCATTCAATACGGTGCAATGCCGTGCCATGCCATTCCATGCCATTCAATGCGGTGCCATGCCGTGCCATGCCGTGCCATGCCGGTGCCATGCCGTGCCATGACGGTGCCATGCCGTGCCATGCCGGTGCCATGCCGGTGCCATGCCGGTGCCATGCCGGTGCCATGCCGGTGCCATGCCGGTGCCATGCCGGTGCCATGCCGGTGCCATGCCGGTGCCATGCCGGTGCCATGCCGGTGCCATGCCGGTGCCATGCCGGTGCCATGCCGGTGCCATGCCGGTGCCATGCCGGTGCCATGCCGGTGCCATGCCGGTGCCATGCCGGTGCCATGCCGGTGCCATGCCGGTGCCATGCCGGTGCCATGCCGGTGCCATGCCGGTGCCATGCCGTGCCATGCCGGTGCCATGCCGTGCCATGCCGGTGCCATGCCGTGCCATGCCGGTGCCATGCCGTGCCATGCCGGTGCCATGCCGTGCCATGCCGGTGCCATGCCGTGCCATGCCGGTGCCATGCCGGTGCCATGCCGTGCCATGCCGGTGCCATGCCGTGCCATGCCGGTGCCATGCCGTGCCATGCCGTGCCATGCCGGTGCCATGCCGTGCCATGCCGTGCCATGCCGTGCCATGCCGGTGCCATGCCGTGCCATGCCGGTGCCATGCCGTGCCATGCCGTGCCATGCCGTGCCATGCCGGTGCCATGCCGGTGCCATGCCGTGCCATGCCGGTGCCATGCCGTGCCATGCCGGTGCCATGCCGTGCCATGCCGTGCCATGCCGTGCCATGCCGTGCCATGCCGGAGCCATGCCGTGCCATGCCGGTGCCATGCCGGTGCCATGCCGTGCCATGCCGGTGCCATGCCGTGCCATGCCGGTGCCATGCCGTGCCATGCCGGTGCCATGCCGTGCCATGCCGTGCCATGCCGGGCCATGCGGTGCCATGCCATTCCATGCCATTCCATGCCATTCCATGCCATTCCATGCCATTCCATGCCAGTCCATGCCATTCCATGCCGTGCCATGCCGGTGCCATGCCGTGCCATGCCGGTGCCATGCCGGTGCCATGCCGGTGCCATGCCGTGCCATGCCGGTGCCATGCCGTGCCATGCCGGTGCCATGCCGTGCCATGCCGGTGCCATGCCGTGCCATGCCATTCCATGCCGTGCCATGCCGTGCCATGCCATTCCATGCCATTCAATGCGGTGCAATGCCGTGCCATGCCGGTGCCATGCCGGTGCCATGCCGGTGCCATGCCGGTGCCATGCCGTGCCATGCCGGTGACATGCCGTGCCATGCCGGTGCCATGCCGTGCCATGCCGGTGCCATGCCGTGCCATGCCGGTGCCATGCCGTGCCATGCCGGTGCCATGCCGTGCCATGCCGGTGCCATGCCGTGCCATGCCGGTGCCATGCCGGTGCCATGCCGTGCCATGCCGGTGCCATGCCGTGCCATGCCGGTGCCATGCCGTGCCATGCCGGTGCCATGCCGTGCCATGCCGGTGCCATGCCGTGCCATGCCGGTGCCATGCCGTGCCATGCCGGTGCCATGCCGTGCCATGCCGGTGCCATGCCGTGCCATGCCGGTGCCATGCCGTGCCATGCCGGTGCCATGCCGTGCCATGCCGGTGCCATGCCGGTGCCATGCCGTGCCATGCCGTGCCATGCCGTGCCATGCGGTGCCATGCCATTCCATGCCATTCCATGCCAGTCCATGCCATTCCATGCCGTGCCATGCCGGTGCCATGCCGTGCCATGCCGGTGCCATGCCGGTGCCATGCCGGTGCCATGCCGTGCCATGCCGGTGCCATGCCGTGCCATGCCGGTGCCATGCCGTGCCATGCCATTCCATGCCGTGCCATGCCGTGCCATGCCATTCCATGCCATTCAATGCGGTGCAATGCCGTGCCATGCCGGTGCCATGCCGGTGCCATGCCGGTGCCATGCCGGTGCCATGCCGGTGCCATGCCGGTGCCATGCCGTGCCATGCCGGTGACATGCCGTGCCATGCCGGTGCCATGCCGTGCCATGCCGGTGCCATGCCGTGCCATGCCGGTGCCATGCCGTGCCATGCCGGTGCCATGCCGTGCCATGCCGGTGCCATGCCGTGCCATGCCGGTGCCATGCCGGTGCCATGCCGTGCCATGCCGGTGCCATGCCGTGCCATGCCGGTGCCATGCCGTGCCATGCCGGTGCCATGCCGTGCCATGCCGGTGCCATGCCGTGCCATGCCGGTGCCATGCCGTGCCATGCCGGTGCCATGCCGTGCCATGCCGGTGCCATGCCGTGCCATGCCGGTGCCATGCCGTGCCATGCCGGTGCCATGCCGTGCCATGCCGTGCCATGCCGGGCCATGCGGTGCCATGCCATTCCATGCCATTCCATGCCATTCCATGCCATTCCATGCCATTCCATGCCAGTCCATGCCATTCCATGCCATTCCATGCCATTCCATGCCATTCCATGCCACTCAATGCGGTGCCATGCCATTCCATGCCACTCAATGCGGTGCCATGCCATTCCATGCCATTCCATGCCATTCCATGCCATTCCATGCCATTCCATGCCGTGCCATGCCGTGCCAGGCCGTGCCATGCCGGTGCCATGCCGTGCCATGCCGGTGCCATGCCGGGCCATGCGGTGCCATGCCATTCCATGCGGTGCCATGCCATTCCATGCGGTGCCATGCCATTCCATGCCATTCCATACCATTCCATGCCATTCCATGCCATTCCATGCCATTCCATGCCATTCCATGCCATTCCATGCCATTCCATGCCATTCCATGCCATTCCATGCCATTCCATGCCATTCCATGCCATTCCATGCCATTCCATGCCATTCCATGCCATTCCATGCCATTCCATGCCATTCCATGCCATTCCATGCCATTCCATGCCATTCCATGCCATTCCATGCCATTCCATGCCACTCAATGCGGTGCCATGCCGGTGCCATGCCGTGCCATGCCGGTGCCATGCCGGTGCCATGCCGGTGCCATGCCGGTGCCATGCCGGTGCCATGCCGGTGCCATGCCGGTGCCATGCCGGTGCCATGCCGGTGCCATGCCGGTGCCATGCCGGTGCCATGCCGGTGCCATGCCGGTGCCATGCCGGTGCCATGCCGGTGCCATGCCGGTGCCATGCCGGTGCCATGCCGGTGCCATGCCGGTGCCATGCCGGTGCCATGCCGGTGCCATGCCGGTGCCATGCCGGTGCCATGCCGGTGCCATGCCGGTGCCATGCCGGTGCCATGCCGGTGCCATGCCGGTGCCATGCCGGTGCCATGCCGGTGCCATGCCGGTGCCATGCCGGTGCCATGCCGGTGCCATGCCGGTGCCATGCCGGTGCCATGCCGGTGCCATGCCGGTGCCATGCCGGTGCCATGCCGGTGCCATGCCGGTGCCATGCCGGTGCCATGCCGGTGCCATGCCGGTGCCATGCCGGTGCCATGCCGGTGCCATGCCGGTGCCATGCCGGTGCCATGCCGGTGCCATGCCGGTGCCATGCCGGTGCCATGCCGGTGCCATGCCGGTGCCATGCCGGTGCCATGCCGGTGCCATGCCGGTGCCATGCCGGTGCCATGCCGGTGCCATGCCGGTGCCATGCCGGTGCCATGCCGGTGCCATGCCGGTGCCATGCCGGTGCCATGCCGGTGCCATGCCGGTGCCATGCCGGTGCCATGCCGGTGCCATGCCGGTGCCATGCCGGTGCCATGCCGGTGCCATGCCGGTGCCATGCCGGTGCCATGCCGGTGCCATGCCGGTGCCATGCCGGTGCCATGCCGGTGCCATGCCGGTGCCATGCCGGTGCCATGCCGGTGCCATGCCGGTGCCATGCCGGTGCCATGCCGGTGCCATGCCGGTGCCATGCCGGTGCCATGCCGGTGCCATGCCGGTGCCATGCCGGTGCCATGCCGGTGCCATGCCGGTGCCATGCCGGTGCCATGCCGGTGCCATGCCGGTGCCATGCCGGTGCCATGCCGGTGCCATGCCGGTGCCATGCCGGTGCCATGCCGGTGCCATGCCGGTGCCATGCCGGTGCCATGCCGGTGCCATGCCGGTGCCATGCCGGTGCCATGCCGGTGCCATGCCGGTGCCATGCCGGTGCCATGCCGGTGCCATGCCGTGCCATGCCGGTGCCATGCCGTGCCATGCCGTGCCATGCCGGGCCATGCGGTGCCATGCCATTCCATGCCATTCCATGCCATTCCATGCCAGTCCATGCCATTCCATGCCGTGCCATGCCGGTGCCATGCCGTGCCATGCCGTGCCATGCCGGTGCCATGCCGTGCCATGCCGGTGCCATGCCGTGCCATGCCGGGCCATGCGGTGCCATGCCATTCCATGCCATTCCATGCCATTCCGTGTCATTCCATGCCATTCCATGCCATTCCATGCCATTCCATGCCATTCCATGCCATTCCATGCCATTCCATGCCATTCCATGCCATTCCATGCATTCCATGCCATTCCATGCCATTCCATGCCATTCCATGCCATTCCATGCCATTCCATGCCATTCCATGCCATTCCATGCCATTCCATGCCATTCCATGCCATTCCATGCCATTCCATGCCATTCCATGCCATTCCATGCCATTCCATGCCATTCCATGCCATTTCATGCCATTCAATGCCGTGCCATGCCGGTGCCATGCCGTGCCATGCCGGTGCCATGCCGTGCCATGCCGTGCCATGCCGGTGCCATGCCGTGCCATGCCGGTGCCATGCCGTGCCATGCCGGGCCATGCGGTGCCATGCCGTGCCATGCCGGGCCATGCGGTGCCATGCCATTCCATGCCGTGCCATGCGGTGCCATGCCATTCCATGCCATTCCATGCCAGTCCATGCCAGTCCATGCCAGTCCATGCCAGTCCATGCCATTCCATGCCATTCCATGCCACTCAATGCGGTGCCATGCCGTGCCATGCCGGTGCCATGCCGTGCCATGCCGGTGCCATGCCGGTGCCATGCCGTGCCATGCCGGTGCCATGCCGTGCCATGCCGGTGCCATGCCGTGCCATGCCGGGCCATGCGGTGCCATGCCATTCCATGCCATTCCATGCCAGTCCATGCCAGTCCATGCCATTCCATGCCATTCCATGCCATTCCATGCCATTCCATGCCATTCCATGCCATTCCATGCCATTCCATGCCATTCCATGCCATTCCATGCCATTCCATGCCATTCCATGCCATTCCATGCCATTCCATGCCATTCCATGCCATTCCATGCCATTCCATGCCATTCCATGCCACTCAATGCGGTGCCATGCCGGTGCCATGCCGTGCCATGCCGGTGCCATGCCGTGCCATGCCGGTGCCATGCCGTGCCATGCCGGTGCCATGCCGTGCCATGCCGTGCCATGCCGGTGCCATGCCGTGCCATGCCGGTGCCATGCCGTGCCATGCCGGGCCATGCGGTGCCATGCCATTCCATGCCATTCCATGCCATTCCATGCCATTCCATGCCATTCCATGCCATTCAATGCGGCGCAATGCCGTGCCATGCCGTGCCATGCCATTCCATGCCATTCAATGCGGTGCAATGCCGTGCCATGCCGGTGCCATGCCGGTGCCATGCCGGTGCCATGCCGGTGCCATGCCGGTGCCATGCCGGTGCCATGCCGGTGCCATGCCGGTGCCATGCCGGTGCCATGCCGGTGCCATGCCGGTGCCATGCCGGTGCCATGCCGGTGCCATGCCGGTGCCATGCCGGTGCCATGCCGGTGCCATGCCGGTGCCATGCCGGTGCCATGCCGGTGCCATGCCGGTGCCATGCCGGTGCCATGCCGGTGCCATGCCGGTGCCATGCCGGTGCCATGCCGGTGCCATGCCGGTGCCATGCCGGTGCCATGCCGGTGCCATGCCGGTGCCATGCCGGTGCCATGCCGGTGCCATGCCGGTGCCATGCCGGTGCCATGCCGGTGCCATGCCGGTGCCATGCCGGTGCCATGCCGGTGCCATGCCGGTGCCATGCCGGTGCCATGCCGGTGCCATGCCGGTGCCATGCCGGTGCCATGCCGGTGCCATGCCGGTGCCATGCCATTCCATGCCATTCCATGCCATTCCATGCCATTCCATGCCATTCCATGCCAGTCCATGCCATTCCATGCCATTCCATGCCATTCCATGCCATTCCATGCCACTCAATGCGGTGCCATGCCATTCCATGCCATTCCATGCCGTGCCATGCCATTCCATGCCATTCAATACGGTGCAATGCCGTGCCATGCCATTCCATGCCATTCAATGCGGTGCCATGCCGTGCCATGCCGTGCCATGCCGGTGCCATGCCGTGCCATGCCGTGCCATGCCGGGCCATGCGGTGCCATGCCATTCCATGCCATTCCATGCCATTCCATGCCATTCCATGCCATTCCATGCCATTCCATGCCATTCCATGCCATTCCATGCCGTGCCATGCCGGTGCCATGCCGTGTCATGCCGGTGCCATGCCGTGCCATGCCGGTGCCATGCCGTGCCATGCCGGGCCATGCGGTGCCATGCCATTCCATGCCATTCCATGCCATTCCATGCCGTGCCATGCCGTGCCATGCCGTGCCATGCCGTGCCATGCCATTCCATGCCATTCAATGCGATGCAATGCCGTGCCATGCCGTGCCATGCCGGTGCCATGCCGGTGCCATGCCGTGCCATGCCGGTGCCATGCCGTGCCATGCCGGTGCCATGCCGTGCCATGCCGGTCCCATGCCGGTGCCATGCCGTGCCATGCCGGTGCCATGCCGTGCCATGCCGTGCCATGCCGGGCCATGCGGTGCCATGCCATTCCATGCCATTCCATGCCATTCAATGCCATTCCATGCCATTCAATGCCATTCCATGCCATTCATTGCCGTGCCATGCCGTGCCATGCGGTGCCATGCCGTGCCATGCGGTGCCATGCCGTGCCATGCGGTGCCATGCCATTCCATGCTATTCCATGCCATTCCATGCCATTCCATGCCATTCCATGCCATTTCATGCCATTCCATGCCATTCCATGCCATTCCATGCCATTCCATGCCATTCCATGCCATTCCATGCCATTCCATGCCATTCCATGCCATTCCATGCCATTCCATGCCATTCCATGCCATTCCATGCCATTCCATGCCATTCCATGCCATTCCATGCCATTCCATGCCATTCCATGCCATTCCATGCCATTCCATGCCATTCCATGCCATTCCATGAAATTCCATGCCATTCCATGCCATTCCATGCCATTCCATGCCATTCCATGTCATTCCATGTCATTCCATGCCATTCCATGTCATTCCATGCCATTCAATGCCGGTGCCATGCCGGTGCCATGCCGGTGCCATGCCGGTGCCATGCCGGTGCCATGCCGGTGCCATGCCGGTGCCATGCCGGTGCCATGCCGGTGCCATGCCGGTGCCATGCCGGTGCCATGCCGGTGCCATGCCGGTGCCATGCCGGTGCCATGCCGGTGCCATGCCGGTGCCATGCCGGTGCCATGCCGGTGCCATGCCGGTGCCATGCCGGTGCCATGCCGGTGCCATGCCGGTGCCATGCCGGTGCCATGCCGGTGCCATGCCGGTGCCATGCCGGTGCCATGCCGGTGCCATGCCGGTGCCATGCCGGTGCCATGCCGGTGCCATGCCGGTGCCATGCCGGTGCCATGCCGGTGCCATGCCGGTGCCATGCCGGTGCCATGCCGGTGCCATGCCGGTGCCATGCCGGTGCCATGCCGGTGCCATGCCGGTGCCATGCCGGTGCCATGCCGGTGCCATGCCGGTGCCATGCCGTGCCATGCCGGTGCCATGCCGTGCCATGCCGGTGCCATGCCGTGCCATGCCGTGCCATGCCGTGCCATGCCGTGCCATGCCGGTGCCATGCCGTGCCATGCCGGTGCCATGCCGTGCCATGCCGGTGCCATGCCGTGCCATGCCGGTGCCATGCCGTGCCATGCCGGTGCCATGCCGTGCCATGCCGGTGCCATGCCGTGCCATGCCGGTGCCATGCCGTGCCATGCCGGTGCCATGCCGTGCCATGCCGTGCCAAGCCGTGCCATGCCGGTGCCATGCCGGTGCCATGCCGTGCCATGCCGTGCCATGCCGGGCCATGCGGTGCCATGCCATTCCATGCCATTCCATGCCATTCCATGCCATTCCATGCCAGTCCATGCCATTCCATGCCATTCCATGCCATTCCATGCCATTCCATGCCACTCGTGCCATGCCGGTGCCATGCCGTGCCATGCCGGTGCCATGCCGTGCCATGCCGGTGCCATGCCGTGCCATGCCGGTGCCATGCCGTGCCATGCCGGTGCCATGCCGTGCCATGCCGGTGCCATGCCGTGCCATGCCGGTGCCATGCCGGTGCCATGCCGTGCCATGCCGGTGCCATGCCGGGCCATGCGGTGCCATGCCATTCCATGCCATTCCATGCCATTCCATGCCATTCCATGCCAGTCCATGCCAGTCCATGCCATTCCATGCCATTCCATGCCATTCCATGCCATTCCATGCCATTCCATGCCGTTCCATGCCGTGCCATGCCGGTGCCATGCCGTGTCATGCCGGTGCCATGCCGTGCCATGCCGGTGCCATGCCGTGCCATGCCGGGCCATGCGGTGCCATGCCATTCCATGCCATTCCATGCCATTCCATGCCATTCCATGCCATTCCATGCCATTCCATGCCATTCCATGCCGTGCCATGCCGTGCCATGCCGTGCCATGCCGTGCCATGCCGTGCCATGCCGTGCCATGCCGTGCCATGCCGTGCCATGCCGTGCCATGCCGTGCCATGCCGTGCCATGCCATTCCATGCCATTCAATGCGGTGCAATGCCGTGCCATGCCGTGCCATGCCGGTGCCATGCCGGTGCCATGCCGTGCCATGCCGGTGCCATGCCGGTGCCATGCCGTGCCATGCCGGTGCCATGCCGGGCCATGCGGTGCCATGCCATTCCATGCCATTCCATGCCGTGCCATGCCGGGCCATGCCGTGCCATGCCGGGCCATTCCATGCCATTCCATGCCATTCCATGCCATTCCATGCCATTCCATGCCGTGCCATGCCGTGCCATGCCGTGCCATGCCGTGCCATGCCGTGCCATGCCGTGCCATGCCGTGCCATGCCATTCCATGCCATTCAATGCGGTGCAATGCCGTGCCATGCCGTGCCATGCCGGTGCCATGCCGGTGCCATGCCGTGCCATGCCGGTGCCATGCCGGTGCCATGCCGTGCCATGCCGGTGCCATGCCGGGCCATGCGGTGCCATGCCATTCCATGCCATTCCATGCCGTGCCATGCCGGGCCATGCGGTGCCATGCCATTCCATGCCATTCCATGCCATTCAATGCCATTCCATGCCATTCAATGCCATTCCATGCCATTCATTGCCGTGCCATGCCGTGCCATGCGGTGCCATGCCGTGCCATGCGGTGCCATGCCATTCCATGCTATTCCATGCCATTCCATGCCATTCCATGCCATTCCATGCCATTCCATGCCATTCCATGCCATTCCATGCCATTCCATGCCATTCCATGCCATTCCATGCCATTCCATGCCATTCCATGCCATTCCATGCCATTCCATGCCATTCCATGCCATTCCATGCCATTCCATGCCATTCCATGCCATTCCATGCCATTCCATGCCATTCCATGCCATTCCATGCCATTCCATGCCATTCCATGCCATTCCATGCCATTCCATGCCATTCCATGCCATTCCATGCCATTCCATGCCATTCCATGCCATTCCATGCCATTCCATGCCATTCCATGCCATTCCATGCCATTCCATGCCATTCCATGCCATTCCATGCCATTCCATGCCATTCCATGCCATTCCATGCCATTCCATGCCATTCAATGCCGTGCCATGCCGGTGCCATGCCGGTGCCATGCCGGTGCCATGCCGGTGCCATGCCGGTGCCATGCCGGTGCCATGCCGTGCCATGCCGGTGCCATGCCGTGCCATGCCGGTGCCATGCCGTGCCATGCCGGTGCCATGCCGTGCCATGCCGGTGCCATGCCGTGCCATGCCGGTGCCATCCCGGTGCCATGCCGGTGCCATGCCGGTGCCATGCCGTGCCATGCCGGTGCCATGCCGTGCCATGCCGTGCCATGCCGGTGCCATGCCGGTGCCATGCCGTGCCATGCCGGTGCCATGCCGGGCCATGCGGTGCCATGCCATTCCATGCCATTCCATGCCATTCCATGCCAGTCCATGCCAGTCCATGCCATTCCATGCCATTCCATGCCATTCCATGCCATTCCATGCCAGTCCATGCCAGTCCATGCCATTCCATGCCATTCCATGCCACTCAATGCGGTGCCATGCCGTGCCATGCCATTCCATGCCATTCCATGCCATTCCATGCCATTCCATGCCATGCCATTCCATGCCATTCCATGCCATTCCATGCCATTCCATGCCATTCCATGCCATTCCATGCCATTCCATGCCATTCCATGCCGTGCCATGCCATTCCATGCCATTCAATACGGTGCAATGCCG
Source organism: Cryptus armator (assembly GCA_963971235.1). Classification (NCBI taxonomy): domain Eukaryota; kingdom Metazoa; phylum Arthropoda; class Insecta; order Hymenoptera; family Ichneumonidae; genus Cryptus; species Cryptus armator. The sequence continues at coordinate 399,525 of CAXARG010000020.1, forward strand.
TGCCATGCCATTCCATGCCATTCAATGCGGTGCCATGCCGTGCCATGCCGTGCCATGCCGGTGCCATGCCGTGCCATGCCGGTGCCATGCCGTGCCATGCCGTGCCATGCCGGTGCCATGCCGTGCCATGCCGGTGCCATGCCGTGCCATGCCGGTGCCGTGCCGTGCCATGCCGGTGCCATGCCGGTGCCATGCCGTGCCATGCCGGTGCCATGCCGGGCCATGCGGTGCCATGCCATTCCATGCCATTCCATGCCATTCCATGCCATTCCATGCCAGTCCATGCCATTCCATGCCATTCCATGCCATTCCATGCCATTCCATGCCATTCCATGCCATTCCATGCCACTCAATGCGGTGCCATGCCATTCCATGCCATTCCATGCCGTGCCATGCCATTCCATGCCATTCAATACGGTGCAATGCCGTGCCATGCCATTCCATGCCATTCAATGCGGTGCCATGCCGTGCCATGCCGTGCCATGCCGGTGCCATGCCTTGCCATGCCGGTGCCATGCCGTGCCATGCCGGTGCCATGCCGTGCCATGCCGGTGCCATGCCGTGCCATGCCGGTGCCATGCCGTGCCATGCCGGTGCCATGCCGTGCCATGCCGGTGCCATGCCGTGCCATGCCGGTGCCATGCCGTGCCATGCCGGTGCCATGCCGTGCCATGCCGGTGCCATGCCGTGCCATGCCGGTGCCATGCCGTGCCATGCCGGTGCCATGCCGTGCCATGCCGGTGCCATGCCGTGCCATGCCGGTGCCATGCCGTGCCATGCCGGTGCCATGCCGTGCCATGCCGGTGCCATGCCGTGCCATGCCGTGCCATGCCGTGCCATGCCGTGCCATGCCGTGCCATGCCGTGCCATGCCGGTGCCATGCCGTGCCATGCCGGTGCCATGCCGTGCCATGCCGGTGCCATGCCGTGCCATTCCGGTGCCATGCCGTGCCATGCCGGTGCCATGCCGTGCCATGCCGCTGCCATGCCGTGCCATGCCGGTGCCATGCCGTGCCATGCCGGTGCCATGCCGTGCCATGCCGGTGCCATGCCGTGCCATGCCGGTGCCATGCCGGTGCCATGCCGTGCCATGCCGGTGCCATGCCGTGCCATGCCGGTGCCATGCCGTGCCATGCCGTGCCATGCCGTGCCATGCCGGTGCCATGCCGTGCCATGCCGGTGCCATGCCGTGCCATGCCGGTGCCATGCCGTGCCATGCCGTGCCATGCCGGTGCCATGCCGGTGCCATGCCGTGCCATGCCGGTGCCATGCCGGGCCATGCGGTGCCATGCCATTCCATGCCATTCCATGCCATTCCATGCCATTCCATGCCAGTCCATGCCAGTCCATGCCATTCCATGCCATTCCATGCCATTCCATGCCACTCAATGCGGTGCCATGCCGTGCCATGCCATTCCATGCCATTCCATGCCATTCCATGCCATTCCATGCCATTCCATGCCATTCCATGCCATTCCATGCCATTCCATGCCATTCCTCCATGCCATTCCATGCCATTCCATGCCATTCCATGCCATTCCATGCCATTCCATGCCATTCCATGCCATTCCATGCCATTCCATGCCATTCCATGCCATTCCATGCCATTCCATGCCATTCCATGCCATTCCATGCCATTCCATGCCATTCCATGCCATTCCATGCCACTCAATGCGGTGCCATGCCGTGCCATGCCATTCCATGCCATTCCATGCCATTCCATGCCATTCCATGCCATTCCATGCCATTCCATGCCATTCCATGCCATTCCATGCCATTCCATGCCATTCCATGCCATTCCATGCCATTCCATGCCATTCCATGCCATTCCATGCCATTCCATGCCATTCCATGCCATTCCATGCCATTCCATGCCATTTCATGCCATTCCATGCCATTCCATGCCATTCCATGCCATTCCATGCCATTCCATGCCATTCCATGCCATTCAATGCCGTGCCATGCCATTCCATGCCATTCAATGCGGTGCAATGCCGTGCCATGCCGGTGCCATGCCGTGCCATGCCGGTGCCATGCCGTGCCATGCCGTGCCATGCCGGTGCCATGCCGGTGCCATGCCGGTGCCATGCCGGTGCCATGCCGTGCCATGCCGGTGCCATGCCGTGCCATGCCGTGCCATGCCGTGCCATGCCGTGCCATGCCGGTGCCATGCCGGTGCCATGCCGGTGCCATGCCGTGCCATGCCGGTGCCATGCCGTGCCATGCCGGTGCCATGCCGGTGCCATGCCGTGCCATGCCGGTGCCATGCCGTGCCATGCCGGTGCCATGCCGTGCCATGCCGTGCCATGCCGTGCCATGCCGGTGCCATGCCGTGCCATGCCGGTGCCATGCCGTGCCATGCCGGTGCCATGCCGTGCCATGCCGGTGCCATGCCGTGCCATGCCGGTGCCATGCCGTGCCATGCCGGTGCCATGCCGTGCCATGCCGGTGCCATGCCGTGCCATGCCGGTGCCATGCCGTGCCATGCCGGTGCCATGCCGGTGCCATGCCGTGCCATGCCGGTGCCATGCCGGGCCATGCGGTGCCATGCCATTCCATGCCATTCCATGCCATTCCATGCCATTCCATGCCAGTCCATGCCAGTCCATGCCATTCCATGCCATTCCATGCCATTCCATGCCATTCCATGCCATTCCATGCCGTTCCATGCCGTGCCATGCCGGTGCCATGCCGTGTCATGCCGGTGCCATGCCGTGCCATGCCGGTGCCATGCCGTGCCATGCCGGGCCATGCGGTGCCATGCCATTCCATGCCATTCCATGCCATTCCATGCCATTCCATGCCATTCCATGCCATTCCATGCCATTCCATGCCGTGCCATGCCGTGCCATGCCGTGCCATGCCGTGCCATGCCGTGCCATGCCGTGCCATGCCGTGCCATGCCGTGCCATGCCGTGCCATGCCGTGCCATGCCGTGCCATGCCATTCCATGCCATTCAATGCGGTGCAATGCCGTGCCATGCCGTGCCATGCCGGTGCCATGCCGGTGCCATGCCGTGCCATGCCGGTGCCATGCCGGTGCCATGCCGTGCCATGCCGGTGCCATGCCGGGCCATGCGGTGCCATGCCATTCCATGCCATTCCATGCCGTGCCATGCCGGGCCATGCCGTGCCATGCCGGGCCATGCGGTGCCATGCCATTCCATGCCATTCCATGCCATTCCATGCCATTCCATGCCATTCCATGCCGTGCCATGCCGTGCCATGCCGTGCCATGCCGTGCCATGCCGTGCCATGCCGTGCCATGCCGTGCCATGCCGTGCCATGCCGTGCCATGCCGTGCCATGCCGTGCCATGCCATTCCATGCCATTCAATGCGGTGCAATGCCGTGCCATGCCGTGCCATGCCGGTGCCATGCCGGTGCCATGCCGTGCCATGCCGGTGCCATGCCGGTGCCATGCCGTGCCATGCCGGTGCCATGCCGGGCCATGCGGTGCCATGCCATTCCATGCCATTCCATGCCGTGCCATGCCGGGCCATGCGGTGCCATGCCATTCCATGCCATTCCATGCCATTCAATGCCATTCCATGCCATTCAATGCCATTCCATGCCATTCATTGCCGTGCCATGCCGTGCCATGCGGTGCCATGCCGTGCCATGCGGTGCCATGCCATTCCATGCTATTCCATGCCATTCCATGCCATTCCATGCCATTCCATGCCATTCCATGCCATTCCATGCCATTCCATGCCATTCCATGCCATTCCATGCCATTCCATGCCATTCCATGCCATTCCATGCCATTCCATGCCATTCCATGCCATTCCATGCCATTCCATGCCATTCCATGCCATTCCATGCCATTCCATGCCATTCCATGCCATTCCATGCCATTCCATGCCATTCCATGCCATTCCATGCCATTCCATGCCATTCCATGCCATTCCATGCCATTCCATGCCATTCCATGCCATTCCATGCCATTCCATGCCATTCCATGCCATTCCATGCCATTCCATGCCATTCCATGCCATTCCATGCCATTCCATGCCATTCCATGCCATTCCATGCCATTCCATGCCATTCCATGTCATTCCATGCCATTCAATGCCGTGCCATGCCGGTGCCATGCCGGTGCCATGCCGGTGCCATGCCGGTGCCATGCCGGTGCCATGCCGGTGCCATGCCGGTGCCATGCCGTGCCATGCCGGTGCCATGCCGTGCCATGCCGGTGCCATGCCGTGCCATGCCGGTGCCATGCCGTGCCATGCCGGTGCCATGCCGTGCCATGCCGGTGCCATCCCGGTGCCATGCCGGTGCCATGCCGGTGCCATGCCGTGCCATGCCGGTGCCATGCCGTGCCATGCCGTGCCATGCCGGTGCCATGCCGGTGCCATGCCGTGCCATGCCGGTGCCATGCCGGGCCATGCGGTGCCATGCCATTCCATGCCATTCCATGCCATTCCATGCCAGTCCATGCCAGTCCATGCCATTCCATGCCATTCCATGCCACTCAATGCGGTGCCATGCCGTGCCATGCCATTCCATGCCATTCCATGCCATTCCATGCCATGCCATTCCATGCCATTCCATGCCATTCCATGCCATTCCATGCCATTCCATGCCATTCCATGCCATTCCATGCCGTGCCATGCCATTCCATGCCATTCAATACGGTGCAATGCCGTGCCATGCCATTCCATGCCATTCAATGCGGTGCCATGCCGTGCCATGCCGTGCCATGCCGGTGCCATGCCGTGCCATGCCGGTGCCATGCCGTGCCATGCCGGTGCCATGCCGTGCCATGCCGGTGCCATGCCGTGCCATGCCGGTGCCATGCCGTGCCATGCCGGTGCCATGCCGTGCCATGCCGGTGCCATGCCGTGCCATGCCGGTGCCATGCCGTGCCATGCCGGTGCCATGCCGTGCCATGCCGGTGCCATGCCGTGCCATGCCGGTGCCATGCCGGTGCCATGCCGTGCCATGCCGGTGCCATGCCGGGCCATGCGGTGCCATGCCATTCCATGCCATTCCATGCCATTCCATGCCATTCCATGCCAGTCCATGCCATTCCATGCCATTCCATGCCATTCCATGCCATTCCATGCCATTCCATGCCACTCAATGCGGTGCCATGCCATTCCATGCCATTCCATGCCGTGCCATGCCATTCCATGCCATTCAATACGGTGCAATGCCGTGCCATGCCATTCCATGCCATTCAATGCGGTGCCATGCCGTGCCATGCCGTGCCATGCCGGTGCCATGCCGTGCCATGCCGGTGCCATGCCGTGCCATGCCGGTGCCATGCCGTGCCATGCCGGTGCCATGCCGTGCCATGCCGGTGCCATGCCGTGCCATGCCGGTGCCATGCCGTGCCATGCCGGTGCCATGCCGTGCCATGCCGGTGCCATGCCGTGCCATGCCGGTGCCATGCCGTGCCATGCCGGTGCCATGCCGTGCCACGCCGGTGCCATGCCGTGCCATGCCGGTGCCATGCCGTGCCATGCCGGTGCCATGCCGTGCCATGCCGGTGCCATGCCGTGCCATGCCGGTGCCATGCCGTGCCATGCCGGTGCCATGCCGTGCCATGCCGTGCCATGCCGTGCCATGCCGTGCCATGCCGTGCCATGCCGTGCCATGCCGTGCCATGCCGGTGCCATGCCGTGCCATGCCGGTGCCATGCCGTGCCATGCCGGTGCCATGCCGTGCCATGCCGCTGCCATGCCGTGCCATGCCGGTGCCATGCCGTGCCATGCCGGTGCCATGCCGTGCCATGCCGGTGCCATGCCGGTGCCATGCCGTGCCATGCCGGTGCCATGCCGTGCCATGCCGGTGCCATGCCGTGCCATGCCGTGCCATGCCGTGCCATGCCGGTGCCATGCCGTGCCATGCCGGTGCCATGCCGTGCCATGCCGTGCCATGCCGGTGCCATGCCGGTGCCATGCCGTGCCATGCCGGTGCCATGCCGGGCCATGCGGTGCCATGCCATTCCATGCCATTCCATGCCATTCCATGCCATTCCATGCCAGTCCATGCCAGTCCATGCCATTCCATGCCATTCCATGCCATTCCATGCCACTCAATGCGGTGCCATGCCGTGCCATGCCATTCCATGCCATTCCATGCCATTCCATGCCATTCCATGCCATTCCATGCCATTCCATGCCATTCCATGCCATTCCATGCCATTCCATGCCATTCCATGCCATTCCATGCCATTCCATGCCATTCCATGCCATTCCATGCCATTCCATGCCATTCCATGCCATTCCATGCCATTCCATGCCATTCCATGCAATTCCATGCCATTCCATGCCATTCCATGCCATTCCATGCCATTCCATGCCATTCCATGCCATTCCATGCCATTCCATGCCATTTCATGCCATTCCATGCCATTCCATGCCATTCCATGCCATTCCATGCCATTCCATGCCATTCCATGCCATTCCATGCCATTCCATGCCATTCCATGCCATTCAATGCCGTGCCATGCCATTCCATGCCATTCAATGCGGTGCAATGCCGTGCCATGCCGGTGCCATGCCGTGCCATGCCGGTGCCATGCCGTGCCATGCCGTGCCATGCCGGTGCCATGCCGTGCCATGCCGGTGCCATGCCGGTGCCATGCCGTGCCATGCCGGTGCCATGCCGTGCCATGCCGTGCCATGCCGTGCCATGCCGTGCCATGCCGTGCCATGCCGGTGCCATGCCGGTGCCATGCCGTGCCATGCCGGTGCCATGCCGTGCCATGCCGGTGCCATGCCGTGCCATGCCGGTGCCATGCCGTGCCATGCCGGTGCCATGCCGGTGCCATGCCGTGCCATGCCGGTGCCATGCCGTGCCATGCCGGTGCCATGCCGTGCCATGCCGGTGCCATGCCGTGCCATGCCGTGCCATGCCGTGCCATGCCGGTGCCATGCCGTGCCATGCCGGTGCCATGCCGTGCCATGCCGGTGCCATGCCGTGCCATGCCGGTGCCATGCCGTGCCATGCCGGTGCCATGCCGTGCCATGCCGGTGCCATGCCGTGCCATGCCGGTGCCATGCCGTGCCATGCCGTGCCATGCCGTGCCATGCCGGTGCCATGCCGTGCCATGCCGGTGCCATGCCGGTGCCATGCCGTGCCATGCCGGTGCCATGCCGTGCCATGCCGGTGCCATGCCGTGCCATGCCGGTGCCATGCCGTGCCATGCCGGTGCCATGCCGTGCCATGCCGGTGCCATGCCGTGCCATGCCGGTGCCATGCCGTGCCATGCCGGTGCCATGCCGTGCCATGCCGGTGCCATGCCGTGCCATGCCGGTGCCATGCCGTGCCATGCCGGTGCCATGCCGTGCCATGCCGTGCCATGCCGTGCCATGCCGGTGCCATGCCGTGCCATGCCGTGCCATGCCGTGCCATGCCGTGCCATGCCGTGCCATGCCGGTGCCATGCCGTGCCATGCCGGTGCCATGCCGGTGCCATGCCGTGCCATGCCGGTGCCATGCCGTGCCATGCCGTGCCATGCCGGTGCCATGCCGTGCCATGCCGGTGCCATGCCGTGCCATGCCGGGCCATGCGGTGCCATGCCATTCCATGCCATTCCATGCCATTCCATGCCAGTCCATGCCATTCCATGCCATTCCATGCCATTCCATGCCATTCCATGCCACTCAATGCGGTGCCATGCCATTCCATGCCACTCAATGCGGTGCCATGCCATTCCATGCCATTCCATGCCATTCCATGCCATTCCATGCCATTCCATGCCATTCCATGCCATTCCATGCCATTCCATGCCGTGCCATGCCGTGCCATGCCGTGCCATGCCGGTGCCATGCCGTGCCATGCCGGTGCCATGCCGGTGCCATGCCGTGCCATGCCGGTGCCATGCCGTGCCATGCCGGTGCCATGCCGTGCCATGCCGGTGCCATGCCGTGCCATGCCGGTGCCATGCCGTGCCATGCCGGTGCCATGCCGTGCCATGCCGGTGCCATGCCGGTGCCATGCCGTGCCATGCCGGTGCCATGCCGGGCCATGCGGTGCCATGCCATTCCATGCCATTCCATGCCATTCCATGCCAGTCCATGCCAGTCCATGCCATTCCATGCCATTCCATGCCATTCCATGCCATTCCATGCCATTCCATGCCGTTCCATGCCGTGCCATGCCGGTGCCATGCCGTGTCATGCCGGTGCCATGCCGTGCCATGCCGGTGCCATGCCGTGCCATGCCGGTGCCATGCCGTGCCATGCCGGTGCCATGCCGTGCCATGCCGGTGCCATGCCGTGCCATGCCGGTGCCATGCCGTGCCATGCCGGTGCCATGCCGGTGCCATGCCGTGCCATGCCGGTGCCATGCCGTGCCATGCCGGTGCCATGCCGGGCCATGCGGTGCCATGCCATTCCATGCCATTCCATGCCATTCCATGCCATTCCATGCCAGTCCATGCCAGTCCATGCCATTCCATGCCATTCCATGCCATTCCATGCCATTCCATGCCATTCCATGCCGTTCCATGCCGTGCCATGCCGGTGCCATGCCGTGTCATGCCGGTGCCATGCCGTGCCATGCCGGTGCCATGCCGTGCCATGCCGGGCCATGCGGTGCCATGCCATTCCATGCCATTCCATGCCATTCCATGCCATTCCATGCCGTGCCATGCCGTGCCATGCCGTGCCATGCCGTGCCATGCCGTGCCATGCCGTGCCATGCCGTGCCATGCCATTCCATGCCATTCAATGCGGTGCAATGCCGTGCCATGCCGTGCCATGCCGGTGCCATGCCGGTGCCATGCCGTGCCATGCCGGTGCCATGCCGGTGCCATGCCGTGCCATGCCGGTGCCATGCCGGGCCATGCGGTGCCATGCCATTCCATGCCATTCCATGCCGTGCCATGCCGGGCCATGCCGTGCCATGCCGGGCCATGCGGTGCCATGCCATTCCATGCCATTCCATGCCATTCCATGCCATTCCATGCCATTCCATGCCGTGCCATGCCGGGCCATGCGGTGCCATGCCATTCCATGCCATTCCATGCCATTCAATGCCATTCCATGCCATTCCATGCCATTCAATGCCATTCCATGCCATTCATTGCCGTGCCATGCCATTCCATGCCATTCCATGCCATTCCATGCCATTCCATGCCATTCCATGCCATTCCATGCCATTCCATGCCATTCCATGCCATTCCATGCCATTCCATGCCATTCCATGCCATTCCATGCCATTCCATGCCATTCCATGCCATTCCATGCCATTCCATGCCATTCCATGCCATTCCATGCCATTCCATGCCATTCGATGCCATTCCATGCCATTCCATGCCATTCCATGCCATTCCATGCCATTCCATGCCATTCCATGCCATTCCATGCCATTCCATGCCATTCCATGCCATTCCATGCCATTCCATGCCATTCCATGCCATTCCATGCCATTCCATGCCATTCCATGCCATTCCATGCCATTCCATGCCATTCCATGCCATTCCATGCCATTCCATGCCATTCCATGCCATTCCATGCCATTCCATGTCATTCCATGCCATTCAATGCCGTGCCATGCCGGTGCCATGCCGGTGCCATGCCGGTGCCATGCCGGTGCCATGCCGGTGCCATGCCGGTGCCATGCCGGTGCCATGCCTGCCGGTGCCATGCCGGTGCCATGCCGGTGCCATGCCGGTGCCATGCCGGTGCCATGCCGGTGCCATGCCGTGCCATGCCGGTGCCATGCCGTGCCATGCCGGTGCCATGCCGTGCCATGCCGGTGCCATGCCGTGCCATGCCGGTGCCATGCCGTGCCATGCCGGTGCCATGCCGTGCCATGCCGGTGCCATGCCGGTGCCATGCCGGTGCCATGCCGGTGCCATGCCGTGCCATGCCGGTGCCATGCCGTGCCATGCCGTGCCATGCCGGTGCCATGCCGGTGCCATGCCGTGCCATGCCGGTGCCATGCCGGGCCATGCGGTGCCATGCCATTCCATGCCATTCCATGCCATTCCATGCCAGTCCATGCCAGTCCATGCCATTCCATGCCATTCCATGCCACTCAATGCGGTGCCATGCCGTGCCATGCCATTCCATGCCATTCCATGCCATTCCATGCCATGCCATTCCATGCCATTCCATGCCATTCCATGCCATTCCATGCCATTCCATGCCATTCCATGCCATTCCATGCCATTCCATGCCGTGCCATGCCATTCCATGCCATTCAATACGGTGCAATGCCGTGCCATGCCATTCCATGCCATTCAATGCGGTGCCATGCCGTGCCATGCCGTGCCATGCCGGTGCCATGCCGTGCCATGCCGGTGCCATGCCGTGCCATGCCGGTGCCATGCCGTGCCATGCCGGTGCCATGCCGTGCCATGCCGGTGCCATGCCGTGCCATGCCGGTGCCATGCCGTGCCATGCCGGTGCCATGCCGTGCCATGCCGGTGCCATGCCGGTGCCATGCCGTGCCATGCCGGTGCCATGCCGGGCCATGCGGTGCCATGCCATTCCATGCCATTCCATGCCATTCCATGCCAGTCCATGCCATTCCATGCCATTCCATGCCATTCCATGCCATTCCATGCCATTCCATGCCACTCAATGCGGTGCCATGCCATTCCATGCCATTCCATGCCATTCAATACGGTGCAATGCCGTGCCATGCCATACCATGCCATTCAATGCGGTGCCATGCCGTGCCATGCCGTGCCATGCCGTGCCATGCCGGTGCCATGCCGTGCCATGCCGGTGCCATGCCGTGCCATGCCGGTGCCATGCCGTGCCATGCCGTGCCATGCCGGTGCCATGCCGTGCCATGCCGGTGCCATGCCGTGCCATGCCGGTGCCATGCCGTGCCATGCCGGTGCCATGCCGTGCCATGCCGGTGCCATGCCGTGCCATGCCGGTGCCATGCCGTGCCATGCCGGTGCCATGCCGTGCCATGCCGGTGCCATGCCGTGCCATGCCGGTGCCATGCCGTGCCATGCCGGTGCCATGCCGTGCCATGCCGGTGCCATGCCGTGCCATGCCGGTGCCATGCCGTGCCATGCCGGTGCCATGCCGTGCCATGCCGGTGCCATGCCGTGCCATGCCGGTGCCATGCCGTGCCATGCCGGTGCCATGCCGTGCCATGCCGGTGCCATGCCGTGCCATGCCGGTGCCATGCCGTGCCATGCCGGTGCCATGCCGTGCCATGCCGGTGCCATGCCGTGCCATGCCGGTGCCATGCCGTGCCATGCCGGTGCCATGCCGTGCCATGCCGGTGCCATGCCGTGCCATGCCGGTGCCATGCCGTGCCATGCCGGTGCCATGCCGTGCCATGCCGGTGCCATGCCGTGCCATGCCGTGCCATGCCGTGCCATGCCGTGCCATGCCGTGCCATGCCGTGCCATGCCGTGCCATGCCGTGCCATGCCGGTGCCATGCCGTGCCATGCCGGTGCCATGCCGTGCCATGCCGGTGCCATGCCGTGCCATGCCGGTGCCATGCCGTGCCATGCCGCTGCCATGCCGTGCCATGCCGGTGCCATGCCGTGCCATGCCGGTGCCATGCCGTGCCATGCCGGTGCCATGCCGTGCCATGCCGGTGCCATGCCGGTGCCATGCCGTGCCATGCCGGTGCCATGCCGTGCCATGCCGGTGCCATGCCGTGCCATGCCGTGCCATGCCGTGCCATGCCGGTGCCATGCCGTGCCATGCCGGTGCCATGCCGTGCCATGCCGGTGCCATGCCGGTGCCATGCCGTGCCATGCCGGTGCCATGCCGGTGCCATGCCGGTGCCATGCCGGTGCCATGCCGTGCCATGCCGGTGCCATGCCATGCCATGCCGGTGCCATGCCGTGCCATGCCGTGCCATGCCGGTGCCATGCCGGTGCCATGCCGTGCCATGCCGGTGCCATGCCGGTGCCATGCCGTGCCATGCCGGTGCCATGCCGGGCCATGCGGTGCCATGCCATTCCATGCCATTCCATGCCATTCCATGCCAGTCCATGCCAGTCCATGCCATTCCATGCCATTCCATGCCACTCAATGCGGTGCCATGCCGTGCCATGCCATTCCATGCCATTCCATGCCATTCCATGCCATTCCATGCCATTCCATGCCATTCCATGCCATTCCATGCCATTCCATGCCATTCCATGCCATTCCATGCCATTCCATGCCACTCAATGCGGTGCCATGCCGGTGCCATGCCGTGCCATGCCGGTGCCATGCCGTGCCATGCCGGTGCCATGCCGTGCCATGCCGGTGCCATGCCGTGCCATGCCGTGCCATGCCGGTGCCATGCCGTGCCATGCCGGTGCCATGCCGTGCCATGCCGGTGCCATGCCGTGCCATGCCGTGCCATGCCGGTGCCATGCCGTGCCATGCCGGTGCCATGCCGTGCCATGCCGTGCCAAGCCGTGCCATGCCGGTGCCATGCCGTGCCATGCCGTGCCATGCCGGTGCCATGCCGGGCCATGCGGTGCCATGCCATTCCATGCCATTCCATGCCATTCCATGCCATTCCATGCCATTCCATGCCATTCCATGCCATTCCATGCCAGTCCATTCCATTCCATGCCATTCCATGCCATTCCATGCCATTCCATGCCATTCCATGCCACTCAATGCGGTGCCATGCCATTCCATGCCATTCCATGCCGTGCCATGCCATTCCATGCCATTCAATACGGTGCAATGCCGTGCCATGCCATTCCATGCCATTCAATGCGGTGCCATGCCGTGCCATGCCGGTGCCATGCCGTGCCATGCCGTGCCATGCCGGGCCATGCGGTGCCATGACATTCCATGCCATTCCATGCCATTCCATGCCATTCCATGCCATTCCATGCCATTCCATGCCATTCCATGCCATTCCATGCCATTCCATGCCGTGCCATGCCGGTGCCATGCCGTGTCATGCCGGTGCCATGCCGTGCCATGCCGGTGCCATGCCGTGCCATGCCGGGCCATGCGGTGCCATGCCATTCCATGCCATTCCATGCCATTCCATGCCGTGCCATGCCGTGCCATGCCGTGCCATGCCGTGCCATGCCATTCCATGCCATTCAATGCGATGCAATGCCGTGCCATGCCGTGCCATGCCGGTGCCATGCCGTGCCATGCCGGTGCCATGCCGTGCCATGCCGGTGCCATGCCGTGCCATGCCGGTCCCATGCCGGTGCCATGCCGTGCCATGCCGGTGCCATGCCGTGCCATGCCGGTGCCATGCCGTGCCATGCCGGTGCCATGCCGTGCCATGCCGGTGCCATGCCGTGCCATGCCGGTGCCATGCCGTGCCATGCCGGTGCCATGCCGTGCCATGCCGGTGCCATGCCGTGCCATGCCGGTGCCATGCCGTGCCATGCCGGTGCCATGCCGTGCCATGCCGGTGCCATGCCGTGCCATGCCGGTGCCATGCCGTGCCATGCCGGTGCCATGCCGTGCCATGCCGGTGCCATGCCGTGCCATGCCGGTGCCATGCCGTGCCATGCCGGTGCCATGCCGTGCCATGCCGGTGCCATGCCGTGCCATGCCGGTGCCATGCCGTGCCATGCCGGTGCCATGCCGTGCCATGCCGGTGCCATGCCGTGCCATGCCGGTGCCATGCCGTGCCATGCCGTGCCAAGCCGTGCCATGCCGGTGCCATGCCGTGCCATGCCGGTGCCATGCCGTGCCATGCCGTGCCATGCCGGTGCCATGCCGTGCCATGCCGTGCCATGCCGGGCCATGCGGTGCCATGCCATTCCATGCCATTCCATGCCATTCCATGCCATTCCATGCCAGTCCATGCCATTCCATGCCATTCCATGCCATTCCATGCCATTCCATGCCACTCAATGCGGTGCCATGCCATTCCATGCCATTCAATACGGTGCAATGCCGTGCCATGCCATTCCATGCCATTCAATGCGGTGCCATGCCGTGCCATGCCGGTGCCATGCCGTGCCATGCCGGTGCCATGCCGTGCCATGCCGGTGCCATGCCGTGCCATGCCGGTGCCATGCCGTGCCATGCCGGTGCCATGCCGTGCCATGCCGGTGCCATGCCGTGCCATGCCGGTGCCATGCCGTGCCATGCCGGTGCCATGCCGTGCCATGCCGGTGCCATGCCGTGCCATGCCGGTGCCATGCCGTGCCATGCCGGTGCCATGCCGTGCCATGCCGGTGCCATGCCGTGCCATGCCGGTGCCATGCCGTGCCATGCCGGTGCCATGCCGTGCCATGCCGTGCCATGCCGTGCCATGCCGGTGCCATGCCGTGCCATGCCGGTGCCATGCCGTGCCATGCCGGTGCCATGCCGTGCCATTCCGGTGCCATGCCGTGCCATGCCGGTGCCATGCCGGTGCCATGCCGTGCCATGCCGGTGCCATGCCGTGCCATGCCGGTGCCATGCCGTGCCATGCCGGTGCCATGCCGTGCCATGCCGGTGCCATGCCGTGCCATGCCGGTGCCATGCCGTGCCATGCCGGTGCCATGCCGTGCCATGCCGTGCCATGCCGGTGCCATGCCGGTGCCATGCCGTGCCATGCCGGTGCCATGCCGGGCCATGCGGTGCCATGCCATTCCATGCCATTCCATGCCATTCCATGCCATTCCATGCCAGTCCATGCCAGTCCATGCCATTCCATGCCATTCCATGCCATTCCATGCCACTCAATGCGGTGCCATGCCGTGCCATGCCATTCCATGCCATTCCATGCCATTCCATGCCATTCCATGCCATTCCATGCCATTCCATGCCATTCCATGCCATTCCATGCCATTCCATGCCATTCCATGCCATTCCATGCCATTCCATGCCATTCCATGCCATTCCATGCCATTCCATGCCATTCCATGCCATTCCATGCCATTCCATGCCATTCCATGCCATTCCATGCCATTCCATGCCATTCCATGCCATTCCATGCCATTCCATGCCATTCCATGCCATTCCATGCCATTCCATGCCATTCCATGCCATTCCATGCCATTCCATGCCATTCCATGCCATTCCATGCCATTCCATGCCATTCCATGCCATTCCATGCCATTCCATGCCATTCCATGCCATTCCATGCCATTCCATGCCATTCCATGCCATTCCATGCCATTCCATGCCATTCCATGCCATTCCATGCCATTCCATGCCATTCCATGCCATTCCATGCCATTCCATGCCATTCCATGCCATTCCATGCCATTCCATGCCATTCCATGCCATTCCATGCCATTCCATGCCATTCCATGCCATTCCATGCCATTCCATGCCATTCCATGCCATTCCATGCCATTCCATGCCATTCCATGCCATTCCATGCCATTCCATGCCATTCCATGCCATTCCATGCCATTCCATGCCATTCCATGCCATTCCATGCCATTCCATGCCATTCCATGCCATTCCATGCCATTCCATGCCATTCCATGCCATTCCATGCCATTCCATGCCATTCCATGCCATTCCATGCCATTCCATGCCATTCCATGCCATTCCATGCCATTCCACGCCATTCCATGCCATTCCATGCCATTCCATGCCATTCCATGCCATTCCATGTCATTCCATGTCATTCCATGCCATTCAATGTCGTGCCATGCCGGTGCCATGCCGGTGCCATGCCGGTGCCATGCCGGTGCCATGCCGGTGCCATGCCGGTGCCATGCCGGTGCCATGCCGGTGCCATGCCGGTGCCATGCCGGTGCCATGCCGGTGCCATGCCGGTGCCATGCCGGTGCCATGCCGGTCCCATGCCGGTGCCATGCCGGTGCCATGCCGGTGCCATGCCGGTGCCATGCCGGTGCCATGCCGGTGCCATGCCGGTGCCATGCCGGTGCCATGCCGTGCCATGCCGGTGCCATGCCGTGCCATGCCGGTGCCATGCCGTGCCATGCCGGTGCCATGCCGTGCCATGCCGGTGCCATGCCGTGCCATGCCGGTGCCATGCCGTGCCATGCCGGTGCCATGCCGTGCCATGCCGGTGCCATGCCGGTGCCATGCCGTGCCATGCCGGTGCCATGCCGTGCCATGCCGGTGCCATGCCGTGCCATGCCGGTGCCATGCCGTGCCATGCCGGTGCCATGCCGTGCCATGCCGTGCCATGCCGGTGCCATGCCGGTGCCATGCCGTGCCATGCCGGTGCCATGCCGTGCCATGCCGGTGCCATGCCGGGCCATGCGGTGCCATGCCGTGCCATGCCGGTGCCATGCCGGGCCATGCGGTGCCATGCCATTCCATGCCATTCCATGCCATTCCATGCCAGTCCATGCCAGTCCATGCCATTCCATGCCATTCCATGCCACTCAATGCCATTCCATGCCATTCCATGCCATTCCATGCCATTCCATGCCATTCCATGCCATTCCATGCCATTCCATGCCATTCCATGCCATTCCATGCCGTGCCATGCCATTCCATGCCATTCAATACGGTGCAATGCCGTGCCATGCCATTCCATGCCATTCAATGCGGTGCCATGCCGGTGCCATGCCGTGCCATGCCGGTGCCATGCCGTGCCATGCCGGTGCCATGCCGTGCCATGCCGGTGCCATGCCGTGCCATGCCGGTGCCATGCCGTGCCATGCCGGTGCCATGCCGTGCCATGCCGGTGCCATGCCGTGCCATGCCGGTGCCATGCCGTGCCATGCCGGTGCCATGCCGTGCCATGCCGGTGCCATGCCGTGCCATGCCGGTGCCATGCCGTGCCATGCCGGTGCCATGCCGTGCCATGCCGGTGCCATGCCGTGCCATGCCGGTGCCATGCCGTGCCATGCCGTGCCATGCCGTGCCAAGCCGTGCCATGCCGGTGCCATGCCGGTGCCATGCCGTGCCATGCCGTGCCATGCCGGGCCATGCGGTGCCATGCCATTCCATGCCATTCCATGCCATTCCATGCCATTCCATGCCAGTCCATGCCATTCCATGCCATTCCATGCCATTCCATGCCATTCCATGCCACTCAATGCGGTGCCATGCCATTCCATGCCATTCCATGCCGTGCCATGCCATTCCATGCCATTCCATGCCGTGCCATGCCATTCCATGCCATTCAATACGGTGCAATGCCGTGCCATGCCATTCCATGCCATTCAATGCGGTGCCATGCCGTGCCATGCCGTGCCATGCCGGTGCCATGCCGTGCCATGACGGTGCCATGCCGTGCCATGCCGGTGCCATGCCGGTGCCATGCCGGTGCCATGCCGGTGCCATGCCGGTGCCATGCCGGTGCCATGCCGGTGCCATGCCGGTGCCATGCCGGTGCCATGCCGGTGCCATGCCGGTGCCATGCCGGTGCCATGCCGGTGCCATGCCGGTGCCATGCCGGTGCCATGCCGGTGCCATGCCGGTGCCATGCCGGTGCCATGCCGGTGCCATGCCGTGCCATGCCGGTGCCATGCCGTGCCATGCCGGTGCCATGCCGTGCCATGCCGGTGCCATGCCGTGCCATGCCGGTGCCATGCCGTGCCATGCCGGTGCCATGCCGTGCCATGCCGGTGCCATGCCGTGCCATGCCGGTGCCATGCCGTGCCATGCCGGTGCCATGCCGTGCCATGCCGGTGCCATGCCGGTGCCATGCCGTGCCATGCCGGTGCCATGCCGTGCCATGCCGGTGCCATGCCGTGCCATGCCGTGCCATGCCGGTGCCATGCCGTGCCATGCCGTGCCATGCCGTGCCATGCCGGTGCCATGCCGTGCCATGCCGGTGCCATGCCGTGCCATGCCGTGCCATGCCGTGCCATGCCGGTGCCATGCCGGTGCCATGCCGTGCCATGCCGGTGCCATGCCGTGCCATGCCGGTGCCATGCCGTGCCATGCCGTGCCATGCCGTGCCATGCCGTGCCATGCCGGAGCCATGCCGTGCCATGCCGGTGCCATGCCGGTGCCATGCCGTGCCATGCCGGTGCCATGCCGTGCCATGCCGGTGCCATGCCGTGCCATGCCGGTGCCATGCCGTGCCATGCCGTGCCATGCCGGGCCATGCGGTGCCATGCCATTCCATGCCATTCCATGCCATTCCATGCCAGTCCATGCCATTCCATGCCGTGCCATGCCGGTGCCATGCCGTGCCATGCCGGTGCCATGCCGGTGCCATGCCGGTGCCATGCCGTGCCATGCCGGTGCCATGCCGTGCCATGCCGGTGCCATGCCGTGCCATGCCGGTGCCATGCCGTGCCATGCCATTCCATGCCGTGCCATGCCGTGCCATGCCATTCCATGCCATTCAATGCGGTGCAATGCCGTGCCATGCCGGTGCCATGCCGGTGCCATGCCGGTGCCATGCCGGTGCCATGCCGTGCCATGCCGGTGACATGCCGTGCCATGCCGGTGCCATGCCGTGCCATGCCGGTGCCATGCCGTGCCATGCCGGTGCCATGCCGTGCCATGCCGGTGCCATGCCGTGCCATGCCGGTGCCATGCCGGTGCCATGCCGTGCCATGCCGGTGCCATGCCGTGCCATGCCGGTGCCATGCCGTGCCATGCCGGTGCCATGCCGTGCCATGCCGGTGCCATGCCGTGCCATGCCGGTGCCATGCCGTGCCATGCCGGTGCCAT
Organism: Cryptus armator; assembly: GCA_963971235.1. Classification (NCBI taxonomy): domain Eukaryota; kingdom Metazoa; phylum Arthropoda; class Insecta; order Hymenoptera; family Ichneumonidae; genus Cryptus; species Cryptus armator. The sequence goes on from CAXARG010000020.1 coordinate 417,985, forward strand.
GCCGTGCCATGCCGGTGCCATGCCGTGCCATGCCGGTGCCATGCCGTGCCATGCCGGTGCCATGCCGTGCCATGCCGGTGCCATGCCGGTGCCATGCCGTGCCATGCCGTGCCATGCCGTGCCATGCGGTGCCATGCCATTCCATGCCATTCCATGCCAGTCCATGCCATTCCATGCCGTGCCATGCCGGTGCCATGCCGTGCCATGCCGGTGCCATGCCGGTGCCATGCCGGTGCCATGCCGTGCCATGCCGGTGCCATGCCGTGCCATGCCGGTGCCATGCCGTGCCATGCCATTCCATGCCGTGCCATGCCGTGCCATGCCATTCCATGCCATTCAATGCGGTGCAATGCCGTGCCATGCCGGTGCCATGCCGGTGCCATGCCGGTGCCATGCCGGTGCCATGCCGGTGCCATGCCGGTGCCATGCCGTGCCATGCCGGTGACATGCCGTGCCATGCCGGTGCCATGCCGTGCCATGCCGGTGCCATGCCGTGCCATGCCGGTGCCATGCCGTGCCATGCCGGTGCCATGCCGTGCCATGCCGGTGCCATGCCGGTGCCATGCCGTGCCATGCCGGTGCCATGCCGTGCCATGCCGGTGCCATGCCGTGCCATGCCGGTGCCATGCCGTGCCATGCCGGTGCCATGCCGTGCCATGCCGGTGCCATGCCGTGCCATGCCGGTGCCATGCCGTGCCATGCCGGTGCCATGCCGTGCCATGCCGGTGCCATGCCGTGCCATGCCGGTGCCATGCCGTGCCATGCCGTGCCATGCCGGGCCATGCGGTGCCATGCCATTCCATGCCATTCCATGCCATTCCATGCCATTCCATGCCATTCCATGCCAGTCCATGCCATTCCATGCCATTCCATGCCATTCCATGCCATTCCATGCCACTCAATGCGGTGCCATGCCATTCCATGCCACTCAATGCGGTGCCATGCCATTCCATGCCATTCCATGCCATTCCATGCCATTCCATGCCATTCCATGCCGTGCCATGCCGTGCCAGGCCGTGCCATGCCGGTGCCATGCCGTGCCATGCCGGTGCCATGCCGGGCCATGCGGTGCCATGCCATTCCATGCGGTGCCATGCCATTCCATGCGGTGCCATGCCATTCCATGCCATTCCATACCATTCCATGCCATTCCATGCCATTCCATGCCATTCCATGCCATTCCATGCCATTCCATGCCATTCCATGCCATTCCATGCCATTCCATGCCATTCCATGCCATTCCATGCCATTCCATGCCATTCCATGCCATTCCATGCCATTCCATGCCATTCCATGCCATTCCATGCCATTCCATGCCATTCCATGCCATTCCATGCCATTCCATGCCATTCCATGCCACTCAATGCGGTGCCATGCCGGTGCCATGCCGTGCCATGCCGGTGCCATGCCGGTGCCATGCCGGTGCCATGCCGGTGCCATGCCGGTGCCATGCCGGTGCCATGCCGGTGCCATGCCGGTGCCATGCCGGTGCCATGCCGGTGCCATGCCGGTGCCATGCCGGTGCCATGCCGGTGCCATGCCGGTGCCATGCCGGTGCCATGCCGGTGCCATGCCGGTGCCATGCCGGTGCCATGCCGGTGCCATGCCGGTGCCATGCCGGTGCCATGCCGGTGCCATGCCGGTGCCATGCCGGTGCCATGCCGGTGCCATGCCGGTGCCATGCCGGTGCCATGCCGGTGCCATGCCGGTGCCATGCCGGTGCCATGCCGGTGCCATGCCGGTGCCATGCCGGTGCCATGCCGGTGCCATGCCGGTGCCATGCCGGTGCCATGCCGGTGCCATGCCGGTGCCATGCCGGTGCCATGCCGGTGCCATGCCGGTGCCATGCCGGTGCCATGCCGGTGCCATGCCGGTGCCATGCCGGTGCCATGCCGGTGCCATGCCGGTGCCATGCCGGTGCCATGCCGGTGCCATGCCGGTGCCATGCCGGTGCCATGCCGGTGCCATGCCGGTGCCATGCCGGTGCCATGCCGGTGCCATGCCGGTGCCATGCCGGTGCCATGCCGGTGCCATGCCGGTGCCATGCCGGTGCCATGCCGGTGCCATGCCGGTGCCATGCCGGTGCCATGCCGGTGCCATGCCGGTGCCATGCCGGTGCCATGCCGGTGCCATGCCGGTGCCATGCCGGTGCCATGCCGGTGCCATGCCGGTGCCATGCCGGTGCCATGCCGGTGCCATGCCGGTGCCATGCCGGTGCCATGCCGGTGCCATGCCGGTGCCATGCCGGTGCCATGCCGGTGCCATGCCGGTGCCATGCCGGTGCCATGCCGGTGCCATGCCGGTGCCATGCCGGTGCCATGCCGGTGCCATGCCGGTGCCATGCCGGTGCCATGCCGGTGCCATGCCGGTGCCATGCCGGTGCCATGCCGGTGCCATGCCGGTGCCATGCCGGTGCCATGCCGGTGCCATGCCGGTGCCATGCCGGTGCCATGCCGGTGCCATGCCGGTGCCATGCCGGTGCCATGCCGGTGCCATGCCGGTGCCATGCCGGTGCCATGCCGGTGCCATGCCGGTGCCATGCCGGTGCCATGCCGGTGCCATGCCGGTGCCATGCCGGTGCCATGCCGGTGCCATGCCGGTGCCATGCCGGTGCCATGCCGGTGCCATGCCGTGCCATGCCGGTGCCATGCCGTGCCATGCCGTGCCATGCCGGGCCATGCGGTGCCATGCCATTCCATGCCATTCCATGCCATTCCATGCCAGTCCATGCCATTCCATGCCGTGCCATGCCGGTGCCATGCCGTGCCATGCCGTGCCATGCCGGTGCCATGCCGTGCCATGCCGGTGCCATGCCGTGCCATGCCGGGCCATGCGGTGCCATGCCATTCCATGCCATTCCATGCCATTCCGTGTCATTCCATGCCATTCCATGCCATTCCATGCCATTCCATGCCATTCCATGCCATTCCATGCCATTCCATGCCATTCCATGCCATTCCATGCCATTCCATGCCATTCCATGCCATTCCATGCCATTCCATGCCATTCCATGCCATTCCATGCCATTCCATGCCATTCCATGCCATTCCATGCCATTCCATGCCATTCCATGCCATTCCATGCCATTCCATGCCATTCCATGCCATTCCATGCCATTCCATGCCATTTCATGCCATTCAATGCCGTGCCATGCCGGTGCCATGCCGTGCCATGCCGGTGCCATGCCGTGCCATGCCGTGCCATGCCGGTGCCATGCCGTGCCATGCCGGTGCCATGCCGTGCCATGCCGGGCCATGCGGTGCCATGCCGTGCCATGCCGGGCCATGCGGTGCCATGCCATTCCATGCCGTGCCATGCGGTGCCATGCCATTCCATGCCATTCCATGCCAGTCCATGCCAGTCCATGCCAGTCCATGCCAGTCCATGCCATTCCATGCCATTCCATGCCACTCAATGCGGTGCCATGCCGTGCCATGCCGGTGCCATGCCGTGCCATGCCGGTGCCATGCCGGTGCCATGCCGTGCCATGCCGGTGCCATGCCGTGCCATGCCGGTGCCATGCCGTGCCATGCCGGGCCATGCGGTGCCATGCCATTCCATGCCATTCCATGCCAGTCCATGCCAGTCCATGCCATTCCATGCCATTCCATGCCATTCCATGCCATTCCATGCCATTCCATGCCATTCCATGCCATTCCATGCCATTCCATGCCATTCCATGCCATTCCATGCCATTCCATGCCATTCCATGCCATTCCATGCCATTCCATGCCATTCCATGCCATTCCATGCCATTCCATGCCACTCAATGCGGTGCCATGCCGGTGCCATGCCGTGCCATGCCGGTGCCATGCCGTGCCATGCCGGTGCCATGCCGTGCCATGCCGGTGCCATGCCGTGCCATGCCGTGCCATGCCGGTGCCATGCCGTGCCATGCCGGTGCCATGCCGTGCCATGCCGGGCCATGCGGTGCCATGCCATTCCATGCCATTCCATGCCATTCCATGCCATTCCATGCCATTCCATGCCATTCAATGCGGCGCAATGCCGTGCCATGCCGTGCCATGCCATTCCATGCCATTCAATGCGGTGCAATGCCGTGCCATGCCGGTGCCATGCCGGTGCCATGCCGGTGCCATGCCGGTGCCATGCCGGTGCCATGCCGGTGCCATGCCGGTGCCATGCCGGTGCCATGCCGGTGCCATGCCGGTGCCATGCCGGTGCCATGCCGGTGCCATGCCGGTGCCATGCCGGTGCCATGCCGGTGCCATGCCGGTGCCATGCCGGTGCCATGCCGGTGCCATGCCGGTGCCATGCCGGTGCCATGCCGGTGCCATGCCGGTGCCATGCCGGTGCCATGCCGGTGCCATGCCGGTGCCATGCCGGTGCCATGCCGGTGCCATGCCGGTGCCATGCCGGTGCCATGCCGGTGCCATGCCGGTGCCATGCCGGTGCCATGCCGGTGCCATGCCGGTGCCATGCCGGTGCCATGCCGGTGCCATGCCGGTGCCATGCCGGTGCCATGCCGGTGCCATGCCGGTGCCATGCCGGTGCCATGCCGGTGCCATGCCGGTGCCATGCCATTCCATGCCATTCCATGCCATTCCATGCCATTCCATGCCATTCCATGCCAGTCCATGCCATTCCATGCCATTCCATGCCATTCCATGCCATTCCATGCCACTCAATGCGGTGCCATGCCATTCCATGCCATTCCATGCCGTGCCATGCCATTCCATGCCATTCAATACGGTGCAATGCCGTGCCATGCCATTCCATGCCATTCAATGCGGTGCCATGCCGTGCCATGCCGTGCCATGCCGGTGCCATGCCGTGCCATGCCGTGCCATGCCGGGCCATGCGGTGCCATGCCATTCCATGCCATTCCATGCCATTCCATGCCATTCCATGCCATTCCATGCCATTCCATGCCATTCCATGCCATTCCATGCCGTGCCATGCCGGTGCCATGCCGTGTCATGCCGGTGCCATGCCGTGCCATGCCGGTGCCATGCCGTGCCATGCCGGGCCATGCGGTGCCATGCCATTCCATGCCATTCCATGCCATTCCATGCCGTGCCATGCCGTGCCATGCCGTGCCATGCCGTGCCATGCCATTCCATGCCATTCAATGCGATGCAATGCCGTGCCATGCCGTGCCATGCCGGTGCCATGCCGGTGCCATGCCGTGCCATGCCGGTGCCATGCCGTGCCATGCCGGTGCCATGCCGTGCCATGCCGGTCCCATGCCGGTGCCATGCCGTGCCATGCCGGTGCCATGCCGTGCCATGCCGTGCCATGCCGGGCCATGCGGTGCCATGCCATTCCATGCCATTCCATGCCATTCAATGCCATTCCATGCCATTCAATGCCATTCCATGCCATTCATTGCCGTGCCATGCCGTGCCATGCGGTGCCATGCCGTGCCATGCGGTGCCATGCCGTGCCATGCGGTGCCATGCCATTCCATGCTATTCCATGCCATTCCATGCCATTCCATGCCATTCCATGCCATTTCATGCCATTCCATGCCATTCCATGCCATTCCATGCCATTCCATGCCATTCCATGCCATTCCATGCCATTCCATGCCATTCCATGCCATTCCATGCCATTCCATGCCATTCCATGCCATTCCATGCCATTCCATGCCATTCCATGCCATTCCATGCCATTCCATGCCATTCCATGCCATTCCATGCCATTCCATGCCATTCCATGCCATTCCATGCCATTCCATGAAATTCCATGCCATTCCATGCCATTCCATGCCATTCCATGCCATTCCATGTCATTCCATGTCATTCCATGCCATTCCATGTCATTCCATGCCATTCAATGCCGGTGCCATGCCGGTGCCATGCCGGTGCCATGCCGGTGCCATGCCGGTGCCATGCCGGTGCCATGCCGGTGCCATGCCGGTGCCATGCCGGTGCCATGCCGGTGCCATGCCGGTGCCATGCCGGTGCCATGCCGGTGCCATGCCGGTGCCATGCCGGTGCCATGCCGGTGCCATGCCGGTGCCATGCCGGTGCCATGCCGGTGCCATGCCGGTGCCATGCCGGTGCCATGCCGGTGCCATGCCGGTGCCATGCCGGTGCCATGCCGGTGCCATGCCGGTGCCATGCCGGTGCCATGCCGGTGCCATGCCGGTGCCATGCCGGTGCCATGCCGGTGCCATGCCGGTGCCATGCCGGTGCCATGCCGGTGCCATGCCGGTGCCATGCCGGTGCCATGCCGGTGCCATGCCGGTGCCATGCCGGTGCCATGCCGGTGCCATGCCGGTGCCATGCCGGTGCCATGCCGGTGCCATGCCGGTGCCATGCCGGTGCCATGCCGGTGCCATGCCGGTGCCATGCCGGTGCCATGCCGTGCCATGCCGGTGCCATGCCGTGCCATGCCGGTGCCATGCCGTGCCATGCCGGTGCCATGCCGTGCCATGCCGGTGCCATGCCGTGCCATGCCGTGCCATGCCGTGCCATGCCGGTGCCATGCCGTGCCATGCCGGTGCCATGCCGTGCCATGCCGGTGCCATGCCGTGCCATGCCGGTGCCATGCCGTGCCATGCCGGTGCCATGCCGTGCCATGCCGGTGCCATGCCGTGCCATGCCGGTGCCATGCCGTGCCATGCCGGTGCCATGCCGTGCCATGCCGTGCCAAGCCGTGCCATGCCGGTGCCATGCCGGTGCCATGCCGTGCCATGCCGTGCCATGCCGGGCCATGCGGTGCCATGCCATTCCATGCCATTCCATGCCATTCCATGCCATTCCATGCCAGTCCATGCCATTCCATGCCATTCCATGCCATTCCATGCCATTCCATGCCACTCGTGCCCCATTCCATGCCACTCGTGCCATGCCGGTGCCATGCCGTGCCATGCCGGTGCCATGCCGTGCCATGCCGGTGCCATGCCGTGCCATGCCGGTGCCATGCCGTGCCATGCCGGTGCCATGCCGTGCCATGCCGGTGCCATGCCGTGCCATGCCGGTGCCATGCCGGTGCCATGCCGTGCCATGCCGGTGCCATGCCGGGCCATGCGGTGCCATGCCATTCCATGCCATTCCATGCCATTCCATGCCATTCCATGCCATTCCATGCCATTCCATGCCAGTCCATGCCAGTCCATGCCATTCCATGCCATTCCATGCCATTCCATGCCATTCCATGCCATTCCATGCCGTTCCATGCCGTGCCATGCCGGTGCCATGCCGTGTCATGCCGGTGCCATGCCGTGCCATGCCGGTGCCATGCCGTGCCATGCCGGGCCATGCGGTGCCATGCCATTCCATGCCATTCCATGCCATTCCATGCCATTCCATGCCATTCCATGCCATTCCATGCCATTCCATGCCGTGCCATGCCGTGCCATGCCGTGCCATGCCGTGCCATGCCGTGCCATGCCGTGCCATGCCGTGCCATGCCGTGCCATGCCGTGCCATGCCGTGCCATGCCGTGCCATGCCATTCCATGCCATTCAATGCGGTGCAATGCCGTGCCATGCCGTGCCATGCCGGTGCCATGCCGGTGCCATGCCGTGCCATGCCGGTGCCATGCCGGTGCCATGCCGTGCCATGCCGGTGCCATGCCGGGCCATGCGGTGCCATGCCATTCCATGCCATTCCATGCCGTGCCATGCCGGGCCATGCCGTGCCATGCCGGGCCATTCCATGCCATTCCATGCCATTCCATGCCATTCCATGCCATTCCATGCCGTGCCATGCCGTGCCATGCCGTGCCATGCCGTGCCATGCCGTGCCATGCCGTGCCATGCCGTGCCATGCCATTCCATGCCATTCAATGCGGTGCAATGCCGTGCCATGCCGTGCCATGCCGGTGCCATGCCGGTGCCATGCCGTGCCATGCCGGTGCCATGCCGGTGCCATGCCGTGCCATGCCGGTGCCATGCCGGGCCATGCGGTGCCATGCCATTCCATGCCATTCCATGCCGTGCCATGCCGGGCCATGCGGTGCCATGCCATTCCATGCCATTCCATGCCATTCAATGCCATTCCATGCCATTCAATGCCATTCCATGCCATTCATTGCCGTGCCATGCCGTGCCATGCGGTGCCATGCCGTGCCATGCGGTGCCATGCCATTCCATGCTATTCCATGCCATTCCATGCCATTCCATGCCATTCCATGCCATTCCATGCCATTCCATGCCATTCCATGCCATTCCATGCCATTCCATGCCATTCCATGCCATTCCATGCCATTCCATGCCATTCCATGCCATTCCATGCCATTCCATGCCATTCCATGCCATTCCATGCCATTCCATGCCATTCCATGCCATTCCATGCCATTCCATGCCATTCCATGCCATTCCATGCCATTCCATGCCATTCCATGCCATTCCATGCCATTCCATGCCATTCCATGCCATTCCATGCCATTCCATGCCATTCCATGCCATTCCATGCCATTCCATGCCATTCCATGCCATTCCATGCCATTCCATGCCATTCCATGCCATTCCATGCCATTCAATGCCGTGCCATGCCGGTGCCATGCCGGTGCCATGCCGGTGCCATGCCGGTGCCATGCCGGTGCCATGCCGGTGCCATGCCGTGCCATGCCGGTGCCATGCCGTGCCATGCCGGTGCCATGCCGTGCCATGCCGGTGCCATGCCGTGCCATGCCGGTGCCATGCCGTGCCATGCCGGTGCCATCCCGGTGCCATGCCGGTGCCATGCCGGTGCCATGCCGTGCCATGCCGGTGCCATGCCGTGCCATGCCGTGCCATGCCGGTGCCATGCCGGTGCCATGCCGTGCCATGCCGGTGCCATGCCGGGCCATGCGGTGCCATGCCATTCCATGCCATTCCATGCCATTCCATGCCAGTCCATGCCAGTCCATGCCATTCCATGCCATTCCATGCCATTCCATGCCATTCCATGCCAGTCCATGCCAGTCCATGCCATTCCATGCCATTCCATGCCACTCAATGCGGTGCCATGCCGTGCCATGCCATTCCATGCCATTCCATGCCATTCCATGCCATTCCATGCCATGCCATTCCATGCCATTCCATGCCATTCCATGCCATTCCATGCCATTCCATGCCATTCCATGCCATTCCATGCCATTCCATGCCGTGCCATGCCATTCCATGCCATTCAATACGGTGCAATGCCGTGCCATGCCATTCCATGCCATTCAATGCGGTGCCATGCCGTGCCATGCCGTGCCATGCCGGTGCCATGCCGTGCCATGCCGGTGCCATGCCGTGCCATGCCGTGCCATGCCGGTGCCATGCCGTGCCATGCCGGTGCCATGCCGTGCCATGCCGGTGCCGTGCCGTGCCATGCCGGTGCCATGCCGGTGCCATGCCGTGCCATGCCGGTGCCATGCCGGGCCATGCGGTGCCATGCCATTCCATGCCATTCCATGCCATTCCATGCCATTCCATGCCAGTCCATGCCATTCCATGCCATTCCATGCCATTCCATGCCATTCCATGCCATTCCATGCCATTCCATGCCATTCCATGCCACTCAATGCGGTGCCATGCCATTCCATGCCATTCCATGCCGTGCCATGCCATTCCATGCCATTCAATACGGTGCAATGCCGTGCCATGCCATTCCATGCCATTCAATGCGGTGCCATGCCGTGCCATGCCGTGCCATGCCGGTGCCATGCCTTGCCATGCCGGTGCCATGCCGTGCCATGCCGGTGCCATGCCGTGCCATGCCGGTGCCATGCCGTGCCATGCCGGTGCCATGCCGTGCCATGCCGGTGCCATGCCGTGCCATGCCGGTGCCATGCCGTGCCATGCCGGTGCCATGCCGTGCCATGCCGGTGCCATGCCGTGCCATGCCGGTGCCATGCCGTGCCATGCCGGTGCCATGCCGTGCCATGCCGGTGCCATGCCGTGCCATGCCGGTGCCATGCCGTGCCATGCCGGTGCCATGCCGTGCCATGCCGGTGCCATGCCGTGCCATGCCGGTGCCATGCCGTGCCATGCCGGTGCCATGCCGTGCCATGCCGTGCCATGCCGTGCCATGCCGTGCCATGCCGTGCCATGCCGTGCCATGCCGGTGCCATGCCGTGCCATGCCGGTGCCATGCCGTGCCATGCCGGTGCCATGCCGTGCCATTCCGGTGCCATGCCGTGCCATGCCGGTGCCATGCCGTGCCATGCCGCTGCCATGCCGTGCCATGCCGGTGCCATGCCGTGCCATGCCGGTGCCATGCCGTGCCATGCCGGTGCCATGCCGTGCCATGCCGGTGCCATGCCGGTGCCATGCCGTGCCATGCCGGTGCCATGCCGTGCCATGCCGGTGCCATGCCGTGCCATGCCGTGCCATGCCGTGCCATGCCGGTGCCATGCCGTGCCATGCCGGTGCCATGCCGTGCCATGCCGGTGCCATGCCGTGCCATGCCGTGCCATGCCGGTGCCATGCCGGTGCCATGCCGTGCCATGCCGGTGCCATGCCGGGCCATGCGGTGCCATGCCATTCCATGCCATTCCATGCCATTCCATGCCATTCCATGCCAGTCCATGCCAGTCCATGCCATTCCATGCCATTCCATGCCATTCCATGCCACTCAATGCGGTGCCATGCCGTGCCATGCCATTCCATGCCATTCCATGCCATTCCATGCCATTCCATGCCATTCCATGCCATTCCATGCCATTCCATGCCATTCCATGCCATTCCATGCCATTCCATGCCATTCCATGCCATTCCATGCCATTCCATGCCATTCCATGCCATTCCATGCCATTCCATGCCATTCCATGCCATTCCATGCCATTCCATGCCATTCCATGCCACTCAATGCGGTGCCATGCCGTGCCATGCCATTCCATGCCATTCCATGCCATTCCATGCCATTCCATGCCATTCCATGCCATTCCATGCCATTCCATGCCATTCCATGCCATTCCATGCCATTCCATGCCATTCCATGCCATTCCATGCCATTCCATGCCATTCCATGCCATTCCATGCCATTCCATGCCATTCCATGCCATTCCATGCCATTCCATGCCATTCCATGCCATTCCATGCCATTCCATGCCATTCCATGCCATTTCATGCCATTCCATGCCATTCCATGCCATTCCATGCCATTCCATGCCATTCCATGCCATTCCATGCCATTCAATGCCGTGCCATGCCATTCCATGCCATTCAATGCGGTGCAATGCCGTGCCATGCCGGTGCCATGCCGTGCCATGCCGGTGCCATGCCGTGCCATGCCGTGCCATGCCGGTGCCATGCCGGTGCCATGCCGGTGCCATGCCGGTGCCATGCCGTGCCATGCCGGTGCCATGCCGTGCCATGCCGTGCCATGCCGTGCCATGCCGTGCCATGCCGGTGCCATGCCGGTGCCATGCCGGTGCCATGCCGTGCCATGCCGGTGCCATGCCGGTGCCATGCCGTGCCATGCCGGTGCCATGCCGTGCCATGCCGGTGCCATGCCGTGCCATGCCGTGCCATGCCGTGCCATGCCGGTGCCATGCCGTGCCATGCCGGTGCCATGCCGTGCCATGCCGGTGCCATGCCGTGCCATGCCGGTGCCATGCCGTGCCATGCCGGTGCCATGCCGTGCCATGCCGGTGCCATGCCGTGCCATGCCGGTGCCATGCCGTGCCATGCCGGTGCCATGCCGTGCCATGCCGGTGCCATGCCGTGCCATGCCGGTGCCATGCCGTGCCATGCCGTGCCATGCCGTGCCATGCCGGTGCCATGCCGTGCCATGCCGTGCCATGCCGTGCCATGCCGTGCCATGCCGTGCCATGCCGGTGCCATGCCGTGCCATGCCGGTGCCATGCCGGTGCCATGCCGTGCCATGCCGGTGCCATGCCGTGCCATGCCGTGCCATGCCGGTGCCATGCCGTGCCATGCCGGTGCCATGCCGTGCCATGCCGGGCCATGCGGTGCCATGCCATTCCATGCCATTCCATGCCATTCCATGCCAGTCCATGCCATTCCATGCCATTCCATGCCATTCCATGCCATTCCATGCCATTCCATGCCACTCAATGCGGTGCCATGCCATTCCATGCCATTCCATGCCGTGCCATGCCATTCCATGCCATTCAATACGGTGCAATGCCGTGCCATGCCATTCCATGCCATTCAATGCGGTGCCATGCCGTGCCATGCCGTGCCATGCCGTGCCATGCCGGTGCCATGCCGTGCCATGCCGGTGCCATGCCGTGCCATGCCGGTGCCATGCCGTGCCATGCCGGTGCCATGCCGTGCCATGCCGGTGCCATGCCGTGCCATGCCGGTGCCATGCCGTGCCATGCCGGTGCCATGCCGTGCCATGCCGGTGCCATGCCGTGCCATGCCGGTGCCATGCCGTGCCATGCCGGTGCCATGCCGTGCCATGCCGGTGCCATGCCGTGCCATGCCGGTGCCATGCCGTGCCATGCCGGTGCCATGCCGTGCCATGCCGGTGCCATGCCGTGCCATGCCGGTGCCATGCCGTGCCATGCCGGTGCCATGCCGTGCCATGCCGGTGCCATGCCGTGCCATGCCGGTGCCATGCCGTGCCATGCCGGTGCCATGCCGTGCCATGCCGGTGCCATGCCGGTGCCATGCCGTGCCATGCCGGTGCCATGCCGTGCCATGCCGGTGCCATGCCGTGCCATGCCGGTGCCATGCCGTGCCATGCCGGTGCCATGCCGTGCCATGCCGGTGCCATGCCGTGCCATGCCGTGCCATGCCGTGCCATGCCGGTGCCATGCCGTGCCATGCCGGTGCCATGCCGTGCCATGCCGGTGCCATGCCGTGCCATGCCGGTGCCATGCCGGTGCCATGCCGGTGCCATGCCGGTGCCATGCCGGTGCCATGCCGGTGCCATGCCGGTGCCATGCCGGTGCCATGCCGGTGCCATGCCGGTGCCATGCCGGTGCCATGCCGGTGCCATGCCGGTGCCATGCCGGTGCCATGCCGGTGCCATGCCGGTGCCATGCCGGTGCCATGCCGTGCCATGCCGGTGCCATGCCGTGCCATGCCGGTGCCATGCCGTGCCATGCCGTGCCATGCCGGTGCCATGCCGTGCCATGCCGGTGCCATGCCGTGCCATGCCGTGCCATGCCGGTGCCATGCCGTGCCATGCCGTGCCAAGCCGTGCCATGCCGGTGCCATGCCGTGCCATGCCGTGCCATGCCGGTGCCATGCCGTGCCATGCCGGTGCCATGCCGGGCCATGCGGTGCCATGCCATTCCATGCCATTCCATGCCATTCCATGCCATTCCATGCCAGTCCATGCCATTCCATGCCATTCCATGCCATTCCATGCCATTCCATGCCATTCCATGCCACTCAATGCGGTGCCATGCCATTCCATGCCATTCCATGCCGTGCCATGCCATTCCATGCCATTCAATACGGTGCAATGCCGTGCCATGCCATTCCATGCCATTCAATGCGGTGCCATGCCGTGCCATGCCGTGCCATGCCGGTGCCATGCCTTGCCATGCCGGTGCCATGCCGTGCCATGCCGGTGCCATGCCGTGCCATGCCGGTGCCATGCCGTGCCATGCCGGTGCCATGCCGTGCCATGCCGGTGCCATGCCGTGCCATGCCGGTGCCATGCCGTGCCATGCCGGTGCCATGCCGTGCCATGCCGGTGCCATGCCGTGCCATGCCGGTGCCATGCCGTGCCATGCCGGTGCCATGCCGTGCCATGCCGGTGCCATGCCGTGCCATGCCGGTGCCATGCCGTGCCATGCCGGTGCCATGCCGTGCCATGCCGGTGCCATGCCGTGCCATGCCGGTGCCATGCCGTGCCATGCCGGTGCCATGCCGTGCCATGCCGTGCCATGCCGTGCCATGCCGTGCCATGCCGTGCCATGCCGTGCCATGCCGGTGCCATGCCGTGCCATGCCGGTGCCATGCCGTGCCATGCCGGTGCCATGCCGTGCCATTCCGGTGCCATGCCGTGCCATGCCGGTGCCATGCCGTGCCATGCCGCTGCCATGCCGTGCCATGCCGGTGCCATGCCGTGCCATGCCGGTGCCATGCCGTGCCATGCCGGTGCCATGCCGTGCCATGCCGGTGCCATGCCGGTGCCATGCCGTGCCATGCCGGTGCCATGCCGTGCCATGCCGGTGCCATGCCGTGCCATGCCGTGCCATGCCGTGCCATGCCGGTGCCATGCCGTGCCATGCCGGTGCCATGCCGTGCCATGCCGGTGCCATGCCGTGCCATGCCGTGCCATGCCGGTGCCATGCCGGTGCCATGCCGTGCCATGCCGGTGCCATGCCGGGCCATGCGGTGCCATGCCATTCCATGCCATTCCATGCCATTCCATGCCATTCCATGCCAGTCCATGCCAGTCCATGCCATTCCATGCCATTCCATGCCATTCCATGCCACTCAATGCGGTGCCATGCCGTGCCATGCCATTCCATGCCATTCCATGCCATTCCATGCCATTCCATGCCATTCCATGCCATTCCATGCCATTCCATGCCATTCCATGCCATTCCATGCCATTCCATGCCATTCCATGCCATTCCATGCCATTCCATGCCATTCCATGCCATTCCATGCCATTCCATGCCATTCCATGCCATTCCATGCCATTCCATGCCATTCCATGCCATTCCATGCCACTCAATGCGGTGCCATGCCGTGCCATGCCATTCCATGCCATTCCATGCCATTCCATGCCATTCCATGCCATTCCATGCCATTCCATGCCATTCCATGCCATTCCATGCCATTCCATGCCATTCCATGCCATTCCATGCCATTCCATGCCATTCCATGCCATTCCATGCCATTCCATGCCATTCCATGCCATTCCATGCCATTCCATGCCATTCCATGCCATTCCATGCCATTTCATGCCATTCCATGCCATTCCATGCCATTCCATGCCATTCCATGCCATTCCATGCCATTCCATGCCATTCAATGCCGTGCCATGCCATTCCATGCCATTCAATGCGGTGCAATGCCGTGCCATGCCGGTGCCATGCCGTGCCATGCCGGTGCCATGCCGTGCCATGCCGTGCCATGCCGGTGCCATGCCGGTGCCATGCCGGTGCCATGCCGTGCCATGCCGGTGCCATGCCGTGCCATGCCGTGCCATGCCGTGCCATGCCGTGCCATGCCGGTGCCATGCCGGTGCCATGCCGGTGCCATGCCGTGCCATGCCGGTGCCATGCCGTGCCATGCCGGTGCCATGCCGGTGCCATGCCGTGCCATGCCGGTGCCATGCCGTGCCATGCCGGTGCCATGCCGTGCCATGCCGTGCCATGCCGTGCCATGCCGGTGCCATGCCGTGCCATGCCGGTGCCATGCCGTGCCATGCCGGTGCCATGCCGTGCCATGCCGGTGCCATGCCGTGCCATGCCGGTGCCATGCCGTGCCATGCCGGTGCCATGCCGTGCCATGCCGGTGCCATGCCGTGCCATGCCGGTGCCATGCCGTGCCATGCCGGTGCCATGCCGTGCCATGCCGGTGCCATGCCGTGCCATGCCGTGCCATGCCGTGCCATGCCGGTGCCATGCCGTGCCATGCCGTGCCATGCCGTGCCATGCCGTGCCATGCCGTGCCATGCCGGTGCCATGCCGTGCCATGCCGGTGCCATGCCGGTGCCATGCCGTGCCATGCCGGTGCCATGCCGTGCCATGCCGTGCCATGCCGGTGCCATGCCGTGCCATGCCGGTGCCATGCCGTGCCATGCCGGGCCATGCGGTGCCATGCCATTCCATGCCATTCCATGCCATTCCATGCCAGTCCATGCCATTCCATGCCATTCCATGCCATTCCATGCCATTCCATGCCACTCAATGCGGTGCCATGCCATTCCATGCCACTCAATGCGGTGCCATGCCATTCCATGCCATTCCATGCCATTCCATGCCATTCCATGCCATTCCATGCCATTCCATGCCATTCCATGCCATTCCATGCCGTGCCATGCCGTGCCATGCCGTGCCATGCCGGTGCCATGCCGTGCCATGCCGGTGCCATGCCGTGCCATGCCGGTGCCATGCCGTGCCATGCCGGTGCCATGCCGTGCCATGCCGGTGCCATGCCGGTGCCATGCCGGTGCCATGCCGTGCCATGCCGGTGCCATGCCGTGCCATGCCGGTGCCATGCCGTGCCATGCCGGTGCCATGCCGTGCCATGCCGGTGCCATGCCGTGCCATGCCGGTGCCATGCCGTGCCATGCCGGTGCCATGCCGGTGCCATGCCGGTGCCATGCCGGTGCCATGCCGTGCCATGCCGGTGCCATGCCGTGCCATGCCGTGCCATGCCGGTGCCATGCCGGTGCCATGCCGTGCCATGCCGGTGCCATGCCGGGCCATGCGGTGCCATGCCATTCCATGCCATTCCATGCCATTCCATGCCAGTCCATGCCAGTCCATGCCATTCCATGCCATTCCATGCCACTCAATGCGGTGCCATGCCGTGCCATGCCATTCCATGCCATTCCATGCCATTCCATGCCATTCCATGCCATTCCATGCCATTCCATGCCATTCCATGCCATTCCATGCCATTCCATGCCATTCCATGCCATTCCATGCCGTGCCATGCCATTCCATGCCATTCAATACGGTGCAATGCCGTGCCATGCCATTCCATGCCATTCAATGCGGTGCCATGCCGTGCCATGCCGTGCCATGCCGGTGCCATGCCGTGCCATGCCGGTGCCATGCCGTGCCATGCCGGTGCCATGCCGTGCCATGCCGGTGCCATGCCGTGCCATGCCGGTGCCATGCCGTGCCATGCCGGTGCCATGCCGTGCCATGCCGGTGCCATGCCGTGCCATGCCGGTGCCATGCCGGTGCCATGCCGTGCCATGCCGGTGCCATGCCGGGCCATGCGGTGCCATGCCATTCCATGCCATTCCATGCCATTCCATGCCATTCCATGCCAGTCCATGCCATTCCATGCCATTCCATGCCATTCCATGCCATTCCATGCCATTCCATGCCACTCAATGCGGTGCCATGCCATTCCATGCCATTCCATGCCGTGCCATGCCATTCCATGCCATTCAATACGGTGCAATGCCGTGCCATGCCATTCCATGCCATTCAATGCGGTGCCATGCCGTGCCATGCCGTGCCATGCCGTGCCATGCCGGTGCCATGCCGTGCCATGCCGGTGCCATGCCGTGCCATGCCGGTGCCATGCCGTGCCATGCCGGTGCCATGCCGTGCCATGCCGGTGCCATGCCGTGCCATGCCGGTGCCATGCCGTGCCATGCCGGTGCCATGCCGTGCCATGCCGGTGCCATGCCGTGCCATGCCGGTGCCATGCCGTGCCATGCCGGTGCCATGCCGTGCCATGCCGGTGCCATGCCGTGCCATGCCGGTGCCATGCCGTGCCATGCCGGTGCCATGCCGTGCCATGCCGGTGCCATGCCGTGCCATGCCGGTGCCATGCCGTGCCATGCCGGTGCCATGCCGTGCCATGCCGGTGCCATGCCGTGCCATGCCGGTGCCATGCCGTGCCATGCCGGTGCCATGCCGTGCCATGCCGGTGCCATGCCGTGCCATGCCGGTGCCATGCCGTGCCATGCCGTGCCATGCCGTGCCATGCCGTGCCATGCCGTGCCATGCCGTGCCATGCCGTGCCATGCCGGTGCCATGCCGTGCCATGCCGGTGCCATGCCGTGCCATTCCGGTGCCATGCCGTGCCATGCCGGTGCCATGCCGTGCCATGCCGCTGCCATGCCGTGCCATGCCGGTGCCATGCCGTGCCATGCCGGTGCCATGCCGTGCCATGCCGGTGCCATGCCGTGCCATGCCGGTGCCATGCCGGTGCCATGCCGTGCCATGCCGGTGCCATGCCGTGCCATGCCGGTGCCATGCCGTGCCATGCCGGTGCCATGCCGTGCCATGCCGGTGCCATGCCGTGCCATGCCGGTGCCATGCCGTGCCATGCCGTGCCATGCCGTGCCATGCCGGTGCCATGCCGTGCCATGCCGGTGCCATGCCGTGCCATGCCGGTGCCATGCCGTGCCATGCCGGTGCCATGCCGGTGCCATGCCGGTGCCATGCCGGTGCCATGCCGGTGCCATGCCGGTGCCATGCCGGTGCCATGCCGGTGCCATGCCGGTGCCATGCCGGTGCCATGCCGGTGCCATGCCGGTGCCATGCCGGTGCCATGCCGGTGCCATGCCGGTGCCATGCCGGTGCCATGCCGGTGCCATGCCGGTGCCATGCCGGTGCCATGCCGGTGCCATGCCGGTGCCATGCCGGTGCCATGCCGGTGCCATGCCGGTGCCATGCCGGTGCCATGCCGTGCCATGCCGGTGCCATGCCGTGCCATGCCGTGCCATGCCGGTGCCATGCCGTGCCATGCCGGTGCCATGCCGTGCCATGCCGTGCCATGCCGGTGCCATGCCGTGCCATGCCGTGCCAAGCCGTGCCATGCCGGTGCCATGCCGTGCCATGCCGTGCCATGCCGGTGCCATGCCGGGCCATGCGGTGCCATGCCATTCCATGCCATTCCATGCCATTCCATGCCATTCCATGCCATTCCATGCCATTCCATGCCAGTCCATGCCATTCCATGCCATTCCATGCCATTCCATGCCATTCCATGCCATTCCATGCCACTCAATGCGGTGCCATGCCATTCCATGCCATTCCATGCCGTGCCATGCCATTCCATGCCATTCAATACGGTGCAATGCCGTGCCATGCCATTCCATGCCATTCAATGCGGTGCCATGCCGTGCCATGCCGGTGCCATGCCGTGCCATGCCGTGCCATGCCGGGCCATGCGGTGCCATGCCATTCCATGCCATTCCATGCCATTCCATGCCATTCCATGCCATTCCATGCCATTCCATGCCATTCCATGCCATTCCATGCCATTCCATGCCATTCCATGCCATTCCATGCCATTCCATGCCATTCCATGCCATTCCATGCCATTCCATGCCATTCCATGCCATTCCATGCCATTCCATGCCATTCCATGCCATTCCATGCCATTCCATGCCATTCCATGCCATTCCATGCCATTCCATGCCATTCCATGCCATTCCATGCCATTCCATGCCATTCCATGCCATTCCATGCCATTCCATGCCATTCCATGCCATTCCATGCCATTCCATGCCATTCCATGCCATTCCATGCCATTCCATGCCATTCCATGCCATTCCATGCCATTCCATGCCATTCCATGCCATTCCATGCCATTCCATGCCATTCCATGCCATTCCATGCCATTCCATGCCATTCCATGCCATTCCATGCCATTCCGTGCCATTCCGTGCCATTCCGTGCCATTCCGTGCCATTCCATGCCATTCCATGCCATTCCATGCCATTCCATGCCATTCCATGCCATTCCATGCCATTCCATGCCATTCCATGCCATTCCATGCCATTCCATGCCATTCCATGCCATTCCATGCCATTCCATGCCATTCCATGCCATTCCATGCCATTCCATGCCATTCCATGCCATTCCATGCCATTCCATGCCATTCCATGCCATTCCATGCCATTCCATGCCATTCCATGCCATTCCATGCCATTCCATGCCATTCCATGCCATTCCATGCCATTCCATGCCATTCCATGCCATTCCATGCCATTCCATGCCATTCCATGCCATTCCATGCCATTCCATGCCATTCCATGCCATTCCATGCCATTCCATGCCATTCCATGCCATTCCATGCCATTCCATGCCATTCCATGCCATTCCATGCCATTCCATGCCATTCCATGCCATTCCATGCCATTCCATGCCATTCCATGCCATTCCATGCCATTCCATGCCATTCCATGCCATTCCACGCCATTCCATGCCATTCCATGCCATTCCATGCCATTCCATGTCATTCCATGTCATTCCATGCCATTCAATGCCGTGCCATGCCGGTGCCATGCCGGTGCCATGCCGGTGCCATGCCGGTGCCATGCCGGTGCCATGCCGGTGCCATGCCGGTGCCATGCCGGTGCCATGCCGGTGCCATGCCGGTGCCATGCCGGTGCCATGCCGGTGCCATGCCGGTGCCATGCCGGTGCCATGCCGGTGCCATGCCGGTGCCATGCCGGTGCCATGCCGGTGCCATGCCGGTGCCATGCCGTGCCATGCCGGTGCCATGCCGTGCCATGCCGTGCCATGCCGGTGCCATGCCGTGCCATGCCGGTGCCATGCCGTGCCATGCCGGTGCCATGCCGTGCCATGCCGGTGCCATGCCGGTGCCATGCCGTGCCATGCCGGTGCCATGCCGTGCCATGCCGGTGCCATGCCGTGCCATGCCGGTGCCATGCCGTGCCATGCCGGTGCCATGCCGTGCCATGCCGGTGCCATGCCGTGCCATGCCGTGCCATGCCGGTGCCATGCCGTGCCATGCCGGTGCCATGCCGGTGCCATGCCGTGCCATGCCGGTGCCATGCCGTGCCATGCCGGTGCCATGCCGGGCCATGCGGTGCCATGCCGTGCCATGCCGGTGCCATGCCGGGCCATGCGGTGCCATGCCATTC
Source organism: Cryptus armator (assembly GCA_963971235.1). Classification (NCBI taxonomy): domain Eukaryota; kingdom Metazoa; phylum Arthropoda; class Insecta; order Hymenoptera; family Ichneumonidae; genus Cryptus; species Cryptus armator. The sequence goes on from CAXARG010000020.1 coordinate 438,393, forward strand.
CATGCCATTCCATGCCATTCCATGCCAGTCCATGCCAGTCCATGCCATTCCATGCCATTCCATGCCACTCAATGCCATTCCATGCCATTCCATGCCATTCCATGCCATTCCATGCCATTCCATGCCATTCCATGCCATTCCATGCCATTCCATGCCGTGCCATGCCATTCCATGCCATTCAATACGGTGCAATGCCGTGCCATGCCATTCCATGCCATTCAATGCGGTGCCATGCCGGTGCCATGCCGTGCCATGCCGTGCCATGCCGGTGCCATGCCGGTGCCATGCCGGTGCCATGCCGGTGCCATGCCGGTGCCATGCCGGTGCCATGCCGGTGCCATGCCGGTGCCATGCCGGTGCCATGCCGGTGCCATGCCGGTGCCATGCCGGTGCCATGCCGGTGCCATGCCGGTGCCATGCCGGTGCCATGCCGGTGCCATGCCGGTGCCATGCCGGTGCCATGCCGGTGCCATGCCGGTGCCATGCCGGTGCCATGCCGGTGCCATGCCGGTGCCATGCCGGTGCCATGCCGGTGCCATGCCGGTGCCATGCCGGTGCCATGCCGGTGCCATGCCGGTGCCATGCCGGTGCCATGCCGGTGCCATGCCGGTGCCATGCCGGTGCCATGCCGGTGCCATGCCGGTGCCATGCCGGTGCCATGCCGGTGCCATGCCGGTGCCATGCCGGTGCCATGCCGGTGCCATGCCGGTGCCATGCCGGTGCCATGCCGGTGCCATGCCGGTGCCATGCCGGTGCCATGCCGGTGCCATGCCGGTGCCATGCCGGTGCCATGCCGGTGCCATGCCGGTGCCATGCCGGTGCCATGCCGGTGCCATGCCGGTGCCATGCCGGTGCCATGCCGGTGCCATGCCGTGCCATGCCGGTGCCATGCCGTGCCATGCCGGTGCCATGCCGTGCCATGCCGTGCCATGCCGGGCCATGCGGTGCCATGCCATTCCATGCCATTCCATGCCATTCCATGCCAGTCCATGCCATTCCATGCCGTGCCATGCCGGTGCCATGCCGTGCCATGCCGTGCCATGCCGGTGCCATGCCGTGCCATGCCGGTGCCATGCCGTGCCATGCCGGGCCATGCGGTGCCATGCCATTCCATGCCATTCCATGCCATTCCGTGTCATTCCATGCCATTCCATGCCATTCCATGCCATTCCATGCCATTCCATGCCATTCCATGCCATTCCATGCCATTCCATGCCATTCCATGCCATTCCATGCCATTCCATGCCATTCCATGCCATTCCATGCCATTCCATGCCATTCCATGCCATTCCATGCCATTCCATGCCATTCCATGCCATTCCATGCCATTCCATGCCATTCCATGCCATTCCATGCCATTCCATGCCATTCCATGCCATTCCATGCCATTTCATGCCATTCAATGCCGTGCCATGCCGGTGCCATGCCGTGCCATGCCGGTGCCATGCCGTGCCATGCCGTGCCATGCCGGTGCCATGCCGTGCCATGCCGGTGCCATGCCGTGCCATGCCGGGCCATGCGGTGCCATGCCGTGCCATGCCGGGCCATGCGGTGCCATGCCATTCCATGCCGTGCCATGCGGTGCCATGCCATTCCATGCCATTCCATGCCAGTCCATGCCAGTCCATGCCAGTCCATGCCAGTCCATGCCATTCCATGCCATTCCATGCCACTCAATGCGGTGCCATGCCGTGCCATGCCGGTGCCATGCCGTGCCATGCCGGTGCCATGCCGTGCCATGCCGGTGCCATGCCGTGCCATGCCGGTGCCATGCCGTGCCATGCCGTGCCATGCCGTGCCATGCCGTGCCATGCCGTGCCATGCCGGTGCCATGCCGTGCCATGCCGGTGCCATGCCGTGCCATTCCGGTGCCATGCCGTGCCATGCCGGTGCCATGCCGTGCCATGCCGCTGCCATGCCGTGCCATGCCGGTGCCATGCCGTGCCATGCCGGTGCCATGCCGTGCCATGCCGGTGCCATGCCGGTGCCATGCCGTGCCATGCCGGTGCCATGCCGTGCCATGCCGGTGCCATGCCGTGCCATGCCGTGCCATGCCGTGCCATGCCGGTGCCATGCCGTGCCATGCCGGTGCCATGCCGTGCCATGCCGGTGCCATGCCGTGCCATGCCGGTGCCATGCCGTGCCATGCCGGTGCCATGCCGTGCCATGCCGGTGCCATGCCGTGCCATGCCGTGCCATGCCGGTGCCATGCCGGTGCCATGCCGTGCCATGCCGGTGCCATGCCGGGCCATGCGGTGCCATGCCATTCCATGCCATTCCATGCCATTCCATGCCATTCCATGCCAGTCCATGCCAGTCCATGCCATTCCATGCCATTCCATGCCATTCCATGCCACTCAATGCGGTGCCATGCCGTGCCATGCCATTCCATGCCATTCCATGCCATTCCATGCCATTCCATGCCATTCCATGCCATTCCATGCCATTCCATGCCATTCCATGCCATTCCATGCCATTCCATGCCATTCCATGCCATTCCATGCCATTCCATGCCATTCCATGCCATTCCATGCCATTCCATGCCATTCCATGCCATTCCATGCCATTCCATGCCATTCCATGCCATTCCATGCCATTCCATGCCATTCCATGCCATTCCATGCCATTCCATGCCATTCCATGCCATTCCATGCCATTCCATGCCATTCCATGCCATTCCATGCCATTCCATGCCATTCCATGCCATTCCATGCCATTCCATGCCATTCCATGCCATTCCATGCCATTCAATGCCGTGCCATGCCGGTGCCATGCCGGTGCCATGCCGGTGCCATGCCGGTGCCATGCCGGTGCCATGCCGGTGCCATGCCGGTGCCATGCCGGTGCCATGCCGGTGCCATGCCGGTGCCATGCCGGTGCCATGCCGGTGCCATGCCGGTGCCATGCCGGTGCCATGCCGGTGCCATCCCGGTGCCATGCCGGTGCCATGCCGGTGCCATGCCGTGCCATGCCGGTGCCATGCCGTGCCATGCCGTGCCATGCCGGTGCCATGCCGGTGCCATGCCGTGCCATGCCGGTGCCATGCCGGGCCATGCGGTGCCATGCCGTGCCATGCCGGTGCCATGCCGTGCCATGCCGGTGCCATGCCGGTGCCATGCCGTGCCATGCCGGTGCCATGCCGTGCCATGCCGGTGCCATGCCGTGCCATGCCGGTGCCATGCCGTGCCATGCCGGTGCCATGCCGTGCCATGCCGGTGCCATGCCGTGCCATGCCGTGCCATGCCGGTGCCATGCCGTGCCATGCCGGTGCCATGCCGGTGCCATGCCGTGCCATGCCGGTGCCATGCCGTGCCATGCCGGTGCCATGCCGGGCCATGCGGTGCCATGCCGTGCCATGCCGGTGCCATGCCGGGCCATGCGGTGCCATGCCATTCCATGCCATTCCATGCCATTCCATGCCAGTCCATGCCAGTCCATGCCATTCCATGCCATTCCATGCCACTCAATGCCATTCCATGCCATTCCATGCCATTCCATGCCATTCCATGCCATTCCATGCCATTCCATGCCATTCCATGCCATTCCATGCCGTGCCATGCCATTCCATGCCATTCAATACGGTGCATTGCCGTGCCATGCCATTCCATGCCATTCAATGCGGTGCCATGCCGGTGCCATGCCGTGCCATGCCGGTGCCATGCCGTGCCATGCCGGTGCCATGCCGTGCCATGCCGGTGCCATGCCGTGCCATGCCGGTGCCATGCCGTGCCATGCCGGTGCCATGCCGTGCCATGCCGTGCCAAGCCGTGCCATGCCGGTGCCATGCCGGTGCCATGCCGTGCCATGCCGTGCCATGCCGGGCCATGCGGTGCCATGCCATTCCATGCCATTCCATGCCATTCCATGCCATTCCATGCCAGTCCATGCCATTCCATGCCATTCCATGCCATTCCATGCCATTCCATGCCACTCAATGCGGTGCCATGCCATTCCATGCCATTCCATGCCGTGCCATGCCATTCCATGCCATTCCATGCCGTGCCATGCCATTCCATGCCATTCAATACGGTGCAATGCCGTGCCATGCCATTCCATGCCATTCAATGCGGTGCCATGCCGTGCCATGCCGTGCCATGCCGGTGCCATGCCGTGCCATGCCGGTGCCATGCCGTGCCATGCCGGTGCCATGCCGGTGCCATGCCGGTGCCATGCCGGTGCCATGCCGGTGCCATGCCGGTGCCATGCCGGTGCCATGCCGGTGCCATGCCGGTGCCATGCCGGTGCCATGCCGGTGCCATGCCGGTGCCATGCCGGTGCCATGCCGGTGCCATGCCGGTGCCATGCCGGTGCCATGCCGGTGCCATGCCGGTGCCATGCCGGTGCCATGCCGGTGCCATGCCGGTGCCATGCCGTGCCATGCCGGTGCCATGCCGTGCCATGCCGGTGCCATGCCGTGCCATGCCGGTGCCATGCCGTGCCATGCCGGTGCCATGCCGTGCCATGCCGGTGCCATGCCGGTGCCATGCCGTGCCATGCCGGTGCCATGCCGTGCCATGCCGTGCCATGCCGGTGCCATGCCGTGCCATGCCGTGCCATGCCGTGCCATGCCGGTGCCATGCCGTGCCATGCCGGTGCCATGCCGTGCCATGCCGTGCCATGCCGTGCCATGCCGGTGCCATGCCGGTGCCATGCCGTGCCATGCCGGTGCCATGCCGTGCCATGCCGGTGCCATGCCGTGCCATGCCGTGCCATGCCGTGCCATGCCGTGCCATGCCGGAGCCATGCCGTGCCATGCCGGTGCCATGCCGGTGCCATGCCGTGCCATGCCGGTGCCATGCCGTGCCATGCCGGTGCCATGCCGTGCCATGCCGGTGCCATGCCGTGCCATGCCGTGCCATGCCGTGCCATGCGGTGCCATGCCATTCCATGCCATTCCATGCCATTCCATGCCAGTCCATGCCATTCCATGCCGTGCCATGCCGGTGCCATGCCGTGCCATGCCGGTGCCATGCCGGTGCCATGCCGGTGCCATGCCGGTGCCATGCCGGTGCCATGCCGTGCCATGCCGGTGCCATGCCGTGCCATGCCATTCCATGCCGTGCCATGCCGTGCCATGCCATTCCATGCCATTCAATGCGGTGCAATGCCGTGCCATGCCGGTGCCATGCCGGTGCCATGCCGGTGCCATGCCGGTGCCATGCCGTGCCATGCCGGTGACATGCCGTGCCATGCCGGTGCCATGCCGTGCCATGCCGGTGCCATGCCGTGCCATGCCGGTGCCATGCCGTGCCATGCCGGTGCCATGCCGTGCCATGCCGGTGCCATGCCGTGCCATGCCGGTGCCATGCCGGTGCCATGCCGTGCCATGCCGGTGCCATGCCGTGCCATGCCGGTGCCATGCCGTGCCATGCCGGTGCCATGCCGTGCCATGCCGGTGCCATGCCGTGCCATGCCGGTGCCATGCCGTGCCATGCCGGTGCCATGCCGTGCCATGCCGGTGCCATGCCGTGCCATGCCGGTGCCATGCCGTGCCATGCCGTGCCATGCCGGGCCATGCGGTGCCATGCCATTCCATGCCATTCCATGCCATTCCATGCCAGTCCATGCCATTCCATGCCATTCCATGCCATTCCATGCCATTCCATGCCACTCAATGCGGTGCCATGCCATTCCATGCCACTCAATGCGGTGCCATGCCATTCCATGCCATTCCATGCCATTCCATGCCATTCCATGCCATTCCATGCCATTCCATGCCGTGCCATGCCGTGCCAGGCCGTGCCATGCCGGTGCCATGCCGTGCCATGCCGGTGCCATGCCGGGCCATGCGGTGCCATGCCATTCCATGCGGTGCCATGCCATTCCATGCGGTGCCATGCCATTCCATGCCATTCCATGCCATTCCATGCCATTCCATACCATTCCATGCCATTCCATGCCATTCCATGCCATTCCATGCCATTCCATGCCATTCCATGCCATTCCATGCCATTCCATGCCATTCCATGCCATTCCATGCCATTCCATGCCATTCCATGCCATTCCATGCCATTCCATGCCATTCCATGCCATTCCATGCCATTCCATGCCATTCCATGCCATTCCATGCCATTCCATGCCATTCCATGCCATTCCATGCCATTCCATGCCATTCCATGCCATTCCATGCCATTCCATGCCATTCCATGCCATTCCATGCCATTCCATGCCATTCCATGCCATTCCATGCCATTCCATGCCATTCCATGCCATTCCATGCCATTCCATGCCATTCCATGCCATTCCATGCCATTCCATGCCATTCCATGCCATTCCATGCCACTCAATGCCGGTGCCATGCCGTGCCATGCCGGTGCCATGCCGGTGCCATGCCGGTGCCATGCCGGTGCCATGCCGGTGCCATGCCGGTGCCATGCCGGTGCCATGCCGGTGCCATGCCGGTGCCATGCCGGTGCCATGCCGGTGCCATGCCGGTGCCATGCCGGTGCCATGCCGGTGCCATGCCGGTGCCATGCCGGTGCCATGCCGGTGCCATGCCGGTGCCATGCCGTTGCCATGCCGGTGCCATGCCGGTGCCATGCCGGTGCCATGCCGGTGCCATGCCGGTGCCATGCCGGTGCCATGCCGGTGCCATGCCGGTGCCATGCCGGTGCCATGCCGGTGCCATGCCGGTGCCATGCCGGTGCCATGCCGGTGCCATGCCGTGCCATGCCGGTGCCATGCCGGTGCCATGCCGGTGCCATGCCGGTGCCATGCCGGTGCCATGCCGGTGCCATGCCGGTGCCATGCCGGTGCCATGCCGGTGCCATGCCGGTGCCATGCCGGTGCCATGCCGGTGCCATGCCGTGCCATGCCGGTGCCATGCCGTGCCATGCCGGTGCCATGCCGTGCCATGCCGGTGCCATGCCGTGCCATGCCGGTGCCATGCCGTGCCATGCCGGTGCCATGCCGGTGCCATGCCGTGCCATGCCGGTGCCATGCCGTGCCATGCCGGTGCCATGCCGTGCCATGCCGGTGCCATGCCGTGCCATGCCGTGCCATGCCGGTGCCATGCCGGTGCCATGCCGTGCCATGCCGGTGCCATGCCGTGCCATGCCGGTGCCATGCCGGGCCATGCGGTGCCATGCCATTCCATGCCATTCCATGCCATTCCATGCCATTCCATGCCAGTCCATGCCAGTCCATGCCATTCCATGCCATTCCATGCCATTCCATGCCATTCCATGCCATTCCATGCCATTCCATGCCATTCCATGCCGTGCCATGCCATTCCATGCCATTCAATACGGTGCAATGCCGTGCCATGCCATTCCATGCCATTCAATGCGGTGCCATGCCGTGCCATGCCGTGCCATGCCGGTGCCATGCCGTGCCATGCCGGTGCCATGCCGTGCCATGCCGGTGCCATGCCGTGCCATGCCGGTGCCATGCCGTGCCATGCCGGTGCCATGCCGTGCCATGCCGGTGCCATGCCGTGCCATGCCGGTGCCATGCCGTGCCATGCCGGTGCCATGCCGTGCCATGCCGGTGCCATGCCGTGCCATGCCGGTGCCATGCCGTGCCATGCCGGTGCCATGCCGTGCCATGCCGGTGCCATGCCGTGCCATGCCGGTGCCATGCCGTGCCATGCCGGTGCCATGCCGTGCCATGCCGGTGCCATGCCGTGCCATGCCGGTGCCATGCCGTGCCATGCCGGTGCCATGCCGTGCCATGCCGGTGCCATGCCGTGCCATGCCGGTGCCATGCCGTGCCATGCCGGTGCCATGCCGTGCCATGCCGGTGCCATGCCGTGCCATGCCGGTGCCATGCCGTGCCATGCCGGTGCCATGCCGTGCCATGCCGGTGCCATGCCGGTGCCATGCCGTGCCATGCCGGTGCCATGCCGTGCCATGCCGGTGCCATGCCGTGCCATGCCGGTGCCATGCCGTGCCATGCCGGTGCCATGCCGTGCCATGCCGGTGCCATGCCGTGCCATGCCGGTGCCATGCCGTGCCATGCCGGTGCCATGCCGTGCCATGCCGGTGCCATGCCGTGCCATGCCGGTGCCATGCCGTGCCATGCCGGTGCCATGCCGTGCCATGCCGTGCCATGCCGTGCCATGCCGGTGCCATGCCGTGCCATGCCGGTGCCATGCCGTGCCATGCCGGTGCCATGCCGTGCCATGCCGTGCCAAGCCGTGCCATGCCGGTGCCATGCCGGTGCCATGCCGTGCCATGCCGTGCCATGCCGGGCCATGCGGTGCCATGCCATTCCATGCCATTCCATGCCATTCCATGCCATTCCATGCCAGTCCATGCCATTCCATGCCATTCCATGCCATTCCATGCCATTCCATGCCACTCGTGCCATGCCGGTGCCATGCCGTGCCATGCCGGTGCCATGCCGTGCCATGCCGGTGCCATGCCGTGCCATGCCGGTGCCATGCCGTGCCATGCCGGTGCCATGCCGTGCCATGCCGGTGCCATGCCGTGCCATGCCGGTGCCATGCCGGTGCCATGCCGTGCCATGCCGGTGCCATGCCGGGCCATGCGGTGCCATGCCATTCCATGCCATTCCATGCCATTCCATGCCATTCCATGCCAGTCCATGCCAGTCCATGCCATTCCATGCCATTCCATGCCATTCCATGCCATTCCATGCCATTCCATGCCGTTCCATGCCGTGCCATGCCGGTGCCATGCCGTGTCATGCCGGTGCCATGCCGTGCCATGCCGGTGCCATGCCGTGCCATGCCGGGCCATGCGGTGCCATGCCATTCCATGCCATTCCATGCCATTCCATGCCATTCCATGCCATTCCATGCCATTCCATGCCATTCCATGCCATTCCATGCCGTGCCATGCCGTGCCATGCCGTGCCATGCCGTGCCATGCCGTGCCATGCCGTGCCATGCCGTGCCATGCCATTCCATGCCATTCCATGCCATTCAATGCGGTGCAATGCCGTGCCATGCCGTGCCATGCCGGTGCCATGCCGGTGCCATGCCGTGCCATGCCGGTGCCATGCCGGTGCCATGCCGTGCCATGCCGGTGCCATGCCGGGCCATGCGGTGCCATGCCATTCCATGCCATTCCATGCCGTGCCATGCCGGGCCATGCCGTGCCATGCCGGGCCATTCCATGCCATTCCATGCCATTCCATGCCATTCCATGCCATTCCATGCCGTGCCATGCCGTGCCATGCCGTGCCATGCCGTGCCATGCCGTGCCATGCCGTGCCATGCCGTGCCATGCCGTGCCATGCCGTGCCATGCCATTCCATGCCATTCAATGCGGTGCAATGCCGTGCCATGCCGTGCCATGCCGGTGCCATGCCGGTGCCATGCCGTGCCATGCCGGTGCCATGCCGGTGCCATGCCGTGCCATGCCGGTGCCATGCCGGGCCATGCGGTGCCATGCCATTCCATGCCATTCCATGCCGTGCCATGCCGGGCCATGCGGTGCCATGCCATTCCATGCCATTCCATGCCATTCAATGCCATTCCATGCCATTCAATGCCATTCCATGCCATTCATTGCCGTGCCATGCCGTGCCATGCGGTGCCATGCCGTGCCATGCGGTGCCATGCCATTCCATGCTATTCCATGCCATTCCATGCCATTCCATGCCATTCCATGCCATTCCATGCCATTCCATGCCATTCCATGCCATTCCATGCCATTCCATGCCATTCCATGCCATTCCATGCCATTCCATGCCATTCCATGCCATTCCATGCCATTCCATGCCATTCCATGCCATTCCATGCCATTCCATGCCATTCCATGCCATTCCATGCCATTCCATGCCATTCCATGCCATTCCATGCCATTCCATGCCATTCCATGCCATTCCATGCCATTCCATGCCATTCCATCCATTCCATGCCATTCCATGCCATTCCATGCCATTCCATGCCATTCCATGCCATTCCATGCCATTCAATGCCGTGCCATGCCGGTGCCATGCCGGTGCCATGCCGGTGCCATGCCGGTGCCATGCCGGTGCCATGCCGGTGCCATGCCGTGCCATGCCGGTGCCATGCCGTGCCATGCCGGTGCCATGCCGTGCCATGCCGGTGCCATGCCGTGCCATGCCGGTGCCATGCCGTGCCATGCCGGTGCCATGCCGTGCCATGCCGGTGCCATCCCGGTGCCATGCCGGTGCCATGCCGGTGCCATGCCGTGCCATGCCGGTGCCATGCCGTGCCATGCCGTGCCATGCCGGTGCCATGCCGGTGCCATGCCGTGCCATGCCGGTGCCATGCCGGGCCATGCGGTGCCATGCCATTCCATGCCATTCCATGCCATTCCATGCCAGTCCATGCCAGTCCATGCCATTCCATGCCATTCCATGCCACTCAATGCGGTGCCATGCCGTGCCATGCCATTCCATGCCATTCCATGCCATTCCATGCCATGCCATTCCATGCCATTCCATGCCATTCCATGCCATTCCATGCCATTCCATGCCATTCCATGCCATTCCATGCCATTCCATGCCGTGCCATGCCATTCCATGCCATTCAATACGGTGCAATGCCGTGCCATGCCATTCCATGCCATTCAATGCGGTGCCATGCCGTGCCATGCCGTGCCATGCCGGTGCCATGCCGTGCCATGCCGGTGCCATGCCGTGCCATGCCGTGCCATGCCGGTGCCATGCCGTGCCATGCCGGTGCCATGCCGTGCCATGCCGGTGCCGTGCCGTGCCATGCCGGTGCCATGCCGGTGCCATGCCGTGCCATGCCGGTGCCATGCCGGGCCATGCGGTGCCATGCCATTCCATGCCATTCCATGCCATTCCATGCCATTCCATGCCAGTCCATGCCATTCCATGCCATTCCATGCCATTCCATGCCATTCCATGCCATTCCATGCCATTCCATGCCACTCAATGCGGTGCCATGCCATTCCATGCCATTCCATGCCGTGCCATGCCATTCCATGCCATTCAATACGGTGCAATGCCGTGCCATGCCATTCCATGCCATTCAATGCGGTGCCATGCCGTGCCATGCCGTGCCATGCCGGTGCCATGCCGTGCCATGCCGGTGCCATGCCGTGCCATGCCGGTGCCATGCCGTGCCATGCCGGTGCCATGCCGTGCCATGCCGGTGCCATGCCGTGCCATGCCGGTGCCATGCCGTGCCATGCCGGTGCCATGCCGTGCCATGCCGGTGCCATGCCGTGCCATGCCGGTGCCATGCCGTGCCATGCCGGTGCCATGCCGTGCCATGCCGGTGCCATGCCGTGCCATGCCGGTGCCATGCCGTGCCATGCCGGTGCCATGCCGTGCCATGCCGGTGCCATGCCGTGCCATGCCGGTGCCATGCCGTGCCATGCCGGTGCCATGCCGTGCCACGCCGTGCCATGCCGTGCCATGCCGTGCCATGCCGTGCCATGCCGTGCCATGCCGGTGCCATGCCGTGCCATGCCGGTGCCATGCCGTGCCATGCCGGTGCCATGCCGTGCCATTCCGGTGCCATGCCGTGCCATGCCGGTGCCATGCCGTGCCATGCCGCTGCCATGCCGTGCCATGCCGGTGCCATGCCGTGCCATGCCGGTGCCATGCCGTGCCATGCCGGTGCCATGCCGGTGCCATGCCGTGCCATGCCGGTGCCATGCCGTGCCATGCCGGTGCCATGCCGTGCCATGCCGTGCCATGCCGTGCCATGCCGGTGCCATGCCGTGCCATGCCGGTGCCATGCCGTGCCATGCCGGTGCCATGCCGTGCCATGCCGTGCCATGCCGGTGCCATGCCGGTGCCATGCCGTGCCATGCCGGTGCCATGCCGGGCCATGCGGTGCCATGCCATTCCATGCCATTCCATGCCATTCCATGCCATTCCATGCCAGTCCATGCCAGTCCATGCCATTCCATGCCATTCCATGCCATTCCATGCCATTCCATGCCATTCCATGCCATTCCATGCCATTCCATGCCATTCCATGCCATTCCATGCCATTCCATGCCATTCCATGCCATTCCATGCCATTCCATGCCATTCCATGCCATTCCATGCCATTCCATGCCATTCCATGCCATTCCATGCCATTCCATGCCATTCCATGCCATTCCATGCCATTCCATGCCATTCCATGCCATTCCATGCCATTCCATGCCATTCCATGCCATTCCATGCCACTCAATGCGGTGCCATGCCGTGCCATGCCATTCCATGCCATTCCATGCCATTCCATGCCATTCCATGCCATTCCATGCCATTCCATGCCATTCCATGCCATTCCATGCCATTCCATGCCATTCCATGCCATTCCATGCCATTCCATGCCATTCCATGCCATTCCATGCCATTCCATGCCATTCCATGCCATTCCATGCCATTCCATGCCATTCCATGCCATTTCATGCCATTCCATGCCATTCCATGCCATTCCATGCCATTCCATGCCATTCCATGCCATTCCATGCCATTCAATGCCGTGCCATGCCATTCCATGCCATTCAATGCGGTGCAATGCCGTGCCATGCCGGTGCCATGCCGTGCCATGCCGGTGCCATGCCGTGCCATGCCGTGCCATGCCGTGCCATGCCGGTGCCATGCCGTGCCATGCCGTGCCATGCCGGTGCCATGCCGTGCCATGCCGGTGCCATGCCGTGCCATGCCGGTGCCGTGCCGTGCCATGCCGGTGCCATGCCGGTGCCATGCCGTGCCATGCCGGTGCCATGCCGGGCCATGCGGTGCCATGCCATTCCATGCCATTCCATGCCATTCCATGCCATTCCATGCCAGTCCATGCCATTCCATGCCATTCCATGCCATTCCATGCCATTCCATGCCATTCCATGCCATTCCATGCCGTGCCATGCCATTCCATGCCATTCAATACGGTGCAATGCCGTGCCATGCCATTCCATGCCATTCAATGCGGTGCCATGCCGTGCCATGCCGTGCCATGCCGGTGCCATGCCGTGCCATGCCGGTGCCATGCCGTGCCATGCCGGTGCCATGCCGTGCCATGCCGGTGCCATGCCGTGCCATGCCGGTGCCATGCCGTGCCATGCCGGTGCCATGCCGTGCCATGCCGGTGCCATGCCGGTGCCATGCCGTGCCATGCCGGTGCCATGCCGGGCCATGCGGTGCCATGCCATTCCATGCCATTCCATGCCATTCCATGCCATTCCATGCCAGTCCATGCCATTCCATGCCATTCCATGCCATTCCATGCCATTCCATGCCATTCCATGCCACTCAATGCGGTGCCATGCCATTCCATGCCATTCCATGCCGTGCCATGCCATTCCATGCCATTCAATACGGTGCAATGCCGTGCCATGCCATTCCATGCCATTCAATGCGGTGCCATGCCGTGCCATGCCGTGCCATGCCGTGCCATGCCGGTGCCATGCCGTGCCATGCCGGTGCCATGCCGTGCCATGCCGGTGCCATGCCGTGCCATGCCGGTGCCATGCCGTGCCATGCCGGTGCCATGCCGTGCCATGCCGGTGCCATGCCGTGCCATGCCGGTGCCATGCCGTGCCATGCCGGTGCCATGCCGTGCCATGCCGGTGCCATGCCGTGCCATGCCGGTGCCATGCCGTGCCATGCCGGTGCCATGCCGTGCCATGCCGGTGCCATGCCGTGCCATGCCGGTGCCATGCCGTGCCATGCCGGTGCCATGCCGTGCCATGCCGGTGCCATGCCGTGCCATGCCGGTGCCATGCCGTGCCATGCCGGTGCCATGCCGTGCCATGCCGGTGCCATGCCGTGCCATGCCGTGCCATGCCGTGCCATGCCGTGCCATGCCGTGCCATGCCGTGCCATGCCGTGCCATGCCGGTGCCATGCCGTGCCATGCCGGTGCCATGCCGTGCCATTCCGGTGCCATGCCGTGCCATGCCGGTGCCATGCCGTGCCATGCCGCTGCCATGCCGTGCCATGCCGGTGCCATGCCGTGCCATGCCGGTGCCATGCCGTGCCATGCCGGTGCCATGCCGTGCCATGCCGGTGCCATGCCGGTGCCATGCCGTGCCATGCCGGTGCCATGCCGTGCCATGCCGGTGCCATGCCGTGCCATGCCGGTGCCATGCCGTGCCATGCCGGTGCCATGCCGTGCCATGCCGTGCCATGCCGTGCCATGCCGGTGCCATGCCGTGCCATGCCGGTGCCATGCCGTGCCATGCCGGTGCCATGCCGTGCCATGCCGGTGCCATGCCGGTGCCATGCCGGTGCCATGCCGGTGCCATGCCGGTGCCATGCCGGTGCCATGCCGGTGCCATGCCGGTGCCATGCCGGTGCCATGCCGGTGCCATGCCGGTGCCATGCCGGTGCCATGCCGGTGCCATGCCGTGCCATGCCGGTGCCATGCCGTGCCATGCCGGTGCCATGCCGTGCCATGCCGGTGCCATGCCGTGCCATGCCGTGCCATGCCGGTGCCATGCCGTGCCATGCCGGTGCCATGCCGTGCCATGCCGTGCCATGCCGGTGCCATGCCGTGCCATGCCGTGCCAAGCCGTGCCATGCCGGTGCCATGCCGTGCCATGCCGTGCCATGCCGGTGCCATGCCGGGCCATGCGGTGCCATGCCATTCCATGCCATTCCATGCCATTCCATGCCATTCCATGCCATTCCATGCCATTCCATGCCATTCCATGCCATTCCATGCCACTCAATGCGGTGCCATGCCATTCCATGCCATTCCATGCCGTGCCATGCCATTCCATGCCATTCAATACGGTGCAATGCCGTGCCATGCCATTCCATGCCATTCAATGCGGTGCCATGCCGTGCCATGCCGGTGCCATGCCGTGCCATGCCGTGCCATGCCGGGCCATGCGGTGCCATGCCATTCCATGCCATTCCATGCCATTCCATGCCATTCCATGCCATTCCATGCCATTCCATGCCATTCCATGCCATTCCATGCCATTCCATGCCATTCCATGCCATTCCATGCCATTCCATGCCATTCCATGCCATTCCATGCCATTCCATGCCATTCCATGCCATTCCATGCCATTCCATGCCATTCCATGCCATTCCATGCCATTCCATGCCATTCCATGCCATTCCATGCCATTCCATGCCATTCCATGCCATTCCATGCCATTCCATGCCATTCCATGCCATTCCATGCCATTCCATGCCATTCCATGCCATTCCATGCCATTCCATGCCATTCCATGCCATTCCATGCCATTCCATGCCATTCCATGCCATTCCGTGCCATTCCGTGCCATTCCGTGCCATTCCATGCCATTCCATGCCATTCCATGCCATTCCATGCCATTCCATGCCATTCCATGCCATTCCGTGCCATTCCATGCCATTCCATGCCATTCCATGCCATTCCATGCCATTCCATGCCATTCCATGCCATTCCATGCCATTCCATGCCATTCCATGCCATTCCATGCCATTCCATGCCATTCCATGCCATTCCATGCCATTCCATGCCATTCCATGCCATTCCATGCCATTCCATGCCATTCCATGCCATTCCATGCCATTCCATGCCATTCCATGCCATTCCATGCCATTCCATGCCATTCCATGCCATTCCATGCCATTCCATGCCATTCCATGCCATTCTATGCCATTCCATGCCATTCCATGCCATTCCATGCCATTCCATGCCATTCCATGCCATTCCATGCCATTCCATGCCATTCCATGCCATTCCATGCCATTCCATGCCATTCCATGCCATTCCATGCCATTCCATGCCATTCCATGCCATTCCATGCCATTCCACGCCATTCCATGCCATTCCATGCCATTCCATGCCATTCCATGTCATTCCATGTCATTCCATGCCATTCAATGCCGTGCCATGCCGGTGCCATGCCGGTGCCATGCCGGTGCCATGCCGGTGCCATGCCGGTGCCATGCCGGTGCCATGCCGGTGCCATGCCGGTGCCATGCCGGTGCCATGCCGGTGCCATGCCGGTGCCATGCCGGTGCCATGCCGGTGCCATGCCGGTGCCATGCCGGTGCCATGCCGGTGCCATGCCGGTGCCATGCCGGTGCCATGCCGGTGCCATGCCGGTGCCATGCCGGTGCCATGCCGGTGCCATGCCGGTGCCATGCCGGTGCCATGCCGGTGCCATGCCGGTGCCATGCCGGTGCCATGCCGGTGCCATGCCGGTGCCATGCCGGTGCCATGCCGGTGCCATGCC
Organism: Cryptus armator; assembly: GCA_963971235.1. Lineage (NCBI taxonomy): Eukaryota > Metazoa > Arthropoda > Insecta > Hymenoptera > Ichneumonidae > Cryptus > Cryptus armator. The sequence continues at coordinate 454,474 of CAXARG010000020.1, forward strand.
GGTGCCATGCCGGTGCCATGCCGGTGCCATGCCGGTGCCATGCCGGTGCCATGCCGGTGCCATGCCGTGCCATGCCGGTGCCATGCCGTGCCATGCCGTGCCATGCCGGTGCCATGCCGTGCCATGCCGGTGCCATGCCGTGCCATGCCGGTGCCATGCCGTGCCATGCCGGTGCCATGCCGGTGCCATGCCGTGCCATGCCGGTGCCATGCCGTGCCATGCCGGTGCCATGCCGTGCCATGCCGGTGCCATGCCGTGCCATGCCGGTGCCATGCCGTGCCATGCCGGTGCCATGCCGTGCCATGCCGTGCCATGCCGGTGCCATGCCGTGCCATGCCGGTGCCATGCCGGTGCCATGCCGTGCCATGCCGGTGCCATGCCGTGCCATGCCGGTGCCATGCCGTGCCATGCCGGTGCCATGCCGTGCCATGCCGGTGCCATGCCGTGCCATGCCGGTGCCATGCCGTGCCATGCCGGTGCCATGCCGGTGCCATGCCGTGCCATGCCGGTGCCATGCCGTGCCATGCCGGTGCCATGCCGTGCCATGCCGGTGCCATGCCGTGCCATGCCGGTGCCATGCCGTGCCATGCCGGTGCCATGCCGTGCCATGCCGTGCCATGCCGGTGCCATGCCGTGCCATGCCGGTGCCATGCCGGTGCCATGCCGTGCCATGCCGGTGCCATGCCGTGCCATGCCGGTGCCATGCCGGGCCATGCGGTGCCATGCCGTGCCATGCCGGTGCCATGCCGGGCCATGCGGTGCCATGCCATTCCATGCCATTCCATGCCATTCCATGCCAGTCCATGCCAGTCCATGCCATTCCATGCCATTCCATGCCACTCAATGCCATTCCATGCCATTCCATGCCATTCCATGCCATTCCATGCCATTCCATGCCATTCCATGCCATTCCATGCCATTCCATGCCGTGCCATGCCATTCCATGCCATTCAATACGGTGCAATGCCGTGCCATGCCATTCCATGCCATTCAATGCGGTGCCATGCCGGTGCCATGCCGTGCCATGCCGGTGCCATGCCGTGCCATGCCGGTGCCATGCCGTGCCATGCCGGTGCCATGCCGTGCCATGCCGGTGCCATGCCGTGCCATGCCGGTGCCATGCCGTGCCATGCCGTGCCAAGCCGTGCCATGCCGGTGCCATGCCGGTGCCATGCCGTGCCATGCCGTGCCATGCCGGGCCATGCGGTGCCATGCCATTCCATGCCATTCCATGCCATTCCATGCCATTCCATGCCAGTCCATGCCATTCCATGCCATTCCATGCCATTCCATGCCATTCCATGCCACTCAATGCGGTGCCATGCCATTCCATGCCATTCCATGCCGTGCCATGCCATTCCATGCCATTCCATGCCGTGCCATGCCATTCCATGCCATTCAATACGGTGCAATGCCGTGCCATGCCATTCCATGCCATTCAATGCGGTGCCATGCCGTGCCATGCCGGTGCCATGCCGTGCCATGCCGGTCCATGCCGTGCCATGCCGGTGCCATGCCGTGCCATGCCGGTGCCATGCCGGTGCCATGCCGGTGCCATGCCGGTGCCATGCCGGTGCCATGCCGGTGCCATGCCGGTGCCATGCCGGTGCCATGCCGGTGCCATGCCGGTGCCATGCCGGTGCCATGCCGGTGCCATGCCGGTGCCATGCCGGTGCCATGCCGGTGCCATGCCGGTGCCATGCCGGTGCCATGCCGGTGCCATGCCGTGCCATGCCGGTGCCATGCCGTGCCATGCCGGTGCCATGCCGTGCCATGCCGGTGCCATGCCGTGCCATGCCGGTGCCATGCCGTGCCATGCCGGTGCCATGCCGGTGCCATGCCGTGCCATGCCGGTGCCATGCCGTGCCATGCCGTGCCATGCCGGTGCCATGCCGTGCCATGCCGTGCCATGCCGTGCCATGCCGGTGCCATGCCGTGCCATGCCGGTGCCATGCCGTGCCATGCCGTGCCATGCCGTGCCATGCCGTGCCATGCCGGTGCCATGCCGGTGCCATGCCGTGCCATGCCGGTGCCATGCCGTGCCATGCCGGTGCCATGCCGTGCCATGCCGTGCCATGCCGTGCCATGCCGTGCCATGCCGGAGCCATGCCGTGCCATGCCGGTGCCATGCCGGTGCCATGCCGTGCCATGCCGGTGCCATGCCGTGCCATGCCGGTGCCATGCCGTGCCATGCCGGTGCCATGCCGTGCCATGCCGGTGCCATGCCGTGCCATGCCGGTGCCATGCCGTGCCATGCCGTGCCATGCCGTGCCATGCGGTGCCATGCCATTCCATGCCATTCCATGCCATTCCATGCCAGTCCATGCCATTCCATGCCGTGCCATGCCGGTGCCATGCCGTGCCATGCCGGTGCCATGCCGGTGCCATGCCGGTGCCATGCCGGTGCCATGCCGTGCCATGCCGGTGCCATGCCGTGCCATGCCATTCCATGCCGTGCCATGCCGTGCCATGCCATTCCATGCCATTCAATGCGGTGCAATGCCGTGCCATGCCGGTGCCATGCCGGTGCCATGCCGGTGCCATGCCGGTGCCATGCCGTGCCATGCCGGTGACATGCCGTGCCATGCCGGTGCCATGCCGTGCCATGCCGGTGCCATGCCGTGCCATGCCGGTGCCATGCCGTGCCATGCCGGTGCCATGCCGTGCCATGCCGGTGCCATGCCGGTGCCATGCCGTGCCATGCCGGTGCCATGCCGTGCCATGCCGGTGCCATGCCGTGCCATGCCGGTGCCATGCCGTGCCATGCCGGTGCCATGCCGTGCCATGCCGGTGCCATGCCGTGCCATGCCGGTGCCATGCCGTGCCATGCCGGTGCCATGCCGTGCCATGCCGGTGCCATGCCGTGCCATGCCGGTGCCATGCCGTGCCATGCCGTGCCATGCCGGGCCATGCGGTGCCATGCCATTCCATGCCATTCCATGCCATTCCATGCCAGTCCATGCCATTCCATGCCATTCCATGCCATTCCATGCCATTCCATGCCATTCCATGCCACTCAATGCGGTGCCATGCCATTCCATGCCACTCAATGCGGTGCCATGCCATTCCATGCCATTCCATGCCATTCCATGCCATTCCATGCCATTCCATGCCATTCCATGCCGTGCCATGCCGTGCCAGGCCGTGCCATGCCGGTGCCATGCCGTGCCATGCCGGTGCCATGCCGGGCCATGCGGTGCCATGCCATTCCATGCGGTGCCATGCCATTCCATGCGGTGCCATGCCATTCCATGCCATTCCATGCCATTCCATGCCATTCCATACCATTCCATGCCATTCCATGCCATTCCATGCCATTCCATGCCATTCCATGCCATTCCATGCCATTCCATGCCATTCCATGCCATTCCATGCCATTCCATGCCATTCCATGCCATTCCATGCCATTCCATGCCATTCCATGCCATTCCATGCCATTCCATGCCATTCCATGCCATTCCATGCCATTCCATGCCATTCCATGCCATTCCATGCCATTCCATGCCATTCCATGCCATTCCATGCCATTCCATGCCATTCCATGCCATTCCATGCCATTCCATGCCATTCCATGCCATTCCATGCCATTCCATGCCATTCCATGCCATTCCATGCCATTCCATGCCATTCCATGCCATTCCATGCCATTCCATGCCATTCCATGCCATTCCATGCCATTCCATGCCATTCCATGCCATTCCATGCCACTCAATGCCGGTGCCATGCCGGTGCCATGCCGGTGCCATGCCGGTGCCATGCCGGTGCCATGCCGGTGCCATGCCGGTGCCATGCCGGTGCCATGCCGGTGCCATGCCGGTGCCATGCCGGTGCCATGCCGGTGCCATGCCGGTGCCATGCCGGTGCCATGCCGGTGCCATGCCGGTGCCATGCCGGTGCCATGCCGGTGCCATGCCGGTGCCATGCCGGTGCCATGCCGGTGCCATGCCGGTGCCATGCCGGTGCCATGCCGTTGCCATGCCGGTGCCATGCCGGTGCCATGCCGGTGCCATGCCGGTGCCATGCCGGTGCCATGCCGGTGCCATGCCGGTGCCATGCCGGTGCCATGCCGGTGCCATGCCGGTGCCATGCCGGTGCCATGCCGGTGCCATGCCGGTGCCATGCCGGTGCCATGCCGGTGCCATGCCGGTGCCATGCCGGTGCCATGCCGGTGCCATGCCGGTGCCATGCCGGTGCCATGCCGTGCCATGCCGGTGCCATGCCGGTGCCATGCCGGTGCCATGCCGGTGCCATGCCGGTGCCATGCCGGTGCCATGCCGGTGCCATGCCGGTGCCATGCCGGTGCCATGCCGGTGCCATGCCGGTGCCATGCCGGTGCCATGCCGTGCCATGCCGGTGCCATGCCGTGCCATGCCGGTGCCATGCCGTGCCATGCCGGTGCCATGCCGTGCCATGCCGGTGCCATGCCGTGCCATGCCGGTGCCATGCCGTGCCATGCCGGTGCCATGCCGGTGCCATGCCGTGCCATGCCGGTGCCATGCCGTGCCATGCCGGTGCCATGCCGTGCCATGCCGGTGCCATGCCGTGCCATGCCGTGCCATGCCGGTGCCATGCCGTGCCATGCCGGTGCCATGCCGTGCCATGCCGGTGCCATGCCGGGCCATGCGGTGCCATGCCATTCCATGCCATTCCATGCCATTCCATGCCATTCCATGCCAGTCCATGCCAGTCCATGCCATTCCATGCCATTCCATGCCATTCCATGCCATTCCATGCCATTCCATGCCATTCCATGCCATTCCATGCCATTCCATGCCATTCCATGCCGTGCCATGCCATTCCATGCCATTCAATACGGTGCAATGCCGTGCCATGCCATTCCATGCCATTCAATGCGGTGCCATGCCGTGCCATGCCGGTGCCATGCCGTGCCATGCCGTGCCATGCCGGGCCATGCGGTGCCATGCCATTCCATGCCATTCCATGCCATTCCATGCCATTCCATGCCATTCCATGCCATTCCATGCCATTCCATGCCATTCCATGCCATTCCATGCCGTGCCATGCCGGTGCCATGCCGTGTCATGCCGGTGCCATGCCGTGCCATGCCGGTGCCATGCCGTGCCATGCCGGGCCATGCGGTGCCATGCCATTCCATGCCATTCCATGCCATTCCATGCCGTGCCATGCCGTGCCATGCCGTGCCATGCCGTGCCATGCCATTCCATGCCATTCAATGCGATGCAATGCCGTGCCATGCCGTGCCATGCCGGTGCCATGCCGTGCCATGCCGGTGCCATGCCGTGCCATGCCGGTGCCATGCCGTGCCATGCCGGTCCCATGCCGGTGCCATGCCGTGCCATGCCGGTGCCATGCCGTGCCATGCCGGTGCCATGCCGTGCCATGCCGGTGCCATGCCGTGCCATGCCGGTGCCATGCCGTGCCATGCCGGTGCCATGCCGTGCCATGCCGGTGCCATGCCGTGCCATGCCGGTGCCATGCCGTGCCATGCCGGTGCCATGCCGTGCCATGCCGGTGCCATGCCGTGCCATGCCGGTGCCATGCCGTGCCATGCCGGTGCCATGCCGTGCCATGCCGGTGCCATGCCGTGCCATGCCGGTGCCATGCCGTGCCATGCCGGTGCCATGCCGTGCCATGCCGGTGCCATGCCGTGCCATGCCGGTGCCATGCCGTGCCATGCCGGTGCCATGCCGTGCCATGCCGGTGCCATGCCGTGCCATGCCGGTGCCATGCCGTGCCATGCCGGTGCCATGCCGTGCCATGCCGGTGCCATGCCGTGCCATGCCGGTGCCATGCCGTGCCATGCCGGTGCCATGCCGTGCCATGCCGGTGCCATGCCGGGCCATGCGGTGCCATGCCATTCCATGCCATTCCATGCCATTCCATGCCAGTCCATGCCAGTCCATGCCATTCCATGCCATTCCATGCCACTCAATGCCATTCCATGCCATTCCATGCCATTCCATGCCATTCCATGCCATTCCATGCCATTCCATGCCACTCAATGCGGTGCCATGCCATTCCATGCCATTCCATGCCGTGCCATGCCATTCCATGCCATTCCATGCCGTGCCATGCGATTCCATGCCATTCAATACGGTGCAATGCCGTGCCATGCCATTCCATGCCATTCAATGCGGTGCCATGCCGTGCCATGCCGTGCCATGCCGGTGCCATGCCGTGCCATGCCGGTGCCATGCCGGTGCCATGCCGGTGCCATGCCGGTGCCATGCCGGTGCCATGCCGGTGCCATGCCGGTGCCATGCCGGTGCCATGCCGGTGCCATGCCGGTGCCATGCCGGTGCCATGCCGGTGCCATGCCGGTGCCATGCCGGTGCCATGCCGGTGCCATGCCGGTGCCATGCCGGTGCCATGCCGGTGCCATGCCGGTGCCATGCCGGTGCCATGCCGGTGCCATGCCGGTGCCATGCCGGTGCCATGCCGGTGCCATGCCGGTGCCATGCCGGTGCCATGCCGGTGCCATGCCGGTGCCATGCCGGTGCCATGCCGGTGCCATGCCGGTGCCATGCCGGTGCCATGCCGGTGCCATGCCGGTGCCATGCCGGTGCCATGCCGGTGCCATGCCGGTGCCATGCCGGTGCCATGCCGGTGCCATGCCGGTGCCATGCCGGTGCCATGCCGGTGCCATGCCGGTGCCATGCCGGTGCCATGCCGGTGCCATGCCGGTGCCATGCCGGTGCCATGCCGGTGCCATGCCGGTGCCATGCCGGTGCCATGCCGGTGCCATGCCGGTGCCATGCCGGTGCCATGCCGGTGCCATGCCGGTGCCATGCCGGTGCCATGCCGGTGCCATGCCGGTGCCATGCCGGTGCCATGCCGGTGCCATGCCGGTGCCATGCCGGTGCCATGCCGGTGCCATGCCGGTGCCATGCCGGTGCCATGCCGGTGCCATGCCGGTGCCATGCCGGTGCCATGCCGGTGCCATGCCGGTGCCATGCCGGTGCCATGCCGGTGCCATGCCGGTGCCATGCCGGTGCCATGCCGGTGCCATGCCGGTGCCATGCCGGTGCCATGCCGGTGCCATGCCGGTGCCATGCCGGTGCCATGCCGGTGCCATGCCGGTGCCATGCCGGTGCCATGCCGGTGCCATGCCGGTGCCATGCCGGTGCCATGCCGGTGCCATGCCGGTGCCATGCCGGTGCCATGCCGGTGCCATGCCGGTGCCATGCCGGTGCCATGCCGGTGCCATGCCGGTGCCATGCCGGTGCCATGCCGGTGCCATGCCGGTGCCATGCCGGTGCCATGCCGGTGCCATGCCGGTGCCATGCCGGTGCCATGCCGGTGCCATGCCGGTGCCATGCCGGTGCCATGCCGGTGCCATGCCGGTGCCATGCCGGTGCCATGCCGGTGCCATGCCGGTGCCATGCCGGTGCCATGCCGGTGCCATGCCGGTGCCATGCCGGTGCCATGCCGGTGCCATGCCGTGCCATGCCGGTGCCATGCCGGTGCCATGCCGGTGCCATGCCGGTGCCATGCCGGTGCCATGCCGGTGCCATGCCGTGCCATGCCGTGCCATGCCGTGCCAAGCCGTGCCATGCCGGTGCCATGCCGGTGCCATGCCGTGCCATGCCGTGCCATGCCGGTGCCATGCCGGGCCATGCGGTGCCATGCCATTCCATGCGGTGCCATGCCATTCCATGCCATTCCATGCCATTCCATGCCATTCCATGCCAGTCCATGCCATTCCATGCCATTCCATGCCATTCCATGCCATTCCATGCCACTCAATGCGGTGCCATGCCATTCCATGCCATTCCATGCCGTGCCATGCCATTCCATGCCATTCAATACGGTGCAATGCCGTGCCATGCCATTCCATGCCATTCAATGCGGTGCCATGCCGTGCCATGCCGTGCCATGCCGGTGCCATGCCGTGCCATGCCGTGCCATGCCGGGCCATGCGGTGCCATGCCATTCCATGCCATTCCATGCCATTCCATGCCATTCCATGCCATTCCATGCCATTCCATGCCATTCCATGCCATTCCATGCCATTCCATGCCATTCCATGCCATTCCATGCCGTGCCATGCCGGTGCCATGCCGTGTCATGCCGGTGCCATGCCGTGCCATGCCGGTGCCATGCCGTGCCATGCCGGGCCATGCGGTGCCATGCCATTCCATGCCATTCCATGCCATTCCATGCCATTCCATGCCATTCATTGCCGTGCCATGCCGTGCCATGCGGTGCCATGCCGTGCCATGCGGTGCCATGCCATTCCATGCTATTCCATGCCATTCCATGCCATTCCATGCCATTCCATGCCATTCCATGCCATTCCATGCCATTCCATGCCATTCCATGCCATTCCATGCCATTCCATGCCATTCCATGCCATTCCATGCCATTCCATGCCATTCCATGCCATTCCATGCCATTCCATGCCATTCCATGCCATTCCATGCCATTCCATGCCATTCCATGCCATTCCATGCCATTCCATGCCATTCCATGCCATTCCATGCCATTCCATGAAATTCCATGCCATTCCATGCCATTCCATGCCATTCCATGCCATTCCATGTCATTCCATGTCATTCCATGCCATTCCATGTCATTCCATGCCATTCAATGCCGGTGCCATGCCGGTGCCATGCCGGTGCCATGCCGGTGCCATGCCGGTGCCATGCCGGTGCCATGCCGGTGCCATGCCGGTGCCATGCCGGTGCCATGCCGGTGCCATGCCGGTGCCATGCCGGTGCCATGCCGGTGCCATGCCGGTGCCATGCCGGTGCCATGCCGGTGCCATGCCGTGCCGTGCCGGTGCCATGCCGTGCCATGCCGGTGCCATGCCGGTGCCATGCCGGTGCCATGCCGTGCCATGCCGGGCCATGCGGTGCCATGCCATTCCATGCCATTCCATGCCATTCCATGCCATTCCATGCCAGTCCATGCCATTCCATGCCATTCCATGCCATTCCATGCCATTCCATGCCATTCCATGCCATTCCATGCCATTCCATGCCACTCAATGCGGTGCCATGCCATTCCATGCCATTCCATGCCGTGCCATGCCATTCCATGCCATTCCATGCCGTGCCATGCCATTCCATGCCATTCAATACGGTGCAATGCCGTGCCATGCCATTCCATGCCATTCAATGCGGTGCCATGCCGTGCCATGCCGTGCCATGCCGGTGCCATGCCGTGCCATGCCGGTGCCATGCCGTGCCATGCCGGTGCCATGCCGTGCCATGCCGGTGCCATGCCGTGCCATGCCGGTGCCATGCCGTGCCATGCCGGTGCCATGCCGTGCCATGCCGGTGCCATGCCGTGCCATGCCGGTGCCATGCCGTGCCATGCCGGTGCCATGCCGTGCCATGCCGGTGCCATGCCGTGCCATGCCGGTGCCATGCCGTGCCATGCCGGTGCCATGCCGTGCCATGCCGTGCCATGCCGTGCCATGCCGGTGCCATGCCGTGCCATGCCGGTGCCATGCCGTGCCATGCCGGTGCCATGCCGTGCCATGCCGGTGCCATGCCGTGCCATGCCGGTGCCATGCCGTGCCATTCCGGTGCCATGCCGTGCCATGCCGGTGCCATGCCGTGCCATGCCGGTGCCATGCCGTGCCATGCCGGTGCCATGCCGTGCCATGCCGGTGCCATGCCGTGCCATGCCGGTGCCATGCCGTGCCATGCCGGTGCCATGCCGGTGCCATGCCGTGCCATGCCGGTGCCATGCCGTGCCATGCCGGTGCCATGCCGTGCCATGCCGGTGCCATGCCGTGCCATGCCGTGCCATGCCGTGCCATGCCTGTGCCATGCCGTGCCATGCCGGTGCCATGCCGTGCCATGCCGGTGCCATGCCGTGCCATGCCGGTGCCATGCCGTGCCATGCCGTGCCATGCCGGGCCATGCGGTGCCATGCCATTCCATGCCATTCCATGCCATTCCATGCCATTCCATGCCATTCCATGCCATTCAATGCGGCGCAATGCCGTGCCATGCCGTGCCATGCCATTCCATGCCATTCAATGCGGTGCAATGCCGTGCCATGCCGGTGCCATGCCGGTGCCATGCCGGTGCCATGCCGGTGCCATGCCGGTGCCATGCCGGTGCCATGCCGGTGCCATGCCGGTGCCATGCCGGTGCCATGCCGGTGCCATGCCGGTGCCATGCCGGTGCCATGCCGGTGCCATGCCGGTGCCATGCCGGTGCCATGCCGGTGCCATGCCGGTGCCATGCCGGTGCCATGCCGGTGCCATGCCGGTGCCATGCCGGTGCCATGCCGGTGCCATGCCGGTGCCATGCCGGTGCCATGCCGGTGCCATGCCGGTGCCATGCCGGTGCCATGCCGGTGCCATGCCGGTGCCATGCCGGTGCCATGCCGGTGCCATGCCGGTGCCATGCCGGTGCCATGCCGGTGCCATGCCGGTGCCATGCCGGTGCCATGCCGGTGCCATGCCGGTGCCATGCCGGTGCCATGCCGGTGCCATGCCGGTGCCATGCCGGTGCCATGCCGGTGCCATGCCGGTGCCATGCCGGTGCCATGCCGGTGCCATGCCGGTGCCATGCCGGTGCCATGCCGTGCCATGCCGGTGCCATGCCGTGCCATGCCGGTGCCATGCCGGTGCCATGCCGGTGCCATGCCGTGCCATGCCGGTGCCATGCCGTGCCATGCCGTGCCAAGCCGTGCCATGCCGGTGCCATGCCGTGCCATGCCGTGCCATGCCGGTGCCATGCCGGGCCATGCGGTGCCATGCCATTCCATGCCATTCCATGCCATTCCATGCCATTCCATGCCATTCCATGCCATTCCATGCCAGTCCATGCCATTCCATGCCATTCCATGCCATTCCATGCCATTCCATGCCACTCAATGCGGTGCCATGCCATTCCATGCCATTCCATGCCATTCAATACGGTGCAATGCCGTGCCATGCCATTCCATGCCATTCAATGCGGTGCCATGCCGTGCCATGCCGTGCCATGCCGGTGCCATGCCGTGCCATGCCGTGCCATGCCGGGCCATGCGGTGCCATGCCATTCCATGCCATTCCATGCCATTCCATGCCATTCCATGCCATTCCATGCCATTCCATGCCATTCCATGCCATTCCATGCCATTCCATGCCATTCCATGCCGTGCCATGCCGGTGCCATGCCGTGTCATGCCGGTGCCATGCCGTGCCATGCCGGTGCCATGCCGTGCCATGCCGGGCCATGCGGTGCCATGCCATTCCATGCCATTCCATGCCATTCCATGCCATTCCATGCCATTCCATGCCGTGCCATGCCGTGCCATGCCGTGCCATGCCGTGCCATGCCATTCCATGCCATTCAATGCGATGCAATGCCGTGCCATGCCGTGCCATGCCGGTGCCATGCCGGTGCCATGCCGTGCCATGCCGGTGCCATGCCGTGCCATGCCGGTGCCATGCCGTGCCATGCCGGTCCCATGCCGGTGCCATGCCGTGCCATGCCGGTGCCATGCCGTGCCATGCCGTGCCATGCCGGGCCATGCGGTGCCATGCCATTCCATGCCATTCCATGCCATTCAATGCCATTCCATGCCATTCAATGCCATTCCATGCCATTCATTGCCGTGCCATGCCGTGCCATGCGGTGCCATGCCGTGCCATGCGGTGCCATGCCATTCCATGCTATTCCATGCCATTCCATGCCATTCCATGCCATTCCATGCCATTCCATGCCATTCCATGCCATTCCATGCCATTCCATGCCATTCCATGCCATTCCATGCCATTCCATGCCATTCCATGCCATTCCATGCCATTCCATGCCATTCCATGCCATTCCATGCCATTCCATGCCATTCCATGCCATTCCATGCCATTCCATGCCATTCCATGCCATTCCATGCCATTCCATGCCATTCCATGCCATTCCATGAAATTCCATGCCATTCCATGCCATTCCATGCCATTCCATGTCATTCCATGTCATTCCATGCCATTCCATGTCATTCCATGCCATTCAATGCCGGTGCCATGCCGGTGCCATGCCGGTGCCATGCCGGTGCCATGCCGGTGCCATGCCGGTGCCATGCCGGTGCCATGCCGGTGCCATGCCGGTGCCATGCCGGTGCCATGCCGGTGCCATGCCGGTGCCATGCCGGTGCCATGCCGGTGCCATGCCGGTGCCATGCCGGTGCCATGCCGGTGCCATGCCGGTGCCATGCCGGTGCCATGCCGGTGCCATGCCGGTGCCATGCCGGTGCCATGCCGGTGCCATGCCGGTGCCATGCCGGTGCCATGCCGGTGCCATGCCGGTGCCATGCCGGTGCCATGCCGGTGCCATGCCGGTGCCATGCCGGTGCCATGCCGGTGCCATGCCGGTGCCATGCCGGTGCCATGCCGGTGCCATGCCGGTGCCATGCCGGTGCCATGCCGGTGCCATGCCGGTGCCATGCCGGTGCCATGCCGGTGCCATGCCGGTGCCATGCCGGTGCCATGCCGGTGCCATGCCGGTGCCATGCCGGTGCCATGCCGGTGCCATGCCGGTGCCATGCCGGTGCCATGCCGGTGCCATGCCGGTGCCATGCCGGTGCCATGCCGGTGCCATGCCGGTGCCATGCCGGTGCCATGCCGTGCCATGCCGGTGCCATGCCGTGCCATGCCGGTGCCATGCCGTGCCATGCCGGTGCCATGCCGTGCCATGCCGGTGCCATGCCGTGCCATGCCGGTGCCATGCCGGTGCCATGCCGTGCCATGCCGGTGCCATGCCGTGCCATGCCGGTGCCATGCCGTGCCATGCCGGTGCCATGCCGTGCCATGCCGTGCCATGCCGTGCCATGCCTGTGCCATGCCGTGCCATGCCGGTGCCATGCCGTGCCATGCCGGTGCCATGCCGTGCCATGCCGTGCCATGCCGGTGCCATGCCGGTGCCATGCCGTGCCATGCCGGTGCCATGCCGGGCCATGCGGTGCCATGCCGGGCCATGCGGTGCCATGCCATTCCATGCCATTCCATGCCATTCCATGCCATTCCATGCCAGTCCATGCCAGTCCATGCCATTCCATGCCATTCCATGCCATTCCATGCCAGTCCATGCCAGTCCATGCCATTCCATGCCATTCCATGCCATTCCATGCCACTCAATGCGGTGCCATGCCGTGCCATGCCATTCCATGCCATTCCATGCCATTCCATGCCATTCCATGCCATTCCATGCCATTCCATGCCATTCCATGCCATTCCATGCCATTCCATGCCATTCCATGCCATTCCATGCCATTCCATGCCATTCCATGCCATTCCATGCCATTCCATGCCATTCCATGCCATTCCATGCCATTCCATGCCATTCCATGCCATTCCATGCCATTCCATGCCATTCCATGCCATTCCATGCCATTCCATGCCATTTCATGCCATTCCATGCCATTCCATGCCATTCCATGCCATTCCATGCCATTCCATGCCATTCAATGCCGTGCCATGCCATTCCATGCCATTCAATGCGGTGCAATGCCGTGCCATGCCGGTGCCATGCCGTGCCATGCCGTGCCATGCCGGTGCCATGCCGTGCCATGCCGGTGCCATGCCGGTGCCATGCCGTGCCATGCCGGTGCCATGCCGTGCCATGCCGGTGCCATGCCGTGCCATGCCGTGCCATGCCGTGCCATGCCGTGCCATGCCGGTGCCATGCCGTGCCATGCCGGTGCCATGCCGTGCCATGCCGGTGCCATGCCGTGCCATGCCGGTGCCATGCCGTGCCATGCCGGTGCCATGCCGTGCCATGCCGGTGCCATGCCGTGCCATGCCGGTGCCATGCCGTGCCATGCCGGTGCCATGCCGTGCCATGCCGGTGCCATGCCGTGCCATGCCGTGCCATGCCGTGCCATGCCGGTGCCATGCCGGTGCCATGCCGTGCCATGCCGGTGCCATGCCGTGCCATGCCGGTGCCATGCCGGTGCCATGCCGTGCCATGCCGGTGCCATGCCGTGCCATGCCGGTGCCATGCCGTGCCATGCCGTGCCATGCCGTGCCATGCCGTGCCATGCCGGTGCCATGCCGTGCCATGCCGGTGCCATGCCGTGCCATGCCGGTGCCATGCCGTGCCATGCCGTGCCATGCCGTGCCATGCCGGTGCCATGCCGTGCCATGCCGGTGCCATGCCGTGCCATGCCGGTGCCATGCCGTGCCATGCCGGTGCCATGCCGTGCCATGCCGGTGCCATGCCGTGCCATGCCGTGCCAAGCCGTGCCATGCCGGTGCCATGCCGGTGCCATGCCGTGCCATGCCGTGCCATGCCGGGCCATGCGGTGCCATGCCATTCCATGCCATTCCATGCCATTCCATGCCATTCCATGCCATTCCATGCCATTCCATGCCAGTCCATGCCATTCCATGCCATTCCATGCCATTCCATGCCATTCCATGCCACTCAATGCGGTGCCATGCCATTCCATGCCATTCCATGCCGTGCCATGCCATTCCATGCCATTCCATGCCGTGCCATGCCATTCCATGCCATTCAATACGGTGCAATGCCGTGCCATGCCATTCCATGCCATTCAATGCGGTGCCATGCCGTGCCATGCCGTGCCATGCCGTGCCATGCCGGTGCCATGCCGTGCCATGCCGGTGCCATGCCGTGCCATGCCGGTGCCATGCCGTGCCATGCCGGTGCCATGCCGTGCCATGCCGGTGCCATGCCGTGCCATGCCGGTGCCATGCCGTGCCATGCCGGTGCCATGCCGTGCCATGCCGGTGCCATGCCGTGCCATGCCGGTGCCATGCCGTGCCATGCCGGTGCCATGCCGTGCCATGCCGTGCCATGCCGTGCCATGCCGGTGCCATGCCGTGCCATGCCGGTGCCATGCCGTGCCATGCCGGTGCCATGCCGTGCCATGCCGGTGCCATGCCGTGCCATGCCGGTGCCATGCCGGTGCCATGCCGTGCCATGCCGGTGCCATGCCGTGCCATGCCGGTGCCATGCCGTGCCATGCCGTGCCATGCCGTGCCATGCCGGTGCCATGCCGTGCCATGCCGGTGCCATGCCGTGCCATGCCGGTGCCATGCCGTGCCATGCCGTGCCATGCCGTGCCATGCCGGTGCCATGCCGGTGCCATGCCGTGCCATGCCGTGCCATGCCGGGCCATGCGGTGCCATGCCATTCCATGCCATTCCATGCCATTCCATGCCATTCCATGCCAGTCCATGCCAGTCCATGCCATTCCATGCCATTCCATGCCATTCCATGCCACTCAATGCGGTGCCATGCCATTCCATGCCATTCCATGCCGTGCCATGCCATTCCATGCCATTCCATGCCGTGCCATGCCATTCCATGCCATTCAATACGGTGCAATGCCGTGCCATGCCATTCCATGCCATTCAATGCGGTGCCATGCCGTGCCATGCCGTGCCATGCCGGTGCCATGCCGTGCCATGCCGGTGCCATGCCGTGCCATGCCGGTGCCATGCCGTGCCATGCCGGTGCCATGCCGGTGCCATGCCGGTGCCATGCCGGTGCCATGCCGGTGCCATGCCGTGCCATGCCGGTGCCATGCCGGTGCCATGCCGGTGCCATGCCGGTGCCATGCCGGTGCCATGCCGGTGCCATGCCGGTGCCATGCCGGTGCCATGCCGGTGCCATGCCGGTGCCATGCCGGTGCCATGCCGGTGCCATGCCGTGCCATGCCGGTGCCATGCCGGTGCCATGCCGGTGCCATGCCGTGCCATGCCGGTGCCATGCCGTGCCATGCCGTGCCAAGCCGTGCCATGCCGGTGCCATGCCGTGCCATGCCGTGCCATGCCGGTGCCATGCCGGGCCATGCGGTGCCATGCCATTCCATGCCATTCCATGCCATTCCAGGCCATTCCATGCCATTCCATGCCATTCCATGCCAGTCCATGCCATTCCATGCCATTCCATGCCATTCCATGCCATTCCATGCCACTCAATGCGGTGCCATGCCATTCCATGCCATTCCATGCCGTGCCATGCCATTCCATGCCATTCAATACGGTGCAATGCCGTGCCATGCCATTCCATGCCATTCAATGCGGTGCCATGCCGTGCCATGCCGTGCCATGCCGGTGCCATGCCGTGCCATGCCGGTGCCATGCCGTGCCATGCCGGTGCCATGCCGTGCCATGCCGGTGCCATGCCGGTGCCATGCCGGTGCCATGCCGGTGCCATGCCGTGCCATGCCGGTGCCATGCCGGTGCCATGCCGGTGCCATGCCGGTGCCATGCCGGTGCCATGCCGGTGCCATGCCGTGCCATGCCGGTGCCATGCCGTGCCATGCCGGTGCCATGCCGGTGCCATGCCGGTGCCATGCCGGTGCCATGCCGTGCCATGCCGGTGCCATGCCGGTGCCATGCCGGTGCCATGCCGTGCCATGCCGGTGCCATGCCGTGCCATGCCGGTGCCATGCCGGTGCCATGCCGTGCCATGCCGGTGCCATGCCGTGCCATGCCGGTGCCATGCCGTGCCATGCCGGTGCCATGCCGTGCCATGCCGTGCCATGCCGTGCCATGCCTGTGCCATGCCGTGCCATGCCGGTGCCATGCCGTGCCATGCCGGTGCCATGCCGTGCCATGCCGTGCCATGCCGGTGCCATGCCGGTGCCATGCCGTGCCATGCCGGTGCCATGCCGGGCCATGCGGTGCCATGCCATTCCATGCCATTCCATGCCATTCCATGCCATTCCATGCCAGTCCATGCCAGTCCATGCCATTCCATGCCATTCCATGCCATTCCATGCCAGTCCATGCCAGTCCATGCCATTCCATGCCATTCCATGCCATTCCATGCCACTCAATGCGGTGCCATGCCGTGCCATGCCATTCCATGCCATTCCATGCCATTCCATGCCATTCCATGCCATTCCATGCCATTCCATGCCATTCCATGCCATTCCATGCCATTCCATGCCATTCCATGCCATTCCATGCCATTCCATGCCATTCCATGCCATTCCATGCCATTCCATGCCATTTCATGCCATTCCATGCCATTCCATGCCATTCCATGCCATTCCATGCCATTCCATGCCATTCCATGCCATTCAATGCCGTGCCATGCCATTCCATGCCATTCAATGCGGTGCAATGCCGTGCCATGCCGGTGCCATGCCGTGCCATGCCGTGCCATGCCGGTGCCATGCCGTGCCATGCCGGTGCCATGCCGGTGCCATGCCGTGCCATGCCGGTGCCATGCCGTGCCATGCCGGTGCCATGCCGTGCCATGCCGTGCCATGCCGTGCCATGCCGTGCCATGCCGGTGCCATGCCGTGCCATGCCGGTGCCATGCCGTGCCATGCCGGTGCCATGCCGTGCCATGCCGGTGCCATGCCGTGCCATGCCGGTGCCATGCCGTGCCATGCCGGTGCCATGCCGTGCCATGCCGTGCCATGCCGTGCCATGCCGGTGCCATGCCGGTGCCATGCCGTGCCATGCCGGTGCCATGCCGTGCCATGCCGGTGCCATGCCGGTGCCATGCCGTGCCATGCCGGTGCCATGCCGTGCCATGCCGGTGCCATGCCGTGCCATGCCGGTGCCATGCCGTGCCATGCCGGTGCCATGCCGTGCCATGCCGTGCCATGCCGTGCCATGCCGGTGCCATGCCGTGCCATGCCGGTGCCATGCCGGTGCCATGCCGTGCCATGCCGGTGCCATGCCGTGCCATGCCGGTGCCATGCCGTGCCATGCCGTGCCATGCCGTGCCATGCCGGTGCCATGCCGTGCCATGCCGGTGCCATGCCGTGCCATGCCGGTGCCATGCCGTGCCATGCCGGTGCCATGCCGTGCCATGCCGGTGCCATGCCGTGCCATGCCGTGCCAAGCCGTGCCATGCCGGTGCCATGCCGGTGCCATGCCGTGCCATGCCGTGCCATGCCGGGCCATGCGGTGCCATGCCATTCCATGCCATTCCATGCCATTCCATGCCATTCCATGCCAGTCCATGCCATTCCATGCCATTCCATGCCATTCCATGCCATTCCATGCCACTCAATGCGGTGCCATGCCATTCCATGCCATTCCATGCCGTGCCATGCCATTCCATGCCATTCCATGCCGTGCCATGCCATTCCATGCCATTCAATACGGTGCAATGCCGTGCCATGCCATTCCATGCCATTCAATGCGGTGCCATGCCGTGCCATGCCGTGCCATGCCGTGCCATGCCGGTGCCATGCCGTGCCATGCCGGTGCCATGCCGTGCCATGCCGGTGCCATGCCGTGCCATGCCGGTGCCATGCCGTGCCATGCCGGTGCCATGCCGTGCCATGCCGGTGCCATGCCGTGCCATGCCGGTGCCATGCCGTGCCATGCCGGTGCCATGCCGTGCCATGCCGGTGCCATGCCGTGCCATGCCGGTGCCATGCCGTGCCATGCCGTGCCATGCCGTGCCATGCCGGTGCCATGCCGTGCCATGCCGGTGCCATGCCGTGCCATGCCGGTGCCATGCCGTGCCATGCCGGTGCCATGCCGTGCCATGCCGGTGCCATGCCGTGCCATGCCGGTGCCATGCCGTGCCATGCCGGTGCCATGCCGTGCCATGCCGTGCCATGCCGTGCCATGCCGGTGCCATGCCGTGCCATGCCGGTGCCATGCCGTGCCATGCCGGTGCCATGCCGTGCCATGCCGGTGCCATGCCGTGCCATGCCGGTGCCATGCCGTGCCATGCCGGTGCCATGCCGTGCCATGCCGGTGCCATGCCGGTGCCATGCCGTGCCATGCCGGTGCCATGCCGTGCCATGCCGGTGCCATGCCGTGCCATGCCGTGCCATGCCGTGCCATGCCGGTGCCATGCCGTGCCATGCCGGTGCCATGCCGTGCCATGCCGGTGCCATGCCGTGCCATGCCGTGCCATGCCGTGCCATGCCGGTGCCATGCCGGTGCCATGCCGTGCCATGCCGTGCCATGCCGGGCCATGCGGTGCCATGCCATTCCATGCCATTCCATGCCATTCCATGCCATTCCATGCCAGTCCATGCCAGTCCATGCCATTCCATGCCATTCCATGCCATTCCATGCCACTCAATGCGGTGCCATGCCATTCCATGCCATTCCATGCCGTGCCATGCCATTCCATGCCATTCCATGCCGTGCCATGCCATTCCATGCCATTCAATACGGTGCAATGCCGTGCCATGCCATTCCATGCCATTCAATGCGGTGCCATGCCGTGCCATGCCGTGCCATGCCGGTGCCATGCCGTGCCATGCCGGTGCCATGCCGTGCCATGCCGGTGCCATGCCGTGCCATGCCGGTGCCATGCCGGTGCCATGCCGGTGCCATGCCGGTGCCATGCCGGTGCCATGCCGTGCCATGCCGGTGCCATGCCGGTGCCATGCCGGTGCCATGCCGGTGCCATGCCGGTGCCATGCCGGTGCCATGCCGGTGCCATGCCGGTGCCATGCCGGTGCCATGCCGGTGCCATGCCGGTGCCATGCCGGTGCCATGCCGTGCCATGCCGGTGCCATGCCGGTGCCATGCCGGTGCCATGCCGTGCCATGCCGGTGCCATGCCGTGCCATGCCGTGCCAAGCCGTGCCATGCCGGTGCCATGCCGTGCCATGCCGTGCCATGCCGGTGCCATGCCGGGCCATGCGGTGCCATGCCATTCCATGCCATTCCATGCCATTCCATGCCATTCCATGCCATTCCATGCCATTCCATGCCATTCCATGCCAGTCCATGCCATTCCATGCCATTCCATGCCATTCCATGCCATTCCATGCCACTCAATGCGGTGCCATGCCATTCCATGCCATTCCATGCCGTGCCATGCCATTCCATGCCATTCAATACGGTGCAATGCCGTGCCATGCCATTCCATGCCATTCAATGCGGTGCCATGCCGTGCCATGCCGTGCCATGCCGGTGCCATGCCGTGCCATGCCGTGCCATGCCGGGCCATGCGGTGCCATGCCATTCCATGCCATTCCATGCCATTCCATGCCATTCCATGCCATTCCATGCCATTCCATGCCATTCCATGCCATTCCATGCCATTCCATGCCATTCCATGCCATTCCATGCCGTGCCATGCCGGTGCCATGCCGTGTCATGCCGGTGCCATGCCGTGCCATGCCGGTGCCATGCCGTGCCATGCCGGGCCATGCGGTGCCATGCCATTCCATGCCATTCCATGCCATTCCATGCCATTCCATGCCATTCCATGCCGTGCCATGCCGTGCCATGCCGTGCCATGCCGTGCCATGCCATTCCATGCCATTCAATGCGATGCAATGCCGTGCCATGCCGTGCCATGCCGGTGCCATGCCGGTGCCATGCCGTGCCATGCCGGTGCCATGCCGTGCCATGCCGGTGCCATGCCGTGCCATGCCGGTCCCATGCCGGTGCCATGCCGTGCCATGCCGGTGCCATGCCGTGCCATGCCGTGCCATGCCGGGCCATGCGGTGCCATGCCATTCCATGCCATTCCATGCCATTCAATGCCATTCCATGCCATTCAATGCCATTCCATGCCATTCATTGCCGTGCCATGCCGTGCCATGCGGTGCCATGCCGTGCCATGCGGTGCCATGCCATTCCATGCTATTCCATGCCATTCCATGCCATTCCATGCCATTCCATGCCATTCCATGCCATTCCATGCCATTCCATGCCATTCCATGCCATTCCATGCCATTCCATGCCATTCCATGCCATTCCATGCCATTCCATGCCATTCCATGCCATTCCATGCCATTCCATGCCATTCCATGCCATTCCATGCCATTCCATGCCATTCCATGCCATTCCATGCCATTCCATGCCATTCCATGCCATTCCATGAAATTCCATGCCATTCCATGCCATTCCATGCCATTCCATGCCATTCCATGTCATTCCATGTCATTCCATGCCATTCCATGTCATTCCATGCCATTCAATGCCGGTGCCATGCCGGTGCCATGCCGGTGCCATGCCGGTGCCATGCCGGTGCCATGCCGGTGCCATGCCGGTGCCATGCCGGTGCCATGCCGGTGCCATGCCGGTGCCATGCCGGTGCCATGCCGGTGCCATGCCGGTGCCATGCCGGTGCCATGCCGGTGCCATGCCGGTGCCATGCCGGTGCCATGCCGGTGCCATGCCGGTGCCATGCCGTGCCATGCCGGTGCCATGCCGGTGCCATGCCGTGCCGTGCCGGTGCCATGCCGTGCCATGCCGGTGCCATGCCGGTGCCATGCCGGTGCCATGCCGTGCCATGCCGGGCCATGCGGTGCCATGCCATTCCATGCCATTCCATGCCATTCCATGCCATTCCATGCCAGTCCATGCCATTCCATGCCATTCCATGCCATTCCATGCCATTCCATGCCACTCAATGCGGTGCCATGCCATTCCATGCCATTCCATGCCGTGCCATGCCATTCCATGCCATTCCATGCCGTGCCATGCCATTCCATGCCATTCAATACGGTGCAATGCCGTGCCATGCCATTCCATGCCATTCAATGCGGTGCCATGCCGTGCCATGCCGTGCCATGCCGGTGCCATGCCGTGCCATGCCGGTGCCATGCCGTGCCATGCCGGTGCCATGCCGTGCCATGCCGGTGCCATGCCGTGCCATGCCGGTGCCATGCCGTGCCATGCCGGTGCCATGCCGTGCCATGCCGGTGCCATGCCGTGCCATGCCGGTGCCATGCCATTCCATGCCATTCCATGCCGTGCCATGCCATTCCATGCCATTCAATACGGTGCAATGCCGTGCCATGCCATTCCATGCCATTCAATGCGGTGCCATGCCGTGCCATGCCGTGCCATGCCGGTGCCATGCCGTGCCATGCCGTGCCATGCCGTGCCATGCCGGGCCATGCGGTGCCATGCCATTCCATGCCATTCCATGCCATTCCATGCCATTCCATGCCATTCCATGCCATTCCATGCCATTCCATGCCATTCCATGCCATTCCATGCCATTCCATGCCATTCCATGCCATTCCATGCCGTGCCATGCCGGTGCCATGCCGTGTCATGCCGGTGCCATGCCGTGCCATGCCGGTGCCATGCCGTGCCATGCCGGGCCATGCGGTGCCATGCCATTCCATGCCATTCCATGCCATTCCATGCCATTCCATGCCATTCCATGCCGTGCCATGCCGTGCCATGCCGTGCCATGCCGTGCCATGCCATTCCATGCCATTCAATGCGATGCAATGCCGTGCCATGCCGTGCCATGCCGGTGCCATGCCGGTGCCATGCCGTGCCATGCCGGTGCCATGCCGTGCCATGCCGGTCCCATGCCGGTGCCATGCCGTGCCATGCCGGTGCCATGCCGTGCCATGCCGTGCCATGCCGGGCCATGCGGTGCCATGCCATTCCATGCCATTCCATGCCATTCAATGCCATTCCATGCCATTCAATGCCATTCCATGCCATTCATTGCCGTGCCATGCCGTGCCATGCGGTGCCATGCCGTGCCATGCGGTGCCATGCCGTGCCATGCGGTGCCATGCCATTCCATGCTATTCCATGCCATTCCATGCCATTCCATGCCATTCCATGCCATTCCATGCCATTCCATGCCATTCCATGCCATTCCATGCCATTCCATGCCATTCCATGCCATTCCATGCCATTCCATGCCATTCCATGCCATTCCATGCCATTCCATGCCATTCCATGCCATTCCATGCCATTCCATGCCATTCCATGCCATTCCATGCCATTCCATGCCATTCCATGCCATTCCATGCCATTCCATGCCATTCCATGAAATTCCATGCCATTCCATGCCATTCCATGCCATTCCATGCCATTCCATGTCATTCCATGTCATTCCATGCCATTCCATGTCATTCCATGCCATTCAATGCCGATGCCATGCCGGTGCCATGCCGGTGCCATGCCGGTGCCATGCCGGTGCCATGCCGGTGCCATGCCGGTGCCATGCCGGTGCCATGCCGGTGCCATGCCGGTGCCATGCCGGTGCCATGCCGGTGCCATGCCGGTGCCATGCCGGTGCCATGCCGGTGCCATGCCGGTGCCATGCCGGTGCCATGCCGGTGCCATGCCGGTGCCATGCCGGTGCCATGCCGGTGCCATGCCGGTGCCATGCCGGTGCCATGCCGGTGCCATGCCGGTGCCATGCCGGTGCCATGCCGGTGCCATGCCGGTGCCATGCCGGTGCCATGCCGGTGCCATGCCGGTGCCATGCCGGTGCCATGCCGGTGCCATGCCGGTGCCATGCCGGTGCCATGCCGGTGCCATGCCGGTGCCATGCCGGTGCCATGCCGGTGCCATGCCGGTGCCATGCCGGTGCCATGCCGGTGCCATGCCGGTGCCATGCCGGTGCCATGCCGGTGCCATGCCGGTGCCATGCCGGTGCCATGCCGGTGCCATGCCGGTGCCATGCCGGTGCCATGCCGGTGCCATGCCGGTGCCATGCCGGTGCCATGCCGGTGCCATGCCGGTGCCATGCCGGTGCCATGCCGGTGCCATGCCGGTGCCATGCCGTGCCATGCCGGTGCCATGCCGGTGCCATGCCGTGCCATGCCGGTGCCATGCCGGTGCCATGCCGTGCCATGCCGTGCCAAGCCGTGCCATGCCGGTGCCATGCCGTGCCATGCCGTGCCATGCCGTGCCATGCCGGTGCCATGCCGGGCCATGCGGTGCCATGCCATTCCATGCCATTCCATGCCATTCCATGCCATTCCATGCCATTCCATGCCATTCCATGCCATTCCATGCCAGTCCATGCCATTCCATGCCATTCCATGCCATTCCATGCCATTCCATGCCACTCAATGCGGTGCCATGCCATTCCATGCCATTCCATGCCGTGCCATGCCATTCCATGCCATTCAATACGGTGCAATGCCGTGCCATGCCATTCCATGCCATTCAATGCGGTGCCATGCCGTGCCATGCCGTGCCATGCCGGTGCCATGCCGTGCCATGCCGTGCCATGCCGGGCCATGCGGTGCCATGCCATTCCATGCCATTCCATGCCATTCCATGCCATTCCATGCCATTCCATGCCATTCCATGCCATTCCATGCCATTCCATGCCATTCCATGCCATTCCATGCCATTCCATGCCGTGCCATG
This sequence comes from Cryptus armator, assembly GCA_963971235.1. Lineage (NCBI taxonomy): Eukaryota > Metazoa > Arthropoda > Insecta > Hymenoptera > Ichneumonidae > Cryptus > Cryptus armator. The sequence goes on from CAXARG010000020.1 coordinate 478,450, forward strand.
CCGGTGCCATGCCGTGTCATGCCGGTGCCATGCCGTGCCATGCCGGTGCCATGCCGTGCCATGCCGGGCCATGCGGTGCCATGCCATTCCATGCCATTCCATGCCATTCCATGCCATTCCATGCCATTCCATGCCGTGCCATGCCGTGCCATGCCGTGCCATGCCGTGCCATGCCATTCCATGCCATTCAATGCGATGCAATGCCGTGCCATGCCGTGCCATGCCGGTGCCATGCCGGTGCCATGCCGTGCCATGCCGGTGCCATGCCGTGCCATGCCGGTGCCATGCCGTGCCATGCCGGTCCCATGCCGGTGCCATGCCGTGCCATGCCGGTGCCATGCCGTGCCATGCCGTGCCATGCCGGGCCATGCGGTGCCATGCCATTCCATGCCATTCCATGCCATTCAATGCCATTCCATGCCATTCAATGCCATTCCATGCCATTCATTGCCGTGCCATGCCGTGCCATGCGGTGCCATGCCGTGCCATGCGGTGCCATGCCGGTGCCATGCCGTGCCATGCCGGGCCATGCGGTGCCATGCCATTCCATGCCATTCCATGCCATTCCATGCCATTCCATGCCATTCCATGCCGTGCCATGCCGTGCCATGCCGTGCCATGCCGTGCCATGCCATTCCATGCCATTCAATGCGATGCAATGCCGTGCCATGCCGTGCCATGCCGGTGCCATGCCGGTGCCATGCCGTGCCATGCCGGTGCCATGCCGTGCCATGCCGGTGCCATGCCGTGCCATGCCGGTCCCATGCCGGTGCCATGCCGTGCCATGCCGTGCCATGCCGGGCCATGCGGTGCCATGCCATTCCATGCCATTCCATGCCATTCAATGCCATTCCATGCCATTCAATGCCATTCCATGCCATTCATTGCCGTGCCATGCCGTGCCATGCGGTGCCATGCCGTGCCATGCGGTGCCATGCCATTCCATGCTATTCCATGCCATTCCATGCCATTCCATGCCATTCCATGCCATTCCATGCCATTCCATGCCATTCCATGCCATTCCATGCCATTCCATGCCATTCCATGCCATTCCATGCCATTCCATGCCATTCCATGCCATTCCATGCCATTCCATGCCATTCCATGCCATTCCATGCCATTCCATGCCATTCCATGCCATTCCATGCCATTCCATGAAATTCCATGCCATTCCATGCCATTCCATGCCATTCCATGCCATTCCATGTCATTCCATGTCATTCCATGCCATTCCATGTCATTCCATGCCATTCAATGCCGGTGCCATGCCGGTGCCATGCCGGTGCCATGCCGGTGCCATGCCGGTGCCATGCCGGTGCCATGCCGGTGCCATGCCGGTGCCATGCCGGTGCCATGCCGGTGCCATGCCGGTGCCATGCCGGTGCCATGCCGGTGCCATGCCGGTGCCATGCCGGTGCCATGCCGGTGCCATGCCGGTGCCATGCCGGTGCCATGCCGGTGCCATGCCGGTGCCATGCCGGTGCCATGCCGGTGCCATGCCGGTGCCATGCCGGTGCCATGCCGGTGCCATGCCGGTGCCATGCCGGTGCCATGCCGGTGCCATGCCGGTGCCATGCCGGTGCCATGCCGGTGCCATGCCGGTGCCATGCCGGTGCCATGCCGGTGCCATGCCGGTGCCATGCCGGTGCCATGCCGGTGCCATGCCGGTGCCATGCCGGTGCCATGCCGGTGCCATGCCGGTGCCATGCCGGTGCCATGCCGGTGCCATGCCGTGCCATGCCGGTGCCATGCCGGTGCCATGCCGTGCCGTGCCGGTGCCATGCCGTGCCATGCCGGTGCCATGCCGGTGCCATGCCGGTGCCATGCCGTGCCATGCCGGGCCATGCGGTGCCATGCCATTCCATGCCATTCCATGCCATTCCATGCCATTCCATGCCAGTCCATGCCATTCCATGCCATTCCATGCCATTCCATGCCATTCCATGCCACTCAATGCGGTGCCATGCCATTCCATGCCATTCCATGCCGTGCCATGCCATTCCATGCCATTCCATGCCGTGCCATGCCATTCCATGCCATTCAATACGGTGCAATGCCGTGCCATGCCATTCCATGCCATTCAATGCGGTGCCATGCCGTGCCATGCCGTGCCATGCCGGTGCCATGCCGTGCCATGCCGGTGCCATGCCGTGCCATGCCGGTGCCATGCCGTGCCATGCCGGTGCCATGCCGTGCCATGCCGGTGCCATGCCGTGCCATGCCGTGCCATGCCGGTGCCATGCCGTGCCATGCCGGTGCCATGCCGTGCCATGCCGGTGCCATGCCGTGCCATGCCGGTGCCATGCCGTGCCATGCCGGTGCCATGCCGTGCCATGCCGGTGCCATGCCGTGCCATGCCGTGCCATGCCGTGCCATGCCGGTGCCATGCCGTGCCATGCCGGTGCCATGCCGTGCCATGCCGGTGCCATGCCGTGCCATGCCGGTGCCATGCCGTGCCATGCCGGTGCCATGCCGTGCCATTCCGGTGCCATGCCGTGCCATGCCGGTGCCATGCCGTGCCATGCCGGTGCCATGCCGTGCCATGCCGGTGCCATGCCGTGCCATGCCGGTGCCATGCCGTGCCATGCCGGTGCCATGCCGGTGCCATGCCGTGCCATGCCGGTGCCATGCCGTGCCATGCCGGTGCCATGCCGTGCCATGCCGGTGCCATGCCGTGCCATGCCGTGCCATGCCGTGCCATGCCTGTGCCATGCCGTGCCATGCCGGTGCCATGCCGTGCCATGCCGGTGCCATGCCGTGCCATGCCGTGCCATGCCGGTGCCATGCCGGTGCCATGCCGTGCCATGCCGGTGCCATGCCGGGCCATGCGGTGCCATGCCATTCCATGCCATTCCATGCCATTCCATGCCATTCCATGCCAGTCCATGCCAGTCCATGCCATTCCATGCCATTCCATGCCATTCCATGCCAGTCCATGCCAGTCCATGCCATTCCATGCCATTCCATGCCATTCCATGCCACTCAATGCGGTGCCATGCCGTGCCATGCCATTCCATGCCATTCCATGCCATTCCATGCCATTCCATGCCATTCCATGCCATTCCATGCCATTCCATGCCATTCCATGCCATTCCATGCCATTCCATGCCATTCCATGCCATTCCATGCCATTCCATGCCATTCCATGCCATTCCATGCCATTCCATGCCATTCCATGCCATTCCATGCCATTCCATGCCATTCCATGCCATTCCATGCCATTCCATGCCATTCCATGCCATTCCATGCCATTCCATGCCATTCCATGCCATTCCATGCCATTTCATGCCATTCCATGCCATTCCATGCCATTCCATGCCATTCCATGCCATTCCATGCCATTCCATGCCATTCCATGCCATTCAATGCCGTGCCATGCCATTCCATGCCATTCAATGCGGTGCAATGCCGTGCCATGCCGGTGCCATGCCGTGCCATGCCGTGCCATGCCGGTGCCATGCCGTGCCATGCCGGTGCCATGCCGGTGCCATGCCGTGCCATGCCGGTGCCATGCCGTGCCATGCCGGTGCCATGCCGTGCCATGCCGTGCCATGCCGTGCCATGCCGTGCCATGCCGGTGCCATGCCGTGCCATGCCGGTGCCATGCCGTGCCATGCCGGTGCCATGCCGTGCCATGCCGGTGCCATGCCGTGCCATGCCGGTGCCATGCCGTGCCATGCCGGTGCCATGCCGTGCCATGCCGGTGCCATGCCGTGCCATGCCGGTGCCATGCCGTGCCATGCCGTGCCATGCCGTGCCATGCCGTGCCATGCCGTGCCATGCCGGTGCCATGCCGGTGCCATGCCGTGCCATGCCGGTGCCATGCCGTGCCATGCCGGTGCCATGCCGGTGCCATGCCGTGCCATGCCGGTGCCATGCCGTGCCATGCCGGTGCCATGCCGTGCCATGCCGGTGCCATGCCGTGCCATGCCGTGCCATGCCGTGCCATGCCGGTGCCATGCCGTGCCATGCCGGTGCCATGCCGTGCCATGCCGGTGCCATGCCGTGCCATGCCGTGCCATGCCGTGCCATGCCGGTGCCATGCCGTGCCATGCCGGTGCCATGCCGTGCCATGCCGGTGCCATGCCGTGCCATGCCGGTGCCATGCCGTGCCATGCCGGTGCCATGCCGTGCCATGCCGTGCCAAGCCGTGCCATGCCGGTGCCATGCCGGTGCCATGCCGTGCCATGCCGTGCCATGCCGGGCCATGCGGTGCCATGCCATTCCATGCCATTCCATGCCATTCCATGCCATTCCATGCCAGTCCATGCCATTCCATGCCATTCCATGCCACTCAATGCGGTGCCATGCCATTCCATGCCATTCCATGCCGTGCCATGCCATTCCATGCCATTCCATGCCGTGCCATGCCATTCCATGCCATTCAATACGGTGCAATGCCGTGCCATGCCATTCCATGCCATTCAATGCGGTGCCATGCCGTGCCATGCCGTGCCATGCCGGTGCCATGCCGTGCCATGCCGGTGCCATGCCGTGCCATGCCGGTGCCATGCCGTGCCATGCCGGTGCCATGCCGTGCCATGCCGGTGCCATGCCGTGCCATGCCGGTGCCATGCCGTGCCATGCCGGTGCCATGCCGTGCCATGCCGGTGCCATGCCGTGCCATGCCGGTGCCATGCCGTGCCATGCCGTGCCATGCCGTGCCATGCCGGTGCCATGCCGTGCCATGCCGGTGCCATGCCGTGCCATGCCGGTGCCATGCCGTGCCATGCCGGTGCCATGCCGTGCCATGCCGGTGCCATGCCGTGCCATGCCGGTGCCATGCCGTGCCATGCCGGTGCCATGCCGGTGCCATGCCGTGCCATGCCGGTGCCATGCCGTGCCATGCCGGTGCCATGCCGTGCCATGCCGGTGCCATGCCGTGCCATGCCGTGCCATGCCGTGCCATGCCGGTGCCATGCCGTGCCATGCCGGTGCCATGCCGTGCCATGCCGGTGCCATGCCGTGCCATGCCGTGCCATGCCGTGCCATGCCGGTGCCATGCCGGTGCCATGCCGTGCCATGCCGTGCCATGCCGGGCCATGCGGTGCCATGCCATTCCATGCCATTCCATGCCATTCCATGCCATTCCATGCCAGTCCATGCCAGTCCATGCCATTCCATGCCATTCCATGCCATTCCATGCCACTCAATGCGGTGCCATGCCATTCCATGCCATTCCATGCCGTGCCATGCCATTCCATGCCATTCCATGCCGTGCCATGCCATTCCATGCCATTCAATACGGTGCAATGCCGTGCCATGCCATTCCATGCCATTCAATGCGGTGCCATGCCGTGCCATGCCGTGCCATGCCGGTGCCATGCCGTGCCATGCCGGTGCCATGCCGTGCCATGCCGGTGCCATGCCGTGCCATGCCGGTGCCATGCCGTGCCATGCCGTGCCATGCCGTGCCATGCCGGGCCATGCGGTGCCATGCCATTCCATGCCATTCCATGCCATTCCATGCCATTCCATGCCAGTCCATGCCATTCCATGCCATTCCATGCCACTCAATGCGGTGCCATGCCATTCCATGCCATTCCATGCCGTGCCATGCCATTCCATGCCATTCCATGCCGTGCCATGCCATTCCATGCCATTCAATACGGTGCAATGCCGTGCCATGCCATTCCATGCCATTCAATGCGGTGCCATGCCGTGCCATGCCGTGCCATGCCGGTGCCATGCCGTGCCATGCCGGTGCCATGCCGTGCCATGCCGGTGCCATGCCGTGCCATGCCGGTGCCATGCCGTGCCATGCCGGTGCCATGCCGTGCCATGCCGGTGCCATGCCGTGCCATGCCGGTGCCATGCCGTGCCATGCCGGTGCCATGCCGTGCCATGCCGGTGCCATGCCGTGCCATGCCGTGCCATGCCGTGCCATGCCGGTGCCATGCCGTGCCATGCCGGTGCCATGCCGTGCCATGCCGGTGCCATGCCGTGCCATGCCGGTGCCATGCCGTGCCATGCCGGTGCCATGCCGTGCCATGCCGGTGCCATGCCGTGCCATGCCGGTGCCATGCCGGTGCCATGCCGTGCCATGCCGGTGCCATGCCGTGCCATGCCGGTGCCATGCCGTGCCATGCCGGTGCCATGCCGTGCCATGCCGTGCCATGCCGTGCCATGCCGGTGCCATGCCGTGCCATGCCGGTGCCATGCCGTGCCATGCCGGTGCCATGCCGTGCCATGCCGTGCCATGCCGTGCCATGCCGGTGCCATGCCGGTGCCATGCCGTGCCATGCCGTGCCATGCCGGGCCATGCGGTGCCATGCCATTCCATGCCATTCCATGCCATTCCATGCCATTCCATGCCAGTCCATGCCAGTCCATGCCATTCCATGCCATTCCATGCCATTCCATGCCACTCAATGCGGTGCCATGCCATTCCATGCCATTCCATGCCGTGCCATGCCATTCCATGCCATTCCATGCCGTGCCATGCCATTCCATGCCATTCAATACGGTGCAATGCCGTGCCATGCCATTCCATGCCATTCAATGCGGTGCCATGCCGTGCCATGCCGTGCCATGCCGGTGCCATGCCGTGCCATGCCGGTGCCATGCCGTGCCATGCCGGTGCCATGCCGTGCCATGCCGGTGCCATGCCGTGCCATGCCGGTGCCATGCCGTGCCATGCCGGTGCCATGCCGTGCCATGCCGGTGCCATGCCGTGCCATGCCGTGCCATGCCGTGCCATGCCGTGCCATGCCGGTGCCATGCCGTGCCATGCCGGTGCCATGCCGTGCCATGCCGGTGCCATGCCGTGCCATGCCGGTGCCATGCCGTGCCATGCCGGTGCCATGCCGGTGCCATGCCGTGCCATGCCGGTGCCATGCCGTGCCATGCCGGTGCCATGCCGTGCCATGCCGGTGCCATGCCGTGCCATGCCGTGCCATGCCGTGCCATGCCGGTGCCATGCCGTGCCATGCCGGTGCCATGCCGTGCCATGCCGGTGCCATGCCGTGCCATGCCGTGCCATGCCGTGCCATGCCGGTGCCATGCCGGTGCCATGCCGTGCCATGCCGGTGCCATGCCGGGCCATGCGGTGCCATGCCATTCCATGCCATTCCATGCCATTCCATGCCATTCCATGCCAGTCCATGCCAGTCCATGCCAGTCCATGCCATTCCATGCCATTCCATGCCATTCCATGCCAGTCCATGCCTGTCCATGCCATTCCATGCCATTCCATGCCATTCCATGCCACTCAATGCGGTGCCATGCCGTGCCATGCCATTCCATGCCATTCCATGCCATTCCATGCCATTCCATGCCATTCCATGCCATTCCATGCCATTCCATGCCATTCCATGCCATTCCATGCCATTCCATGCCATTCCATGCCATTCCATGCCATTCCATGCCATTCCATGCCATTCCATGCCATTCCATGCCATTCCATGCCATTCCATGCCATTCCATGCCATTTCATGCCATTCCATGCCATTCCATGCCATTCCATGCCATTCCATGCCATTCCATGCCATTCCATGCCATTCCATGCCATTCAATGCCGTGCCATGCCATTCCATGCCATTCAATGCGGTGCAATGCCGTGCCATGCCGGTGCCATGCCGTGCCATGCCGTGCCATGCCGTGCCATGCCGTGCCATGCCGGTGCCATGCCGTGCCATGCCGGTGCCATGCCGGTGCCATGCCGTGCCATGCCGGTGCCATGCCGTGCCATGCCGGTGCCATGCCGTGCCATGCCGGTGCCATGCCGTGCCATGCCGGTGCCATGCCGTGCCATGCCGGTGCCATGCCGTGCCATGCCGGTGCCATGCCGTGCCATGCCGGTGCCATGCCGTGCCATGCCGGTGCCATGCCGTGCCATGCCGTGCCATGCCGTGCCATGCCGTGCCATGCCGTGCCATGCCGTGCCATGCCGGTGCCATGCCGTGCCATGCCGGTGCCATGCCGGTGCCATGCCGTGCCATGCCGGTGCCATGCCGTGCCATGCCGGTGCCATGCCGTGCCATGCCGGTGCCATGCCGTGCCATGCCGGTGCCATGCCGTGCCATGCCGGTGCCATGCCGTGCCATGCCGGTGCCATGCCGTGCCATGCCGGTGCCATGCCGTGCCATGCCGTGCCATGCCGTGCCATGCCGTGCCATGCCGTGCCATGCCGTGCCATGCCGGTGCCATGCCGTGCCATGCCGGTGCCATGCCGGTGCCATGCCGTGCCATGCCGGTGCCATGCCGTGCCATGCCGGTGCCATGCCGTGCCATGCCGTGCCATGCCGTGCCATGCCGGTGCCATGCCGTGCCATGCCGGTGCCATGCCGTGCCATGCCGGTGCCATGCCGTGCCATGCCGGTGCCATGCCGTGCCATGCCGGTGCCATGCCGTGCCATGCCGGTGCCATGCCGGTGCCATGCCGTGCCATGCCGGTGCCATGCCGTGCCATGCCGGTGCCATGCCGTGCCATGCCGGTGCCATGCCGTGCCATGCCGTGCCATGCCGTGCCATGCCGGTGCCATGCCGTGCCATGCCGGTGCCATGCCGTGCCATGCCGGTGCCATGCCGTGCCATGCCGTGCCATGCCGTGCCATGCCGGTGCCATGCCGGTGCCATGCCGTGCCATGCCGTGCCATGCCGGGCCATGCGGTGCCATGCCATTCCATGCCATTCCATGCCATTCCATGCCATTCCATGCCAGTCCATGCCAGTCCATGCCATTCCATGCCATTCCATGCCATTCCATGCCACTCAATGCGGTGCCATGCCATTCCATGCCATTCCATGCCGTGCCATGCCATTCCATGCCATTCCATGCCGTGCCATGCCATTCCATGCCATTCAATACGGTGCAATGCCGTGCCATGCCATTCCATGCCATTCAATGCGGTGCCATGCCGTGCCATGCCGTGCCATGCCGGTGCCATGCCGTGCCATGCCGGTGCCATGCCGTGCCATGCCGGTGCCATGCCGTGCCATGCCGGTGCCATGCCGTGCCATGCCGGTGCCATGCCGTGCCATGCCGGTGCCATGCCGTGCCATGCCGGTGCCATGCCGTGCCATGCCGTGCCATGCCGTGCCATGCCGGTGCCATGCCGTGCCATGCCGGTGCCATGCCGTGCCATGCCGGTGCCATGCCGTGCCATGCCGGTGCCATGCCGTGCCATGCCGGTGCCATGCCGTGCCATGCCGGTGCCATGCCGGTGCCATGCCGTGCCATGCCGGTGCCATGCCGTGCCATGCCGGTGCCATGCCGTGCCATGCCGGTGCCATGCCGTGCCATGCCGTGCCATGCCGTGCCATGCCGGTGCCATGCCGTGCCATGCCGGTGCCATGCCGTGCCATGCCGGTGCCATGCCGTGCCATGCCGTGCCATGCCGTGCCATGCCGGTGCCATGCCGGTGCCATGCCGTGCCATGCCGGTGCCATGCCGGGCCATGCGGTGCCATGCCATTCCATGCCATTCCATGCCATTCCATGCCATTCCATGCCAGTCCATGCCAGTCCATGCCATTCCATGCCATTCCATGCCATTCCATGCCAGTCCATGCCAGTCCATGCCATTCCATGCCATTCCATGCCATTCCATGCCACTCAATGCGGTGCCATGCCGTGCCATGCCATTCCATGCCATTCCATGCCATTCCATGCCATTCCATGCCATTCCATGCCATTCCATGCCATTCCATGCCATTCCATGCCATTCCATGCCATTCCATGCCATTCCATGCCATTCCATGCCATTCCATGCCATTCCATGCCATTCCATGCCATTCCATGCCATTCCATGCCATTCCATGCCATTTCATGCCATTCCATGCCATTCCATGCCATTCCATGCCATTCCATGCCATTCCATGCCATTCCATGCCATTCCATGCCATTCAATGCCGTGCCATGCCATTCCATGCCATTCAATGCGGTGCAATGCCGTGCCATGCCGGTGCCATGCCGTGCCATGCCGTGCCATGCCGGTGCCATGCCGTGCCATGCCGGTGCCATGCCGGTGCCATGCCGTGCCATGCCGGTGCCATGCCGTGCCATGCCGGTGCCATGCCGTGCCATGCCGGTGCCATGCCGTGCCATGCCGGTGCCATGCCGTGCCATGCCGGTGCCATGCCGTGCCATGCCGGTGCCATGCCGTGCCATGCCGGTGCCATGCCGTGCCATGCCGGTGCCATGCCGTGCCATGCCGGTGCCATGCCGTGCCATGCCGTGCCATGCCGTGCCATGCCGTGCCATGCCGTGCCATGCCGTGCCATGCCGGTGCCATGCCGTGCCATGCCGGTGCCATGCCGGTGCCATGCCGTGCCATGCCGGTGCCATGCCGTGCCATGCCGGTGCCATGCCGTGCCATGCCGGTGCCATGCCGTGCCATGCCGGGCCATGCGGTGCCATGCCATTCCATGCCATTCCATGCCATTCCATGCCAGTCCATGCCATTCCATGCCATTCCATGCCATTCCATGCCATTCCATGCCACTCAATGCGGTGCCATGCCATTCCATGCCACTCAATGCGGTGCCATGCCATTCCATGCCATTCCATGCCATTCCATGCCATTCCATGCCATTCCATGCCATTCCATGCCATTCCATGCCATTCCATGCCGTGCCATGCCGTGCCATGCCGTGCCATGCCGGTGCCATGCCGTGCCATGCCGGTGCCATGCCGTGCCATGCCGGTGCCATGCCGTGCCATGCCGGTGCCATGCCGTGCCATGCCGGTGCCATGCCGTGCCATGCCGGTGCCATGCCGTGCCATGCCGGTGCCATGCCGTGCCATGCCGGTGCCATGCCGTGCCATGCCGGTGCCATGCCGGTGCCATGCCGTGCCATGCCGGTGCCATGCCGGGCCATGCGGTGCCATGCCATTCCATGCCATTCCATGCCATTCCATGCCATTCCATGCCAGTCCATGCCAGTCCATGCCATTCCATGCCATTCCATGCCATTCCATGCCATTCCATGCCATTCCATGCCGTTCCATGCCGTGCCATGCCGGTGCCATGCCGTGTCATGCCGGTGCCATGCCGTGCCATGCCGGTGCCATGCCGTGCCATGCCGGGCCATGCGGTGCCATGCCATTCCATGCCATTCCATGCCATTCCATGCCATTCCATGCCATTCCATGCCATTCCATGCCATTCCATGCCATTCCATGCCGTGCCATGCCGTGCCATGCCGTGCCATGCCGTGCCATGCCGTGCCATGCCGTGCCATGCCGTGCCATGCCATTCCATGCCATTCAATGCGGTGCAATGCCGTGCCATGCCGTGCCATGCCGGTGCCATGCCGGTGCCATGCCGTGCCATGCCGGTGCCATGCCGGTGCCATGCCGTGCCATGCCGGTGCCATGCCGGGCCATGCGGTGCCATGCCATTCCATGCCATTCCATGCCGTGCCATGCCGGGCCATGTCGTGCCATGCCGGGCCATGCGGTGCCATGCCATTCCATGCCATTCCATGCCATTCCATGCCATTCCATGCCATTCCATGCCATTCCATGCCGTGCCATGCCGTGCCATGCCGTGCCATGCCGTGCCATGCCGTGCCATGCCGTGCCATGCCGTGCCATGCCGTGCCATGCCGTGCCATGCCGTGCCATGCCGTGCCATGCCGTGCCATGCCGTGCCATGCCATTCCATGCCATTCAATGCGGTGCAATGCCGTGCCATGCCGTGCCATGCCGGTGCCATGCCGGTGCCATGCCGTGCCATGCCGGTGCCATGCCGGTGCCATGCCGTGCCATGCCGGTGCCATGCCGGGCCATGCGGTGCCATGCCATTCCATGCTATTCCATGCCATTCCATGCCATTCCATGCCATTCCATGCCATTCCATGCCATTCCATGCCATTCCATGCCATTCCATGCCATTCCATGCCATTCCATGCCATTCCATGCCATTCCATGCCATTCCATGCCATTCCATGCCATTCCATGCCATTCCATGCCATTCCATGCCATTCCATGCCATTCCATGCCATTCCATGCCATTCCATGCCATTCCATGCCATTCCATGCCATTCCATGCCATTCCATGCCATTCCATGCCATTCCATGCCATTCCATGCCATTCCATGCCATTCCATGCCATTCCATGCCATTCCATGCCACTCCATGCCATTCCATGCCATTCCATGCCATTCCATGCCATTCCATGCCATTCCATGCCATTCCATGCCATTCCATGTCATTCCATGCCATTCAATGCCGTGCCATGCCGGTGCCATGCCGGTGCCATGCCGGTGCCATGCCGGTGCCATGCCGGTGCCATGCCGGTGCCATGCCGGTGCCATGCCGGTGCCATGCCGTGCCATGCCGGTGCCATGCCGTGCCATGCCGGTGCCATGCCGTGCCATGCCGGTGCCATGCCGTGCCATGCCGGTGCCATGCCGTGCCATGCCGGTGCCATGCCGGTGCCATGCCGGTGCCATGCCGGTGCCATGCCGTGCCATGCCGGTGCCATGCCGTGCCATGCCGTGCCATGCCGGTGCCATGCCGGTGCCATGCCGTGCCATGCCGGTGCCATGCCGGGCCATGCGGTGCCATGCCATTCCATGCCATTCCATGCCATTCCATGCCAGTCCATGCCAGTCCATGCCATTCCATGCCATTCCATGCCATTCCATGCCACTCAATGCGGTGCCATGCCGTGCCATGCCATTCCATGCCATTCCATGCCATTCCATGCCATGCCATTCCATGCCATTCCATTCCATGCCATTCCATGCCATTCCATGCCATTCCATGCCATTCCATGCCGTGCCATGCCATTCCATGCCATTCAATACGGTGCAATGCCGTGCCATGCCATTCCATGCCATTCAATGCGGTGCCATGCCGTGCCATGCCGTGCCATGCCGGTGCCATGCCGTGCCATGCCGGTGCCATGCCGTGCCATGCCGGTGCCATGCCGTGCCATGCCGGTGCCATGCCGTGCCATGCCGGTGCCATGCCGTGCCATGCCGGTGCCATGCCGTGCCATGCCGGTGCCATGCCGTGCCATGCCGGTGCCATGCCGTGCCATGCCGGTGCCATGCCGTGCCATGCCGGTGCCATGCCGTGCCATGCCGGTGCCATGCCGTGCCATGCCGGTGCCATGCCGGTGCCATGCCGTGCCATGCCGGTGCCATGCCGGGCCATGCGGTGCCATGCCATTCCATGCCATTCCATGCCATTCCATGCCATTCCATGCCAGTCCATGCCATTCCATGCCATTCCATGCCATTCCATGCCATTCCATGCCACTCAATGCGGTGCCATGCCATTCCATGCCATTCCATGCCGTGCCATGCCATTCCATGCCATTCAATACGGTGCAATGCCGTGCCATGCCATTCCATGCCATTCAATGCGGTGCCATGCCGTGCCATGCCGTGCCATGCCGGTGCCATGCCGTGCCATGCCGGTGCCATGCCGTGCCATGCCGGTGCCATGCCGTGCCATGCCGGTGCCATGCCGTGCCATGCCGGTGCCATGCCGTGCCATGCCGGTGCCATGCCGTGCCATGCCGGTGCCATGCCGTGCCATGCCGGTGCCATGCCGTGCCATGCCGGTGCCATGCCGTGCCATGCCGGTGCCATGCCGTGCCATGCCGGTGCCATGCCGTGCCATGCCGGTGCCATGCCGTGCCATGCCGGTGCCATGCCGTGCCATGCCGGTGCCATGCCGTGCCATGCCGGTGCCATGCCGTGCCATGCCGGTGCCATGCCGTGCCATGCCGTGCCATGCCGTGCCATGCCGTGCCATGCCGTGCCATGCCGTGCCATGCCGGTGCCATGCCGTGCCATGCCGGTGCCATGCCGTGCCATGCCGGTGCCATGCCGTGCCATTCCGGTGCCATGCCGTGCCATGCCGGTGCCATGCCGTGCCATGCCGCTGCCATGCCGTGCCATGCCGGTGCCATGCCGTGCCATGCCGGTGCCATGCCGTGCCATGCCGGTGCCATGCCGGTGCCATGCCGTGCCATGCCGGTGCCATGCCGTGCCATGCCGGTGCCATGCCGTGCCATGCCGGTGCCATGCCGTGCCATGCCGTGCCATGCCGTGCCATGCCGGTGCCATGCCGTGCCATGCCGGTGCCATGCCGTGCCATGCCGGTGCCATGCCGTGCCATGCCGTGCCATGCCGGTGCCATGCCGGTGCCATGCCGTGCCATGCCGGTGCCATGCCGGGCCATGCCGGGCCATGCGGTGCCATGCCATTCCATGCCATTCCATGCCATTCCATGCCAGTCCATGCCAGTCCATGCCATTCCATGCCATTCCATGCCATTCCATGCCACTCAATGCGGTGCCATGCCGTGCCATGCCATTCCATGCCATTCCATGCCATTCCATGCCATTCCATGCCATTCCATGCCATTCCATGCCATTCCATGCCATTCCATGCCATTCCATGCCATTCCATGCCATTCCATGCCATTCCATGCCATTCCATGCCATTCCATGCCATTCCATGCCATTCCATGCCATTCCATGCCATTCCATGCCATTCCATGCCATTCCATGCCATTCCATGCCATTCCATGCCATTCCATGCCATTCCATGCCATTCCATGCCATTCCATGCCATTCCATGCCATTCCATGCCATTCCATGCCATTCCATGCCATTCCATGCCATTCCATGCCATTCCATGCCATTCCATGCCATTCCATGCCATTCCATGCCATTCCATGCCATTCCATGCCATTCCATGCCATTCCATGCCATTCCATGCCATTCCATGCCATTCCATGCCATTCCATGCCATTCCATGCCATTCCATGCCATTCCATGCCATTCCATGCCATTCCATGCCATTCCATGCCATTCCATGCCATTCCATGCCATTCCATGCCATTCCATGCCATTCCATGCCATTCCATGCCATTTCATGCCATTCCATGCCATTCCATGCCATTCCATGCCATTCCATGCCATTCCATGCCATTCCATGCCATTCCATGCCATTCAATGCCGTGCCATGCCATTCCATGCCATTCAATGCGGTGCAATGCCGTGCCATGCCGGTGCCATGCCGTGCCATGCCGGTGCCATGCCGTGCCATGCCGTGCCATGCGGGTGCCATGCCGTGCCATGCCGGTGCCATGCCGGTGCCATGCCGTGCCATGCCGGTGCCATGCCGTGCCATGCCGTGCCATGCCGTGCCATGCCGTGCCATGCCGTGCCATGCCGTGCCATGCCGGTGCCATGCCGGTGCCATGCCGTGCCATGCCGGTGCCATGCCGTGCCATGCCGGTGCCATGCCGGTGCCATGCCGTGCCATGCCGGTGCCATGCCGTGCCATGCCGGTGCCATGCCGTGCTATGCCGTGCCATGCCGTGCCATGCCGGTGCCATGCCGTGCCATGCCGGTGCCATGCCGTGCCATGCCGGTGCCATGCCGTGCCATGCCGGTGCCATGCCGTGCCATGCCGGTGCCATGCCGTGCCATGCCGGTGCCATGCCGTGCCATGCCGGTGCCATGCCGTGCCATGCCGGTGCCATGCCGTGCCATGCCGGTGCCATGCCGTGCCATGCCGGTGCCATGCCGTGCCATGCCGTGCCATGCCGTGCCATGCCGGTGCCATGCCGTGCCATGCCGGTGCCATGCCGGTGCCATGCCGTGCCATGCCGGTGCCATGCCGTGCCATGCCGGTGCCATGCCGTGCCATGCCGGTGCCATGCCGTGCCATGCCGGTGCCATGCCGTGCCATGCCGGTGCCATGCCGTGCCATGCCGGTGCCATGCCGTGCCATGCCGGTGCCATGCCGTGCCATGCCGGTGCCATGCCGTGCCATGCCGTGCCATGCCGTGCCATGCCGGTGCCATGCCGTGCCATGCCGTGCCATGCCGTGCCATGCCGTGCCATGCCGTGCCATGCCGTGCCATGCCGGTGCCATGCCGTGCCATGCCGGTGCCATGCCGGTGCCATGCCGTGCCATGCCGGTGCCATGCCGGTGCCATGCCGTGCCATGCCGGTGCCATGCCGTGCCATGCCGGTGCCATGCCGTGCCATGCCGGTGCCATGCCGGGCCATGCGGTGCCATGCCATTCCATGCCATTCCATGCCATTCCATGCCATTCCATGCCAGTCCATGCCATTCCATGCCATTCCATGCCATTCCATGCCATTCCATGCCATTCCATGCCATTCCATGCCACTCAATGCGGTGCCATGCCATTCCATGCCATTCCATGCCGTGCCATGCCATTCCATGCCATTCCATGCCGTGCCATGCCATTCCATGCCATTCAATACGGTGCAATGCCGTGCCATGCCATTCCATGCCATTCAATGCGGTGCCATGCCGTGCCATGCCGTGCCATGCCGGTGCCATGCCGTGCCATGCCGGTGCCATGCCGTGCCATGCCGGTGCCATGCCGTGCCATGCCGGTGCCATGCCGTGCCATGCCGGTGCCATGCCGTGCCATGCCGGTGCCATGCCGTGCCATGCCGGTGCCATGCCGTGCCATGCCGGTGCCATGCCGTGCCATGCCGTGCCATGCCGTGCCATGCCGGTGCCATGCCGTGCCATGCCGGTGCCATGCCGTGCCATGCCGGTGCCATGCCGTGCCATGCCGGTGCCATGCCGTGCCATGCCGGTGCCATGCCGTGCCATTCCGGTGCCATGCCGTGCCATGCCGGTGCCATGCCGTGCCATGCCGGTGCCATGCCGTGCCATGCCGGTGCCATGCCGTGCCATGCCGGTGCCATGCCGTGCCATGCCGGTGCCATGCCGTGCCATGCCGGTGCCATGCCGGTGCCATGCCGTGCCATGCCGGTGCCATGCCGTGCCATGCCGGTGCCATGCCGTGCCATGCCGGTGCCATGCCGTGCCATGCCGTGCCATGCCGTGCCATGCCTGTGCCATGCCGTGCCATGCCGGTGCCATGCCGTGCCATGCCGGTGCCATGCCGTGCCATGCCGTGCCATGCCGGTGCCATGCCGGTGCCATGCCGTGCCATGCCGGTGCCATGCCGGGCCATGCGGTGCCATGCCATTCCATGCCATTCCATGCCATTCCATGCCATTCCATGCCAGTCCATGCCAGTCCATGCCATTCCATGCCATTCCATGCCATTCCATGCCATTCCATGCCAGTCCATGCCAGTCCATGCCATTCCATGCCATTCCATGCCATTCCATGCCATTCCATGCCACTCAATGCGGTGCCATGCCGTGCCATGCCATTCCATGCCATTCCATGCCATTCCATGCCATTCCATGCCATTCCATGCCATTCCATGCCATTCCATGCCATTCCATGCCATTCCATGCCATTCCATGCCATTCCATGCCATTCCATGCCATTCCATGCCATTCCATGCCATTCCATGCCATTCCATGCCATTCCATGCCATTCCATGCCATTCCATGCCATTCCATGCCATTCCATGCCATTCCATGCCATTCCATGCCATTCCATGCCATTCCATGCCATTTCATGCCATTCCATGCCATTCCATGCCATTCCATGCCATTCCATGCCATTCCATGCCATTCCATGCCATTCCATGCCATTCCATGCCATTCCATGCCATTCAATGCCGTGCCATGCCATTCCATGCCATTCAATGCGGTGCAATGCCGTGCCATGCCGTGCCATGCCGTGCCATGCCGGTGCCATGCCGGTGCCATGCCGGTGCCATGCCGGTGCCATGCCGTGCCATGCCGGTGCCATGCCGTGCCATGCCGTGCCATGCCGTGCCATGCCGTGCCATGCCGGTGCCATGCCGTGCCATGCCGGTGCCATGCCGTGCCATGCCGGTGCCATGCCGTGCCATGCCGGTGCCATGCCGTGCCATGCCGGTGCCATGCCGTGCGATGCCGGTGCCATGCCGTGCCATGCCGGTGCCATGCCGTGCCATGCCGGTGCCATGCCGTGCCATGCCGTGCCATGCCGTGCCATGCCGGTGCCATGCCGGTGCCATGCCGTGCCATGCCGGTGCCATGCCGTGCCATGCCGGTGCCATGCCGTGCCATGCCGGTGCCATGCCGGTGCCATGCCGTGCCATGCCGGTGCCATGCCGTGCCATGCCGGTGCCATGCCGTGCCATGCCGTGCCATGCCGTGCCATGCCGTGCCATGCCGGTGCCATGCCGTGCCATGCCGGTGCCATGCCGTGCCATGCCGGTGCCATGCCGTGCCATGCCGTGCCATGCCGTGCCATGCCGGTGCCATGCCGTGCCATGCCGGTGCCATGCCGTGCCATGCCGTGCCATGCCGTGCCATGCCGGTGCCATGCCGGTGCCATGCCGTGCCATGCCGGTGCCATGCCGGGCCATGCGGTGCCATGCCATTCCATGCCATTCCATGCCATTCCATGCCATTCCATGCCAGTCCATGCCAGTCCATGCCATTCCATGCCATTCCATGCCATTCCATGCCAGTCCATGCCAGTCCATGCCATTCCATGCCATTCCATGCCATTCCATGCCAGTCCATGCCAGTCCATGCCATTCCATGCCATTCCATGCCACTCAATGCGGTGCCATGCCGTGCCATGCCATTCCATGCCATTCCATGCCATTCCATGCCATTCCATGCCATTCCATGCCATTCCATGCCATTCCATGCCATTCCATGCCATTCCATGCCATTCCATGCCATTCCATGCCATTCCATGCCATTCCATGCCATTCCATGCCATTCCATGCCATTCCATGCCATTCCATGCCATTCCATGCCATTCCATGCCATTCCATGCCATTCCATGCCATTCCATGCCATTCCATGCCATTTCATGCCATTCCATGCCATTCCATGCCATTCCATGCCATTCCATGCCATTCCATGCCATTCCATGCCATTCCATGCCATTCAATGCCGTGCCATGCCATTCCATGCCATTCAATGCGGTGCAATGCCGTGCCATGCCGGTGCCATGCCGTGCCATGCCGTGCCATGCCGGTGCCATGCCGTGCCATGCCGGTGCCATGCCGGTGCCATGCCGTGCCATGCCGGTGCCATGCCGTGCCATGCCGGTGCCATGCCGGTGCCATGCCGTGCCATGCCGGTGCCATGCCGTGCCATGCCGGTGCCATGCCGTGCCATGCCGGTGCCATGCCGTGCCATGCCGTGCCATGCCGTGCCATGCCGTGCCATGCCGTGCCATGCCGGTGCCATGCCGTGCCATGCCGGTGCCATGCCGGTGCCATGCCGTGCCATGCCGGTGCCATGCCGTGCCATGCCGGTGCCATGCCGTGCCATGCCGGTGCCATGCCGTGCCATGCCGGTGCCATGCCGTGCCATGCCGGTGCCATGCCGTGCCATGCCGGTGCCATGCCGTGCCATGCCGGTGCCATGCCGTGCCATGCCGGTGCCATGCCGTGCCATGCCGGTGCCATGCCGTGCCATGCCGGTGCCATGCCGTGCCATGCCGTGCCATGCCGTGCCATGCCGGTGCCATGCCGTGCCATGCCGTGCCATGCCGTGCCATGCCGTGCCATGCCGTGCCATGCCGTGCCATGCCGTGCCATGCCGGTGCCATGCCGTGCCATGCCGGTGCCATGCCGGTGCCATGCCGTGCCATGCCGGTGCCATGCCGTGCCATGCCGGTGCCATGCCGTGCCATGCCGGTGCCATGCCGTGCCATGCCATTCCATGCCATTCCATGCCGTGCCATGCCGGGCCATGCGGTGCCATGCCATTCCATGCCATTCCATGCCATTCAATGCCATTCCATGCCATTCAATGCCATTCCATGCCATTCATTGCCGTGCCATGCCGTGCCATGCGG
Source organism: Cryptus armator (assembly GCA_963971235.1). Classification (NCBI taxonomy): domain Eukaryota; kingdom Metazoa; phylum Arthropoda; class Insecta; order Hymenoptera; family Ichneumonidae; genus Cryptus; species Cryptus armator. Next base: position 498,138 of record CAXARG010000020.1, read on the forward strand.
TGCCATGCCGTGCCATGCGGTGCCATGCCATTCCATGCTATTCCATGCCATTCCATGCCATTCCATGCCATTCCATGCCATTCCATGCCATTCCATGCCATTCCATGCCATTCCATGCCATTCCATGCCATTCCATGCCATTCCATGCCATTCCATGCCATTCCATGCCATTCCATGCCATTCCATGCCATTCCATGCCATTCCATGCCATTCCATGCCATTCCATGCCATTCCATGCCATTCCATGCCATTCCATGCCATTCCATGCCATTCCATGCCATTCCATGCCATTCCATGCCATTCCATGCCATTCCATGCCATTCCATGTCATTCCATGCCATTCAATGCCGTGCCATGCCGGTGCCATGCCGGTGCCATGCCGGTGCCATGCCGGTGCCATGCCGGTGCCATGCCGGTGCCATGCCGGTGCCATGCCGGTGCCATGCCGTGCCATGCCGGTGCCATGCCGTGCCATGCCGGTGCCATGCCGTGCCATGCCGGTGCCATGCCGTGCCATGCCGGTGCCATGCCGTGCCATGCCGGTGCCATGCCGGTGCCATGCCGGTGCCATGCCGGTGCCATGCCGTGCCATGCCGGTGCCATGCCGTGCCATGCCGTGCCATGCCGGTGCCATGCCGGTGCCATGCCGTGCCATGCCGGTGCCATGCCGGGCCATGCGGTGCCATGCCATTCCATGCCATTCCATGCCATTCCATGCCAGTCCATGCCAGTCCATGCCATTCCATGCCATTCCATGCCACTCAATGCGGTGCCATGCCGTGCCATGCCATTCCATGCCATTCCATGCCATGCCATTCCATGCCATTCCATGCCATTCCATGCCATTCCATGCCATTCCATGCCATTCCATGCCATTCCATGCCATTCCATGCCATTCCATGCCGTGCCATGCCATTCCATGCCATTCAATACGGTGCAATGCCGTGCCATGCCATTCCATGCCATTCAATGCGGTGCCATGCCGTGCCATGCCGTGCCATGCCGGTGCCATGCCGTGCCATGCCGGTGCCATGCCGTGCCATGCCGGTGCCATGCCGTGCCATGCCGGTGCCATGCCGTGCCATGCCGGTGCCATGCCGTGCCATGCCGGTGCCATGCCGTGCCATGCCGGTGCCATGCCGTGCCATGCCGGTGCCATGCCGGTGCCATGCCGTGCCATGCCGGTGCCATGCCGGGCCATGCGGTGCCATGCCATTCCATGCCATTCCATGCCATTCCATGCCATTCCATGCCATTCCATGCCAGTCCATGCCATTCCATGCCATTCCATGCCATTCCATGCCATTCCATGCCATTCCATGCCACTCAATGCGGTGCCATGCCATTCCATGCCATTCCATGCCGTGCCATGCCATTCCATGCCATTCAATACGGTGCAATGCCGTGCCATGCCATTCCATGCCATTCAATGCGGTGCCATGCCGTGCCATGCCGTGCCATGCCGTGCCATGCCGGTGCCATGCCGTGCCATGCCGGTGCCATGCCGTGCCATGCCGGTGCCATGCCGTGCCATGCCGGTGCCATGCCGTGCCATGCCGGTGCCATGCCGTGCCATGCCGGTGCCATGCCGTGCCATGCCGGTGCCATGCCGTGCCATGCCGGTGCCATGCCGTGCCATGCCGGTGCCATGCCGTGCCATGCCGGTGCCATGCCGTGCCATGCCGGTGCCATGCCGTGCCATGCCGGTGCCATGCCGTGCCATGCCGGTGCCATGCCGTGCCATGCCGGTGCCATGCCGTGCCATGCCGGTGCCATGCCGTGCCATGCCGTGCCATGCCGTGCCATGCCGTGCCATGCCGTGCCATGCCGTGCCATGCCGGTGCCATGCCGTGCCATGCCGGTGCCATGCCGTGCCATGCCGGTGCCATGCCGTGCCATTCCGGTGCCATGCCGTGCCATGCCGGTGCCATGCCGTGCCATGCCGCTGCCATGCCGTGCCATGCCGGTGCCATGCCGTGCCATGCCGGTGCCATGCCGTGCCATGCCGGTGCCATGCCGGTGCCATGCCGTGCCATGCCGGTGCCATGCCGTGCCATGCCGTGCCATGCCGTGCCATGCCGGTGCCATGCCGTGCCATGCCGGTGCCATGCCGGTGCCATGCCGGTGCCATGCCGTGCCATGCCGGTGCCATGCCGTGCCATGCCGGTGCCATGCCGTGCCATGCCGTGCCATGCCGTGCCATGCCGGTGCCATGCCGTGCCATGCCGGTGCCATGCCGTGCCATGCCGGTGCCATGCCGTGCCATGCCGGTGCCATGCCGTGCCATGCCGTGCCATGCCGTGCCATGCCGGTGCCATGCCGTGCCATGCCGGTGCCATGCCGGTGCCATGCCGTGCCATGCCGGTGCCATGCCGTGCCATGCCGGTGCCATGCCGTGCCATGCCGGTGCCATGCCGTGCCATGCCGGTGCCATGCCGTGCCATGCCGGTGCCATGCCGTGCCATGCCGGTGCCATGCCGTGCCATGCCGGTGCCATGCCGTGCCATGCCGGTGCCATGCCGTGCCATGCCGTGCCATGCCGTGCCATGCCGGTGCCATGCCGTGCCATGCCGTGCCATGCCGTGCCATGCCGTGCCATGCCGTGCCATGCCGGTGCCATGCCGTGCCATGCCGGTGCCATGCCGGTGCCATGCCGTGCCATGCCGGTGCCATGCCGTGCCATGCCGTGCCATGCCGGTGCCATGCCGTGCCATGCCGGTGCCATGCCGTGCCATGCCGGGCCATGCGGTGCCATGCCATTCCATGCCATTCCATGCCATTCCATGCCAGTCCATGCCATTCCATGCCATTCCATGCCATTCCATGCCATTCCATGCCACTCAATGCGGTGCCATGCCATTCCATGCCACTCAATGCGGTGCCATGCCATTCCATGCCATTCCATGCCATTCCATGCCATTCCATGCCATTCCATGCCATTCCATGCCATTCCATGCCATTCCATGCCGTGCCATGCCGTGCCATGCCGTGCCATGCCGGTGCCATGCCGTGCCATGCCGGTGCCATGCCGTGCCATGCCGGTGCCATGCCGTGCCATGCCGGTGCCATGCCGTGCCATGCCGGTGCCATGCCGTGCCATGCCGGTGCCATGCCGTGCCATGCCGGTGCCATGCCGTGCCATGCCGGTGCCATGCCGGTGCCATGCCGTGCCATGCCGGTGCCATGCCGGGCCATGCGGTGCCATGCCATTCCATGCCATTCCATGCCATTCCATGCCATTCCATGCCAGTCCATGCCAGTCCATGCCATTCCATGCCATTCCATGCCATTCCATGCCATTCCATGCCATTCCATGCCGTTCCATGCCGTGCCATGCCGGTGCCATGCCGTGTCATGCCGGTGCCATGCCGTGCCATGCCGGTGCCATGCCGTGCCATGCCGGTGCCATGCCGTGCCATGCCGGTGCCATGCCGTGCCATGCCGGTGCCATGCCGTGCCATGCCGGTGCCATGCCGTGCCATGCCGGTGCCATGCCGGTGCCATGCCGTGCCATGCCGGTGCCATGCCGGGCCATGCGGTGCCATGCCATTCCATGCCATTCCATGCCATTCCATGCCATTCCATGCCAGTCCATGCCAGTCCATGCCATTCCATGCCATTCCATGCCATTCCATGCCATTCCATGCCATTCCATGCCGTTCCATGCCGTGCCATGCCGGTGCCATGCCGTGTCATGCCGGTGCCATGCCGTGCCATGCCGGTGCCATGCCGTGCCATGCCGGGCCATGCGGTGCCATGCCATTCCATGCCATTCCATGCCATTCCATGCCATTCCATGCCGTGCCATGCCGTGCCATGCCGTGCCATGCCGTGCCATGCCGTGCCATGCCGTGCCATGCCGTGCCATGCCATTCCATGCCATTCAATGCGGTGCAATGCCGTGCCATGCCGTGCCATGCCGGTGCCATGCCGGTGCCATGCCGTGCCATGCCGGTGCCATGCCGGTGCCATGCCGTGCCATGCCGGTGCCATGCCGGGCCATGCGGTGCCATGCCATTCCATGCCATTCCATGCCGTGCCATGCCGGGCCATGCCGTGCCATGCCGGGCCATGCGGTGCCATGCCATTCCATGCCATTCCATGCCATTCCATGCCATTCCATGCCATTCCATGCCGTGCCATGCCGTGCCATGCCGTGCCATGCCGTGCCATGCCGTGTCATGCCGTGCCATGCCGTGCCATGCCATTCCATGCCATTCAATGCGGTGCAATGCCGTGCCATGCCGTGCCATGCCGGTGCCATGCCGGTGCCATGCCGTGCCATGCCGGTGCCATGCCGGTGCCATGCCGTGCCATGCCGGTGCCATGCCGGGCCATGCGGTGCCATGCCATTCCATGCCATTCCATGCCGTGCCATGCCGGGCCATGCGGTGCCATGCCATTCCATGCCATTCCATGCCATTCAATGCCATTCCATGCCATTCAATGCCATTCCATGCCATTCATTGCCGTGCCATGCCGTGCCATGCGGTGCCATGCCGTGCCATGCGGTGCCATGCCATTCCATGCTATTCCATGCCATTCCATGCCATTCCATGCCATTCCATGCCATTCCATGCCATTCCATGCCATTCCATGCCATTCCATGCCATTCCATGCCATTCCATGCCATTCCATGCCATTCCATGCCATTCCATGCCATTCCATGCCATTCCATGCCATTCCATGCCATTCCATGCCATTCCATGCCATTCCATGCCATTCCATGCCATTCCATGCCATTCCATGCCATTCCATGCCATTCCATGCCATTCCATGCCATTCCATGCCATTCCATGTCATTCCATGCCATTCAATGCCGTGCCATGCCGGTGCCATGCCGGTGCCATGCCGGTGCCATGCCGGTGCCATGCCGGTGCCATGCCGGTGCCATGCCGGTGCCATGCCGGTGCCATGCCGGTGCCATGCCGGTGCCATGCCGTGCCATGCCGGTGCCATGCCGTGCCATGCCGGTGCCATGCCGTGCCATGCCGGTGCCATGCCGTGCCATGCCGGTGCCATGCCGTGCCATGCCGGTGCCATGCCGGTGCCATGCCGGTGCCATGCCGGTGCCATGCCGGTGCCATGCCGTGCCATGCCGGTGCCATGCCGTGCCATGCCGTGCCATGCCGGTGCCATGCCGGTGCCATGCCGTGCCATGCCGGTGCCATGCCGGGCCATGCGGTGCCATGCCATTCCATGCCATTCCATGCCATTCCATGCCAGTCCATGCCAGTCCATGCCATTCCATGCCATTCCATGCCACTCAATGCGGTGCCATGCCGTGCCATGCCATTCCATGCCATTCCATGCCATTCCATGCCATGCCATTCCATGCCATTCCATGCCATTCCATGCCATTCCATGCCATTCCATGCCATTCCATGCCATTCCATGCCATTCCATGCCGTGCCATGCCATTCCATGCCATTCAATACGGTGCAATGCCGTGCCATGCCATTCCATGCCATTCAATGCGGTGCCATGCCGTGCCATGCCGTGCCATGCCGGTGCCATGCCGTGCCATGCCGTGCCATGCCGTGCCATGCCGGTGCCATGCCGTGCCATGCCGTGCCATGCCGTGCCATGCCGTGCCATGCCGTGCCATGCCGGTGCCATGCCGTGCCATGCCGGTGCCATGCCGGTGCCATGCCGTGCCATGCCGGTGCCATGCCGTGCCATGCCGTGCCATGCCGGTGCCATGCCGTGCCATGCCGGTGCCATGCCGTGCCATGCCGGGCCATGCGGTGCCATGCCATTCCATGCCATTCCATGCCATTCCATGCCAGTCCATGCCATTCCATGCCATTCCATGCCATTCCATGCCATTCCATGCCACTCAATGCGGTGCCATGCCATTCCATGCCACTCAATGCGGTGCCATGCCATTCCATGCCATTCCATGCCATTCCATGCCATTCCATGCCATTCCATGCCATTCCATGCCATTCCATGCCATTCCATGCCATTCCATGCCATTCCATGCCATTCCATGCCATTCCATGCCGTGCCATGCCGTGCCATGCCGTGCCATGCCGGTGCCATGCCGTGCCATGCCGGTGCCATGCCGTGCCATGCCGGTGCCATGCCGTGCCATGCCGGTGCCATGCCGTGCCATGCCGGTGCCATGCCGTGCCATGCCGGTGCCATGCCGTGCCATGCCGGTGCCATGCCGTGCCATGCCGGTGCCATGCCGTGCCATGCCGGTGCCATGCCGGTGCCATGCCGTGCCATGCCGGTGCCATGCCGGGCCATGCGGTGCCATGCCATTCCATGCCATTGCATGCCATTCCATGCCATTCCATGCCAGTCCATGCCAGTCCATGCCATTCCATGCCATTCCATGCCATTCCATGCCATTCCATGCCATTCCATGCCGTTCCATGCCGTGCCATGCCGGTGCCATGCCGTGTCATGCCGGTGCCATGCCGTGCCATGCCGGTGCCATGCCGTGCCATGCCGGTGCCATGCCGTGCCATGCCGGTGCCATGCCGTGCCATGCCGGTGCCATGCCGTGCCATGCCGGTGCCATGCCGTGCCATGCCGGTGCCATGCCGTGCCATGCCGGTGCCATGCCGTGCCATGCCGGTGCCATGCCGGTGCCATGCCGTGCCATGCCGGTGCCATGCCGGGCCATGCGGTGCCATGCCATTCCATGCCATTCCATGCCATTCCATGCCATTCCATGCCAGTCCATGCCAGTCCATGCCATTCCATGCCATTCCATGCCATTCCATGCCATTCCATGCCATTCCATGCCGTTCCATGCCGTGCCATGCCGGTGCCATGCCGTGTCATGCCGGTGCCATGCCGTGCCATGCCGGTGCCATGCCGTGCCATGCCGGGCCATGCGGTGCCATGCCATTCCATGCCATTCCATGCCATTCCATGCCATTCCATGCCATTCCATGCCATTCCATGCCATTCCATGCCGTGCCATGCCGTGCCATGCCGTGCCATGCCGTGCCATGCCGTGCCATGCCGTGCCATGCCATTCCATGCCATTCAATGCGGTGCAATGCCGTGCCATGCCGTGCCATGCCGGTGCCATGCCGGTGCCATGCCGTGCCATGCCGGTGCCATGCCGGTGCCATGCCGTGCCATGCCGGTGCCATGCCGGGCCATGCGGTGCCATGCCATTCCATGCCATTCCATGCCGTGCCATGCCGGGCCATGCCGTGCCATGCCGGGCCATGCGGTGCCATGCCATTCCATGCCATTCCATGCCATTCCATGCCATTCCATGCCATTCCATGCCGTGCCATGCCGTGCCATGCCGTGCCATGCCGTGCCATGCCGTGCCATGCCGTGCCATGCCGTGCCATGCCATTCCATGCCATTCAATGCGGTGCAATGCCGTGCCATGCCGTGCCATGCCGGTGCCATGCCGGTGCCATGCCGTGCCATGCCGGTGCCATGCCGGTGCCATGCCGTGCCATGCCGGTGCCATGCCGGGCCATGCGGTGCCATGCCATTCCATGCCATTCCATGCCGTGCCATGCCGGGCCATGCGGTGCCATGCCATTCCATGCCATTCCATGCCATTCAATGCCATTCCATGCCATTCAATGCCATTCCATGCCATTCATTGCCGTGCCATGCCGTGCCATGCGGTGCCATGCCGTGCCATGCGGTGCCATGCCATTCCATGCTATTCCATGCCATTCCATGCCATTCCATGCCATTCCATGCCATTCCATGCCATTCCATGCCATTCCATGCCATTCCATGCCATTCCATGCCATTCCATGCCATTCCATGCCATTCCATGCCATTCCATGCCATTCCATGCCATTCCATGCCATTCCATGCCATTCCATGCCATTCCATGCCATTCCATGCCATTCCATGCCATTCCATGCCATTCCATGCCATTCCATGCCATTCCATGTCATTCCATGCCATTCAATGCCGTGCCATGCCGGTGCCATGCCGGTGCCATGCCGGTGCCATGCCGGTGCCATGCCGGTGCCATGCCGGTGCCATGCCGGTGCCATGCCGGTGCCATGCCGGTGCCATGCCGGTGCCATGCCGGTGCCATGCCGGTGCCATGCCGGTGCCATGCCGGTGCCATGCCGGTGCCATGCCGGTGCCATGCCGTGCCATGCCGGTGCCATGCCGTGCCATGCCGGTGCCATGCCGTGCCATGCCGGTGCCATGCCGTGCCATGCCGGTGCCATGCCGTGCCATGCCGGTGCCATGCCGGTGCCATGCCGGTGCCATGCCGGTGCCATGCCGTGCCATGCCGGTGCCATGCCGTGCCATGCCGTGCCATGCCGGTGCCATGCCGGTGCCATGCCGTGCCATGCCGGTGCCATGCCGGGCCATGCGGTGCCATGCCATTCCATGCCATTCCATGCCATTCCATGCCAGTCCATGCCAGTCCATGCCAGTCCATGCCATTCCATGCCATTCCATGCCACTCAATGCGGTGCCATGCCGTGCCATGCCATTCCATGCCATTCCATGCCATTCCATGCCATTCCATGCCATTCCATGCCATTCCATGCCATTCCATGCCATTCCATGCCATTCCATGCCATTCCATGCCATTCCATGCCATTCCATGCCGTGCCATGCCATTCCATGCCATTCAATACGGTGCAATGCCGTGCCATGCCATTCCATGCCATTCAATGCGGTGCCATGCCGTGCCATGCCGTGCCATGCCGGTGCCATGCCGTGCCATGCCGGTGCCATGCCGTGCCATGCCGGTGCCATGCCGTGCCATGCCGGTGCCATGCCGTGCCATGCCGGTGCCATGCCGTGCCATGCCGGTGCCATGCCGTGCCATGCCGGTGCCATGCCGTGCCATGCCGGTGCCATGCCGGTGCCATGCCGTGCCATGCCGGTGCCATGCCGGGCCATGCGGTGCCATGCCATTCCATGCCATTCCATGCCATTCCATGCCATTCCATGCCAGTCCATGCCATTCCATGCCATTCCATGCCATTCCATGCCATTCCATGCCACTCAATGCGGTGCCATGCCATTCCATGCCATTCCATGCCGTGCCATGCCATTCCATGCCATTCAATACGGTGCAATGCCGTGCCATGCCATTCCATGCCATTCAATGCGGTGCCATGCCGTGCCATGCCGGTGCCATGCCGTGCCATGCCGGTGCCATGCCGTGCCATGCCGGTGCCATGCCGTGCCATGCCGGTGCCATGCCGTGCCATGCCGGTGCCATGCCGTGCCATGCCGGTGCCATGCCGTGCCATGCCGGTGCCATGCCGTGCCATGCCGGTGCCATGCCGTGCCATGCCGGTGCCATGCCGTGCCATGCCGGTGCCATGCCGTGCCATGCCGGTGCCATGCCGTGCCATGCCGGTGCCATGCCGTGCCATGCCGGTGCCATGCCGTGCCATGCCGGTGCCATGCCGTGCCATGCCGGTGCCATGCCGTGCCATGCCGTGCCATGCCGTGCCATGCCGTGCCATGCCGTGCCATGCCGTGCCATGCCGGTGCCATGCCGTGCCATGCCGGTGCCATGCCGTGCCATGCCGGTGCCATGCCGTGCCATTCCGGTGCCATGCCGTGCCATGCCGGTGCCATGCCGTGCCATGCCGCTGCCATGCCGTGCCATGCCGGTGCCATGCCGTGCCATGCCGGTGCCATGCCGTGCCATGCCGGTGCCATGCCGGTGCCATGCCGTGCCATGCCATTCCATGCCATTCCATGCCATTCCATGCCATTCCATGCCAGTCCATGCCAGTCCATGCCATTCCATGCCATTCCATGCCAGTCCATGCCATTCCATGCCATTCCATGCCATTCCATGCCATTCCATGCCAGTCCATGCCAGTCCATGCCATTCCATGCCATTCCATGCCATTCCATGCCACTCAATGCGGTGCCATGCCGTGCCATGCCATTCCATGCCATTCCATGCCATTCCATGCCATTCCATGCCATTCCATGCCATTCCATGCCATTCCATGCCATTCCATGCCATTCCATGCCATTCCATGCCATTCCATGCCATTCCATGCCATTCCATGCCATTCCATGCCATTCCATGCCATTCCATGCCATTCCATGCCATTCCATGCCATTCCATGCCATTCCATGCCATTCCATGCCATTCCATGCCATTCCATGCCATTCCATGCCATTCCATGCCATTCCATGCCATTCCATGCCATTCCATGCCATTCCATGCCATTCCATGCCATTCCATGCCATTCCATGCCATTCCATGCCATTCCATGCCATTCCATGCCATTCCATGCCATTCCATGCCATTCCATGCCATTCCATGCCATTCCATGCCATTCCATGCCATTCCATGCCATTCCATGCCATTCCATGCCATTCCATGCCATTCCATGCCATTCCATGCCATTCCATGCCATTCCATGCCATTCCATGCCATTCCATGCCATTCCATGCCATTCCATGCCATTCCACGCCATTCCATGCCATTCCACGCCATTCCATGCCATTCCATGCCATTCCATGCCATTCCATGCCATTCCATGCCATTCCATGCCATTCCACGCCATTCCATGCCATTCCATGCCATTCCATGCCATTCCATGTCATTCCATGCCATTCCATGTCATTCCATGCCATTCAATGCCGTGCCATGCCGGTGCCATGCCGGTGCCATGCCGGTGCCATGCCGGTGCCATGCCGGTGCCATGCCGGTGCCATGCCGGTGCCATGCCGGTGCCATGCCGGTGCCATGCCGGTGCCATGCCGGTGCCATGCCGGTGCCATGCCGGTGCCATGCCGGTGCCATGCCGGTGCCATGCCGGTGCCATGCCGGTGCCATGCCGGTGCCATGCCGGTGCCATGCCGGTGCCATGCCGGTGCCATGCCGGTGCCATGCCGGTGCCATGCCGGTGCCATGCCGGTGCCATGCCGGTGCCATGCCGGTGCCATGCCGGTGCCATGCCGGTGCCATGCCGGTGCCATGCCGGTGCCATGCCGGTGCCATGCCGGTGCCATGCCGGTGCCATGCCGGTGCCATGCCGGTGCCATGCCGGTGCCATGCCGGTGCCATGCCGGTGCCATGCCGGTGCCATGCCGGTGCCATGCCGGTGCCATGCCGGTGCCATGCCGGTGCCATGCCGGTGCCATGCCGGTGCCATGCCGGTGCCATGCCGGTGCCATGCCGGTGCCATGCCGGTGCCATGCCGGTGCCATGCCGGTGCCATGCCGGTGCCATGCCGGTGCCATGCCGGTGCCATGCCGGTGCCATGCCGGTGCCATGCCGGTGCCATGCCGGTGCCATGCCGGTGCCATGCCGGTGCCATGCCGGTGCCATGCCGGTGCCATGCCGGTGCCATGCCGGTGCCATGCCGGTGCCATGCCGGTGCCATGCCGGTGCCATGCCGGTGCCATGCCGGTGCCATGCCGGTGCCATGCCGGTGCCATGCCGGTGCCATGCCGGTGCCATGCCGGTGCCATGCCGGTGCCATGCCGGTGCCATGCCGGTGCCATGCCGGTGCCATGCCGGTGCCATGCCGGTGCCATGCCGGTGCCATGCCGGTGCCATGCCGGTGCCATGCCGGTGCCATGCCGGTGCCATGCCGGTGCCATGCCGGTGCCATGCCGGTGCCATGCCGGTGCCATGCCGGTGCCATGCCGTGCCATGCCGGTGCCATGCCGTGCCATGCCGGTGCCATGCCGGTGCCATGCCGTGCCATGCCGGTGCCATGCCGTGCCATGCCGGTGCCATGCCGGTGCCATGCCGTGCCATGCCGGTGCCATGCCGTGCCATGCCGGTGCCATGCCGTGCCATGCCGGTGCCATGCCGTGCCATGCCGGTGCCATGCCGGTGCCATGCCGGTGCCATGCCGTGCCATGCCGGTGCCATGCCGTGCCATGCCGGTGCCATGCCGTGCCATGCCGGTGCCATGCCGTGCCATGCCGTGCCATGCCGTGCCATGCCGGTGCCATGCCGTGCCATGCCGGTGCCATGCCGTGCCATGCCGTGCCATGCCGGTGCCATGCCGTGCCATGCCGGTGCCATGCCGTGCCATGCCGTGCCATGCCGTGCCATGCCGGTGCCATGCCGTGCCATGCCGTGCCATGCCATTCCATGCCGTGCCATGCCGTGCCATGCCATTCCATGCCATTCAATGCGGTGCAATGCCGTGCCATGCCGTGCCATGCCGGTGCCATGCCGGTGCCATGCCGGTGCCATGCCGTGCCATGCCATTCCATGCCGTGCCATGCCGTGCCATGCCATTCCATGCCATTCAATGCGGTGCAATGCCGTGCCATGCCGTGCCATGCCGGTGCCATGCCGTGCCATTCCATGCCATTCCATTCCATGCCATTCCATGCCATTCCATGCCATTCCATGCCATTCCATGCCATTCCATGCCATTCCATGCCATTCCATGCCATTCCATGCCATTCCATGCCATTCCATGCCATTCCATGCCATTCCATGCCATTCCATGCCATTCCATGCCATTCCATGCCATTCCACGCCATTCCATGCCATTCCACGCCATTCCACGCCATTCCATGCCATTCCATGCCATTCCATGCCATTCCATGCCATTCCATGCCATTCCACGCCATTCCATGCCATTCCATGCCATTCCATGCCATTCCATGTCATTCCATGCCATTCCATGTCATTCCATGCCATTCAATGCCGTGCCATGCCGGTGCCATGCCGGTGCCATGCCGGTGCCATGCCGGTGCCATGCCGGTGCCATGCCGGTGCCATGCCGGTGCCATGCCGGTGCCATGCCGGTGCCATGCCGGTGCCATGCCGGTGCCATGCCGGTGCCATGCCGGTGCCATGCCGGTGCCATGCCGGTGCCATGCCGGTGCCATGCCGGTGCCATGCCGGTGCCATGCCGGTGCCATGCCGGTGCCATGCCGGTGCCATGCCGGTGCCATGCCGGTGCCATGCCGGTGCCATGCCGGTGCCATGCCGGTGCCATGCCGGTGCCATGCCGGTGCCATGCCGGTGCCATGCCGGTGCCATGCCGGTGCCATGCCGGTGCCATGCCGGTGCCATGCCGGTGCCATGCCGGTGCCATGCCGGTGCCATGCCGGTGCCATGCCGGTGCCATGCCGGTGCCATGCCGGTGCCATGCCGGTGCCATGCCGGTGCCATGCCGGTGCCATGCCGGTGCCATGCCGGTGCCATGCCGGTGCCATGCCGGTGCCATGCCGGTGCCATGCCGGTGCCATGCCGGTGCCATGCCGGTGCCATGCCGGTGCCATGCCGGTGCCATGCCGGTGCCATGCCGGTGCCATGCCGGTGCCATGCCGGTGCCATGCCGGTGCCATGCCGGTGCCATGCCGGTGCCATGCCGGTGCCATGCCGGTGCCATGCCGGTGCCATGCCGGTGCCATGCCGGTGCCATGCCGTGCCATGCCGGTGCCATGCCGTGCCATGCCGGTGCCATGCCGGTGCCATGCCGTGCCATGCCGGTGCCATGCCGTGCCATGCCGGTGCCATGCCGTGCCATGCCGGTGCCATGCCGTGCCATGCCGGTGCCATGCCGTGCCATGCCGGTGCCATGCCGTGCCATGCCGGTGCCATGCCGTGCCATGCCGGTGCCATGCCGGTGCCATGCCGGTGCCATGCCGTGCCATGCCGGTGCCATGCCGTGCCATGCCGGTGCCATGCCGTGCCATGCCGGTGCCATGCCGTGCCATGCCGTGCCATGCCGTGCCATGCCGGTGCCATGCCGTGCCATGCCGGTGCCATGCCGTGCCATGCCGTGCCATGCCGGTGCCATGCCGTGCCATGCCGGTGCCATGCCGTGCCATGCCGGTGCCATGCCGTGCCATGCCGTGCCATGCCGTGCCATGCCGGTGCCATGCCGTGCCATGCCGTGCCATGCCATTCCATGCCGTGCCATGCCGTGCCATGCCATTCCATGCCATTCAATGCGGTGCAATGCCGTGCCATGCCGTGCCATGCCGGTGCCATGCCGGTGCCATGCCGGTGCCATGCCGTGCCATGCCATTCCATGCCGTGCCATGCCGTGCCATGCCATTCCATGCCATTCAATGCGGTGCAATGCCGTGCCATGCCGTGCCATGCCGTGCCATGCCGGTGCCATGCCGGGCCATGCGGTGCCATGCCATTCCATGCCATTCCATGCCATTCCATGCCATTCCATGCCAGTCCATGCCAGTCCATGCCATTCCATGCCATTCCATGCCATTCCATGCCATTCCATGCCATTCCATGCCATTCCATGCCACTCAATGCGGTGCCATGCCGTGCCATGCCATTCCATGCCATTCCATGCCATTCCATGCCATTCCATGCCATTCCATGCCATTCCACGCCATTCCAAGCCATTCCATGCCATTCCATGCCATTCCATGCCATTCCATGTCATTCCATGCCATTCCATGTCATTCCATGCCATTCAATGCCGTGCCATGCCGGTGCCATGCCGGTGCCATGCCGGTGCCATGCCGGTGCCATGCCGGTGCCATGCCGGTGCCATGCCGGTGCCATGCCGGTGCCATGCCGGTGCCATGCCGGTGCCATGCCGGTGCCATGCCGGTGCCATGCCGGTGCCATGCCGGTGCCATGCCGGTGCCATGCCGGTGCCATGCCGGTGCCATGCCGGTGCCATGCCGGTGCCATGCCGGTGCCATGCCGGTGCCATGCCGGTGCCATGCCGGTGCCATGCCGGTGCCATGCCGGTGCCATGCCGGTGCCATGCCGGTGCCATGCCGGTGCCATGCCGGTGCCATGCCGGTGCCATGCCGGTGCCATGCCGGTGCCATGCCGGTGCCATGCCGGTGCCATGCCGGTGCCATGCCGGTGCCATGCCGGTGCCATGCCGGTGCCATGCCGGTGCCATGCCGTGCCATGCCGTGCCATGCCGGTGCCATGCCGTGCCATGCCGTGCCATGCCGGTGCCATGCCGGTGCCATGCCGTGCCATGCCGGTGCCATGCCGGGCCATGCGGTGCCATGCCATTCCATGCCATTCCATGCCATTCCATGCCATTCCATGCCAGTCCATGCCAGTCCATGCCATTCCATGCCATTCCATGCCATTCCATGCCATTCCATGCCACTCAATGCGGTGCCATGCCGTGCCATGCCATTCCATGCCATTCCATGCCATTCCACGCCATTCCAAGCCATTCCATGCCATTCCATGCCATTCCATGCCATTCCATGTCATTCCATGCCATTCCATGTCATTCCATGCCATTCAATGCCGTGCCATGCCGGTGCCATGCCGGTGCCATGCCGGTGCCATGCCGGTGCCATGCCGGTGCCATGCCGGTGCCATGCCGGTGCCATGCCGGTGCCATGCCGGTGCCATGCCGGTGCCATGCCGGTGCCATGCCGGTGCCATGCCGGTGCCATGCCGGTGCCATGCCGGTGCCATGCCGGTGCCATGCCGGTGCCATGCCGGTGCCATGCCGGTGCCATGCCGGTGCCATGCCGGTGCCATGCCGGTGCCATGCCGGTGCCATGCCGGTGCCATGCCGGTGCCATGCCGGTGCCATGCCGGTGCCATGCCGGTGCCATGCCGGTGCCATGCCGGTGCCATGCCGGTGCCATGCCGGTGCCATGCCGGTGCCATGCCGGTGCCATGCCGGTGCCATGCCGGTGCCATGCCGGTGCCATGCCGGTGCCATGCCGGTGCCATGCCGGTGCCATGCCGGTGCCATGCCGTGCCATGCCGGTGCCATGCCGTGCCATGCCGGTGCCATGCCGGTGCCATGCCGGTGCCATGCCGGTGCCATGCCGTGCCATGCCGGTGCCATGCCGTGCCATGCCGTGCCATGCCGGTGCCATGCCGGTGCCATGCCGTGCCATGCCGGTGCCATGCCGGGCCATGCGGTGCCATGCCATTCCATGCCATTCCATGCCATTCCATGCCAGTCCATGCCAGTCCATGCCATTCCATGCCATTCCATGCCATTCCATGCCACTCAATGCGGTGCCATGCCGTGCCATGCCATTCCATGCCATTCCATGCCATTCCATGCCATGCCATTCCATGCCATTCCATTCCATGCCATTCCATGCCATTCCATGCCATTCCATGCCATTCCATGCCGTGCCATGCCATTCCATGCCATTCAATACGGTGCAATGCCGTGCCATGCCATTCCATGCCATTCAATGCGGTGCCATGCCGTGCCATGCCGTGCCATGCCGGTGCCATGCCGTGCCATGCCGGTGCCATGCCGTGCCATGCCGGTGCCATGCCGTGCCATGCCGGTGCCATGCCGTGCCATGCCGGTGCCATGCCGTGCCATGCCGGTGCCATGCCGTGCCATGCCGGTGCCATGCCGTGCCATGCCGGTGCCATGCCGTGCCATGCCGGTGCCATGCCGTGCCATGCCGGTGCCATGCCGTGCCATGCCGGTGCCATGCCGGTGCCATGCCGTGCCATGCCGGTGCCATGCCGGGCCATGCGGTGCCATGCCATTCCATGCCATTCCATGCCATTCCATGCCATTCCATGCCAGTCCATGCCATTCCATGCCATTCCATGCCATTCCATGCCATTCCATGCCACTCAATGCGGTGCCATGCCATTCCATGCCATTCCATGCCGTGCCATGCCATTCCATGCCATTCAATACGGTGCAATGCCGTGCCATGCCATTCCATGCCATTCAATGCGGTGCCATGCCGTGCCATGCCGTGCCATGCCGGTGCCATGCCGTGCCATGCCGGTGCCATGCCGTGCCATGCCGGTGCCATGCCGTGCCATGCCGGTGCCATGCCGTGCCATGCCGGTGCCATGCCGTGCCATGCCGGTGCCATGCCGTGCCATGCCGGTGCCATGCCGTGCCATGCCGGTGCCATGCCGTGCCATGCCGGTGCCATGCCGTGCCATGCCGGTGCCATGCCGTGCCATGCCGGTGCCATGCCGTGCCATGCCGGTGCCATGCCGTGCCATGCCGGTGCCATGCCGTGCCATGCCGGTGCCATGCCGTGCCATGCCGGTGCCATGCCGTGCCATGCCGGTGCCATGCCGTGCCATGCCGGTGCCATGCCGTGCCATGCCGGTGCCATGCCGTGCCATGCCGGTGCCATGCCGTGCCATGCCGTGCCATGCCGTGCCATGCCGTGCCATGCCGTGCCATGCCGTGCCATGCCGGTGCCATGCCGTGCCATGCCGGTGCCATGCCGTGCCATGCCGGTGCCATGCCGTGCCATTCCGGTGCCATGCCGTGCCATGCCGGTGCCATGCCGTGCCATGCCGCTGCCATGCCGTGCCATGCCGGTGCCATGCCGTGCCATGCCGGTGCCATGCCGTGCCATGCCGGTGCCATGCCGGTGCCATGCCGTGCCATGCCGGTGCCATGCCGTGCCATGCCGGTGCCATGCCGTGCCATGCCGGTGCCATGCCGTGCCATGCCGTGCCATGCCGTGCCATGCCGGTGCCATGCCGTGCCATGCCGGTGCCATGCCGTGCCATGCCGGTGCCATGCCGTGCCATGCCGTGCCATGCCGGTGCCATGCCGGTGCCATGCCGTGCCATGCCGGTGCCATGCCGGGCCATGCCGGTGCCATGCCGTGCCATGCCGGTGCCATGCCGTGCCATGCCGTGCCATGCCGGTGCCATGCCGGTGCCATGCCGTGCCATGCCGGTGCCATGCCGGGCCATGCCGGGCCATGCGGTGCCATGCCATTCCATGCCATTCCATGCCATTCCATGCCAGTCCATGCCAGTCCATGCCATTCCATGCCATTCCATGCCATTCCATGCCACTCAATGCGGTGCCATGCCGTGCCATGCCATTCCATGCCATTCCATGCCATTCCATGCCATTCCATGCCATTCCATGCCATTCCATGCCATTCCATGCCATTCCATGCCATTCCATGCCATTCCATGCCATTCCATGCCATTCCATGCCATTCCATGCCATTCCATGCCATTCCATGCCATTCCATGCCATTCCATGCCATTCCATGCCATTCCATGCCATTCCATGCCATTCCATGCCATTCCATGCCATTCCATGCCATTCCATGCCATTCCATGCCATTCCATGCCATTCCATGCCATTCCATGCCATTCCATGCCATTCCATGCCATTCCATGCCATTCCATGCCATTCCATGCCATTCCATGCCATTCCATGCCATTCCATGCCATTCCATGCCATTCCATGCCATTCCATGCCATTCCATGCCATTCCATGCCATTCCATGCCATTCCATGCCATTCCATGCCATTCCATGCCATTCCATGCCATTCCATGCCATTCCATGCCATTCCATGCCATTCCATGCCATTCCATGCCATTCCATGCCATTCCATGCCATTCCATGCCATTCCATGCCATTCCATGCCATTTCATGCCATTCCATGCCATTCCATGCCATTCCATGCCATTCCATGCCATTCCATGCCATTCCATGCCATTCCATGCCATTCCATGCCATTCAATGCCGTGCCATGCCATTCCATGCCATTCAATGCGGTGCAATGCCGTGCCATGCCGGTGCCATGCCGTGCCATGCCGGTGCCATGCCGTGCCATGCCGTGCCATGCGGGTGCCATGCCGTGCCATGCCGGTGCCATGCCGGTGCCATGCCGTGCCATGCCGGTGCCATGCCGTGCCATGCCGTGCCATGCCGTGCCATGCCGTGCCATGCCGTGCCATGCCGTGCCATGCCGTGCCATGCCGGTGCCATGCCGGTGCCATGCCGTGCCATGCCGGTGCCATGCCGTGCCATGCCGGTGCCATGCCGGTGCCATGCCGTGCCATGCCGGTGCCATGCCGTGCCATGCCGGTGCCATGCCGTGCTATGCCGTGCCATGCCGTGCCATGCCGGTGCCATGCCGTGCCATGCCGGTGCCATGCCGTGCCATGCCGGTGCCATGCCGTGCCATGCCGGTGCCATGCCGTGCCATGCCGGTGCCATGCCGTGCCATGCCGGTGCCATGCCGTGCCATGCCGGTGCCATGCCGTGCCATGCCGTGCCATGCCGTGCCATGCCGGTGCCATGCCGGTGCCATGCCGTGCCATGCCGGTGCCATGCCGGGCCATGCGGTGCCATGCCATTCCATGCCATTCCATGCCATTCCATGCCATTCCATGCCAGTCCATGCCAGTCCATGCCATTCCATGCCATTCCATGCCATTCCATGCCATTCCATGCCAGTCCATGCCAGTCCATGCCATTCCATGCCATTCCATGCCATTCCATGCCATTCCATGCCACTCAATGCGGTGCCATGCCGTGCCATGCCATTCCATGCCATTCCATGCCATTCCATGCCATTCCATGCCATTCCATGCCATTCCATGCCATTCCATGCCATTCCATGCCATTCCATGCCATTCCATGCCATTCCATGCCATTCCATGCCATTCCATGCCATTCCATGCCATTCCATGCCATTCCATGCCATTCCATGCCATTCCATGCCATTCCATGCCATTCCATGCCATTCCATGCCATTCCATGCCATTTCATGCCATTCCATGCCATTCCATGCCATTCCATGCCATTCCATGCCATTCCATGCCATTCCATGCCATTCCATGCCATTCCATGCCATTCCATGCCATTCAATGCCGTGCCATGCCATTCCATGCCATTCAATGCGGTGCAATGCCGTGCCATGCCGGTGCCATGCCGTGCCATGCCGTGCCATGCCGGTGCCATGCCGGTGCCATGCCGGTGCCATGCCGGTGCCATGCCGTGCCATGCCGGTGCCATGCCGTGCCATGCCGTGCCATGCCGGTGCCATGCCGTGCCATGCCGGTGCCATGCCGGTGCCATGCCGTGCCATGCCGGTGCCATGCCGTGCCATGCCGTGCCATGCCGGTGCCATGCCGTGCCATGCCGGTGCCATGCCGTGCCATGCCGGGCCATGCGGTGCCATGCCATTCCATGCCATTCCATGCCATTCCATGCCAGTCCATGCCATTCCATGCCATTCCATGCCATTCCATGCCATTCCATGCCACTCAATGCGGTGCCATGCCATTCCATGCCACTCAATGCGGTGCCATGCCATTCCATGCCATTCCATGCCATTCCATGCCATTCCATGCCATTCCATGCCATTCCATGCCATTCCATGCCATTCCATGCCATTCCATGCCATTCCATGCCATTCCATGCCATTCCATGCCGTGCCATGCCGTGCCATGCCGTGCCATGCCGGTGCCATGCCGTGCCATGCCGGTGCCATGCCGTGCCATGCCGGTGCCATGCCGTGCCATGCCGGTGCCATGCCGGTGCCATGCCGGTGCCATGCCGTGCCATGCCGGTGCCATGCCGGGCCATGCGGTGCCATGCCATTCCATGCCATTCCATGCCATTCCATGCCATTCCATGCCAGTCCATGCCAGTCCATGCCATTCCATGCCATTCCATGCCATTCCATGCCATTCCATGCCATTCCATGCCGTTCCATGCCGTGCCATGCCGGTGCCATGCCGTGTCATGCCGGTGCCATGCCGTGCCATGCCGGTGCCATGCCGTGCCATGCCGGGCCATGCGGTGCCATGCCATTCCATGCCATTCCATGCCATTCCATGCCATTCCATGCCATTCCATGCCATTCCATGCCATTCCATGCCGTGCCATGCCGTGCCATGCCGTGCCATGCCGTGCCATGCCGTGCCATGCCGTGCCATGCCGTGCCATGCCATTCCATGCCATTCAATGCGGTGCAATGCCGTGCCATGCCGTGCCATGCCGGTGCCATGCCGGTGCCATGCCGTGCCATGCCGGTGCCATGCCGGTGCCATGCCGTGCCATGCCGGTGCCATGCCGGGCCATGCGGTGCCATGCCATTCCATGCCATTCCATGCCGTGCCATGCCGGGCCATGCCGTGCCATGCCGGGCCATGCGGTGCCATGCCATTCCATGCCATTCCATGCCATTCCATGCCATTCCATGCCATTCCATGCCGTGCCATGCCGTGCCATGCCGTGCCATGCCGTGCCATGCCGTGCCATGCCGTGCCATGCCGTGCCATGCCGTGCCATGCCATTCCATGCCATTCAATGCGGTGCAATGCCGTGCCATGCCGTGCCATGCCGGTGCCATGCCGGTGCCATGCCGTGCCATGCCGGTGCCATGCCGGTGCCATGCCGTGCCATGCCGGTGCCATGCCGGGCCATGCGGTGCCATGCCATTCCATGCCATTCCATGCCGTGCCATGCCGGGCCATGCGGTGCCATGCCATTCCATGCCATTCCATGCCATTCAATGCCATTCCATGCCATTCAATGCCATTCCATGCCATTCATTGCCGTGCCATGCCGTGCCATGCGGTGCCATGCCGTGCCATGCGGTGCCATGCCATTCCATGCTATTCCATGCCATTCCATGCCATTCCATGCCATTCCATGCCATTCCATGCCATTCCATGCCATTCCATGCCATTCCATGCCATTCCATGCCATTCCATGCCATTCCATGCCATTCCATGCCATTCCATGCCATTCCATGCCATTCCATGCCATTCCATGCCATTCCATGCCATTCCATGCCATTCCATGCCATTCCATGCCATTCCATGCCATTCCATGCCATTCCATGCCATTCCATGCCATTCCATGCCATTCCATGTCATTCCATGCCATTCAATGCCGTGCCATGCCGGTGCCATGCCGGTGCCATGCCGGTGCCATGCCGGTGCCATGCCGGTGCCATGCCGGTGCCATGCCGGTGCCATGCCGGTGCCATGCCGGTGCCATGCCGGTGCCATGCCGGTGCCATGCCGGTGCCATGCCGTGCCATGCCGGTGCCATGCCGTGCCATGCCGGTGCCATGCCGTGCCATGCCGGTGCCATGCCGTGCCATGCCGGTGCCATGCCGTGCCATGCCGGTGCCATGCCGGTGCCATGCCGGTGCCATGCCGGTGCCATGCCGTGCCATGCCGGTGCCATGCCGTGCCATGCCGTGCCATGCCGGTGCCATGCCGGTGCCATGCCGTGCCATGCCGGTGCCATGCCGGGCCATGCGGTGCCATGCCATTCCATGCCATTCCATGCCATTCCATGCCAGTCCATGCCAGTCCATGCCAGTCCATGCCATTCCATGCCATTCCATGCCACTCAATGCGGTGCCATGCCGTGCCATGCCATTCCATGCCATTCCATGCCATTCCATGCCATTCCATGCCATTCCATGCCATTCCATGCCATTCCATGCCATTCCATGCCATTCCATGCCATTCCATGCCGTGCCATGCCATTCCATGCCATTCAATACGGTGCAATGCCGTGCCATGCCATTCCATGCCATTCAATGCGGTGCCATGCCGTGCCATGCCGTGCCATGCCGGTGCCATGCCGTGCCATGCCGGTGCCATGCCGTGCCATGCCGGTGCCATGCCGTGCCATGCCGGTGCCATGCCGTGCCATGCCGGTGCCATGCCGTGCCATGCCGGTGCCATGCCGTGCCATGCCGGTGCCATGCCGTGCCATGCCGGTGCCATGCCGGTGCCATGCCGTGCCATGCCGGTGCCATGCCGGGCCATGCGGTGCCATGCCATTCCATGCCATTCCATGCCATTCCATGCCATTCCATGCCAGTCCATGCCATTCCATGCCATTCCATGCCATTCCATGCCATTCCATGCCATTCCATGCCACTCAATGCGGTGCCATGCCATTCCATGCCATTCCATGCCGTGCCATGCCATTCCATGCCATTCAATACGGTGCAATGCCGTGCCATGCCATTCCATGCCATTCAATGCGGTGCCATGCCGTGCCATGCCGTGCCATGCCGTGCCATGCCGGTGCCATGCCGTGCCATGCCGGTGCCATGCCGTGCCATGCCGGTGCCATGCCGTGCCATGCCGGTGCCATGCCGTGCCATGCCGGTGCCATGCCGTGCCATGCCGGTGCCATGCCGTGCCATGCCGGTGCCATGCCGTGCCATGCCGGTGCCATGCCGTGCCATGCCGGTGCCATGCCGTGCCATGCCGGTGCCATGCCGTGCCATGCCGGTGCCATGCCGTGCCATGCCGGTGCCATGCCGTGCCATGCCGGTGCCATGCCGTGCCATGCCGTGCCATGCCGTGCCATGCCGTGCCATGCCGTGCCATGCCGTGCCATGCCGGTGCCATGCCGTGCCATGCCGGTGCCATGCCGTGCCATGCCGGTGCCATGCCGTGCCATTCCGGTGCCATGCCGTGCCATGCCGGTGCCATGCCGTGCCATGCCGCTGCCATGCCGTGCCATGCCGGTGCCATGCCGTGCCATGCCGGTGCCATGCCGTGCCATGCCGGTGCCATGCCGGTGCCATGCCGTGCCATGCCATTCCATGCCATTCCATGCCATTCCATGCCATTCCATGCCAGTCCATGCCAGTCCATGCCATTCCATGCCATTCCATGCCAGTCCATGCCATTCCATGCCATTCCATGCCATTCCATGCCATTCCATGCCAGTCCATGCCAGTCCATGCCATTCCATGCCATTCCATGCCATTCCATGCCACTCAATGCGGTGCCATGCCGTGCCATGCCATTCCATGCCATTCCATGCCATTCCATGCCATTCCATGCCATTCCATGCCATTCCATGCCATTCCATGCCATTCCATGCCATTCCATGCCATTCCATGCCATTCCATGCCATTCCATGCCATTCCATGCCATTCCATGCCATTCCATGCCATTCCATGCCATTCCATGCCATTCCATGCCATTCCATGCCATTCCATGCCATTCCATGCCATTCCATGCCATTCCATGCCATTCCATGCCATTCCATGCCATTCCATGCCATTCCACGCCATTCCATGCCATTCCACGCCATTCCATGCCATTCCATGCCATTCCATGCCATTCCATGCCATTCCATGCCATTCCATGCCATTCCACGCCATTCCATGCCATTCCATGCCATTCCATGCCATTCCATGTCATTCCATGCCATTCCATGTCATTCCATGCCATTCAATGCCGTGCCATGCCGGTGCCATGCCGGTGCCATGCCGGTGCCATGCCGGTGCCATGCCGGTGCCATGCCGGTGCCATGCCGGTGCCATGCCGGTGCCATGCCGGTGCCATGCCGGTGCCATGCCGGTGCCATGCCGGTGCCATGCCGGTGCCATGCCGGTGCCATGCCGGTGCCATGCCGGTGCCATGCCGGTGCCATGCCGGTGCCATGCCGGTGCCATGCCGGTGCCATGCCGGTGCCATGCCGGTGCCATGCCGGTGCCATGCCGGTGCCATGCCGGTGCCATGCCGGTGCCATGCCGGTGCCATGCCGGTGCCATGCCGGTGCCATGCCGGTGCCATGCCGGTGCCATGCCGGTGCCATGCCGGTGCCATGCCGGTGCCATGCCGGTGCCATGCCGGTGCCATGCCGGTGCCATGCCGGTGCCATGCCGGTGCCATGCCGGTGCCATGCCGGTGCCATGCCGGTGCCATGCCGGTGCCATGCCGTGCCATGCCGGTGCCATGCCGTGCCATGCCGGTGCCATGCCGGTGCCATGCCGTGCCATGCCGGTGCCATGCCGTGCCATGCCGGTGCCATGCCGTGCCATGCCGGTGCCATGCCGTGCCATGCCGGTGCCATGCCGTGCCATGCCGGTGCCATGCCGTGCCATGCCGGTGCCATGCCGTGCCATGCCGGTGCCATGCCGTGCCATGCCGGTGCCATGCCGGTGCCATGCCGGTGCCATGCCGTGCCATGCCGGTGCCATGCCGTGCCATGCCGGTGCCATGCCGTGCCATGCCGGTGCCATGCCGTGCCATGCCGTGCCATGCCGTGCCATGCCGGTGCCATGCCGTGCCATGCCGGTGCCATGCCGTGCCATGCCGTGCCATGCCGGTGCCATGCCGTGCCATGCCGGTGCCATGCCGTGCCATGCCGGTGCCATGCCGTGCCATGCCGTGCCATGCCGTGCCATGCCGGTGCCATGCCGTGCCATGCCGTGCCATGCCATTCCATGCCGTGCCATGCCGTGCCATGCCATTCCATGCCATTCAATGCGGTGCAATGCCGTGCCATGCCGTGCCATGCCGGTGCCATGCCGGTGCCATGCCGGTGCCATGCCGTGCCATGCCATTCCATGCCGTGCCATGCCGTGCCATGCCATTCCATGCCATTCAATGCGGTGCAATGCCGTGCCATGCCGTGCCATGCCGTGCCATGCCGGTGCCATGCCGGGCCATGCGGTGCCATGCCATTCCATGCCATTCCATGCCATTCCATGCCATTCCATGCCAGTCCATGCCAGTCCATGCCATTCCATGCCATTCCATGCCATTCCATGCCATTCCATGCCATTCCATGCCATTCCATGCCACTCAATGCGGTGCCATGCCGTGCCATGCCATTCCATGCCATTCCATGCCATTCCATGCCATTCCATGCCATTCCATGCCATTCCACGCCATTCCAAGCCATTCCATGCCATTCCATGCCATTCCATGCCATTCCATGTCATTCCATGCCATTCCATGTCATTCCATGCCATTCAATGCCGTGCCATGCCGGTGCCATGCCGGTGCCATGCCGGTGCCATGCCGGTGCCATGCCGGTGCCATGCCGGTGCCATGCCGGTGCCATGCCGGTGCCATGCCGGTGCCATGCCGGTGCCATGCCGGTGCCATGCCGGTGCCATGCCGGTGCCATGCCGGTGCCATGCCGGTGCCATGCCGGTGCCATGCCGGTGCCATGCCGGTGCCATGCCGGTGCCATGCCGGTGCCATGCCGGTGCCATGCCGGTGCCATGCCGGTGCCATGCCGGTGCCATGCCGGTGCCATGCCGGTGCCATGCCGGTGCCATGCCGGTGCCATGCCGGTGCCATGCCGGTGCCATGCCGGTGCCATGCCGGTGCCATGCCGGTGCCATGCCGGTGCCATGCCGGTGCCATGCCGGTGCCATGCCGGTGCCATGCCGGTGCCATGCCGGTGCCATGCCGTGCCATGCCGTGCCATGCCGGTGCCATGCCGTGCCATGCCGTGCCATGCCGGTGCCATGCCGTGCCATGCCGGTGCCATGCCGGGCCATGCGGTGCCATGCCATTCCATGCCATTCCATGCCATTCCATGCCATTCCATGCCAGTCCATGCCAGTCCATGCCATTCCATGCCATTCCATGCCATTCCATGCCATTCCATGCCACTCAATGCGGTGCCATGCCGTGCCATGCCATTCCATGCCATTCCATGCCATTCCACGCCACCATGCCATTCCATGTCATTCCATGCCATTCCATGTCATTCCATGCCATTCAATGCCGTGCCATGCCGGTGCCATGCCGGTGCCATGCCGGTGCCATGCCGGTGCCATGCCGGTGCCATGCCGGTGCCATGCCGGTGCCATGCCGGTGCCATGCCGGTGCCATGCCGGTGCCATGCCGGTGCCATGCCGGTGCCATGCCGGTGCCATGCCGGTGCCATGCCGGTGCCATGCCGGTGCCATGCCGGTGCCATGCCGGTGCCATGCCGGTGCCATGCCGGTGCCATGCCGGTGCCATGCCGGTGCCATGCCGGTGCCATGCCGGTGCCATGCCGGTGCCATGCCGGTGCCATGCCGGTGCCATGCCGGTGCCATGCCGTGCCATGCCGGTGCCATGCCGTGCCATGCCGGTGCCATGCCGTGCCATGCCGGTGCCATGCCGTGCCATGCCGGTGCCATGCCGTGCCATGCCGGTGCCATGCCGTGCCATGCCGGTGCCATGCCGTGCCATGCCGGTGCCATGCCGGTGCCATGCCGTGCCATGCCGGTGCCATGCCGGGCCATGCGGTGCCATGCCATTCCATGCCATTCCATGCCATTCCATGCCATTCCATGCCATTCCATGCCAGTCCATGCCATTCCATGCCATTCCATGCCATTCCATGCCATTCCATGCCATTCCATGCCACTCAATGCGGTGCCATGCCATTCCATGCCATTCCATGCCGTGCCATGCCATTCCATGCCATTCAATACGGTGCAATGCCGTGCCATGCCATTCCATGCCATTCAATGCGGTGCCATGCCGTGCCATGCCGTGCCATGCCGTGCCATGCCGGTGCCATGCCGTGCCATGCCGGTGCCATGCCGTGCCATGCCGGTGCCATGCCGTGCCATGCCGGTGCCATGCCGTGCCATGCCGGTGCCATGCCGTGCCATGCCGGTGCCATGCCGTGCCATGCCGGTGCCATGCCGTGCCATGCCGGTGCCATGCCGTGCCATGCCGGTGCCATGCCGTGCCATGCCGGTGCCATGCCGTGCCATGCCGGTGCCATGCCGTGCCATGCCGGTGCCATGCCGTGCCATGCCGGTGCCATGCCGTGCCATGCCGGTGCCATGCCGTGCCATGCCGGTGCCATGCCGTGCCATGCCGGTGCCATGCCGTGCCATGCCGGTGCCATGCCGTGCCATGCCGTGCCATGCCGTGCCATGCCGTGCCATGCCGTGCCATGCCGTGCCATGCCGGTGCCATGCCGTGCCATGCCGGTGCCATGCCGTGCCATGCCGGTGCCATGCCGTGCCATTCCGGTGCCATGCCGTGCCATGCCGGTGCCATGCCGTGCCATGCCGCTGCCATGCCGTGCCATGCCGGTGCCATGCCGTGCCATGCCGGTGCCATGCCGTGCCATGCCGGTGCCATGCCGGTGCCATGCCGTGCCATGCCGGTGCCATGCCGTGCCATGCCGTGCCATGCCGTGCCATGCCGGTGCCATGCCGTGCCATGCCGGTGCCATGCCGGTGCCATGCCGGTGCCATGCCGTGCCATGCCGGTGCCATGCCGTGCCATGCCGGTGCCATGCCGTGCCATGCCGTGCCATGCCGTGCCATGCCGGTGCCATGCCGTGCCATGCCGGTGCCATGCCGTGCCATGCCGGTGCCATGCCGTGCCATGCCGGTGCCATGCCGTGCCATGCCGGTGCCATGCCGTGCCATGCCGTGCCATGCCGTGCCATGCCGGTGCCATGCCGTGCCATGCCGGTGCCATGCCGGTGCCATGCCGTGCCATGCCGGTGCCATGCCGTGCCATGCCGGTGCCATGCCGTGCCATGCCGGTGCCATGCCGTGCCATGCCGGTGCCATGCCGTGCCATGCCGGTGCCATGCCGTGCCATGCCGGTGCCATGCCGTGCCATGCCGGTGCCATGCCGTGCCATGCCGGTGCCATGCCGTGCCATGCCGTGCCATGCCGTGCCATGCCGGTGCCATGCCGTGCCATGCCGTGCCATGCCGTGCCATGCCGTGCCATGCCGTGCCATGCCGGTGCCATGCCGTGCCATGCCGGTGCCATGCCGGTGCCATGCCGTGCCATGCCGGTGCCATGCCGTGCCATGCCGTGCCATGCCGGTGCCATGCCGTGCCATGCCGGTGCCATGCCGTGCCATGCCGGTGCCATGCCGTGCCATGCCGGGCCATGCGGTGCCATGCCATTCCATGCCATTCCATGCCGTGCCATGCCGGGCCATGCCGTGCCATGCCGGGCCATGCGGTGCCATGCCATTCCATGCCATTCCATGCCATTCCATGCCATTCCATGCCATTCCATGCCGTGCCATGCCGTGCCATGCCGTGCCATGCCGTGCCATGCCGTGTCATGCCGTGCCATGCCGTGCCATGCCATTCCATCATGCCGTGCCATGCCGTGCCATGCCATTCCATGCCATTCAATGCGGTGCAATGCCGTGCCATGCCGTGCCATGCCGGTGCCATGCCGGTGCCATGCCGTGCCATGCCGGTGCCATGCCGGTGCCATGCCGTGCCATGCCGGTGCCATGCCGGGCCATGCGGTGCCATGCCATTCCATGCCATTCCATGCCGTGCCATGCCGGGCCATGCGGTGCCATGCCATTCCATGCCATTCCATGCCATTCAATGCCATTCCATGCCATTCAATGCCATTCCATGCCATTCATTGCCGTGCCATGCCGTGCCATGCGGTGCCATGCCGTGCCATGCGGTGCCATGCCATTCCATGCTATTCCATGCCATTCCATGCCATTCCATGCCATTCCATGCCATTCCATGCCATTCCATGCCATTCCATGCCATTCCATGCCATTCCATGCCATTCCATGCCATTCCATGCCATTCCATGCCATTCCATGCCATTCCATGCCATTCCATGCCATTCCATGCCATTCCATGCCATTCCATGCCATTCCATGCCATTCCATGCCATTCCATGCCATTCCATGCCATTCCATGCCATTCCATGCCATTCCATGCCATTCCATGCCATTCCATGCCATTCCATGCCATTCCATGCCATTCCATGCCATTCCATGCCATTCCATGTCATTCCATGCCATTCAATGCCGTGCCATGCCGGTGCCATGCCGGTGCCATGCCGGTGCCATGCCGGTGCCATGCCGGTGCCATGCCGGTGCCATGCCGGTGCCATGCCGGTGCCATGCCGGTGCCATGCCGGTGCCATGCCGTGCCATGCCGGTGCCATGCCGTGCCATGCCGGTGCCATGCCGTGCCATGCCGGTGCCATGCCGTGCCATGCCGGTGCCATGCCGTGCCATGCCGGTGCCATGCCGGTGCCATGCCGGTGCCATGCCGGTGCCATGCCGGTGCCATGCCGTGCCATGCCGGTGCCATGCCGTGCCATGCCGTGCCATGCCGGTGCCATGCCGGTGCCATGCCGTGCCATGCCGGTGCCATGCCGGGCCATGCGGTGCCATGCCATTCCATGCCATTCCATGCCATTCCATGCCAGTCCATGCCAGTCCATGCCATTCCATGCCATTCCATGCCACTCAATGCGGTGCCATGCCGTGCCATGCCATTCCATGCCATTCCATGCCATTCCATGCCATGCCATTCCATGCCATTCCATGCCATTCCATGCCATTCCATGCCATTCCATGCCATTCCATGCCATTCCATGCCATTCCATGCCGTGCCATGCCATTCCATGCCATTCAATACGGTGCAATGCCGTGCCATGCCATTCCATGCCATTCAATGCGGTGCCATGCCGTGCCATGCCGTGCCATGCCGGTGCCATGCCGTGCCATGCCGTGCCATGCCGTGCCATGCCGGTGCCATGCCGTGCCATGCCGTGCCATGCCGTGCCATGCCGTGCCATGCCGTGCCATGCCGGTGCCATGCCGTGCCATGCCGGTGCCATGCCGGTGCCATGCCGTGCCATGCCGGTGCCATGCCGTGCCATGCCGTGCCATGCCGGTGCCATGCCGTGCCATGCCGGTGCCATGCCGTGCCATGCCGGGCCATGCGGTGCCATGCCATTCCATGCCATTCCATGCCATTCCATGCCAGTCCATGCCATTCCATGCCATTCCATGCCATTCCATGCCATTCCATGCCACTCAATGCGGTGCCATGCCATTCCATGCCACTCAATGCGGTGCCATGCCATTCCATGCCATTCCATGCCATTCCATGCCATTCCATGCCATTCCATGCCATTCCATGCCATTCCATGCCATTCCATGCCATTCCATGCCATTCCATGCCATTCCATGCCATTCCATGCCATTCCATGCCATTCCATGCCGTGCCATGCCGTGCCATGCCGTGCCATGCCGGTGCCATGCCGTGCCATGCCGGTGCCATGCCGTGCCATGCCGGTGCCATGCCGTGCCATGCCGGTGCCATGCCGTGCCATGCCGGTGCCATGCCGTGCCATGCCGGTGCCATGCCGTGCCATGCCGGTGCCATGCCGTGCCATGCCGGTGCCATGCCGTGCCATGCCGGTGCCATGCCGGTGCCATGCCGTGCCATGCCGGTGCCATGCCGGGCCATGCGGTGCCATGCCATTCCATGCCATTGCATGCCATTCCATGCCATTCCATGCCAGTCCATGCCAGTCCATGCCATTCCATGCCATTCCATGCCATTCCATGCCATTCCATGCCATTCCATGCCGTTCCATGCCGTGCCATGCCGGTGCCATGCCGTGTCATGCCGGTGCCATGCCGTGCCATGCCGGTGCCATGCCGTGCCATGCCGGTGCCATGCCGTGCCATGCCGGTGCCATGCCGTGCCATGCCGGTGCCATGCCGTGCCATGCCGGTGCCATGCCGTGCCATGCCGGTGCCATGCCGTGCCATGCCGGTGCCATGCCGGTGCCATGCCGTGCCATGCCGGTGCCATGCCGGGCCATGCGGTGCCATGCCATTCCATGCCATTCCATGCCATTCCATGCCAGTCCATGCCAGTCCATGCCATTCCATGCCATTCCATGCCATTCCATGCCATTCCATGCCATTCCATGCCGTTCCATGCCGTGCCATGCCGGTGCCATGCCGTGTCATGCCGGTGCCATGCCGTGCCATGCCGGTGCCATGCCGTGCCATGCCGGGCCATGCGGTGCCATGCCATTCCATGCCATTCCATGCCATTCCATGCCATTCCATGCCATTCCATGCCATTCCATGCCATTCCATGCCGTGCCATG
The DNA here is from genome assembly GCA_963971235.1 of Cryptus armator. Classification (NCBI taxonomy): domain Eukaryota; kingdom Metazoa; phylum Arthropoda; class Insecta; order Hymenoptera; family Ichneumonidae; genus Cryptus; species Cryptus armator. The sequence continues at coordinate 529,441 of CAXARG010000020.1, forward strand.
CCGTGCCATGCCGTGCCATGCCGTGCCATGCCGTGCCATGCCGTGCCATGCCATTCCATGCCGTTCAATGCGGTGCAATGCCGTGCCATGCCGTGCCATGCCGGTGCCATGCCGGTGCCATGCCGTGCCATGCCGGTGCCATGCCGGTGCCATGCCGTGCCATGCCGGTGCCATGCCGGGCCATGCGGTGCCATGCCATTCCATGCCATTCCATGCCGTGCCATGCCGGGCCATGCGGTGCCATGCCATTCCATGCCATTCCATGCCATTCAATGCCATTCCATGCCATTCAATGCCATTCCATGCCATTCATTGCCGTGCCATGCCGTGCCATGCGGTGCCATGCCGTGCCATGCGGTGCCATGCCATTCCATGCTATTCCATGCCATTCCATGCCATTCCATGCCATTCCATGCCATTCCATGCCATTCCATGCCATTCCATGCCATTCCATGCCATTCCATGCCATTCCATGCCATTCCATGCCATTCCATGCCATTCCATGCCATTCCATGCCATTCCATGCCATTCCATGCCATTCCATGCCATTCCATGCCATTCCATGCCATTCCATGCCATTCCATGCCATTCCATGCCATTCCATGCCATTCCATGCCATTCCATGCCATTCCATGCCATTCCATGTCATTCCATGCCATTCAATGCCGTGCCATGCCGGTGCCATGCCGGTGCCATGCCGGTGCCATGCCGGTGCCATGCCGGTGCCATGCCGGTGCCATGCCGGTGCCATGCCGGTGCCATGCCGGTGCCATGCCGGTGCCATGCCGGTGCCATGCCGGTGCCATGCCGGTGCCATGCCGGTGCCATGCCGTGCCATGCCGGTGCCATGCCGTGCCATGCCGGTGCCATGCCGTGCCATGCCGGTGCCATGCCGTGCCATGCCGGTGCCATGCCGTGCCATGCCGGTGCCATGCCGGTGCCATGCCGGTGCCATGCCGGTGCCATGCCGTGCCATGCCGGTGCCATGCCGTGCCATGCCGTGCCATGCCGGTGCCATGCCGGTGCCATGCCGTGCCATGCCGGTGCCATGCCGGGCCATGCGGTGCCATGCCATTCCATGCCATTCCATGCCATTCCATGCCAGTCCATGCCAGTCCATGCCAGTCCATGCCATTCCATGCCATTCCATGCCACTCAATGCGGTGCCATGCCGTGCCATGCCATTCCATGCCATTCCATGCCATTCCATGCCATTCCATGCCATTCCATGCCATTCCATGCCATTCCATGCCATTCCATGCCATTCCATGCCATTCCATGCCATTCCATGCCATTCCATGCCATTCCATGCCATTCCATGCCATTCAATACGGTGCAATGCCGTGCCATGCCATTCCATGCCATTCAATGCGGTGCCATGCCGTGCCATGCCGTGCCATGCCGGTGCCATGCCGTGCCATGCCGGTGCCATGCCGTGCCATGCCGGTGCCATGCCGTGCCATGCCGGTGCCATGCCGTGCCATGCCGGTGCCATGCCGTGCCATGCCGGTGCCATGCCGTGCCATGCCGGTGCCATGCCGTGCCATGCCGGTGCCATGCCGGTGCCATGCCGTGCCATGCCGGTGCCATGCCGGGCCATGCGGTGCCATGCCATTCCATGCCATTCCATGCCATTCCATGCCATTCCATGCCAGTCCATGCCATTCCATGCCATTCCATGCCATTCCATGCCATTCCATGCCATTCCATGCCACTCAATGCGGTGCCATGCCATTCCATGCCATTCCATGCCGTGCCATGCCATTCCATGCCATTCAATACGGTGCAATGCCGTGCCATGCCATTCCATGCCATTCAATGCGGTGCCATGCCGTGCCATGCCGTGCCATGCCGTGCCATGCCGGTGCCATGCCGTGCCATGCCGGTGCCATGCCGTGCCATGCCGGTGCCATGCCGTGCCATGCCGGTGCCATGCCGTGCCATGCCGGTGCCATGCCGTGCCATGCCGGTGCCATGCCGTGCCATGCCGGTGCCATGCCGTGCCATGCCGGTGCCATGCCGTGCCATGCCGGTGCCATGCCGTGCCATGCCGGTGCCATGCCGTGCCATGCCGGTGCCATGCCGTGCCATGCCGGTGCCATGCCGTGCCATGCCGTGCCATGCCGTGCCATGCCGTGCCATGCCGTGCCATGCCGTGCCATGCCGGTGCCATGCCGTGCCATGCCGGTGCCATGCCGTGCCATGCCGGTGCCATGCCGTGCCATTCCGGTGCCATGCCGTGCCATGCCGGTGCCATGCCGTGCCATGCCGCTGCCATGCCGTGCCATGCCGGTGCCATGCCGTGCCATGCCGGTGCCATGCCGTGCCATGCCGTGCCATGCCGGTGCCATGCCGGTGCCATGCCGTGCCATGCCATTCCATGCCATTCCATGCCATTCCATGCCATTCCATGCCAGTCCATGCCAGTCCATGCCATTCCATGCCATTCCATGCCAGTCCATGCCATTCCATGCCATTCCATGCCATTCCATGCCATTCCATGCCAGTCCATGCCAGTCCATGCCATTCCATGCCATTCCATGCCATTCCATGCCACTCAATGCGGTGCCATGCCGTGCCATGCCATTCCATGCCATTCCATGCCATTCCATGCCATTCCATGCCATTCCATGCCATTCCATGCCATTCCATGCCATTCCATGCCATTCCATGCCATTCCATGCCATTCCATGCCATTCCATGCCATTCCATGCCATTCCATGCCATTCCATGCCATTCCATGCCATTCCATGCCATTCCATGCCATTCCATGCCATTCCATGCCATTCCATGCCATTCCATGCCATTCCATGCCATTCCATGCCATTCCATGCCATTCCATGCCATTCCATGCCATTCCATGCCATTCCATGCCATTCCATGCCATTCCATGCCATTCCATGCCATTCCATGCCATTCCATGCCATTCCATGCCATTCCATGCCATTCCATGCCATTCCATGCCATTCCATGCCATTCCATGCCATTCCATGCCATTCCATGCCATTCCATGCCATTCCATGCCATTCCATGCCATTCCATGCCATTCCATGCCATTCCATGCCATTCCATGCCATTCCATGCCATTCCATGCCATTCCATGCCATTCCATGCCATTCCATGCCATTCCACGCCATTCCACGCCATTCCACGCCATTCCATGCCATTCCATGCCATTCCATGCCATTCCATGCCATTCCATGCCATTCCATGCCATTCCACGCCATTCCATGCCATTCCATGCCATTCCATGCCATTCCATGTCATTCCATGCCATTCCATGTCATTCCATGCCATTCAATGCCGTGCCATGCCGGTGCCATGCCGGTGCCATGCCGGTGCCATGCCGGTGCCATGCCGGTGCCATGCCGGTGCCATGCCGGTGCCATGCCGGTGCCATGCCGGTGCCATGCCGGTGCCATGCCGGTGCCATGCCGGTGCCATGCCGGTGCCATGCCGGTGCCATGCCGGTGCCATGCCGGTGCCATGCCGGTGCCATGCCGGTGCCATGCCGGTGCCATGCCGGTGCCATGCCGGTGCCATGCCGGTGCCATGCCGGTGCCATGCCGGTGCCATGCCGGTGCCATGCCGGTGCCATGCCGGTGCCATGCCGGTGCCATGCCGGTGCCATGCCGGTGCCATGCCGGTGCCATGCCGGTGCCATGCCGGTGCCATGCCGGTGCCATGCCGGTGCCATGCCGGTGCCATGCCGGTGCCATGCCGGTGCCATGCCGGTGCCATGCCGGTGCCATGCCGGTGCCATGCCGGTGCCATGCCGGTGCCATGCCGGTGCCATGCCGGTGCCATGCCGGTGCCATGCCGGTGCCATGCCGGTGCCATGCCGGTGCCATGCCGGTGCCATGCCGGTGCCATGCCGGTGCCATGCCGGTGCCATGCCGGTGCCATGCCGGTGCCATGCCGGTGCCATGCCGGTGCCATGCCGGTGCCATGCCGGTGCCATGCCGGTGCCATGCCGGTGCCATGCCGGTGCCATGCCGGTGCCATGCCGGTGCCATGCCGGTGCCATGCCGGTGCCATGCCGGTGCCATGCCGGTGCCATGCCGGTGCCATGCCGGTGCCATGCCGGTGCCATGCCGGTGCCATGCCGGTGCCATGCCGGTGCCATGCCGGTGCCATGCCGGTGCCATGCCGGTGCCATGCCGGTGCCATGCCGTGCCATGCCGGTGCCATGCCGTGCCATGCCGGTGCCATGCCGGTGCCATGCCGTGCCATGCCGGTGCCATGCCGTGCCATGCCGGTGCCATGCCGGTGCCATGCCGTGCCATGCCGGTGCCATGCCGTGCCATGCCGGTGCCATGCCGTGCCATGCCGGTGCCATGCCGTGCCATGCCGGTGCCATGCCGGTGCCATGCCGGTGCCATGCCGTGCCATGCCGGTGCCATGCCGTGCCATGCCGGTGCCATGCCGTGCCATGCCGGTGCCATGCCGTGCCATGCCGTGCCATGCCGTGCCATGCCGGTGCCATGCCGTGCCATGCCGGTGCCATGCCGTGCCATGCCGTGCCATGCCGGTGCCATGCCGTGCCATGCCGGTGCCATGCCGTGCCATGCCGTGCCATGCCGTGCCATGCCGGTGCCATGCCGTGCCATGCCGTGCCATGCCATTCCATGCCGTGCCATGCCGTGCCATGCCATTCCATGCCATTCAATGCGGTGCAATGCCGTGCCATGCCGTGCCATGCCGGTGCCATGCCGGTGCCATGCCGGTGCCATGCCGTGCCATGCCATTCCATGCCGTGCCATGCCGTGCCATGCCATTCCATGCCATTCAATGCGGTGCAATGCCGTGCCATGCCGGTGCCATGCCGTGCCATGCCGGTGCCATGCCGTGCCATTCCATGCCATTCCATTCCATGCCATTCCATGCCATTCCATGCCATTCCATGCCATTCCATGCCATTCCATGCCATTCCATGCCATTCCATGCCATTCCATGCCATTCCATGCCATTCCATGCCATTCCATGCCATTCCATGCCATTCCATGCCATTCCATGCCATTCCATGCCATTCCACGCCATTCCATGCCATTCCATGCCATTCCATGCCATTCCATGTCATTCCATGCCATTCCATGTCATTCCATGCCATTCAATGCCGTGCCATGCCGGTGCCATGCCGGTGCCATGCCGGTGCCATGCCGGTGCCATGCCGGTGCCATGCCGGTGCCATGCCGGTGCCATGCCGGTGCCATGCCGGTGCCATGCCGGTGCCATGCCGGTGCCATGCCGGTGCCATGCCGGTGCCATGCCGGTGCCATGCCGGTGCCATGCCGGTGCCATGCCGGTGCCATGCCGGTGCCATGCCGGTGCCATGCCGGTGCCATGCCGGTGCCATGCCGGTGCCATGCCGGTGCCATGCCGGTGCCATGCCGGTGCCATGCCGGTGCCATGCCGGTGCCATGCCGGTGCCATGCCGGTGCCATGCCGGTGCCATGCCGGTGCCATGCCGGTGCCATGCCGGTGCCATGCCGGTGCCATGCCGGTGCCATGCCGGTGCCATGCCGGTGCCATGCCGGTGCCATGCCGGTGCCATGCCGGTGCCATGCCGGTGCCATGCCGGTGCCATGCCGGTGCCATGCCGGTGCCATGCCGGTGCCATGCCGGTGCCATGCCGGTGCCATGCCGGTGCCATGCCGGTGCCATGCCGGTGCCATGCCGGTGCCATGCCGGTGCCATGCCGGTGCCATGCCGGTGCCATGCCGGTGCCATGCCGTGCCATGCCGGTGCCATGCCGTGCCATGCCGGTGCCATGCCGGTGCCATGCCGTGCCATGCCGGTGCCATGCCGTGCCATGCCGGTGCCATGCCGTGCCATGCCGGTGCCATGCCGTGCCATGCCGGTGCCATGCCGTGCCATGCCGGTGCCATGCCGTGCCATGCCGGTGCCATGCCGTGCCATGCCGGTGCCATGCCGGTGCCATGCCGGTGCCATGCCGTGCCATGCCGGTGCCATGCCGTGCCATGCCGGTGCCATGCCGTGCCATGCCGGTGCCATGCCGTGCCATGCCGTGCCATGCCGTGCCATGCCGGTGCCATGCCGTGCCATGCCGGTGCCATGCCGTGCCATGCCGTGCCATGCCGGTGCCATGCCGTGCCATGCCGGTGCCATGCCGTGCCATGCCGGTGCCATGCCGTGCCATGCCGTGCCATGCCGTGCCATGCCGGTGCCATGCCGTGCCATGCCGTGCCATGCCATTCCATGCCGTGCCATGCCGTGCCATGCCATTCCATGCCATTCAATGCGGTGCAATGCCGTGCCATGCCGTGCCATGCCGGTGCCATGCCGGTGCCATGCCGGTGCCATGCCGTGCCATGCCATTCCATGCCGTGCCATGCCGTGCCATGCCATTCCATGCCATTCAATGCGGTGCAATGCCGTGCCATGCCGTGCCATGCCGTGCCATGCCGGTGCCATGCCGGGCCATGCGGTGCCATGCCATTCCATGCCATTCCATGCCATTCCATGCCATTCCATGCCAGTCCATGCCAGTCCATGCCATTCCATGCCATTCCATGCCATTCCATGCCATTCCATGCCATTCCATGCCATTCCATGCCATTCCATGCCATTCCATGCCACTCAATGCGGTGCCATGCCGTGCCATGCCATTCCATGCCATTCCATGCCATTCCATGCCATTCCATGCCATTCCACGCCATTCCAAGCCATTCCATGCCATTCCATGCCATTCCATGCCATTCCATGTCATTCCATGCCATTCCATGTCATTCCATGCCATTCAATGCCGTGCCATGCCGGTGCCATGCCGGTGCCATGCCGGTGCCATGCCGGTGCCATGCCGGTGCCATGCCGGTGCCATGCCGGTGCCATGCCGGTGCCATGCCGGTGCCATGCCGGTGCCATGCCGGTGCCATGCCGGTGCCATGCCGGTGCCATGCCGGTGCCATGCCGGTGCCATGCCGGTGCCATGCCGGTGCCATGCCGGTGCCATGCCGGTGCCATGCCGGTGCCATGCCGGTGCCATGCCGGTGCCATGCCGGTGCCATGCCGGTGCCATGCCGGTGCCATGCCGGTGCCATGCCGGTGCCATGCCGGTGCCATGCCGGTGCCATGCCGGTGCCATGCCGGTGCCATGCCGGTGCCATGCCGGTGCCATGCCGGTGCCATGCCGGTGCCATGCCGGTGCCATGCCGGTGCCATGCCGGTGCCATGCCGGTGCCATGCCGTGCCATGCCGTGCCATGCCGGTGCCATGCCGTGCCATGCCGTGCCATGCCGGTGCCATGCCGGTGCCATGCCGTGCCATGCCGGTGCCATGCCGGGCCATGCGGTGCCATGCCATTCCATGCCATTCCATGCCATTCCATGCCATTCCATGCCAGTCCATGCCAGTCCATGCCATTCCATGCCATTCCATGCCATTCCATGCCATTCCATGCCACTCAATGCGGTGCCATGCCGTGCCATGCCATTCCATGCCATTCCATGCCATTCCACGCCATTCCAAGCCATTCCATGCCATTCCATGCCATTCCATGCCATTCCATGTCATTCCATGCCATTCCATGTCATTCCATGCCATTCAATGCCGTGCCATGCCGGTGCCATGCCGGTGCCATGCCGGTGCCATGCCGGTGCCATGCCGGTGCCATGCCGGTGCCATGCCGGTGCCATGCCGGTGCCATGCCGGTGCCATGCCGGTGCCATGCCGGTGCCATGCCGGTGCCATGCCGGTGCCATGCCGGTGCCATGCCGGTGCCATGCCGGTGCCATGCCGGTGCCATGCCGGTGCCATGCCGGTGCCATGCCGGTGCCATGCCGGTGCCATGCCGGTGCCATGCCGGTGCCATGCCGGTGCCATGCCGGTGCCATGCCGGTGCCATGCCGGTGCCATGCCGGTGCCATGCCGGTGCCATGCCGGTGCCATGCCGGTGCCATGCCGGTGCCATGCCGGTGCCATGCCGGTGCCATGCCGGTGCCATGCCGGTGCCATGCCGGTGCCATGCCGGTGCCATGCCGGTGCCATGCCGGTGCCATGCCGTGCCATGCCGGTGCCATGCCGTGCCATGCCGGTGCCATGCCGGTGCCATGCCGGTGCCATGCCGGTGCCATGCCGTGCCATGCCGGTGCCATGCCGTGCCATGCCGTGCCATGCCGGTGCCATGCCGGTGCCATGCCGTGCCATGCCGGTGCCATGCCGGGCCATGCGGTGCCATGCCATTCCATGCCATTCCATGCCATTCCATGCCAGTCCATGCCAGTCCATGCCATTCCATGCCATTCCATGCCATTCCATGCCACTCAATGCGGTGCCATGCCGTGCCATGCCATTCCATGCCATTCCATGCCATTCCATGCCATGCCATTCCATGCCATTCCATTCCATGCCATTCCATGCCATTCCATGCCATTCCATGCCATTCCATGCCGTGCCATGCCATTCCATGCCATTCAATACGGTGCAATGCCGTGCCATGCCATTCCATGCCATTCAATGCGGTGCCATGCCGTGCCATGCCGTGCCATGCCGGTGCCATGCCGTGCCATGCCGGTGCCATGCCGTGCCATGCCGGTGCCATGCCGTGCCATGCCGGTGCCATGCCGTGCCATGCCGGTGCCATGCCGTGCCATGCCGGTGCCATGCCGTGCCATGCCGGTGCCATGCCGTGCCATGCCGGTGCCATGCCGTGCCATGCCGGTGCCATGCCGTGCCATGCCGGTGCCATGCCGTGCCATGCCGGTGCCATGCCGGTGCCATGCCGTGCCATGCCGGTGCCATGCCGGGCCATGCGGTGCCATGCCATTCCATGCCATTCCATGCCATTCCATGCCATTCCATGCCAGTCCATGCCATTCCATGCCATTCCATGCCATTCCATGCCATTCCATGCCACTCAATGCGGTGCCATGCCATTCCATGCCATTCCATGCCGTGCCATGCCATTCCATGCCATTCAATACGGTGCAATGCCGTGCCATGCCATTCCATGCCATTCAATGCGGTGCCATGCCGTGCCATGCCGTGCCATGCCGGTGCCATGCCGTGCCATGCCGGTGCCATGCCGTGCCATGCCGGTGCCATGCCGTGCCATGCCGGTGCCATGCCGTGCCATGCCGGTGCCATGCCGTGCCATGCCGGTGCCATGCCGTGCCATGCCGGTGCCATGCCGTGCCATGCCGGTGCCATGCCGTGCCATGCCGGTGCCATGCCGTGCCATGCCGGTGCCATGCCGTGCCATGCCGGTGCCATGCCGTGCCATGCCGGTGCCATGCCGTGCCATGCCGGTGCCATGCCGTGCCATGCCGGTGCCATGCCGTGCCATGCCGGTGCCATGCCGTGCCATGCCGGTGCCATGCCGTGCCATGCCGGTGCCATGCCGTGCCATGCCGTGCCATGCCGTGCCATGCCGTGCCATGCAGTGCCATGCCGTGCCATGCCGGTGCCATGCCGTGCCATGCCGGTGCCATGCCGTGCCATGCCGGTGCCATGCCGTGCCATTCCGGTGCCATGCCGTGCCATGCCGGTGCCATGCCGTGCCATGCCGCTGCCATGCCGTGCCATGCCGGTGCCATGCCGTGCCATGCCGGTGCCATGCCGTGCCATGCCGGTGCCATGCCGGTGCCATGCCGTGCCATGCCGGTGCCATGCCGTGCCATGCCGGTGCCATGCCGTGCCATGCCGGTGCCATGCCGTGCCATGCCGTGCCATGCCGTGCCATGCCGGTGCCATGCCGTGCCATGCCGGTGCCATGCCGTGCCATGCCGGTGCCATGCCGTGCCATGCCGTGCCATGCCGGTGCCATGCCGGTGCCATGCCGTGCCATGCCGGTGCCATGCCGGGCCATGCCGGTGCCATGCCGTGCCATGCCGGTGCCATGCCGTGCCATGCCGGTGCCATGCCGTGCCATGCCGTGCCATGCCGGTGCCATGCCGGTGCCATGCCGTGCCATGCCGGTGCCATGCCGGGCCATGCCGGGCCATGCGGTGCCATGCCATTCCATGCCATTCCATGCCATTCCATGCCAGTCCATGCCAGTCCATGCCATTCCATGCCATTCCATGCCATTCCATGCCATTCCATGCCATTCCATGCCATTCCATGCCATTCCATGCCATTCCATGCCATTCCATGCCATTCCATGCCATTTCATGCCATTCCATGCCATTCCATGCCATTCCATGCCATTCCATGCCATTCCATGCCATTCCATGCCATTCCATGCCATTCAATGCCGTGCCATGCCATTCCATGCCATTCAATGCGGTGCAATGCCGTGCCATGCCGGTGCCATGCCGTGCCATGCCGGTGCCATGCCGTGCCATGCCGTGCCATGCGGGTGCCATGCCGTGCCATGCCGGTGCCATGCCGGTGCCATGCCGTGCCATGCCGGTGCCATGCCGTGCCATGCCGTGCCATGCCGTGCCATGCCGTGCCATGCCGTGCCATGCCGTGCCATGCCGGTGCCATGCCGGTGCCATGCCGTGCCATGCCGGTGCCATGCCGTGCCATGCCGGTGCCATGCCGGTGCCATGCCGTGCCATGCCGGTGCCATGCCGTGCCATGCCGGTGCCATGCCGTGCTATGCCGGTGCCATGCCGTGCCATGCCGGTGCCATGCCGTGCCATGCCGGTGCCATGCCGTGCCATGCCGGTGCCATGCCGTGCCATGCCGTGCCATGCCGTGCCATGCCGGTGCCATGCCGTGCCATGCCGGTGCCATGCCGGTGCCATGCCGTGCCATGCCGGTGCCATGCCGTGCCATGCCGGTGCCATGCCGTGCCATGCCGGTGCCATGCCGTGCCATGCCGGTGCCATGCCGTGCCATGCCGGTGCCATGCCGTGCCATGCCGGTGCCATGCCGTGCCATGCCGGTGCCATGCCGTGCCATGCCGGTGCCATGCCGGGCCATGCGGTGCCATGCCATTCCATGCCATTCCATGCCATTCCATGCCATTCCATGCCAGTCCATGCCATTCCATGCCATTCCATGCCATTCCATGCCATTCCATGCCACTCAATGCGGTGCCATGCCATTCCATGCCATTCCATGCCGTGCCATGCCATTCCATGCCATTCCATGCCGTGCCATGCCATTCCATGCCATTCAATACGGTGCAATGCCGTGCCATGCCATTCCATGCCATTCAATGCGGTGCCATGCCGTGCCATGCCGTGCCATGCCGGTGCCATGCCGTGCCATGCCGGTGCCATGCCGTGCCATGCCGGTGCCATGCCGTGCCATGCCGGTGCCATGCCGTGCCATGCCGGTGCCATGCCGTGCCATGCCGGTGCCATGCCGTGCCATGCCGGTGCCATGCCGTGCCATGCCGGTGCCATGCCGTGCCATGCCGTGCCATGCCGTGCCATGCCGGTGCCATGCCGTGCCATGCCGGTGCCATGCCGTGCCATGCCGGTGCCATGCCGTGCCATGCCGGTGCCATGCCGTGCCATGCCGGTGCCATGCCGTGCCATTCCGGTGCCATGCCGTGCCATGCCGGTGCCATGCCGTGCCATGCCGGTGCCATGCCGTGCCATGCCGGTGCCATGCCGTGCCATGCCGGTGCCATGCCGTGCCATGCCGGTGCCATGCCGTGCCATGCCGGTGCCATGCCGGTGCCATGCCGTGCCATGCCGGTGCCATGCCGTGCCATGCCGGTGCCATGCCGTGCCATGCCGGTGCCATGCCGTGCCATGCCGTGCCATGCCGTGCCATGCCTGTGCCATGCCGTGCCATGCCGGTGCCATGCCGTGCCATGCCGGTGCCATGCCGTGCCATGCCGTGCCATGCCGGTGCCATGCCGGTGCCATGCCGTGCCATGCCGGTGCCATGCCGGGCCATGCGGTGCCATGCCATTCCATGCCATTCCATGCCATTCCATGCCATTCCATGCCAGTCCATGCCAGTCCATGCCATTCCATGCCATTCCATGCCATTCCATGCCATTCCATGCCAGTCCATGCCAGTCCATGCCATTCCATGCCATTCCATGCCATTCCATGCCATTCCATGCCACTCAATGCGGTGCCATGCCGTGCCATGCCATTCCATGCCATTCCATGCCATTCCATGCCATTCCATGCCATTCCATGCCATTCCATGCCATTCCATGCCATTCCATGCCATTCCATGCCATTCCATGCCATTCCATGCCATTCCATGCCATTCCATGCCATTCCATGCCATTCCATGCCATTCCATGCCATTCCATGCCATTCCATGCCATTCCATGCCATTCCATGCCATTCCATGCCATTCCATGCCATTCCATGCCATTCCATGCCATTCCATGCCATTCCATGCCATTCCATGCCATTCCATGCCATTTCATGCCATTCCATGCCATTCCATGCCATTCCATGCCATTCCATGCCATTCCATGCCATTCCATGCCATTCCATGCCATTCCATGCCATTCCATGCCATTCAATGCCGTGCCATGCCATTCCATGCCATTCAATGCGGTGCAATGCCGTGCCATGCCGGTGCCATGCCGTGCCATGCCGTGCCATGCCGGTGCCATGCCGGTGCCATGCCGGTGCCATGCCGGTGCCATGCCGTGCCATGCCGGTGCCATGCCGTGCCATGCCGTGCCATGCCGTGCCATGCCGTGCCATGCCGGTGCCATGCCGTGCCATGCCGGTGCCATGCCGTGCCATGCCGGTGCCATGCCGTGCCATGCCGGTGCCATGCCGTGCCATGCCGGTGCCATGCCGTGCCATGCCGGTGCCATGCCGTGCCATGCCGGTGCCATGCCGTGCCATGCCGGTGCCATGCCGTGCCATGCCGTGCCATGCCGTGCCATGCCGGTGCCATGCCGGTGCCATGCCGTGCCATGCCGGTGCCATGCCGTGCCATGCCGGTGCCATGCCGTGCCATGCCGGTGCCATGCCGGTGCCATGCCGTGCCATGCCGGTGCCATGCCGTGCCATGCCGGTGCCATGCCGTGCCATGCCGTGCCATGCCGTGCCATGCCGTGCCATGCCGGTGCCATGCCGTGCCATGCCGGTGCCATGCCGTGCCATGCCGGTGCCATGCCGTGCCATGCCGTGCCATGCCGTGCCATGCCGGTGCCATGCCGTGCCATGCCGGTGCCATGCCGTGCCATGCCGGTGCCATGCCGTGCCATGCCGGTGCCATGCCGTGCCATGCCGTGCCATGCCGTGCCAAGCCGTGCCATGCCGGTGCCATGCCGGTGCCATGCCGTGCCATGCCGTGCCATGCCGGGCCATGCGGTGCCATGCCATTCCATGCCATTCCATGCCATTCCATGCCATTCCATGCCAGTCCATGCCATTCCATGCCATTCCATGCCATTCCATGCCATTCCATGCCACTCAATGCGGTGCCATGCCATTCCATGCCATTCCATGCCGTGCCATGCCATTCCATGCCATTCCATGCCGTGCCATGCCATTCCATGCCATTCAATACGGTGCAATGCCGTGCCATGCCATTCCATGCCATTCAATGCGGTGCCATGCCGTGCCATGCCGTGCCATGCCGGTGCCATGCCGTGCCATGCCGGTGCCATGCCGTGCCATGCCGGTGCCATGCCGTGCCATGCCGGTGCCATGCCGTGCCATGCCGGTGCCATGCCGTGCCATGCCGGTGCCATGCCGTGCCATGCCGGTGCCATGCCGTGCCATGCCGGTGCCATGCCGTGCCATGCCGGTGCCATGCCGTGCCATGCCGGTGCCATGCCGTGCCATGCCGGTGCCATGCCGTGCCATGCCGGTGCCATGCCGTGCCATGCCGTGCCATGCCGTGCCATGCCGGTGCCATGCCGTGCCATGCCGGTGCCATGCCGTGCCATGCCGGTGCCATGCCGTGCCATGCCGGTGCCATGCCGTGCCATGCCGGTGCCATGCCGGTGCCATGCCGTGCCATGCCGGTGCCATGCCGTGCCATGCCGGTGCCATGCCGTGCCATGCCGGTGCCATGCCGTGCCATGCCGTGCCATGCCGTGCCATGCCGGTGCCATGCCGTGCCATGCCGGTGCCATGCCGTGCCATGCCGGTGCCATGCCGTGCCATGCCGTGCCATGCCGTGCCATGCCGGTGCCATGCCGGTGCCATGCCGTGCCATGCCGGTGCCATGCCGGGCCATGCGGTGCCATGCCATTCCATGCCATTCCATGCCATTCCATGCCATTCCATGCCAGTCCATGCCAGTCCATGCCATTCCATGCCATTCCATGCCATTCCATGCCAGTCCATGCCAGTCCATGCCATTCCATGCCATTCCATGCCATTCCATGCCACTCAATGCGGTGCCATGCCGTGCCATGCCATTCCATGCCATTCCATGCCATTCCATGCCATTCCATGCCATTCCATGCCATTCCATGCCATTCCATGCCATTCCATGCCATTCCATGCCATTCCATGCCATTCCATGCCATTCCATGCCATTCCATGCCATTCCATGCCATTCCATGCCATTCCATGCCATTCCATGCCATTCCATGCCATTCCATGCCATTCCATGCCATTCCATGCCATTCCATGCCATTTCATGCCATTCCATGCCATTCCATGCCATTCCATGCCATTCCATGCCATTCCATGCCATTCCATGCCATTCCATGCCATTCAATGCCGTGCCATGCCATTCCATGCCATTCAATGCGGTGCAATGCCGTGCCATGCCGGTGCCATGCCGTGCCATGCCGTGCCGTGCCGGTGCCATGCCGTGCCATGCCGGTGCCATGCCGGTGCCATGCCGTGCCGTGCCGGTGCCATGCCGTGCCATGCCGGTGCCATGCCGGTGCCATGCCGGTGCCATGCCGTGCCATGCCGGGCCATGCGGTGCCATGCCATTCCATGCCATTCCATGCCATTCCATGCCATTCCATGCCAGTCCATGCCATTCCATGCCATTCCATGCCATTCCATGCCATTCCATGCCACTCAATGCGGTGCCATGCCATTCCATGCCATTCCATGCCGTGCCATGCCATTCCATGCCATTCCATGCCGTGCCATGCCATTCCATGCCATTCAATACGGTGCAATGCCGTGCCATGCCATTCCATGCCATTCAATGCGGTGCCATGCCGTGCCATGCCGTGCCATGCCGGTGCCATGCCGTGCCATGCCGGTGCCATGCCGTGCCATGCCGGTGCCATGCCGTGCCATGCCGGTGCCATGCCGTGCCATGCCGGTGCCATGCCGTGCCATGCCGTGCCATGCCGGTGCCATGCCGTGCCATGCCGGTGCCATGCCGTGCCATGCCGGTGCCATGCCGTGCCATGCCGGTGCCATGCCGTGCCATGCCGGTGCCATGCCGTGCCATGCCGGTGCCATGCCGTGCCATGCCGTGCCATGCCGTGCCATGCCGGTGCCATGCCGTGCCATGCCGGTGCCATGCCGTGCCATGCCGGTGCCATGCCGTGCCATGCCGGTGCCATGCCGTGCCATGCCGGTGCCATGCCGTGCCATTCCGGTGCCATGCCGTGCCATGCCGGTGCCATGCCGTGCCATGCCGGTGCCATGCCGTGCCATGCCGGTGCCATGCCGTGCCATGCCGGTGCCATGCCGTGCCATGCCGGTGCCATGCCGGTGCCATGCCGTGCCATGCCGGTGCCATGCCGTGCCATGCCGGTGCCATGCCGTGCCATGCCGGTGCCATGCCGTGCCATGCCGTGCCATGCCGTGCCATGCCTGTGCCATGCCGTGCCATGCCGGTGCCATGCCGTGCCATGCCGGTGCCATGCCGTGCCATGCCGTGCCATGCCGGTGCCATGCCGGTGCCATGCCGTGCCATGCCGGTGCCATGCCGGGCCATGCGGTGCCATGCCATTCCATGCCATTCCATGCCATTCCATGCCATTCCATGCCAGTCCATGCCAGTCCATGCCATTCCATGCCATTCCATGCCATTCCATGCCAGTCCATGCCAGTCCATGCCATTCCATGCCATTCCATGCCATTCCATGCCACTCAATGCGGTGCCATGCCGTGCCATGCCATTCCATGCCATTCCATGCCATTCCATGCCATTCCATGCCATTCCATGCCATTCCATGCCATTCCATGCCATTCCATGCCATTCCATGCCATTCCATGCCATTCCATGCCATTCCATGCCATTCCATGCCATTCCATGCCATTCCATGCCATTCCATGCCATTCCATGCCATTCCATGCCATTCCATGCCATTCCATGCCATTCCATGCCATTCCATGCCATTCCATGCCATTCCATGCCATTCCATGCCATTCCATGCCATTCCATGCCATTTCATGCCATTCCATGCCATTCCATGCCATTCCATGCCATTCCATGCCATTCCATGCCATTCCATGCCATTCCATGCCATTCAATGCCGTGCCATGCCATTCCATGCCATTCAATGCGGTGCAATGCCGTGCCATGCCGGTGCCATGCCGTGCCATGCCGTGCCATGCCGGTGCCATGCCGTGCCATGCCGGTGCCATGCCGGTGCCATGCCGTGCCATGCCGGTGCCATGCCGTGCCATGCCGGTGCCATGCCGTGCCATGCCGTGCCATGCCGTGCCATGCCGTGCCATGCCGGTGCCATGCCGTGCCATGCCGGTGCCATGCCGTGCCATGCCGGTGCCATGCCGTGCCATGCCGGTGCCATGCCGTGCCATGCCGGTGCCATGCCGTGCCATGCCGGTGCCATGCCGTGCCATGCCGGTGCCATGCCGTGCCATGCCGGTGCCATGCCGTGCCATGCCGTGCCATGCCGTGCCATGCCGTGCCATGCCGTGCCATGCCGGTGCCATGCCGGTGCCATGCCGTGCCATGCCGGTGCCATGCCGTGCCATGCCGGTGCCATGCCGGTGCCATGCCGTGCCATGCCGGTGCCATGCCGTGCCATGCCGGTGCCATGCCGTGCCATGCCGGTGCCATGCCGTGCCATGCCGTGCCATGCCGTGCCATGCCGGTGCCATGCCGTGCCATGCCGGTGCCATGCCGTGCCATGCCGGTGCCATGCCGTGCCATGCCGTGCCATGCCGTGCCATGCCGGTGCCATGCCGTGCCATGCCGGTGCCATGCCGTGCCATGCCGGTGCCATGCCGTGCCATGCCGGTGCCATGCCGTGCCATGCCGGTGCCATGCCGTGCCATGCCGTGCCAAGCCGTGCCATGCCGGTGCCATGCCGGTGCCATGCCGTGCCATGCCGTGCCATGCCGGGCCATGCGGTGCCATGCCATTCCATGCCATTCCATGCCATTCCATGCCATTCCATGCCAGTCCATGCCATTCCATGCCATTCCATGCCACTCAATGCGGTGCCATGCCATTCCATGCCATTCCATGCCGTGCCATGCCATTCCATGCCATTCCATGCCGTGCCATGCCATTCCATGCCATTCAATACGGTGCAATGCCGTGCCATGCCATTCCATGCCATTCAATGCGGTGCCATGCCGTGCCATGCCGTGCCATGCCGGTGCCATGCCGTGCCATGCCGGTGCCATGCCGTGCCATGCCGGTGCCATGCCGTGCCATGCCGGTGCCATGCCGTGCCATGCCGGTGCCATGCCGTGCCATGCCGGTGCCATGCCGTGCCATGCCGGTGCCATGCCGTGCCATGCCGGTGCCATGCCGTGCCATGCCGGTGCCATGCCGTGCCATGCCGTGCCATGCCGTGCCATGCCGGTGCCATGCCGTGCCATGCCGGTGCCATGCCGTGCCATGCCGGTGCCATGCCGTGCCATGCCGGTGCCATGCCGTGCCATGCCGGTGCCATGCCGTGCCATGCCGGTGCCATGCCGTGCCATGCCGGTGCCATGCCGGTGCCATGCCGTGCCATGCCGGTGCCATGCCGTGCCATGCCGGTGCCATGCCGTGCCATGCCGGTGCCATGCCGTGCCATGCCGTGCCATGCCGTGCCATGCCGGTGCCATGCCGTGCCATGCCGGTGCCATGCCGTGCCATGCCGGTGCCATGCCGTGCCATGCCGTGCCATGCCGTGCCATGCCGGTGCCATGCCGGTGCCATGCCGTGCCATGCCGTGCCATGCCGGGCCATGCGGTGCCATGCCATTCCATGCCATTCCATGCCATTCCATGCCATTCCATGCCAGTCCATGCCAGTCCATGCCATTCCATGCCATTCCATGCCATTCCATGCCACTCAATGCGGTGCCATGCCATTCCATGCCATTCCATGCCGTGCCATGCCATTCCATGCCATTCCATGCCGTGCCATGCCATTCCATGCCATTCAATACGGTGCAATGCCGTGCCATGCCATTCCATGCCATTCAATGCGGTGCCATGCCGTGCCATGCCGTGCCATGCCGGTGCCATGCCGTGCCATGCCGGTGCCATGCCGTGCCATGCCGGTGCCATGCCGTGCCATGCCGGTGCCATGCCGTGCCATGCCGGTGCCATGCCGTGCCATGCCGGTGCCATGCCGTGCCATGCCGGTGCCATGCCGTGCCATGCCGTGCCATGCCGTGCCATGCCGGGCCATGCGGTGCCATGCCATTCCATGCCATTCCATGCCATTCCATGCCATTCCATGCCAGTCCATGCCATTCCATGCCATTCCATGCCACTCAATGCGGTGCCATGCCATTCCATGCCATTCCATGCCGTGCCATGCCATTCCATGCCATTCCATGCCGTGCCATGCCATTCCATGCCATTCAATACGGTGCAATGCCGTGCCATGCCATTCCATGCCATTCAATGCGGTGCCATGCCGTGCCATGCCGTGCCATGCCGGTGCCATGCCGTGCCATGCCGGTGCCATGCCGTGCCATGCCGGTGCCATGCCGTGCCATGCCGGTGCCATGCCGTGCCATGCCGGTGCCATGCCGTGCCATGCCGGTGCCATGCCGTGCCATGCCGGTGCCATGCCGTGCCATGCCGGTGCCATGCCGTGCCATGCCGGTGCCATGCCGTGCCATGCCGTGCCATGCCGTGCCATGCCGGTGCCATGCCGTGCCATGCCGGTGCCATGCCGTGCCATGCCGGTGCCATGCCGTGCCATGCCGGTGCCATGCCGTGCCATGCCGGTGCCATGCCGTGCCATGCCGGTGCCATGCCGTGCCATGCCGGTGCCATGCCGGTGCCATGCCGTGCCATGCCGGTGCCATGCCGTGCCATGCCGGTGCCATGCCGTGCCATGCCGGTGCCATGCCGTGCCATGCCGTGCCATGCCGTGCCATGCCGGTGCCATGCCGTGCCATGCCGGTGCCATGCCGTGCCATGCCGGTGCCATGCCGTGCCATGCCGTGCCATGCCGTGCCATGCCGGTGCCATGCCGGTGCCATGCCGTGCCATGCCGTGCCATGCCGGGCCATGCGGTGCCATGCCATTCCATGCCATTCCATGCCATTCCATGCCATTCCATGCCAGTCCATGCCAGTCCATGCCATTCCATGCCATTCCATGCCATTCCATGCCACTCAATGCGGTGCCATGCCATTCCATGCCATTCCATGCCGTGCCATGCCATTCCATGCCATTCCATGCCGTGCCATGCCATTCCATGCCATTCAATACGGTGCAATGCCGTGCCATGCCATTCCATGCCATTCAATGCGGTGCCATGCCGTGCCATGCCGTGCCATGCCGGTGCCATGCCGTGCCATGCCGGTGCCATGCCGTGCCATGCCGGTGCCATGCCGTGCCATGCCGGTGCCATGCCGTGCCATGCCGGTGCCATGCCGTGCCATGCCGGTGCCATGCCGTGCCATGCCGGTGCCATGCCGTGCCATGCCGTGCCATGCCGTGCCATGCCGTGCCATGCCGGTGCCATGCCGTGCCATGCCGGTGCCATGCCGTGCCATGCCGGTGCCATGCCGTGCCATGCCGGTGCCATGCCGTGCCATGCCGGTGCCATGCCGGTGCCATGCCGTGCCATGCCGGTGCCATGCCGTGCCATGCCGGTGCCATGCCGTGCCATGCCGGTGCCATGCCGTGCCATGCCGTGCCATGCCGTGCCATGCCGGTGCCATGCCGTGCCATGCCGGTGCCATGCCGTGCCATGCCGGTGCCATGCCGTGCCATGCCGTGCCATGCCGTGCCATGCCGGTGCCATGCCGGTGCCATGCCGTGCCATGCCGGTGCCATGCCGGGCCATGCGGTGCCATGCCATTCCATGCCATTCCATGCCATTCCATGCCATTCCATGCCAGTCCATGCCAGTCCATGCCAGTCCATGCCATTCCATGCCATTCCATGCCATTCCATGCCAGTCCATGCCTGTCCATGCCATTCCATGCCATTCCATGCCATTCCATGCCACTCAATGCGGTGCCATGCCGTGCCATGCCATTCCATGCCATTCCATGCCATTCCATGCCATTCCATGCCATTCCATGCCATTCCATGCCATTCCATGCCATTCCATGCCATTCCATGCCATTCCATGCCATTCCATGCCATTCCATGCCATTCCATGCCATTCCATGCCATTCCATGCCATTCCATGCCATTCCATGCCATTCCATGCCATTCCATGCCATTTCATGCCATTCCATGCCATTCCATGCCATTCCATGCCATTCCATGCCATTCCATGCCATTCCATGCCATTCCATGCCATTCAATGCCGTGCCATGCCATTCCATGCCATTCAATGCGGTGCAATGCCGTGCCATGCCGGTGCCATGCCGTGCCATGCCGTGCCATGCCGTGCCATGCCGTGCCATGCCGGTGCCATGCCGTGCCATGCCGGTGCCATGCCGGTGCCATGCCGTGCCATGCCGGTGCCATGCCGTGCCATGCCGGTGCCATGCCGTGCCATGCCGGTGCCATGCCGTGCCATGCCGGTGCCATGCCGTGCCATGCCGGTGCCATGCCGTGCCATGCCGGTGCCATGCCGTGCCATGCCGGTGCCATGCCGTGCCATGCCGGTGCCATGCCGTGCCATGCCGTGCCATGCCGTGCCATGCCGTGCCATGCCGTGCCATGCCGTGCCATGCCGGTGCCATGCCGTGCCATGCCGGTGCCATGCCGGTGCCATGCCGTGCCATGCCGGTGCCATGCCGTGCCATGCCGGTGCCATGCCGTGCCATGCCGGTGCCATGCCGTGCCATGCCGGTGCCATGCCGTGCCATGCCGGTGCCATGCCGTGCCATGCCGGTGCCATGCCGTGCCATGCCGGTGCCATGCCGTGCCATGCCGGTGCCATGCCGTGCCATGCCGTGCCATGCCGTGCCATGCCGTGCCATGCCGTGCCATGCCGTGCCATGCCGGTGCCATGCCGTGCCATGCCGGTGCCATGCCGGTGCCATGCCGTGCCATGCCGGTGCCATGCCGTGCCATGCCGGTGCCATGCCGTGCCATGCCGTGCCATGCCGTGCCATGCCGGTGCCATGCCGTGCCATGCCGGTGCCATGCCGTGCCATGCCGGTGCCATGCCGTGCCATGCCGGTGCCATGCCGTGCCATGCCGGTGCCATGCCGTGCCATGCCGGTGCCATGCCGGTGCCATGCCGTGCCATGCCGGTGCCATGCCGTGCCATGCCGGTGCCATGCCGTGCCATGCCGGTGCCATGCCGTGCCATGCCGTGCCATGCCGTGCCATGCCGGTGCCATGCCGTGCCATGCCGGTGCCATGCCGTGCCATGCCGGTGCCATGCCGTGCCATGCCGTGCCATGCCGTGCCATGCCGGTGCCATGCCGGTGCCATGCCGTGCCATGCCGTGCCATGCCGGGCCATGCGGTGCCATGCCATTCCATGCCATTCCATGCCATTCCATGCCATTCCATGCCAGTCCATGCCAGTCCATGCCATTCCATGCCATTCCATGCCATTCCATGCCACTCAATGCGGTGCCATGCCATTCCATGCCATTCCATGCCGTGCCATGCCATTCCATGCCATTCCATGCCGTGCCATGCCATTCCATGCCATTCAATACGGTGCAATGCCGTGCCATGCCATTCCATGCCATTCAATGCGGTGCCATGCCGTGCCATGCCG
Organism: Cryptus armator; assembly: GCA_963971235.1. Lineage (NCBI taxonomy): Eukaryota > Metazoa > Arthropoda > Insecta > Hymenoptera > Ichneumonidae > Cryptus > Cryptus armator. The sequence goes on from CAXARG010000020.1 coordinate 551,337, forward strand.
TGCCATGCCGGTGCCATGCCGTGCCATGCCGGTGCCATGCCGTGCCATGCCGGTGCCATGCCGTGCCATGCCGGTGCCATGCCGTGCCATGCCGGTGCCATGCCGTGCCATGCCGGTGCCATGCCGTGCCATGCCGGTGCCATGCCGTGCCATGCCGTGCCATGCCGTGCCATGCCGGTGCCATGCCGTGCCATGCCGGTGCCATGCCGTGCCATGCCGGTGCCATGCCGTGCCATGCCGGTGCCATGCCGTGCCATGCCGGTGCCATGCCGTGCCATGCCGGTGCCATGCCGGTGCCATGCCGTGCCATGCCGGTGCCATGCCGTGCCATGCCGGTGCCATGCCGTGCCATGCCGGTGCCATGCCGTGCCATGCCGTGCCATGCCGTGCCATGCCGGTGCCATGCCGTGCCATGCCGGTGCCATGCCGTGCCATGCCGGTGCCATGCCGTGCCATGCCGTGCCATGCCGTGCCATGCCGGTGCCATGCCGGTGCCATGCCGTGCCATGCCGGTGCCATGCCGGGCCATGCGGTGCCATGCCATTCCATGCCATTCCATGCCATTCCATGCCATTCCATGCCAGTCCATGCCAGTCCATGCCATTCCATGCCATTCCATGCCATTCCATGCCAGTCCATGCCAGTCCATGCCATTCCATGCCATTCCATGCCATTCCATGCCACTCAATGCGGTGCCATGCCGTGCCATGCCATTCCATGCCATTCCATGCCATTCCATGCCATTCCATGCCATTCCATGCCATTCCATGCCATTCCATGCCATTCCATGCCATTCCATGCCATTCCATGCCATTCCATGCCATTCCATGCCATTCCATGCCATTCCATGCCATTCCATGCCATTCCATGCCATTCCATGCCATTCCATGCCATTTCATGCCATTCCATGCCATTCCATGCCATTCCATGCCATTCCATGCCATTCCATGCCATTCCATGCCATTCCATGCCATTCAATGCCGTGCCATGCCATTCCATGCCATTCAATGCGGTGCAATGCCGTGCCATGCCGGTGCCATGCCGTGCCATGCCGTGCCATGCCGGTGCCATGCCGTGCCATGCCGGTGCCATGCCGGTGCCATGCCGTGCCATGCCGGTGCCATGCCGTGCCATGCCGGTGCCATGCCGTGCCATGCCGGTGCCATGCCGTGCCATGCCGGTGCCATGCCGTGCCATGCCGGTGCCATGCCGTGCCATGCCGGTGCCATGCCGTGCCATGCCGGTGCCATGCCGTGCCATGCCGGTGCCATGCCGTGCCATGCCGGTGCCATGCCGTGCCATGCCGTGCCATGCCGTGCCATGCCGTGCCATGCCGTGCCATGCCGTGCCATGCCGGTGCCATGCCGTGCCATGCCGGTGCCATGCCGGTGCCATGCCGTGCCATGCCGGTGCCATGCCGTGCCATGCCGGTGCCATGCCGTGCCATGCCGGTGCCATGCCGTGCCATGCCGGGCCATGCGGTGCCATGCCATTCCATGCCATTCCATGCCATTCCATGCCAGTCCATGCCATTCCATGCCATTCCATGCCATTCCATGCCATTCCATGCCACTCAATGCGGTGCCATGCCATTCCATGCCACTCAATGCGGTGCCATGCCATTCCATGCCATTCCATGCCATTCCATGCCATTCCATGCCATTCCATGCCATTCCATGCCATTCCATGCCATTCCATGCCGTGCCATGCCGTGCCATGCCGTGCCATGCCGGTGCCATGCCGTGCCATGCCGGTGCCATGCCGTGCCATGCCGGTGCCATGCCGTGCCATGCCGGTGCCATGCCGTGCCATGCCGGTGCCATGCCGTGCCATGCCGGTGCCATGCCGTGCCATGCCGGTGCCATGCCGTGCCATGCCGGTGCCATGCCGTGCCATGCCGGTGCCATGCCGGTGCCATGCCGTGCCATGCCGGTGCCATGCCGGGCCATGCGGTGCCATGCCATTCCATGCCATTCCATGCCATTCCATGCCATTCCATGCCAGTCCATGCCAGTCCATGCCATTCCATGCCATTCCATGCCATTCCATGCCATTCCATGCCATTCCATGCCGTTCCATGCCGTGCCATGCCGGTGCCATGCCGTGTCATGCCGGTGCCATGCCGTGCCATGCCGGTGCCATGCCGTGCCATGCCGGGCCATGCGGTGCCATGCCATTCCATGCCATTCCATGCCATTCCATGCCATTCCATGCCATTCCATGCCATTCCATGCCATTCCATGCCATTCCATGCCGTGCCATGCCGTGCCATGCCGTGCCATGCCGTGCCATGCCGTGCCATGCCGTGCCATGCCGTGCCATGCCATTCCATGCCATTCAATGCGGTGCAATGCCGTGCCATGCCGTGCCATGCCGGTGCCATGCCGGTGCCATGCCGTGCCATGCCGGTGCCATGCCGGTGCCATGCCGTGCCATGCCGGTGCCATGCCGGGCCATGCGGTGCCATGCCATTCCATGCCATTCCATGCCGTGCCATGCCGGGCCATGTCGTGCCATGCCGGGCCATGCGGTGCCATGCCATTCCATGCCATTCCATGCCATTCCATGCCATTCCATGCCATTCCATGCCATTCCATGCCGTGCCATGCCGTGCCATGCCGTGCCATGCCGTGCCATGCCGTGCCATGCCGTGCCATGCCGTGCCATGCCGTGCCATGCCGTGCCATGCCGTGCCATGCCGTGCCATGCCGTGCCATGCCGTGCCATGCCATTCCATGCCATTCAATGCGGTGCAATGCCGTGCCATGCCGTGCCATGCCGGTGCCATGCCGGTGCCATGCCGTGCCATGCCGGTGCCATGCCGGTGCCATGCCGTGCCATGCCGGTGCCATGCCGGGCCATGCGGTGCCATGCCATTCCATGCTATTCCATGCCATTCCATGCCATTCCATGCCATTCCATGCCATTCCATGCCATTCCATGCCATTCCATGCCATTCCATGCCATTCCATGCCATTCCATGCCATTCCATGCCATTCCATGCCATTCCATGCCATTCCATGCCATTCCATGCCATTCCATGCCATTCCATGCCATTCCATGCCATTCCATGCCATTCCATGCCATTCCATGCCATTCCATGCCATTCCATGCCATTCCATGCCATTCCATGCCATTCCATGCCATTCCATGCCATTCCATGCCATTCCATGCCATTCCATGCCATTCCATGCCATTCCATGCCATTCCATGCCACTCCATGCCATTCCATGCCATTCCATGCCATTCCATGCCATTCCATGCCATTCCATGCCATTCCATGCCATTCCATGTCATTCCATGCCATTCAATGCCGTGCCATGCCGGTGCCATGCCGGTGCCATGCCGGTGCCATGCCGGTGCCATGCCGGTGCCATGCCGGTGCCATGCCGGTGCCATGCCGGTGCCATGCCGTGCCATGCCGGTGCCATGCCGTGCCATGCCGGTGCCATGCCGTGCCATGCCGGTGCCATGCCGTGCCATGCCGGTGCCATGCCGTGCCATGCCGGTTGCCATGCCGGTGCCATGCCGGTGCCATGCCGTGCCATGCCGGTGCCATGCCGTGCCATGCCGTGCCATGCCGGTGCCATGCCGGTGCCATGCCGTGCCATGCCGGTGCCATGCCGGGCCATGCGGTGCCATGCCATTCCATGCCATTCCATGCCATTCCATGCCAGTCCATGCCAGTCCATGCCATTCCATGCCATTCCATGCCATTCCATGCCACTCAATGCGGTGCCATGCCGTGCCATGCCATTCCATGCCATTCCATGCCATTCCATGCCATGCCATTCCATGCCATTCCATTCCATGCCATTCCATGCCATTCCATGCCATTCCATGCCATTCCATGCCGTGCCATGCCATTCCATGCCATTCAATACGGTGCAATGCCGTGCCATGCCATTCCATGCCATTCAATGCGGTGCCATGCCGTGCCATGCCGTGCCATGCCGGTGCCATGCCGTGCCATGCCGGTGCCATGCCGTGCCATGCCGGTGCCATGCCGTGCCATGCCGGTGCCATGCCGTGCCATGCCGGTGCCATGCCGTGCCATGCCGGTGCCATGCCGTGCCATGCCGGTGCCATGCCGTGCCATGCCGGTGCCATGCCGTGCCATGCCGGTGCCATGCCGTGCCATGCCGGTGCCATGCCGTGCCATGCCGGTGCCATGCCGGTGCCATGCCGTGCCATGCCGGTGCCATGCCGGGCCATGCGGTGCCATGCCATTCCATGCCATTCCATGCCATTCCATGCCATTCCATGCCAGTCCATGCCATTCCATGCCATTCCATGCCATTCCATGCCATTCCATGCCACTCAATGCGGTGCCATGCCATTCCATGCCATTCCATGCCGTGCCATGCCATTCCATGCCATTCAATACGGTGCAATGCCGTGCCATGCCATTCCATGCCATTCAATGCGGTGCCATGCCGTGCCATGCCGTGCCATGCCGGTGCCATGCCGTGCCATGCCGGTGCCATGCCGTGCCATGCCGGTGCCATGCCGTGCCATGCCGGTGCCATGCCGTGCCATGCCGGTGCCATGCCGTGCCATGCCGGTGCCATGCCGTGCCATGCCGGTGCCATGCCGTGCCATGCCGGTGCCATGCCGTGCCATGCCGGTGCCATGCCGTGCCATGCCGGTGCCATGCCGTGCCATGCCGGTGCCATGCCGTGCCATGCCGGTGCCATGCCGTGCCATGCCGGTGCCATGCCGTGCCATGCCGGTGCCATGCCGTGCCATGCCGGTGCCATGCCGTGCCATGCCGGTGCCATGCCGTGCCATGCCGGTGCCATGCCGTGCCATGCCGTGCCATGCCGTGCCATGCCGTGCCATGCCGTGCCATGCCGTGCCATGCCGGTGCCATGCCGTGCCATGCCGGTGCCATGCCGTGCCATGCCGGTGCCATGCCGTGCCATTCCGGTGCCATGCCGTGCCATGCCGGTGCCATGCCGTGCCATGCCGCTGCCATGCCGTGCCATGCCGGTGCCATGCCGTGCCATGCCGGTGCCATGCCGTGCCATGCCGGTGCCATGCCGGTGCCATGCCGTGCCATGCCGGTGCCATGCCGTGCCATGCCGGTGCCATGCCGTGCCATGCCGGTGCCATGCCGTGCCATGCCGTGCCATGCCGTGCCATGCCGGTGCCATGCCGTGCCATGCCGGTGCCATGCCGTGCCATGCCGGTGCCATGCCGTGCCATGCCGTGCCATGCCGGTGCCATGCCGGTGCCATGCCGTGCCATGCCGGTGCCATGCCGGGCCATGCCGGGCCATGCGGTGCCATGCCATTCCATGCCATTCCATGCCATTCCATGCCAGTCCATGCCAGTCCATGCCATTCCATGCCATTCCATGCCATTCCATGCCACTCAATGCGGTGCCATGCCGTGCCATGCCATTCCATGCCATTCCATGCCATTCCATGCCATTCCATGCCATTCCATGCCATTCCATGCCATTCCATGCCATTCCATGCCATTCCATGCCATTCCATGCCATTCCATGCCATTCCATGCCATTCCATGCCATTCCATGCCATTCCATGCCATTCCATGCCATTCCATGCCATTCCATGCCATTCCATGCCATTCCATGCCATTCCATGCCATTCCATGCCATTCCATGCCATTCCATGCCATTCCATGCCATTCCATGCCATTCCATGCCATTCCATGCCATTCCATGCCATTCCATGCCATTCCATGCCATTCCATGCCATTCCATGCCATTCCATGCCATTCCATGCCATTCCATGCCATTCCATGCCATTCCATGCCATTCCATGCCATTCCATGCCATTCCATGCCATTCCATGCCATTCCATGCCATTCCATGCCATTCCATGCCATTCCATGCCATTCCATGCCATTCCATGCCATTCCATGCCATTCCATGCCATTCCATGCCATTCCATGCCATTCCATGCCATTCCATGCCATTCCATGCCATTTCATGCCATTCCATGCCATTCCATGCCATTCCATGCCATTCCATGCCATTCCATGCCATTCCATGCCATTCCATGCCATTCAATGCCGTGCCATGCCATTCCATGCCATTCAATGCGGTGCAATGCCGTGCCATGCCGGTGCCATGCCGTGCCATGCCGGTGCCATGCCGTGCCATGCCGTGCCATGCGGGTGCCATGCCGTGCCATGCCGGTGCCATGCCGGTGCCATGCCGTGCCATGCCGGTGCCATGCCGTGCCATGCCGTGCCATGCCGTGCCATGCCGTGCCATGCCGTGCCATGCCGTGCCATGCCGGTGCCATGCCGGTGCCATGCCGTGCCATGCCGGTGCCATGCCGTGCCATGCCGGTGCCATGCCGGTGCCATGCCGTGCCATGCCGGTGCCATGCCGTGCCATGCCGGTGCCATGCCGTGCTATGCCGTGCCATGCCGTGCCATGCCGGTGCCATGCCGTGCCATGCCGGTGCCATGCCGTGCCATGCCGGTGCCATGCCGTGCCATGCCGGTGCCATGCCGTGCCATGCCGGTGCCATGCCGTGCCATGCCGGTGCCATGCCGTGCCATGCCGGTGCCATGCCGTGCCATGCCGGTGCCATGCCGTGCCATGCCGGTGCCATGCCGTGCCATGCCGGTGCCATGCCGTGCCATGCCGTGCCATGCCGTGCCATGCCGGTGCCATGCCGTGCCATGCCGGTGCCATGCCGGTGCCATGCCGTGCCATGCCGGTGCCATGCCGTGCCATGCCGGTGCCATGCCGTGCCATGCCGGTGCCATGCCGTGCCATGCCGGTGCCATGCCGTGCCATGCCGGTGCCATGCCGTGCCATGCCGGTGCCATGCCGTGCCATGCCGGTGCCATGCCGTGCCATGCCGGTGCCATGCCGTGCCATGCCGTGCCATGCCGTGCCATGCCGGTGCCATGCCGTGCCATGCCGTGCCATGCCGTGCCATGCCGTGCCATGCCGTGCCATGCCGTGCCATGCCGGTGCCATGCCGTGCCATGCCGGTGCCATGCCGGTGCCATGCCGTGCCATGCCGGTGCCATGCCGGTGCCATGCCGTGCCATGCCGGTGCCATGCCGTGCCATGCCGGTGCCATGCCGTGCCATGCCGGTGCCATGCCGGGCCATGCGGTGCCATGCCATTCCATGCCATTCCATGCCATTCCATGCCATTCCATGCCAGTCCATGCCATTCCATGCCATTCCATGCCATTCCATGCCATTCCATGCCATTCCATGCCATTCCATGCCACTCAATGCGGTGCCATGCCATTCCATGCCATTCCATGCCGTGCCATGCCATTCCATGCCATTCCATGCCGTGCCATGCCATTCCATGCCATTCAATACGGTGCAATGCCGTGCCATGCCATTCCATGCCATTCAATGCGGTGCCATGCCGTGCCATGCCGTGCCATGCCGGTGCCATGCCGTGCCATGCCGGTGCCATGCCGTGCCATGCCGGTGCCATGCCGTGCCATGCCGGTGCCATGCCGTGCCATGCCGGTGCCATGCCGTGCCATGCCGGTGCCATGCCGTGCCATGCCGGTGCCATGCCGTGCCATGCCGGTGCCATGCCGTGCCATGCCGTGCCATGCCGTGCCATGCCGGTGCCATGCCGTGCCATGCCGGTGCCATGCCGTGCCATGCCGGTGCCATGCCGTGCCATGCCGGTGCCATGCCGTGCCATGCCGGTGCCATGCCGTGCCATTCCGGTGCCATGCCGTGCCATGCCGGTGCCATGCCGTGCCATGCCGGTGCCATGCCGTGCCATGCCGGTGCCATGCCGTGCCATGCCGGTGCCATGCCGTGCCATGCCGGTGCCATGCCGTGCCATGCCGGTGCCATGCCGGTGCCATGCCGTGCCATGCCGGTGCCATGCCGTGCCATGCCGGTGCCATGCCGTGCCATGCCGGTGCCATGCCGTGCCATGCCGTGCCATGCCGTGCCATGCCTGTGCCATGCCGTGCCATGCCGGTGCCATGCCGTGCCATGCCGGTGCCATGCCGTGCCATGCCGTGCCATGCCGGTGCCATGCCGGTGCCATGCCGTGCCATGCCGGTGCCATGCCGGGCCATGCGGTGCCATGCCATTCCATGCCATTCCATGCCATTCCATGCCATTCCATGCCAGTCCATGCCAGTCCATGCCATTCCATGCCATTCCATGCCATTCCATGCCATTCCATGCCAGTCCATGCCAGTCCATGCCATTCCATGCCATTCCATGCCATTCCATGCCATTCCATGCCATTCCATGCCACTCAATGCGGTGCCATGCCGTGCCATGCCATTCCATGCCATTCCATGCCATTCCATGCCATTCCATGCCATTCCATGCCATTCCATGCCATTCCATGCCATTCCATGCCATTCCATGCCATTCCATGCCATTCCATGCCATTCCATGCCATTCCATGCCATTCCATGCCATTCCATGCCATTCCATGCCATTCCATGCCATTCCATGCCATTCCATGCCATTCCATGCCATTCCATGCCATTCCATGCCATTCCATGCCATTCCATGCCATTCCATGCCATTCCATGCCATTTCATGCCATTCCATGCCATTCCATGCCATTCCATGCCATTCCATGCCATTCCATGCCATTCCATGCCATTCCATGCCATTCCATGCCATTCCATGCCATTCCATGCCATTCAATGCCGTGCCATGCCATTCCATGCCATTCAATGCGGTGCAATGCCGTGCCATGCCGGTGCCATGCCGGTGCCATGCCGTGCCATGCCGGTGCCATGCCGTGCCATGCCGGTGCCATGCCGGTGCCATGCCGTGCCATGCCGGTGCCATGCCGTGCCATGCCGGTGCCATGCCGTGCCATGCCGTGCCATGCCGTGCCATGCCGTGCCATGCCGGTGCCATGCCGTGCCATGCCGGTGCCATGCCGTGCCATGCCGGTGCCATGCCGTGCCATGCCGTGCCATGCCGTGCCATGCCGGTGCCATGCCGTGCCATGCCGGTGCCATGCCGTGCCATGCCGTGCCATGCCGTGCCATGCCGGTGCCATGCCGGTGCCATGCCGTGCCATGCCGGTGCCATGCCGGGCCATGCGGTGCCATGCCATTCCATGCCATTCCATGCCATTCCATGCCATTCCATGCCAGTCCATGCCAGTCCATGCCATTCCATGCCATTCCATGCCATTCCATGCCAGTCCATGCCAGTCCATGCCATTCCATGCCATTCCATGCCATTCCATGCCACTCAATGCGGTGCCATGCCGTGCCATGCCATTCCATGCCATTCCATGCCATTCCATGCCATTCCATGCCATTCCATGCCATTCCATGCCATTCCATGCCATTCCATGCCATTCCATGCCATTCCATGCCATTCCATGCCATTCCATGCCATTCCATGCCATTCCATGCCATTCCATGCCATTCCATGCCATTCCATGCCATTCCATGCCATTCCATGCCATTCCATGCCATTCCATGCCATTCCATGCCATTCCATGCCATTCCATGCCATTTCATGCCATTCCATGCCATTCCATGCCATTCCATGCCATTCCATGCCATTCCATGCCATTCCATGCCATTCCATGCCATTCAATGCCGTGCCATGCCATTCCATGCCATTCAATGCGGTGCAATGCCGTGCCATGCCGGTGCCATGCCGTGCCATGCCGTGCCATGCCGGTGCCATGCCGTGCCATGCCGGTGCCATGCCGGTGCCATGCCGTGCCATGCCGGTGCCATGCCGTGCCATGCCGGTGCCATGCCGGTGCCATGCCGTGCCATGCCGGTGCCATGCCGTGCCATGCCGGTGCCATGCCGTGCCATGCCGTGCCATGCCGTGCCATGCCGTGCCATGCCGTGCCATGCCGGTGCCATGCCGTGCCATGCCGGTGCCATGCCGGTGCCATGCCGTGCCATGCCGGTGCCATGCCGTGCCATGCCGGTGCCATGCCGTGCCATGCCGGTGCCATGCCGTGCCATGCCGGTGCCATGCCGTGCCATGCCGGTGCCATGCCGTGCCATGCCGGTGCCATGCCGTGCCATGCCGGTGCCATGCCGTGCCATGCCGGTGCCATGCCGTGCCATGCCGGTGCCATGCCGTGCCATGCCGGTGCCATGCCGTGCCATGCCGTGCCATGCCGTGCCATGCCGTGCCATGCCGTGCCATGCCGGTGCCATGCCGTGCCATGCCGTGCCATGCCGTGCCATGCCGTGCCATGCCGTGCCATGCCGTGCCATGCCGTGCCATGCCGGTGCCATGCCGTGCCATGCCGGTGCCATGCCGGTGCCATGCCGTGCCATGCCGGTGCCATGCCGTGCCATGCCGGTGCCATGCCGTGCCATGCCGGTGCCATGCCGTGCCATGCCGGGCCATGCGGTGCCATGCCATTCCATGCCATTCCATGCCGTGCCATGCCGGGCCATGCGGTGCCATGCCATTCCATGCCATTCCATGCCATTCAATGCCATTCCATGCCATTCAATGCCATTCCATGCCATTCATTGCCGTGCCATGCCGTGCCATGCGGTGCCATGCCGTGCCATGCGGTGCCATGCCATTCCATGCTATTCCATGCCATTCCATGCCATTCCATGCCATTCCATGCCATTCCATGCCATTCCATGCCATTCCATGCCATTCCATGCCATTCCATGCCATTCCATGCCATTCCATGCCATTCCATGCCATTCCATGCCATTCCATGCCATTCCATGCCATTCCATGCCATTCCATGCCATTCCATGCCATTCCATGCCATTCCATGCCATTCCATGCCATTCCATGCCATTCCATGCCATTCCATGCCATTCCATGCCATTCCATGCCATTCCATGCCATTCCATGCCATTCCATGCCATTCCATGCCATTCCATGCCATTCCATGCCATTCCATGCCATTCCATGCCATTCCATGCCATTCCATGCCATTCCATGCCATTCCATGCCATTCCATGCCATTCCATGTCATTCCATGCCATTCAATGCCGTGCCATGCCGGTGCCATGCCGGTGCCATGCCGGTGCCATGCCGGTGCCATGCCGGTGCCATGCCGGTGCCATGCCGGTGCCATGCCGGTGCCATGCCGTGCCATGCCGGTGCCATGCCGTGCCATGCCGGTGCCATGCCGTGCCATGCCGGTGCCATGCCGTGCCATGCCGGTGCCATGCCGTGCCATGCCGGTGCCATGCCGGTGCCATGCCGGTGCCATGCCGGTGCCATGCCGTGCCATGCCGGTGCCATGCCGTGCCATGCCGTGCCATGCCGGTGCCATGCCGGTGCCATGCCGTGCCATGCCGGTGCCATGCCGGGCCATGCGGTGCCATGCCATTCCATGCCATTCCATGCCATTCCATGCCAGTCCATGCCAGTCCATGCCATTCCATGCCATTCCATGCCACTCAATGCGGTGCCATGCCGTGCCATGCCATTCCATGCCATTCCATGCCATGCCATTCCATGCCATTCCATGCCATTCCATGCCATTCCATGCCATTCCATGCCATTCCATGCCATTCCATGCCATTCCATGCCATTCCATGCCGTGCCATGCCATTCCATGCCATTCAATACGGTGCAATGCCGTGCCATGCCATTCCATGCCATTCAATGCGGTGCCATGCCGTGCCATGCCGTGCCATGCCGGTGCCATGCCGTGCCATGCCGGTGCCATGCCGTGCCATGCCGGTGCCATGCCGTGCCATGCCGGTGCCATGCCGTGCCATGCCGGTGCCATGCCGTGCCATGCCGGTGCCATGCCGTGCCATGCCGGTGCCATGCCGTGCCATGCCGGTGCCATGCCGGTGCCATGCCGTGCCATGCCGGTGCCATGCCGGGCCATGCGGTGCCATGCCATTCCATGCCATTCCATGCCATTCCATGCCATTCCATGCCATTCCATGCCAGTCCATGCCATTCCATGCCATTCCATGCCATTCCATGCCATTCCATGCCATTCCATGCCACTCAATGCGGTGCCATGCCATTCCATGCCATTCCATGCCGTGCCATGCCATTCCATGCCATTCAATACGGTGCAATGCCGTGCCATGCCATTCCATGCCATTCAATGCGGTGCCATGCCGTGCCATGCCGTGCCATGCCGTGCCATGCCGGTGCCATGCCGTGCCATGCCGGTGCCATGCCGTGCCATGCCGGTGCCATGCCGTGCCATGCCGGTGCCATGCCGTGCCATGCCGGTGCCATGCCGTGCCATGCCGGTGCCATGCCGTGCCATGCCGGTGCCATGCCGTGCCATGCCGGTGCCATGCCGTGCCATGCCGGTGCCATGCCGTGCCATGCCGGTGCCATGCCGTGCCATGCCGGTGCCATGCCGTGCCATGCCGGTGCCATGCCGTGCCATGCCGGTGCCATGCCGTGCCATGCCGGTGCCATGCCGTGCCATGCCGGTGCCATGCCGTGCCATGCCGTGCCATGCCGTGCCATGCCGTGCCATGCCGTGCCATGCCGTGCCATGCCGGTGCCATGCCGTGCCATGCCGGTGCCATGCCGTGCCATGCCGGTGCCATGCCGTGCCATTCCGGTGCCATGCCGTGCCATGCCGGTGCCATGCCGTGCCATGCCGCTGCCATGCCGTGCCATGCCGGTGCCATGCCGTGCCATGCCGGTGCCATGCCGTGCCATGCCGGTGCCATGCCGGTGCCATGCCGTGCCATGCCGGTGCCATGCCGTGCCATGCCGTGCCATGCCGTGCCATGCCGGTGCCATGCCGTGCCATGCCGGTGCCATGCCGGTGCCATGCCGGTGCCATGCCGTGCCATGCCGGTGCCATGCCGTGCCATGCCGGTGCCATGCCGTGCCATGCCGTGCCATGCCGTGCCATGCCGGTGCCATGCCGTGCCATGCCGGTGCCATGCCGTGCCATGCCGGTGCCATGCCGTGCCATGCCGGTGCCATGCCGTGCCATGCCGTGCCATGCCGTGCCATGCCGGTGCCATGCCGTGCCATGCCGGTGCCATGCCGGTGCCATGCCGTGCCATGCCGGTGCCATGCCGTGCCATGCCGGTGCCATGCCGTGCCATGCCGGTGCCATGCCGTGCCATGCCGGTGCCATGCCGTGCCATGCCGGTGCCATGCCGTGCCATGCCGGTGCCATGCCGTGCCATGCCGGTGCCATGCCGTGCCATGCCGGTGCCATGCCGTGCCATGCCGTGCCATGCCGTGCCATGCCGGTGCCATGCCGTGCCATGCCGTGCCATGCCGTGCCATGCCGTGCCATGCCGTGCCATGCCGGTGCCATGCCGTGCCATGCCGGTGCCATGCCGGTGCCATGCCGTGCCATGCCGGTGCCATGCCGTGCCATGCCGTGCCATGCCGGTGCCATGCCGTGCCATGCCGGTGCCATGCCGTGCCATGCCGGGCCATGCGGTGCCATGCCATTCCATGCCATTCCATGCCATTCCATGCCAGTCCATGCCATTCCATGCCATTCCATGCCATTCCATGCCATTCCATGCCACTCAATGCGGTGCCATGCCATTCCATGCCACTCAATGCGGTGCCATGCCATTCCATGCCATTCCATGCCATTCCATGCCATTCCATGCCATTCCATGCCATTCCATGCCATTCCATGCCATTCCATGCCGTGCCATGCCGTGCCATGCCGTGCCATGCCGGTGCCATGCCGTGCCATGCCGGTGCCATGCCGTGCCATGCCGGTGCCATGCCGTGCCATGCCGGTGCCATGCCGTGCCATGCCGGTGCCATGCCGTGCCATGCCGGTGCCATGCCGTGCCATGCCGGTGCCATGCCGTGCCATGCCGGTGCCATGCCGGTGCCATGCCGTGCCATGCCGGTGCCATGCCGGGCCATGCGGTGCCATGCCATTCCATGCCATTCCATGCCATTCCATGCCAGTCCATGCCAGTCCATGCCATTCCATGCCATTCCATGCCATTCCATGCCATTCCATGCCATTCCATGCCGTTCCATGCCGTGCCATGCCGGTGCCATGCCGTGTCATGCCGGTGCCATGCCGTGCCATGCCGGTGCCATGCCGTGCCATGCCGGTGCCATGCCGTGCCATGCCGGTGCCATGCCGTGCCATGCCGGTGCCATGCCGTGCCATGCCGGTGCCATGCCGTGCCATGCCGGTGCCATGCCGGTGCCATGCCGTGCCATGCCGGTGCCATGCCGGGCCATGCGGTGCCATGCCATTCCATGCCATTCCATGCCATTCCATGCCATTCCATGCCAGTCCATGCCAGTCCATGCCATTCCATGCCATTCCATGCCATTCCATGCCATTCCATGCCATTCCATGCCGTTCCATGCCGTGCCATGCCGGTGCCATGCCGTGTCATGCCGGTGCCATGCCGTGCCATGCCGGTGCCATGCCGTGCCATGCCGGGCCATGCGGTGCCATGCCATTCCATGCCATTCCATGCCATTCCATGCCATTCCATGCCGTGCCATGCCGTGCCATGCCGTGCCATGCCGTGCCATGCCGTGCCATGCCGTGCCATGCCGTGCCATGCCATTCCATGCCATTCAATGCGGTGCAATGCCGTGCCATGCCGTGCCATGCCGGTGCCATGCCGGTGCCATGCCGTGCCATGCCGGTGCCATGCCGGTGCCATGCCGTGCCATGCCGGTGCCATGCCGGGCCATGCGGTGCCATGCCATTCCATGCCATTCCATGCCGTGCCATGCCGGGCCATGCCGTGCCATGCCGGGCCATGCGGTGCCATGCCATTCCATGCCATTCCATGCCATTCCATGCCATTCCATGCCATTCCATGCCGTGCCATGCCGTGCCATGCCGTGCCATGCCGTGCCATGCCGTGTCATGCCGTGCCATGCCGTGCCATGCCATTCCATGCCATTCAATGCGGTGCAATGCCGTGCCATGCCGTGCCATGCCGGTGCCATGCCGGTGCCATGCCGTGCCATGCCGGTGCCATGCCGGTGCCATGCCGTGCCATGCCGGTGCCATGCCGGGCCATGCGGTGCCATGCCATTCCATGCCATTCCATGCCGTGCCATGCCGGGCCATGCGGTGCCATGCCATTCCATGCCATTCCATGCCATTCAATGCCATTCCATGCCATTCAATGCCATTCCATGCCATTCATTGCCGTGCCATGCCGTGCCATGCGGTGCCATGCCGTGCCATGCGGTGCCATGCCATTCCATGCTATTCCATGCCATTCCATGCCATTCCATGCCATTCCATGCCATTCCATGCCATTCCATGCCATTCCATGCCATTCCATGCCATTCCATGCCATTCCATGCCATTCCATGCCATTCCATGCCATTCCATGCCATTCCATGCCATTCCATGCCATTCCATGCCATTCCATGCCATTCCATGCCATTCCATGCCATTCCATGCCATTCCATGCCATTCCATGCCATTCCATGCCATTCCATGCCATTCCATGCCATTCCATGCCATTCCATGCCATTCCATGCCATTCCATGCCATTCCATGCCATTCCATGTCATTCCATGCCATTCAATGCCGTGCCATGCCGGTGCCATGCCGGTGCCATGCCGGTGCCATGCCGGTGCCATGCCGGTGCCATGCCGGTGCCATGCCGGTGCCATGCCGGTGCCATGCCGGTGCCATGCCGGTGCCATGCCGTGCCATGCCGGTGCCATGCCGTGCCATGCCGGTGCCATGCCGTGCCATGCCGGTGCCATGCCGTGCCATGCCGGTGCCATGCCGTGCCATGCCGGTGCCATGCCGGTGCCATGCCGGTGCCATGCCGGTGCCATGCCGGTGCCATGCCGTGCCATGCCGGTGCCATGCCGTGCCATGCCGTGCCATGCCGGTGCCATGCCGGTGCCATGCCGTGCCATGCCGGTGCCATGCCGGGCCATGCGGTGCCATGCCATTCCATGCCATTCCATGCCATTCCATGCCAGTCCATGCCAGTCCATGCCATTCCATGCCATTCCATGCCACTCAATGCGGTGCCATGCCGTGCCATGCCATTCCATGCCATTCCATGCCATTCCATGCCATGCCATTCCATGCCATTCCATGCCATTCCATGCCATTCCATGCCATTCCATGCCATTCCATGCCATTCCATGCCATTCCATGCCGTGCCATGCCATTCCATGCCATTCAATACGGTGCAATGCCGTGCCATGCCATTCCATGCCATTCAATGCGGTGCCATGCCGTGCCATGCCGTGCCATGCCGGTGCCATGCCGTGCCATGCCGTGCCATGCCGTGCCATGCCGGTGCCATGCCGTGCCATGCCGTGCCATGCCGTGCCATGCCGTGCCATGCCGTGCCATGCCGGTGCCATGCCGTGCCATGCCGGTGCCATGCCGGTGCCATGCCGTGCCATGCCGGTGCCATGCCGTGCCATGCCGTGCCATGCCGGTGCCATGCCGTGCCATGCCGGTGCCATGCCGTGCCATGCCGGGCCATGCGGTGCCATGCCATTCCATGCCATTCCATGCCATTCCATGCCAGTCCATGCCATTCCATGCCATTCCATGCCATTCCATGCCATTCCATGCCACTCAATGCGGTGCCATGCCATTCCATGCCACTCAATGCGGTGCCATGCCATTCCATGCCATTCCATGCCATTCCATGCCATTCCATGCCATTCCATGCCATTCCATGCCATTCCATGCCATTCCATGCCATTCCATGCCATTCCATGCCATTCCATGCCATTCCATGCCGTGCCATGCCGTGCCATGCCGTGCCATGCCGGTGCCATGCCGTGCCATGCCGGTGCCATGCCGTGCCATGCCGGTGCCATGCCGTGCCATGCCGGTGCCATGCCGTGCCATGCCGGTGCCATGCCGTGCCATGCCGGTGCCATGCCGTGCCATGCCGGTGCCATGCCGTGCCATGCCGGTGCCATGCCGTGCCATGCCGGTGCCATGCCGGTGCCATGCCGTGCCATGCCGGTGCCATGCCGGGCCATGCGGTGCCATGCCATTCCATGCCATTGCATGCCATTCCATGCCATTCCATGCCAGTCCATGCCAGTCCATGCCATTCCATGCCATTCCATGCCATTCCATGCCATTCCATGCCATTCCATGCCGTTCCATGCCGTGCCATGCCGGTGCCATGCCGTGTCATGCCGGTGCCATGCCGTGCCATGCCGGTGCCATGCCGTGCCATGCCGGTGCCATGCCGTGCCATGCCGGTGCCATGCCGTGCCATGCCGGTGCCATGCCGTGCCATGCCGGTGCCATGCCGTGCCATGCCGGTGCCATGCCGTGCCATGCCGGTGCCATGCCGGTGCCATGCCGTGCCATGCCGGTGCCATGCCGGGCCATGCGGTGCCATGCCATTCCATGCCATTCCATGCCATTCCATGCCATTCCATGCCAGTCCATGCCAGTCCATGCCATTCCATGCCATTCCATGCCATTCCATGCCATTCCATGCCATTCCATGCCGTTCCATGCCGTGCCATGCCGGTGCCATGCCGTGTCATGCCGGTGCCATGCCGTGCCATGCCGGTGCCATGCCGTGCCATGCCGGGCCATGCGGTGCCATGCCATTCCATGCCATTCCATGCCATTCCATGCCATTCCATGCCATTCCATGCCATTCCATGCCATTCCATGCCGTGCCATGCCGTGCCATGCCGTGCCATGCCGTGCCATGCCGTGCCATGCCGTGCCATGCCATTCCATGCCATTCAATGCGGTGCAATGCCGTGCCATGCCGTGCCATGCCGGTGCCATGCCGGTGCCATGCCGTGCCATGCCGGTGCCATGCCGGTGCCATGCCGTGCCATGCCGGTGCCATGCCGGGCCATGCGGTGCCATGCCATTCCATGCCATTCCATGCCGTGCCATGCCGGGCCATGCCGTGCCATGCCGGGCCATGCGGTGCCATGCCATTCCATGCCATTCCATGCCATTCCATGCCATTCCATGCCATTCCATGCCGTGCCATGCCGTGCCATGCCGTGCCATGCCGTGCCATGCCGTGCCATGCCGTGCCATGCCGTGCCATGCCATTCCATGCCATTCAATGCGGTGCAATGCCGTGCCATGCCGTGCCATGCCGGTGCCATGCCGGTGCCATGCCGTGCCATGCCGGTGCCATGCCGGTGCCATGCCGTGCCATGCCGGTGCCATGCCGGGCCATGCGGTGCCATGCCATTCCATGCCATTCCATGCCGTGCCATGCCGGGCCATGCGGTGCCATGCCATTCCATGCCATTCCATGCCCATTCAATGCCATTCCATGCCATTCATTGCCGTGCCATGCCGTGCCATGCGGTGCCATGCCGTGCCATGCGGTGCCATGCCATTCCATGCTATTCCATGCCATTCCATGCCATTCCATGCCATTCCATGCCATTCCATGCCATTCCATGCCATTCCATGCCATTCCATGCCATTCCATGCCATTCCATGCCATTCCATGCCATTCCATGCCATTCCATGCCATTCCATGCCATTCCATGCCATTCCATGCCATTCCATGCCATTCCATGCCATTCCATGCCATTCCATGCCATTCCATGCCATTCCATGCCATTCCATGCCATTCCATGTCATTCCATGCCATTCAATGCCGTGCCATGCCGGTGCCATGCCGGTGCCATGCCGGTGCCATGCCGGTGCCATGCCGGTGCCATGCCGGTGCCATGCCGGTGCCATGCCGGTGCCATGCCGGTGCCATGCCGGTGCCATGCCGGTGCCATGCCGGTGCCATGCCGGTGCCATGCCGGTGCCATGCCGGTGCCATGCCGGTGCCATGCCGTGCCATGCCGGTGCCATGCCGTGCCATGCCGGTGCCATGCCGTGCCATGCCGGTGCCATGCCGTGCCATGCCGGTGCCATGCCGTGCCATGCCGGTGCCATGCCGGTGCCATGCCGGTGCCATGCCGGTGCCATGCCGTGCCATGCCGGTGCCATGCCGTGCCATGCCGTGCCATGCCGGTGCCATGCCGGTGCCATGCCGTGCCATGCCGGTGCCATGCCGGGCCATGCGGTGCCATGCCATTCCATGCCATTCCATGCCATTCCATGCCAGTCCATGCCAGTCCATGCCAGTCCATGCCATTCCATGCCATTCCATGCCACTCAATGCGGTGCCATGCCGTGCCATGCCATTCCATGCCATTCCATGCCATTCCATGCCATTCCATGCCATTCCATGCCATTCCATGCCATTCCATGCCATTCCATGCCATTCCATGCCATTCCATGCCATTCCATGCCATTCCATGCCGTGCCATGCCATTCCATGCCATTCAATACGGTGCAATGCCGTGCCATGCCATTCCATGCCATTCAATGCGGTGCCATGCCGTGCCATGCCGTGCCATGCCGGTGCCATGCCGTGCCATGCCGGTGCCATGCCGTGCCATGCCGGTGCCATGCCGTGCCATGCCGGTGCCATGCCGTGCCATGCCGGTGCCATGCCGTGCCATGCCGGTGCCATGCCGTGCCATGCCGGTGCCATGCCGTGCCATGCCGGTGCCATGCCGGTGCCATGCCGTGCCATGCCGGTGCCATGCCGGGCCATGCGGTGCCATGCCATTCCATGCCATTCCATGCCATTCCATGCCATTCCATGCCAGTCCATGCCATTCCATGCCATTCCATGCCATTCCATGCCATTCCATGCCACTCAATGCGGTGCCATGCCATTCCATGCCATTCCATGCCGTGCCATGCCATTCCATGCCATTCAATACGGTGCAATGCCGTGCCATGCCATTCCATGCCATTCAATGCGGTGCCATGCCGTGCCATGCCGGTGCCATGCCGTGCCATGCCGGTGCCATGCCGTGCCATGCCGGTGCCATGCCGTGCCATGCCGGTGCCATGCCGTGCCATGCCGGTGCCATGCCGTGCCATGCCGGTGCCATGCCGTGCCATGCCGGTGCCATGCCGTGCCATGCCGGTGCCATGCCGTGCCATGCCGGTGCCATGCCGTGCCATGCCGGTGCCATGCCGTGCCATGCCGGTGCCATGCCGTGCCATGCCGGTGCCATGCCGTGCCATGCCGGTGCCATGCCGTGCCATGCCGGTGCCATGCCGTGCCATGCCGGTGCCATGCCGTGCCATGCCGGTGCCATGCCGTGCCATGCCGTGCCATGCCGTGCCATGCCGTGCCATGCCGTGCCATGCCGTGCCATGCCGGTGCCATGCCGTGCCATGCCGGTGCCATGCCGTGCCATGCCGGTGCCATGCCGTGCCATTCCGGTGCCATGCCGTGCCATGCCGGTGCCATGCCGTGCCATGCCGCTGCCATGCCGTGCCATGCCGGTGCCATGCCGTGCCATGCCGGTGCCATGCCGTGCCATGCCGGTGCCATGCCGGTGCCATGCCGTGCCATGCCATTCCATGCCATTCCATGCCATTCCATGCCATTCCATGCCAGTCCATGCCAGTCCATGCCATTCCATGCCATTCCATGCCAGTCCATGCCATTCCATGCCATTCCATGCCATTCCATGCCATTCCATGCCAGTCCATGCCAGTCCATGCCATTCCATGCCATTCCATGCCATTCCATGCCACTCAATGCGGTGCCATGCCGTGCCATGCCATTCCATGCCATTCCATGCCATTCCATGCCATTCCATGCCATTCCATGCCATTCCATGCCATTCCATGCCATTCCATGCCATTCCATGCCATTCCATGCCATTCCATGCCATTCCATGCCATTCCATGCCATTCCATGCCATTCCATGCCATTCCATGCCATTCCATGCCATTCCATGCCATTCCATGCCATTCCATGCCATTCCATGCCATTCCATGCCATTCCATGCCATTCCATGCCATTCCATGCCATTCCATGCCATTCCATGCCATTCCATGCCATTCCATGCCATTCCATGCCATTCCATGCCATTCCATGCCATTCCATGCCATTCCATGCCATTCCATGCCATTCCATGCCATTCCATGCCATTCCATGCCATTCCATGCCATTCCATGCCATTCCATGCCATTCCATGCCATTCCATGCCATTCCATGCCATTCCATGCCATTCCATGCCATTCCATGCCATTCCATGCCATTCCATGCCATTCCATGCCATTCCATGCCATTCCATGCCATTCCATGCCATTCCACGCCATTCCATGCCATTCCACGCCATTCCATGCCATTCCATGCCATTCCATGCCATTCCATGCCATTCCATGCCATTCCATGCCATTCCACGCCATTCCATGCCATTCCATGCCATTCCATGCCATTCCATGTCATTCCATGCCATTCCATGTCATTCCATGCCATTCAATGCCGTGCCATGCCGGTGCCATGCCGGTGCCATGCCGGTGCCATGCCGGTGCCATGCCGGTGCCATGCCGGTGCCATGCCGGTGCCATGCCGGTGCCATGCCGGTGCCATGCCGGTGCCATGCCGGTGCCATGCCGGTGCCATGCCGGTGCCATGCCGGTGCCATGCCGGTGCCATGCCGGTGCCATGCCGGTGCCATGCCGGTGCCATGCCGGTGCCATGCCGGTGCCATGCCGGTGCCATGCCGGTGCCATGCCGGTGCCATGCCGGTGCCATGCCGGTGCCATGCCGGTGCCATGCCGGTGCCATGCCGGTGCCATGCCGGTGCCATGCCGGTGCCATGCCGGTGCCATGCCGGTGCCATGCCGGTGCCATGCCGGTGCCATGCCGGTGCCATGCCGGTGCCATGCCGGTGCCATGCCGGTGCCATGCCGGTGCCATGCCGGTGCCATGCCGGTGCCATGCCGGTGCCATGCCGGTGCCATGCCGGTGCCATGCCGGTGCCATGCCGGTGCCATGCCGGTGCCATGCCGGTGCCATGCCGGTGCCATGCCGGTGCCATGCCGGTGCCATGCCGGTGCCATGCCGGTGCCATGCCGGTGCCATGCCGGTGCCATGCCGGTGCCATGCCGGTGCCATGCCGGTGCCATGCCGGTGCCATGCCGGTGCCATGCCGGTGCCATGCCGGTGCCATGCCGGTGCCATGCCGGTGCCATGCCGGTGCCATGCCGGTGCCATGCCGGTGCCATGCCGGTGCCATGCCGGTGCCATGCCGGTGCCATGCCGGTGCCATGCCGGTGCCATGCCGGTGCCATGCCGGTGCCATGCCGTGCCATGCCGGTGCCATGCCGTGCCATGCCGGTGCCATGCCGGTGCCATGCCGTGCCATGCCGGTGCCATGCCGTGCCATGCCGGTGCCATGCCGTGCCATGCCGGTGCCATGCCGTGCCATGCCGGTGCCATGCCGTGCCATGCCGGTGCCATGCCGTGCCATGCCGGTGCCATGCCGTGCCATGCCGGTGCCATGCCGGTGCCATGCCGGTGCCATGCCGTGCCATGCCGGTGCCATGCCGTGCCATGCCGGTGCCATGCCGTGCCATGCCGGTGCCATGCCGTGCCATGCCGTGCCATGCCGTGCCATGCCGGTGCCATGCCGTGCCATGCCGGTGCCATGCCGTGCCATGCCGTGCCATGCCGGTGCCATGCCGTGCCATGCCGGTGCCATGCCGTGCCATGCCGGTGCCATGCCGTGCCATGCCGTGCCATGCCGTGCCATGCCGGTGCCATGCCGTGCCATGCCGTGCCATGCCATTCCATGCCGTGCCATGCCGTGCCATGCCATTCCATGCCATTCAATGCGGTGCAATGCCGTGCCATGCCGTGCCATGCCGGTGCCATGCCGGTGCCATGCCGGTGCCATGCCGTGCCATGCCATTCCATGCCGTGCCATGCCGTGCCATGCCATTCCATGCCATTCAATGCGGTGCAATGCCGTGCCATGCCGTGCCATGCCGTGCCATGCCGGTGCCATGCCGGGCCATGCGGTGCCATGCCATTCCATGCCATTCCATGCCATTCCATGCCATTCCATGCCAGTCCATGCCAGTCCATGCCATTCCATGCCATTCCATGCCATTCCATGCCATTCCATGCCATTCCATGCCATTCCATGCCACTCAATGCGGTGCCATGCCGTGCCATGCCATTCCATGCCATTCCATGCCATTCCATGCCATTCCATGCCATTCCATGCCATTCCACGCCATTCCAAGCCATTCCATGCCATTCCATGCCATTCCATGCCATTCCATGTCATTCCATGCCATTCCATGTCATTCCATGCCATTCAATGCCGTGCCATGCCGGTGCCATGCCGGTGCCATGCCGGTGCCATGCCGGTGCCATGCCGGTGCCATGCCGGTGCCATGCCGGTGCCATGCCGGTGCCATGCCGGTGCCATGCCGGTGCCATGCCGGTGCCATGCCGGTGCCATGCCGGTGCCATGCCGGTGCCATGCCGGTGCCATGCCGGTGCCATGCCGGTGCCATGCCGGTGCCATGCCGGTGCCATGCCGGTGCCATGCCGGTGCCATGCCGGTGCCATGCCGGTGCCATGCCGGTGCCATGCCGGTGCCATGCCGGTGCCATGCCGGTGCCATGCCGGTGCCATGCCGGTGCCATGCCGGTGCCATGCCGGTGCCATGCCGGTGCCATGCCGGTGCCATGCCGGTGCCATGCCGGTGCCATGCCGGTGCCATGCCGGTGCCATGCCGGTGCCATGCCGGTGCCATGCCGGTGCCATGCCGTGCCATGCCGTGCCATGCCGGTGCCATGCCGTGCCATGCCGTGCCATGCCGGTGCCATGCCGGTGCCATGCCGTGCCATGCCGGTGCCATGCCGGGCCATGCGGTGCCATGCCATTCCATGCCATTCCATGCCATTCCATGCCATTCCATGCCAGTCCATGCCAGTCCATGCCATTCCATGCCATTCCATGCCATTCCATGCCATTCCATGCCACTCAATGCGGTGCCATGCCGTGCCATGCCATTCCATGCCATTCCATGCCATTCCACGCCATTCCAAGCCATTCCATGCCATTCCATGCCATTCCATGCCATTCCATGTCATTCCATGCCATTCCATGTCATTCCATGCCATTCAATGCCGTGCCATGCCGGTGCCATGCCGGTGCCATGCCGGTGCCATGCCGGTGCCATGCCGGTGCCATGCCGGTGCCATGCCGGTGCCATGCCGGTGCCATGCCGGTGCCATGCCGGTGCCATGCCGGTGCCATGCCGGTGCCATGCCGGTGCCATGCCGGTGCCATGCCGGTGCCATGCCGGTGCCATGCCGGTGCCATGCCGGTGCCATGCCGGTGCCATGCCGGTGCCATGCCGGTGCCATGCCGGTGCCATGCCGGTGCCATGCCGGTGCCATGCCGGTGCCATGCCGGTGCCATGCCGGTGCCATGCCGGTGCCATGCCGGTGCCATGCCGGTGCCATGCCGGTGCCATGCCGGTGCCATGCCGGTGCCATGCCGGTGCCATGCCGGTGCCATGCCGGTGCCATGCCGGTGCCATGCCGGTGCCATGCCGTGCCATGCCGGTGCCATGCCGTGCCATGCCGGTGCCATGCCGGTGCCATGCCGGTGCCATGCCGGTGCCATGCCGTGCCATGCCGGTGCCATGCCGTGCCATGCCGTGCCATGCCGGTGCCATGCCGGTGCCATGCCGTGCCATGCCGGTGCCATGCCGGGCCATGCGGTGCCATGCCATTCCATGCCATTCCATGCCATTCCATGCCAGTCCATGCCAGTCCATGCCATTCCATGCCATTCCATGCCATTCCATGCCACTCAATGCGGTGCCATGCCGTGCCATGCCATTCCATGCCATTCCATGCCATTCCATGCCATGCCATTCCATGCCATTCCATTCCATGCCATTCCATGCCATTCCATGCCATTCCATGCCATTCCATGCCGTGCCATGCCATTCCATGCCATTCAATACGGTGCAATGCCGTGCCATGCCATTCCATGCCATTCAATGCGGTGCCATGCCGTGCCATGCCGTGCCATGCCGGTGCCATGCCGTGCCATGCCGGTGCCATGCCGTGCCATGCCGGTGCCATGCCGTGCCATGCCGGTGCCATGCCGTGCCATGCCGGTGCCATGCCGTGCCATGCCGGTGCCATGCCGTGCCATGCCGGTGCCATGCCGTGCCATGCCGGTGCCATGCCGTGCCATGCCGGTGCCATGCCGTGCCATGCCGGTGCCATGCCGTGCCATGCCGGTGCCATGCCGGTGCCATGCCGTGCCATGCCGGTGCCATGCCGGGCCATGCGGTGCCATGCCATTCCATGCCATTCCATGCCATTCCATGCCATTCCATGCCAGTCCATGCCATTCCATGCCATTCCATGCCATTCCATGCCATTCCATGCCACTCAATGCGGTGCCATGCCATTCCATGCCATTCCATGCCGTGCCATGCCATTCCATGCCATTCAATACGGTGCAATGCCGTGCCATGCCATTCCATGCCATTCAATGCGGTGCCATGCCGTGCCATGCCGTGCCATGCCGGTGCCATGCCGTGCCATGCCGGTGCCATGCCGTGCCATGCCGGTGCCATGCCGTGCCATGCCGGTGCCATGCCGTGCCATGCCGGTGCCATGCCGTGCCATGCCGGTGCCATGCCGTGCCATGCCGGTGCCATGCCGTGCCATGCCGGTGCCATGCCGTGCCATGCCGGTGCCATGCCGTGCCATGCCGGTGCCATGCCGTGCCATGCCGGTGCCATGCCGTGCCATGCCGGTGCCATGCCGTGCCATGCCGGTGCCATGCCGTGCCATGCCGGTGCCATGCCGTGCCATGCCGGTGCCATGCCGTGCCATGCCGGTGCCATGCCGTGCCATGCCGGTGCCATGCCGTGCCATGCCGGTGCCATGCCGTGCCATGCCGTGCCATGCCGTGCCATGCCGTGCCATGCCGTGCCATGCCGTGCCATGCCGGTGCCATGCCGTGCCATGCCGGTGCCATGCCGTGCCATGCCGGTGCCATGCCGTGCCATTCCGGTGCCATGCCGTGCCATGCCGGTGCCATGCCGTGCCATGCCGCTGCCATGCCGTGCCATGCCGGTGCCATGCCGTGCCATGCCGGTGCCATGCCGTGCCATGCCGGTGCCATGCCGGTGCCATGCCGTGCCATGCCGGTGCCATGCCGTGCCATGCCGGTGCCATGCCGTGCCATGCCGGTGCCATGCCGTGCCATGCCGTGCCATGCCGTGCCATGCCGGTGCCATGCCGTGCCATGCCGGTGCCATGCCGTGCCATGCCGGTGCCATGCCGTGCCATGCCGTGCCATGCCGGTGCCATGCCGGTGCCATGCCGTGCCATGCCGGTGCCATGCCGGGCCATGCCGGTGCCATGCCGTGCCATGCCGGTGCCATGCCGTGCCATGCCGTGCCATGCCGGTGCCATGCCGGTGCCATGCCGTGCCATGCCGGTGCCATGCCGGGCCATGCCGGGCCATGCGGTGCCATGCCATTCCATGCCATTCCATGCCATTCCATGCCAGTCCATGCCAGTCCATGCCATTCCATGCCATTCCATGCCATTCCATGCCACTCAATGCGGTGCCATGCCGTGCCATGCCATTCCATGCCATTCCATGCCATTCCATGCCATTCCATGCCATTCCATGCCATTCCATGCCATTCCATGCCATTCCATGCCATTCCATGCCATTCCATGCCATTCCATGCCATTCCATGCCATTCCATGCCATTCCATGCCATTCCATGCCATTCCATGCCATTCCATGCCATTCCATGCCATTCCATGCCATTCCATGCCATTCCATGCCATTCCATGCCATTCCATGCCATTCCATGCCATTCCATGCCATTCCATGCCATTCCATGCCATTCCATGCCATTCCATGCCATTCCATGCCATTCCATGCCATTCCATGCCATTCCATGCCATTCCATGCCATTCCATGCCATTCCATGCCATTCCATGCCATTCCATGCCATTCCATGCCATTCCATGCCATTCCATGCCATTCCATGCCATTCCATGCCATTCCATGCCATTCCATGCCATTCCATGCCATTCCATGCCATTCCATGCCATTCCATGCCATTCCATGCCATTCCATGCCATTCCATGCCATTCCATGCCATTCCATGCCATTCCATGCCATTCCATGCCATTTCATGCCATTCCATGCCATTCCATGCCATTCCATGCCATTCCATGCCATTCCATGCCATTCCATGCCATTCCATGCCATTCCATGCCATTCAATGCCGTGCCATGCCATTCCATGCCATTCAATGCGGTGCAATGCCGTGCCATGCCGGTGCCATGCCGTGCCATGCCGGTGCCATGCCGTGCCATGCCGTGCCATGCGGGTGCCATGCCGTGCCATGCCGGTGCCATGCCGGTGCCATGCCGTGCCATGCCGGTGCCATGCCGTGCCATGCCGTGCCATGCCGTGCCATGCCGTGCCATGCCGTGCCATGCCGTGCCATGCCGTGCCATGCCGGTGCCATGCCGGTGCCATGCCGTGCCATGCCGGTGCCATGCCGTGCCATGCCGGTGCCATGCCGGTGCCATGCCGTGCCATGCCGGTGCCATGCCGTGCCATGCCGTGCCATGCCGGTGCCATGCCGTGCTATGCCGTGCCATGCCGTGCCATGCCGGTGCCATGCCGTGCCATGCCGGTGCCATGCCGTGCCATGCCGGTGCCATGCCGTGCCATGCCGGTGCCATGCCGTGCCATGCCGGTGCCATGCCGTGCCATGCCGGTGCCATGCCGTGCCATGCCGGTGCCATGCCGTGCCATGCCGTGCCATGCCGTGCCATGCCGGTGCCATGCCGGTGCCATGCCGTGCCATGCCGGTGCCATGCCGGGCCATGCGGTGCCATGCCATTCCATGCCATTCCATGCCATTCCATGCCATTCCATGCCAGTCCATGCCAGTCCATGCCATTCCATGCCATTCCATGCCATTCCATGCCATTCCATGCCAGTCCATGCCAGTCCATGCCATTCCATGCCATTCCATGCCATTCCATGCCATTCCATGCCACTCAATGCGGTGCCATGCCGTGCCATGCCATTCCATGCCATTCCATGCCATTCCATGCCATTCCATGCCATTCCATGCCATTCCATGCCATTCCATGCCATTCCATGCCATTCCATGCCATTCCATGCCATTCCATGCCATTCCATGCCATTCCATGCCATTCCATGCCATTCCATGCCATTCCATGCCATTCCATGCCATTCCATGCCATTCCATGCCATTCCATGCCATTCCATGCCATTCCATGCCATTCCATGCCATTCCATGCCATTTCATGCCATTCCATGCCATTCCATGCCATTCCATGCCATTCCATGCCATTCCATGCCATTCCATGCCATTCCATGCCATTCCATGCCATTCCATGCCATTCAATGCCGTGCCATGCCATTCCATGCCATTCAATGCGGTGCAATGCCGTGCCATGCCGGTGCCATGCCGTGCCATGCCGTGCCATGCCGGTGCCATGCCGGTGCCATGCCGGTGCCATGCCGGTGCCATGCCGTGCCATGCCGGTGCCATGCCGTGCCATGCCGTGCCATGCCGGTGCCATGCCGTGCCATGCCGGTGCCATGCCGGTGCCATGCCGTGCCATGCCGGTGCCATGCCGTGCCATGCCGTGCCATGCCGGTGCCATGCCGTGCCATGCCGGTGCCATGCCGTGCCATGCCGGGCCATGCGGTGCCATGCCATTCCATGCCATTCCATGCCATTCCATGCCAGTCCATGCCATTCCATGCCATTCCATGCCATTCCATGCCATTCCATGCCACTCAATGCGGTGCCATGCCATTCCATGCCACTCAATGCGGTGCCATGCCATTCCATGCCATTCCATGCCATTCCATGCCATTCCATGCCATTCCATGCCATTCCATGCCATTCCATGCCATTCCATGCCATTCCATGCCATTCCATGCCATTCCATGCCATTCCATGCCGTGCCATGCCGTGCCATGCCGTGCCATGCCGGTGCCATGCCGTGCCATGCCGGTGCCATGCCGTGCCATGCCGGTGCCATGCCGTGCCATGCCGGTGCCATGCCGGTGCCATGCCGGTGCCATGCCGTGCCATGCCGGTGCCATGCCGGGCCATGCGGTGCCATGCCATTCCATGCCATTCCATGCCATTCCATGCCATTCCATGCCAGTCCATGCCAGTCCATGCCATTCCATGCCATTCCATGCCATTCCATGCCATTCCATGCCATTCCATGCCGTTCCATGCCGTGCCATGCCGGTGCCATGCCGTGTCATGCCGGTGCCATGCCGTGCCATGCCGGTGCCATGCCGTGCCATGCCGGGCCATGCGGTGCCATGCCATTCCATGCCATTCCATGCCATTCCATGCCATTCCATGCCATTCCATGCCATTCCATGCCATTCCATGCCGTGCCATGCCGTGCCATGCCGTGCCATGCCGTGCCATGCCGTGCCATGCCGTGCCATGCCGTGCCATGCCATTCCATGCCATTCAATGCGGTGCAATGCCGTGCCATGCCGTGCCATGCCGGTGCCATGCCGGTGCCATGCCGTGCCATGCCGGTGCCATGCCGGTGCCATGCCGTGCCATGCCGGTGCCATGCCGGGCCATGCGGTGCCATGCCATTCCATGCCATTCCATGCCGTGCCATGCCGGGCCATGCCGTGCCATGCCGGGCCATGCGGTGCCATGCCATTCCATGCCATTCCATGCCATTCCATGCCATTCCATGCCATTCCATGCCGTGCCATGCCGTGCCATGCCGTGCCATGCCGTGCCATGCCGTGCCATGCCGTGCCATGCCGTGCCATGCCGTGCCATGCCATTCCATGCCATTCAATGCGGTGCAATGCCGTGCCATGCCGTGCCATGCCGGTGCCATGCCGGTGCCATGCCGTGCCATGCCGGTGCCATGCCGGTGCCATGCCGTGCCATGCCGGTGCCATGCCGGGCCATGCGGTGCCATGCCATTCCATGCCATTCCATGCCGTGCCATGCCGGGCCATGCGGTGCCATGCCATTCCATGCCATTCCATGCCATTCAATGCCATTCCATGCCATTCAATGCCATTCCATGCCATTCATTGCCGTGCCATGCCGTGCCATGCGGTGCCATGCCGTGCCATGCGGTGCCATGCCATTCCATGCTATTCCATGCCATTCCATGCCATTCCATGCCATTCCATGCCATTCCATGCCATTCCATGCCATTCCATGCCATTCCATGCCATTCCATGCCATTCCATGCCATTCCATGCCATTCCATGCCATTCCATGCCATTCCATGCCATTCCATGCCATTCCATGCCATTCCATGCCATTCCATGCCATTCCATGCCATTCCATGCCATTCCATGCCATTCCATGCCATTCCATGCCATTCCATGCCATTCCATGCCATTCCATGTCATTCCATGCCATTCAATGCCGTGCCATGCCGGTGCCATGCCGGTGCCATGCCGGTGCCATGCCGGTGCCATGCCGGTGCCATGCCGGTGCCATGCCGGTGCCATGCCGGTGCCATGCCGGTGCCATGCCGGTGCCATGCCGGTGCCATGCCGGTGCCATGCCGTGCCATGCCGGTGCCATGCCGTGCCATGCCGGTGCCATGCCGTGCCATGCCGGTGCCATGCCGTGCCATGCCGGTGCCATGCCGTGCCATGCCGGTGCCATGCCGGTGCCATGCCGGTGCCATGCCGGTGCCATGCCGTGCCATGCCGGTGCCATGCCGTGCCATGCCGTGCCATGCCGGTGCCATGCCGGTGCCATGCCGTGCCATGCCGGTGCCATGCCGGGCCATGCGGTGCCATGCCATTCCATGCCATTCCATGCCATTCCATGCCAGTCCATGCCAGTCCATGCCAGTCCATGCCATTCCATGCCATTCCATGCCACTCAATGCGGTGCCATGCCGTGCCATGCCATTCCATGCCATTCCATGCCATTCCATGCCATTCCATGCCATTCCATGCCATTCCATGCCATTCCATGCCATTCCATGCCATTCCATGCCATTCCATGCCGTGCCATGCCATTCCATGCCATTCAATACGGTGCAATGCCGTGCCATGCCATTCCATGCCATTCAATGCGGTGCCATGCCGTGCCATGCCGTGCCATGCCGGTGCCATGCCGTGCCATGCCGGTGCCATGCCGTGCCATGCCGGTGCCATGCCGTGCCATGCCGGTGCCATGCCGTGCCATGCCGGTGCCATGCCGTGCCATGCCGGTGCCATGCCGTGCCATGCCGGTGCCATGCCGTGCCATGCCGGTGCCATGCCGGTGCCATGCCGTGCCATGCCGGTGCCATGCCGGGCCATGCGGTGCCATGCCATTCCATGCCATTCCATGCCATTCCATGCCATTCCATGCCAGTCCATGCCATTCCATGCCATTCCATGCCATTCCATGCCATTCCATGCCATTCCATGCCACTCAATGCGGTGCCATGCCATTCCATGCCATTCCATGCCGTGCCATGCCATTCCATGCCATTCAATACGGTGCAATGCCGTGCCATGCCATTCCATGCCATTCAATGCGGTGCCATGCCGTGCCATGCCGTGCCATGCCGTGCCATGCCGGTGCCATGCCGTGCCATGCCGGTGCCATGCCGTGCCATGCCGGTGCCATGCCGTGCCATGCCGGTGCCATGCCGTGCCATGCCGGTGCCATGCCGTGCCATGCCGGTGCCATGCCGTGCCATGCCGGTGCCATGCCGTGCCATGCCGGTGCCATGCCGTGCCATGCCGGTGCCATGCCGTGCCATGCCGGTGCCATGCCGTGCCATGCCGGTGCCATGCCGTGCCATGCCGGTGCCATGCCGTGCCATGCCGTGCCATGCCGTGCCATGCCGTGCCATGCCGTGCCATGCCGTGCCATGCCGGTGCCATGCCGTGCCATGCCGGTGCCATGCCGTGCCATGCCGGTGCCATGCCGTGCCATTCCGGTGCCATGCCGTGCCATGCCGGTGCCATGCCGTGCCATGCCGCTGCCATGCCGTGCCATGCCGGTGCCATGCCGTGCCATGCCGGTGCCATGCCGTGCCATGCCGGTGCCATGCCGGTGCCATGCCGTGCCATGCCATTCCATGCCATTCCATGCCATTCCATGCCATTCCATGCCAGTCCATGCCAGTCCATGCCATTCCATGCCATTCCATGCCAGTCCATGCCATTCCATGCCATTCCATGCCATTCCATGCCATTCCATGCCAGTCCATGCCAGTCCATGCCATTCCATGCCATTCCATGCCATTCCATGCCACTCAATGCGGTGCCATGCCGTGCCATGCCATTCCATGCCATTCCATGCCATTCCATGCCATTCCATGCCATTCCATGCCATTCCATGCCATTCCATGCCATTCCATGCCATTCCATGCCATTCCATGCCATTCCATGCCATTCCATGCCATTCCATGCCATTCCATGCCATTCCATGCCATTCCATGCCATTCCATGCCATTCCATGCCATTCCATGCCATTCCATGCCATTCCATGCCATTCCATGCCATTCCATGCCATTCCATGCCATTCCACGCCATTCCATGCCATTCCACGCCATTCCATGCCATTCCATGCCATTCCATGCCATTCCATGCCATTCCATGCCATTCCATGCCATTCCACGCCATTCCATGCCATTCCATGCCATTCCATGCCATTCCATGTCATTCCATGCCATTCCATGTCATTCCATGCCATTCAATGCCGTGCCATGCCGGTGCCATGCCGGTGCCATGCCGGTGCCATGCCGGTGCCATGCCGGTGCCATGCCGGTGCCATGCCGGTGCCATGCCGGTGCCATGCCGGTGCCATGCCGGTGCCATGCCGGTGCCATGCCGGTGCCATGCCGGTGCCATGCCGGTGCCATGCCGGTGCCATGCCGGTGCCATGCCGGTGCCATGCCGGTGCCATGCCGGTGCCATGCCGGTGCCATGCCGGTGCCATGCCGGTGCCATGCCGGTGCCATGCCGGTGCCATGCCGGTGCCATGCCGGTGCCATGCCGGTGCCATGCCGGTGCCATGCCGGTGCCATGCCGGTGCCATGCCGGTGCCATGCCGGTGCCATGCCGGTGCCATGCCGGTGCCATGCCGGTGCCATGCCGGTGCCATGCCGGTGCCATGCCGGTGCCATGCCGGTGCCATGCCGTGCCATGCCGGTGCCATGCCGTGCCATGCCGGTGCCATGCCGGTGCCATGCCGTGCCATGCCGGTGCCATGCCGTGCCATGCCGGTGCCATGCCGTGCCATGCCGGTGCCATGCCGTGCCATGCCGGTGCCATGCCGTGCCATGCCGGTGCCATGCCGTGCCATGCCGGTGCCATGCCGTGCCATGCCGGTGCCATGCCGTGCCATGCCGGTGCCATGCCGGTGCCATGCCGGTGCCATGCCGTGCCATGCCGGTGCCATGCCGTGCCATGCCGGTGCCATGCCGTGCCATGCCGGTGCCATGCCGTGCCATGCCGTGCCATGCCGTGCCATGCCGGTGCCATGCCGTGCCATGCCGGTGCCATGCCGTGCCATGCCGTGCCATGCCGGTGCCATGCCGTGCCATGCCGGTGCCATGCCGTGCCATGCCGGTGCCATGCCGTGCCATGCCGTGCCATGCCGTGCCATGCCGGTGCCATGCCGTGCCATGCCGTGCCATGCCATTCCATGCCGTGCCATGCCGTGCCATGCCATTCCATGCCATTCAATGCGGTGCAATGCCGTGCCATGCCGTGCCATGCCGGTGCCATGCCGGTGCCATGCCGGTGCCATGCCGTGCCATGCCATTCCATGCCGTGCCATGCCGTGCCATGCCATTCCATGCCATTCAATGCGGTGCAATGCCGTGCCATGCCGTGCCATGCCGTGCCATGCCGGTGCCATGCCGGGCCATGCGGTGCCATGCCATTCCATGCCATTCCATGCCATTCCATGCCATTCCATGCCAGTCCATGCCAGTCCATGCCATTCCATGCCATTCCATGCCATTCCATGCCATTCCATGCCATTCCATGCCATTCCATGCCACTCAATGCGGTGCCATGCCGTGCCATGCCATTCCATGCCATTCCATGCCATTCCATGCCATTCCATGCCATTCCATGCCATTCCACGCCATTCCAAGCCATTCCATGCCATTCCATGCCATTCCATGCCATTCCATGTCATTCCATGCCATTCCATGTCATTCCATGCCATTCAATGCCGTGCCATGCCGGTGCCATGCCGGTGCCATGCCGGTGCCATGCCGGTGCCATGCCGGTGCCATGCCGGTGCCATGCCGGTGCCATGCCGGTGCCATGCCGGTGCCATGCCGGTGCCATGCCGGTGCCATGCCGGTGCCATGCCGGTGCCATGCCGGTGCCATGCCGGTGCCATGCCGGTGCCATGCCGGTGCCATGCCGGTGCCATGCCGGTGCCATGCCGGTGCCATGCCGGTGCCATGCCGGTGCCATGCCGGTGCCATGCCGGTGCCATGCCGGTGCCATGCCGGTGCCATGCCGGTGCCATGCCGGTGCCATGCCGGTGCCATGCCGGTGCCATGCCGGTGCCATGCCGGTGCCATGCCGGTGCCATGCCGGTGCCATGCCGGTGCCATGCCGGTGCCATGCCGTGCCATGCCGTGCCATGCCGGTGCCATGCCGTGCCATGCCGTGCCATGCCGGTGCCATGCCGTGCCATGCCGGTGCCATGCCGGGCCATGCGGTGCCATGCCATTCCATGCCATTCCATGCCATTCCATGCCATTCCATGCCAGTCCATGCCAGTCCATGCCATTCCATGCCATTCCATGCCATTCCATGCCATTCCATGCCACTCAATGCGGTGCCATGCCGTGCCATGCCATTCCATGCCATTCCATGCCATTCCACGCCATTCCAAGCCATTCCATGCCATTCCATGCCATTCCATGCCATTCCATGTCATTCCATGCCATTCCATGTCATTCCATGCCATTCAATGCCGTGCCATGCCGGTGCCATGCCGGTGCCATGCCGGTGCCATGCCGGTGCCATGCCGGTGCCATGCCGGTGCCATGCCGGTGCCATGCCGGTGCCATGCCGGTGCCATGCCGGTGCCATGCCGGTGCCATGCCGGTGCCATGCCGGTGCCATGCCGGTGCCATGCCGGTGCCATGCCGGTGCCATGCCGGTGCCATGCCGGTGCCATGCCGGTGCCATGCCGGTGCCATGCCGGTGCCATGCCGGTGCCATGCCGGTGCCATGCCGGTGCCATGCCGGTGCCATGCCGTGCCATGCCGGTGCCATGCCGTGCCATGCCGGTGCCATGCCGTGCCATGCCGGTGCCATGCCGTGCCATGCCGGTGCCATGCCGTGCCATGCCGGTGCCATGCCGTGCCATGCCGGTGCCATGCCGTGCCATGCCGGTGCCATGCCGGTGCCATGCCGTGCCATGCCGGTGCCATGCCGGGCCATGCGGTGCCATGCCATTCCATGCCATTCCATGCCATTCCATGCCATTCCATGCCATTCCATGCCAGTCCATGCCATTCCATGCCATTCCATGCCATTCCATGCCATTCCATGCCATTCCATGCCACTCAATGCGGTGCCATGCCATTCCATGCCATTCCATGCCGTGCCATGCCATTCCATGCCATTCAATACGGTGCAATGCCGTGCCATGCCATTCCATGCCATTCAATGCGGTGCCATGCCGTGCCATGCCGTGCCATGCCGTGCCATGCCGGTGCCATGCCGTGCCATGCCGGTGCCATGCCGTGCCATGCCGGTGCCATGCCGTGCCATGCCGGTGCCATGCCGTGCCATGCCGGTGCCATGCCGTGCCATGCCGGTGCCATGCCGTGCCATGCCGGTGCCATGCCGTGCCATGCCGGTGCCATGCCGTGCCATGCCGGTGCCATGCCGTGCCATGCCGGTGCCATGCCGTGCCATGCCGGTGCCATGCCGTGCCATGCCGGTGCCATGCCGTGCCATGCCGGTGCCATGCCGTGCCATGCCGGTGCCATGCCGTGCCATGCCGGTGCCATGCCGTGCCATGCCGGTGCCATGCCGTGCCATGCCGGTGCCATGCCGTGCCATGCCGGTGCCATGCCGTGCCATGCCGTGCCATGCCGTGCCATGCCGTGCCATGCCGTGCCATGCCGTGCCATGCCGGTGCCATGCCGTGCCATGCCGGTGCCATGCCGTGCCATGCCGGTGCCATGCCGTGCCATTCCGGTGCCATGCCGTGCCATGCCGGTGCCATGCCGTGCCATGCCGCTGCCATGCCGTGCCATGCCGGTGCCATGCCGTGCCATGCCGGTGCCATGCCGTGCCATGCCGGTGCCATGCCGGTGCCATGCCGTGCCATGCCGGTGCCATGCCGTGCCATGCCGTGCCATGCCGTGCCATGCCGGTGCCATGCCGTGCCATGCCGGTGCCATGCCGGTGCCATGCCGGTGCCATGCCGTGCCATGCCGGTGCCATGCCGTGCCATGCCGGTGCCATGCCGTGCCATGCCGGTGCCATGCCGTGCCATGCCGGTGCCATGCCGTGCCATGCCGGTGCCATGCCGTGCCATGCCGGTGCCATGCCGTGCCATGCCGGTGCCATGCCGTGCCATGCCGTGCCATGCCGTGCCATGCCGGTGCCATGCCGTGCCATGCCGGTGCCATGCCGGTGCCATGCCGTGCCATGCCGGTGCCATGCCGTGCCATGCCGGTGCCATGCCGTGCCATGCCGGTGCCATGCCGTGCCATGCCGGTGCCATGCCGTGCCATGCCGGTGCCATGCCGTGCCATGCCGGTGCCATGCCGTGCCATGCCGGTGCCATGCCGTGCCATGCCGGTGCCATGCCGTGCCATGCCGTGCCATGCCGTGCCATGCCGGTGCCATGCCGTGCCATGCCGTGCCATGCCGTGCCATGCCGTGCCATGCCGTGCCATGCCGGTGCCATGCCGTGCCATGCCGGTGCCATGCCGGTGCCATGCCGTGCCATGCCGGTGCCATGCCGTGCCATGCCGTGCCATGCCGGTGCCATGCCGTGCCATGCCGGTGCCATGCCGTGCCATGCCGGTGCCATGCCGTGCCATGCCGGGCCATGCGGTGCCATGCCATTCCATGCCATTCCATGCCGTGCCATGCCGGGCCATGCCGTGCCATGCCGGGCCATGCGGTGCCATGCCATTCCATGCCATTCCATGCCATTCCATGCCATTCCATGCCATTCCATGCCGTGCCATGCCGTGCCATGCCGTGCCATGCCGTGCCATGCCGTGTCATGCCGTGCCATGCCGTGCCATGCCATTCCATGCCATTCAATGCGGTGCAATGCCGTGCCATGCCGTGCCATGCCGGTGCCATGCCGGTGCCATGCCGTGCCATGCCGGTGCCATGCCGGTGCCATGCCGTGCCATGCCGGTGCCATGCCGGGCCATGCGGTGCCATGCCATTCCATGCCATTCCATGCCGTGCCATGCCGGGCCATGCGGTGCCATGCCATTCCATGCCATTCCATGCCATTCAATGCCATTCCATGCCATTCAATGCCATTCCATGCCATTCATTGCCGTGCCATGCCGTGCCATGCGGTGCCATGCCGTGCC
This sequence comes from Cryptus armator, assembly GCA_963971235.1. Classification (NCBI taxonomy): domain Eukaryota; kingdom Metazoa; phylum Arthropoda; class Insecta; order Hymenoptera; family Ichneumonidae; genus Cryptus; species Cryptus armator. The sequence continues at coordinate 588,679 of CAXARG010000020.1, forward strand.
ATGCGGTGCCATGCCATTCCATGCTATTCCATGCCATTCCATGCCATTCCATGCCATTCCATGCCATTCCATGCCATTCCATGCCATTCCATGCCATTCCATGCCATTCCATGCCATTCCATGCCATTCCATGCCATTCCATGCCATTCCATGCCATTCCATGCCATTCCATGCCATTCCATGCCATTCCATGCCATTCCATGCCATTCCATGCCATTCCATGCCATTCCATGCCATTCCATGCCATTCCATGCCATTCCATGCCATTCCATGCCATTCCATGCCATTCCATGCCATTCCATGCCATTCCATGCCATTCCATGCCATTCCATGCCATTCCATGTCATTCCATGCCATTCAATGCCGTGCCATGCCGGTGCCATGCCGGTGCCATGCCGGTGCCATGCCGGTGCCATGCCGGTGCCATGCCGGTGCCATGCCGGTGCCATGCCGGTGCCATGCCGGTGCCATGCCGGTGCCATGCCGTGCCATGCCGGTGCCATGCCGTGCCATGCCGGTGCCATGCCGTGCCATGCCGGTGCCATGCCGTGCCATGCCGGTGCCATGCCGTGCCATGCCGGTGCCATGCCGGTGCCATGCCGGTGCCATGCCGGTGCCATGCCGGTGCCATGCCGTGCCATGCCGGTGCCATGCCGTGCCATGCCGTGCCATGCCGGTGCCATGCCGGTGCCATGCCGTGCCATGCCGGTGCCATGCCGGGCCATGCGGTGCCATGCCATTCCATGCCATTCCATGCCATTCCATGCCAGTCCATGCCAGTCCATGCCATTCCATGCCATTCCATGCCACTCAATGCGGTGCCATGCCGTGCCATGCCATTCCATGCCATTCCATGCCATTCCATGCCATGCCATTCCATGCCATTCCATGCCATTCCATGCCATTCCATGCCATTCCATGCCATTCCATGCCATTCCATGCCATTCCATGCCATGCCATGCCATTCCATGCCATTCAATACGGTGCAATGCCGTGCCATGCCATTCCATGCCATTCAATGCGGTGCCATGCCGTGCCATGCCGTGCCATGCCGGTGCCATGCCGTGCCATGCCGTGCCATGCCGTGCCATGCCGGTGCCATGCCGTGCCATGCCGTGCCATGCCGTGCCATGCCGTGCCATGCCGTGCCATGCCGGTGCCATGCCGTGCCATGCCGGTGCCATGCCGGTGCCATGCCGTGCCATGCCGGTGCCATGCCGTGCCATGCCGTGCCATGCCGGTGCCATGCCGTGCCATGCCGGTGCCATGCCGTGCCATGCCGGGCCATGCGGTGCCATGCCATTCCATGCCATTCCATGCCATTCCATGCCAGTCCATGCCATTCCATGCCATTCCATGCCATTCCATGCCATTCCATGCCACTCAATGCGGTGCCATGCCATTCCATGCCACTCAATGCGGTGCCATGCCATTCCATGCCATTCCATGCCATTCCATGCCATTCCATGCCATTCCATGCCATTCCATGCCATTCCATGCCATTCCATGCCATTCCATGCCATTCCATGCCATTCCATGCCATTCCATGCCGTGCCATGCCGTGCCATGCCGTGCCATGCCGGTGCCATGCCGTGCCATGCCGGTGCCATGCCGTGCCATGCCGGTGCCATGCCGTGCCATGCCGGTGCCATGCCGTGCCATGCCGGTGCCATGCCGTGCCATGCCGGTGCCATGCCGTGCCATGCCGGTGCCATGCCGTGCCATGCCGGTGCCATGCCGTGCCATGCCGGTGCCATGCCGGTGCCATGCCGTGCCATGCCGGTGCCATGCCGGGCCATGCGGTGCCATGCCATTCCATGCCATTGCATGCCATTCCATGCCATTCCATGCCAGTCCATGCCAGTCCATGCCATTCCATGCCATTCCATGCCATTCCATGCCATTCCATGCCATTCCATGCCGTTCCATGCCGTGCCATGCCGGTGCCATGCCGTGTCATGCCGGTGCCATGCCGTGCCATGCCGGTGCCATGCCGTGCCATGCCGGTGCCATGCCGTGCCATGCCGGTGCCATGCCGTGCCATGCCGGTGCCATGCCGTGCCATGCCGGTGCCATGCCGTGCCATGCCGGTGCCATGCCGTGCCATGCCGGTGCCATGCCGGTGCCATGCCGTGCCATGCCGGTGCCATGCCGGGCCATGCGGTGCCATGCCATTCCATGCCATTCCATGCCATTCCATGCCAGTCCATGCCAGTCCATGCCATTCCATGCCATTCCATGCCATTCCATGCCATTCCATGCCATTCCATGCCGTTCCATGCCGTGCCATGCCGGTGCCATGCCGTGTCATGCCGGTGCCATGCCGTGCCATGCCGGTGCCATGCCGTGCCATGCCGGGCCATGCGGTGCCATGCCATTCCATGCCATTCCATGCCATTCCATGCCATTCCATGCCATTCCATGCCATTCCATGCCATTCCATGCCGTGCCATGCCGTGCCATGCCGTGCCATGCCGTGCCATGCCGTGCCATGCCGTGCCATGCCATTCCATGCCGTTCAATGCGGTGCAATGCCGTGCCATGCCGTGCCATGCCGGTGCCATGCCGGTGCCATGCCGTGCCATGCCGGTGCCATGCCGGTGCCATGCCGTGCCATGCCGGTGCCATGCCGGGCCATGCGGTGCCATGCCATTCCATGCCATTCCATGCCGTGCCATGCCGGGCCATGCGGTGCCATGCCATTCCATGCCATTCCATGCCATTCAATGCCATTCCATGCCATTCAATGCCATTCCATGCCATTCATTGCCGTGCCATGCCGTGCCATGCGGTGCCATGCCGTGCCATGCGGTGCCATGCCATTCCATGCTATTCCATGCCATTCCATGCCATTCCATGCCATTCCATGCCATTCCATGCCATTCCATGCCATTCCATGCCATTCCATGCCATTCCATGCCATTCCATGCCATTCCATGCCATTCCATGCCATTCCATGCCATTCCATGCCATTCCATGCCATTCCATGCCATTCCATGCCATTCCATGCCATTCCATGCCATTCCATGCCATTCCATGCCATTCCATGCCATTCCATGCCATTCCATGCCATTCCATGTCATTCCATGCCATTCAATGCCGTGCCATGCCGGTGCCATGCCGGTGCCATGCCGGTGCCATGCCGGTGCCATGCCGGTGCCATGCCGGTGCCATGCCGGTGCCATGCCGGTGCCATGCCGGTGCCATGCCGGTGCCATGCCGGTGCCATGCCGGTGCCATGCCGGTGCCATGCCGGTGCCATGCCGGTGCCATGCCGTGCCATGCCGGTGCCATGCCGTGCCATGCCGGTGCCATGCCGTGCCATGCCGGTGCCATGCCGTGCCATGCCGGTGCCATGCCGTGCCATGCCGGTGCCATGCCGGTGCCATGCCGGTGCCATGCCGGTGCCATGCCGTGCCATGCCGGTGCCATGCCGTGCCATGCCGTGCCATGCCGGTGCCATGCCGGTGCCATGCCGTGCCATGCCGGTGCCATGCCGGGCCATGCGGTGCCATGCCATTCCATGCCATTCCATGCCATTCCATGCCAGTCCATGCCAGTCCATGCCAGTCCATGCCATTCCATGCCATTCCATGCCACTCAATGCGGTGCCATGCCGTGCCATGCCATTCCATGCCATTCCATGCCATTCCATGCCATTCCATGCCATTCCATGCCATTCCATGCCATTCCATGCCATTCCATGCCATTCCATGCCATTCCATGCCATTCCATGCCATTCCATGCCATTCCATGCCATTCCATGCCATTCAATACGGTGCAATGCCGTGCCATGCCATTCCATGCCATTCAATGCGGTGCCATGCCGTGCCATGCCGTGCCATGCCGGTGCCATGCCGTGCCATGCCGGTGCCATGCCGTGCCATGCCGGTGCCATGCCGTGCCATGCCGGTGCCATGCCGTGCCATGCCGGTGCCATGCCGTGCCATGCCGGTGCCATGCCGTGCCATGCCGGTGCCATGCCGTGCCATGCCGGTGCCATGCCGGTGCCATGCCGTGCCATGCCGGTGCCATGCCGGGCCATGCGGTGCCATGCCATTCCATGCCATTCCATGCCATTCCATGCCATTCCATGCCAGTCCATGCCATTCCATGCCATTCCATGCCATTCCATGCCATTCCATGCCATTCCATGCCACTCAATGCGGTGCCATGCCATTCCATGCCATTCCATGCCGTGCCATGCCATTCCATGCCATTCAATACGGTGCAATGCCGTGCCATGCCATTCCATGCCATTCAATGCGGTGCCATGCCGTGCCATGCCGTGCCATGCCGTGCCATGCCGGTGCCATGCCGTGCCATGCCGGTGCCATGCCGTGCCATGCCGGTGCCATGCCGTGCCATGCCGGTGCCATGCCGTGCCATGCCGGTGCCATGCCGTGCCATGCCGGTGCCATGCCGTGCCATGCCGGTGCCATGCCGTGCCATGCCGGTGCCATGCCGTGCCATGCCGGTGCCATGCCGTGCCATGCCGGTGCCATGCCGTGCCATGCCGGTGCCATGCCGTGCCATGCCGGTGCCATGCCGTGCCATGCCGTGCCATGCCGTGCCATGCCGTGCCATGCCGTGCCATGCCGTGCCATGCCGGTGCCATGCCGTGCCATGCCGGTGCCATGCCGTGCCATGCCGGTGCCATGCCGTGCCATTCCGGTGCCATGCCGTGCCATGCCGGTGCCATGCCGTGCCATGCCGCTGCCATGCCGTGCCATGCCGGTGCCATGCCGTGCCATGCCGGTGCCATGCCGTGCCATGCCGTGCCATGCCGGTGCCATGCCGGTGCCATGCCGTGCCATGCCATTCCATGCCATTCCATGCCATTCCATGCCATTCCATGCCAGTCCATGCCAGTCCATGCCATTCCATGCCATTCCATGCCAGTCCATGCCATTCCATGCCATTCCATGCCATTCCATGCCATTCCATGCCAGTCCATGCCAGTCCATGCCATTCCATGCCATTCCATGCCATTCCATGCCACTCAATGCGGTGCCATGCCGTGCCATGCCATTCCATGCCATTCCATGCCATTCCATGCCATTCCATGCCATTCCATGCCATTCCATGCCATTCCATGCCATTCCATGCCATTCCATGCCATTCCATGCCATTCCATGCCATTCCATGCCATTCCATGCCATTCCATGCCATTCCATGCCATTCCATGCCATTCCATGCCATTCCATGCCATTCCATGCCATTCCATGCCATTCCATGCCATTCCATGCCATTCCATGCCATTCCATGCCATTCCATGCCATTCCATGCCATTCCATGCCATTCCATGCCATTCCATGCCATTCCATGCCATTCCATGCCATTCCATGCCATTCCATGCCATTCCATGCCATTCCATGCCATTCCATGCCATTCCATGCCATTCCATGCCATTCCATGCCATTCCATGCCATTCCATGCCATTCCATGCCATTCCATGCCATTCCATGCCATTCCATGCCATTCCATGCCATTCCATGCCATTCCATGCCATTCCATGCCATTCCATGCCATTCCATGCCATTCCATGCCATTCCATGCCATTCCATGCCATTCCACGCCATTCCACGCCATTCCACGCCATTCCATGCCATTCCATGCCATTCCATGCCATTCCATGCCATTCCATGCCATTCCATGCCATTCCACGCCATTCCACGCCATTCCATGCCATTCCATGCCATTCCATGTCATTCCATGCCATTCCATGTCATTCCATGCCATTCAATGCCGTGCCATGCCGGTGCCATGCCGGTGCCATGCCGGTGCCATGCCGGTGCCATGCCGGTGCCATGCCGGTGCCATGCCGGTGCCATGCCGGTGCCATGCCGGTGCCATGCCGGTGCCATGCCGGTGCCATGCCGGTGCCATGCCGGTGCCATGCCGGTGCCATGCCGGTGCCATGCCGGTGCCATGCCGGTGCCATGCCGGTGCCATGCCGGTGCCATGCCGGTGCCATGCCGGTGCCATGCCGGTGCCATGCCGGTGCCATGCCGGTGCCATGCCGGTGCCATGCCGGTGCCATGCCGGTGCCATGCCGGTGCCATGCCGGTGCCATGCCGGTGCCATGCCGGTGCCATGCCGGTGCCATGCCGGTGCCATGCCGGTGCCATGCCGGTGCCATGCCGGTGCCATGCCGGTGCCATGCCGGTGCCATGCCGGTGCCATGCCGGTGCCATGCCGGTGCCATGCCGGTGCCATGCCGGTGCCATGCCGGTGCCATGCCGGTGCCATGCCGGTGCCATGCCGGTGCCATGCCGGTGCCATGCCGGTGCCATGCCGGTGCCATGCCGGTGCCATGCCGGTGCCATGCCGGTGCCATGCCGGTGCCATGCCGGTGCCATGCCGGTGCCATGCCGGTGCCATGCCGGTGCCATGCCGGTGCCATGCCGGTGCCATGCCGGTGCCATGCCGGTGCCATGCCGGTGCCATGCCGGTGCCATGCCGGTGCCATGCCGGTGCCATGCCGGTGCCATGCCGGTGCCATGCCGGTGCCATGCCGGTGCCATGCCGGTGCCATGCCGGTGCCATGCCGGTGCCATGCCGGTGCCATGCCGGTGCCATGCCGGTGCCATGCCGGTGCCATGCCGGTGCCATGCCGTGCCATGCCGGTGCCATGCCGTGCCATGCCGGTGCCATGCCGGTGCCATGCCGTGCCATGCCGGTGCCATGCCGTGCCATGCCGGTGCCATGCCGGTGCCATGCCGTGCCATGCCGGTGCCATGCCGTGCCATGCCGGTGCCATGCCGTGCCATGCCGGTGCCATGCCGTGCCATGCCGGTGCCATGCCGGTGCCATGCCGGTGCCATGCCGTGCCATGCCGGTGCCATGCCGTGCCATGCCGGTGCCATGCCGTGCCATGCCGGTGCCATGCCGTGCCATGCCGTGCCATGCCGTGCCATGCCGGTGCCATGCCGTGCCATGCCGGTGCCATGCCGTGCCATGCCGTGCCATGCCGGTGCCATGCCGTGCCATGCCGGTGCCATGCCGTGCCATGCCGTGCCATGCCGTGCCATGCCGGTGCCATGCCGTGCCATGCCGTGCCATGCCATTCCATGCCGTGCCATGCCGTGCCATGCCATTCCATGCCATTCAATGCGGTGCAATGCCGTGCCATGCCGTGCCATGCCGGTGCCATGCCGGTGCCATGCCGGTGCCATGCCGTGCCATGCCATTCCATGCCGTGCCATGCCGTGCCATGCCATTCCATGCCATTCAATGCGGTGCAATGCCGTGCCATGCCGGTGCCATGCCGTGCCATGCCGGTGCCATGCCGTGCCATTCCATGCCATTCCATTCCATGCCATTCCATGCCATTCCATGCCATTCCATGCCATTCCATGCCATTCCATGCCATTCCATGCCATTCCATGCCATTCCATGCCATTCCATGCCATTCCATGCCATTCCATGCCATTCCATGCCATTCCATGCCATTCCATGCCATTCCATGCCATTCCATGCCATTCCATGCCATTCCATGCCATTCCACGCCATTCCATGCCATTCCATGCCATTCCATGCCATTCCATGTCATTCCATGCCATTCCATGTCATTCCATGCCATTCAATGCCGTGCCATGCCGGTGCCATGCCGGTGCCATGCCGGTGCCATGCCGGTGCCATGCCGGTGCCATGCCGGTGCCATGCCGGTGCCATGCCGGTGCCATGCCGGTGCCATGCCGGTGCCATGCCGGTGCCATGCCGGTGCCATGCCGGTGCCATGCCGGTGCCATGCCGGTGCCATGCCGGTGCCATGCCGGTGCCATGCCGGTGCCATGCCGGTGCCATGCCGGTGCCATGCCGGTGCCATGCCGGTGCCATGCCGGTGCCATGCCGGTGCCATGCCGGTGCCATGCCGGTGCCATGCCGGTGCCATGCCGGTGCCATGCCGGTGCCATGCCGGTGCCATGCCGGTGCCATGCCGGTGCCATGCCGGTGCCATGCCGGTGCCATGCCGGTGCCATGCCGGTGCCATGCCGGTGCCATGCCGGTGCCATGCCGGTGCCATGCCGGTGCCATGCCGGTGCCATGCCGGTGCCATGCCGGTGCCATGCCGGTGCCATGCCGGTGCCATGCCGGTGCCATGCCGGTGCCATGCCGGTGCCATGCCGGTGCCATGCCGGTGCCATGCCGGTGCCATGCCGGTGCCATGCCGGTGCCATGCCGGTGCCATGCCGGTGCCATGCCGGTGCCATGCCGGTGCCATGCCGGTGCCATGCCGGTGCCATGCCGGTGCCATGCCGGTGCCATGCCGGTGCCATGCCGTGCCATGCCGGTGCCATGCCGTGCCATGCCGGTGCCATGCCGGTGCCATGCCGTGCCATGCCGGTGCCATGCCGTGCCATGCCGGTGCCATGCCGTGCCATGCCGGTGCCATGCCGTGCCATGCCGGTGCCATGCCGTGCCATGCCGGTGCCATGCCGTGCCATGCCGGTGCCATGCCGTGCCATGCCGGTGCCATGCCGGTGCCATGCCGGTGCCATGCCGTGCCATGCCGGTGCCATGCCGTGCCATGCCGGTGCCATGCCGTGCCATGCCGGTGCCATGCCGTGCCATGCCGTGCCATGCCGTGCCATGCCGGTGCCATGCCGTGCCATGCCGGTGCCATGCCGTGCCATGCCGTGCCATGCCGGTGCCATGCCGTGCCATGCCGGTGCCATGCCGTGCCATGCCGGTGCCATGCCGTGCCATGCCGTGCCATGCCGTGCCATGCCGGTGCCATGCCGTGCCATGCCGTGCCATGCCATTCCATGCCGTGCCATGCCGTGCCATGCCATTCCATGCCATTCAATGCGGTGCAATGCCGTGCCATGCCGTGCCATGCCGGTGCCATGCCGGTGCCATGCCGGTGCCATGCCGTGCCATGCCATTCCATGCCGTGCCATGCCGTGCCATGCCATTCCATGCCATTCAATGCGGTGCAATGCCGTGCCATGCCGTGCCATGCCGTGCCATGCCGTGCCATGCCGTGCCATGCCGGTGCCATGCCGGGCCATGCGGTGCCATGCCATTCCATGCCATTCCATGCCATTCCATGCCATTCCATGCCAGTCCATGCCAGTCCATGCCATTCCATGCCATTCCATGCCATTCCATGCCATTCCATGCCATTCCATGCCATTCCATGCCATTCCATGCCATTCCATGCCACTCAATGCGGTGCCATGCCGTGCCATGCCATTCCATGCCATTCCATGCCATTCCATGCCATTCCATGCCATTCCACGCCATTCCAAGCCATTCCATGCCATTCCATGCCATTCCATGCCATTCCATGTCATTCCATGCCATTCCATGTCATTCCATGCCATTCAATGCCGTGCCATGCCGGTGCCATGCCGGTGCCATGCCGGTGCCATGCCGGTGCCATGCCGGTGCCATGCCGGTGCCATGCCGGTGCCATGCCGGTGCCATGCCGGTGCCATGCCGGTGCCATGCCGGTGCCATGCCGGTGCCATGCCGGTGCCATGCCGGTGCCATGCCGGTGCCATGCCGGTGCCATGCCGGTGCCATGCCGGTGCCATGCCGGTGCCATGCCGGTGCCATGCCGGTGCCATGCCGGTGCCATGCCGGTGCCATGCCGGTGCCATGCCGGTGCCATGCCGGTGCCATGCCGGTGCCATGCCGGTGCCATGCCGGTGCCATGCCGGTGCCATGCCGGTGCCATGCCGGTGCCATGCCGGTGCCATGCCGGTGCCATGCCGGTGCCATGCCGGTGCCATGCCGGTGCCATGCCGGTGCCATGCCGGTGCCATGCCGGTGCCATGCCGTGCCATGCCGTGCCATGCCGGTGCCATGCCGTGCCATGCCGTGCCATGCCGGTGCCATGCCGGTGCCATGCCGTGCCATGCCGGTGCCATGCCGGGCCATGCGGTGCCATGCCATTCCATGCCATTCCATGCCATTCCATGCCATTCCATGCCAGTCCATGCCAGTCCATGCCATTCCATGCCATTCCATGCCATTCCATGCCATTCCATGCCACTCAATGCGGTGCCATGCCGTGCCATGCCATTCCATGCCATTCCATGCCATTCCACGCCATTCCAAGCCATTCCATGCCATTCCATGCCATTCCATGCCATTCCATGTCATTCCATGCCATTCCATGTCATTCCATGCCATTCAATGCCGTGCCATGCCGGTGCCATGCCGGTGCCATGCCGGTGCCATGCCGGTGCCATGCCGGTGCCATGCCGGTGCCATGCCGGTGCCATGCCGGTGCCATGCCGGTGCCATGCCGGTGCCATGCCGGTGCCATGCCGGTGCCATGCCGGTGCCATGCCGGTGCCATGCCGGTGCCATGCCGGTGCCATGCCGGTGCCATGCCGGTGCCATGCCGGTGCCATGCCGGTGCCATGCCGGTGCCATGCCGGTGCCATGCCGGTGCCATGCCGGTGCCATGCCGGTGCCATGCCGGTGCCATGCCGGTGCCATGCCGGTGCCATGCCGGTGCCATGCCGGTGCCATGCCGGTGCCATGCCGGTGCCATGCCGGTGCCATGCCGGTGCCATGCCGGTGCCATGCCGGTGCCATGCCGGTGCCATGCCGGTGCCATGCCGGTGCCATGCCGGTGCCATGCCGGTGCCATGCCGTGCCATGCCGGTGCCATGCCGTGCCATGCCGGTGCCATGCCGGTGCCATGCCGGTGCCATGCCGGTGCCATGCCGTGCCATGCCGGTGCCATGCCGTGCCATGCCGTGCCATGCCGGTGCCATGCCGGTGCCATGCCGTGCCATGCCGGTGCCATGCCGGGCCATGCGGTGCCATGCCATTCCATGCCATTCCATGCCATTCCATGCCAGTCCATGCCAGTCCATGCCATTCCATGCCATTCCATGCCATTCCATGCCACTCAATGCGGTGCCATGCCGTGCCATGCCATTCCATGCCATTCCATGCCATTCCATGCCATGCCATTCCATGCCATTCCATTCCATGCCATTCCATGCCATTCCATGCCATTCCATGCCATTCCATGCCGTGCCATGCCATTCCATGCCATTCAATACGGTGCAATGCCGTGCCATGCCATTCCATGCCATTCAATGCGGTGCCATGCCGTGCCATGCCGTGCCATGCCGGTGCCATGCCGTGCCATGCCGGTGCCATGCCGTGCCATGCCGGTGCCATGCCGTGCCATGCCGGTGCCATGCCGTGCCATGCCGGTGCCATGCCGTGCCATGCCGGTGCCATGCCGTGCCATGCCGGTGCCATGCCGTGCCATGCCGGTGCCATGCCGTGCCATGCCGGTGCCATGCCGTGCCATGCCGGTGCCATGCCGTGCCATGCCGGTGCCAT